>NBBA01000002.1:1810626-2414168 GCA_002794785.1 Coniferiporia sulphurascens
GTACGATCAGGGATGGGTTCTATCCCTCTTCTTCTTGCCAATAAATCTGCGCCAAGGATTCCTACGTATATCGACAGCGCGATGGTGCAAGTCCACCAAGAAACGATGTTTCCGATCATATAAATCTGACGCTGGTCCTTGCCGTCTGTCCAGAAGCTGATACCACTGATAAGGAAGGGCCAATTTATCGGGTTGCTAGCGTATGGATGGGATGCAGTGAGACCAGCATTGTGTTGAAGCATAAGGAGCTGCAGTTCCGCAAACTTCTTGAAAAAATTTCGCTTCTTAGGCTCCTTCGCCACGACAGCAGACGTCCGACGCTTGTAATCTTCTTCATCCTCTGCTGCGATAAGTGAGTCGACATACCACGTTGCCGTTTTTTCCTGTGCATTCTTATTCCCGTTGATCTCCTGCTGCTTAAAGGCCCAGTCCGGAAGAGGTTTTTTGTGGGTCCACATTGAGACACGAGTCGGGACGTGGATGAGACGGAAGTAACCAGACTTGGTCTTCCATTCCTGGCCGTCGTGGGCGTCAATGATGCTCAATTGGAAAAGTGTATCGTTGTATCGGGAATTGTCATCTTTCGGCCAAGTCGTAAATTCCTGGTTTGTGGGCATGTGCGGCGATGCAACATCATGTGTGAGGAGGAAGGTCTGCGTATTCACATGGAGAAGCTGGAAGACATCGTCATGATTAACGATGCGGCCGCGACCTGTAGCAGGCAGGGCCTTCGTCGGAATAATCTGCCAGTTGTTGTTCGTGTCATTGTGACCATAACCAGTCACCTGCTGGCCTGCATTGGACCCGCCTTTAAAGAGATACCTCAGAAAAAATCCCTTGAAAAAACGCACCCTGCGAGCTGATACGCCCATCTTCATATTTAAGCGGGTAATGCTCTTTGTGCGAGTGCAAGAAAACTTTCGTTTCCTTGTGTTTCATCGTGATAGTGTCATAATAGCGGATCTCTGTGAAAAAATATTAGGCATTGTTAAGCAGTATCATATCCGATGCTAACCGTGACTGTTGAGAAGCATTTCATTGCCGAGCAAGGTCTCCTGGAAGGCCGGGCTCATGAACGAATCACCCGCACCGGAGTAAGGTAGTGTTGCAAAATGAACCCAGAAAAATGATAGATAAACAATTATGGGAACAATGATGAGGCCAATCGCCCGCGCAATGAAATGACGAGTAAAATGCTCCTGTAGTAACACAGCAATTAGAATGTGACTTGCATGCTACGTGTCAGAACGAACCATGGAGTAGCCCTTTTTTATGTCAAGCAAGTCCCAAAGATCGACGAGAACAGCAGCTCCAATGGTGAAAAAGATCAGTATACCATTTATCTTGCTGCCCAGACAACAGGCAAGACAGACGCCTGTGGAAATTAGCCATGTCCACCATTCAGTAGAAAACTCGCTGTGATACAATTAGACAATACAACGACAAACGAAGAACGGATTTGCTCACTTGTATCGCAGTTTCCTGAAACGAATGTATGTGTAGGTGGTCAATGCAGTGAAGAAAATTAGCTGGGCGTCCAGGAGGATGAGCCGGTCTTGTGCGATGTGTCCGTTGTCTGGACGCAACATTTCTCAAAGGCAACTCTACATGCGAAATTCAAGTATAGCGCACCGAGCAAAATAAGTAGAGCAGAAAAAGCCGCAATAATAGTCGAGTACCCGCTCTCCTTCATTATCGCATAAACAACAGGGACCGTGAGTGCACCCAAGGTCGCAGGTAACGCCCGAAGTCCGATGTAAGGAACGTGATTCTCCGTGTAACTATCCCCAATATTTTCGAAGTTGAAATTTCCATCAAAACCGGCGAACCAACCCGCAGCGCCGAACATCATTTTCGCAAAAGGAGGGTGAACGTCGAAGTAGTATTCTCCACGAATGTAGTATGCAGCAAATTTGCCGAAGTGCACTTCGTCGAAGCTACACATATTTATGAGCAAATGTACGAGTACGCCGAGTTCTGCGAGTCAAACACTAACACTACCTCGTCCGGGTTGTTGATTTTGTAGAAACGCGTAAGAAACGCGAGGGCAGTCAGCGCAGCAGCAACAAGTATGTTTGTCCTGCTTGATTCAGTGGCTGTTTGCAAGTTCCCTCTCTGTATAAAAGCCTTTAGTTCGGAAGCGCTGGACGCGTCGCAGCGCACGCGCACACACCTGATTGTACGCCGCGACATAGCGATCACGCTCATCTGGATCGGCTTCGGAAGAACGAGTACTGCCGCTGTGTGCAGACGTCGCAACAGTGCGTCGACGAGTGCCGACAAGCGGGTCCATCGCTGGCCAAAACGCGGGTGATGGCAAGTGGTGGTGGTGGAAGACCGAGTGGCGACGTGTAACTTTTGGGTCCGGACTTTAGGCGACGTCTCCACGGACACGCTTAGGCCACCGAGCCCAAACAAGTATGTTCTTATGTAAACAGCGTGGATCACCGTATTCACGGTTGTAGCTGCTCACCTTCACGGGTAGTTTCTGCAGCCTGCTCGTCGTTCGTTTGTCGTCTTCGGCACCGTCTACTCGTTCACAATGTCGGAACTCACCTTGGACACGCTGATGGACGAGGGTGGCTACGGAGAACGTGCTCGGACAGAGAACCAGGCATTGCTCGATGAGCTCGAGAGGAAAAAGAAAGCCAGAAGCATGGCCGTCCCAACTGACGACGGACGCGTTCGTGCACGGCTTCGCGAAATCGGAGAGCCTATCACCCTGTTCGGAGAGCGGGCAAGTTCTCGCACACTACGCTCCTTGTTATTTGCTTACTGTTGTATAGCCGGCCGACCGTCGAGATCGACTAATTTATGTCCTTTCCCAAATAAATGCCGCGCGAGGCGATACTTCACCCGCGTTAGAAAGCGAGTCAGAGTCGGAGGATGAGGACGAAGCGGTGAATGACCTCAACAACAATCCAAGCCAGTTTGCTAACACATTTCTGCCATAGGTGGAGGAGTTCTATACGCCAGGGTCGATTGAGCTCCTCGACGCGCGACGACGCATAGCAGAATTCTCGCTGCCCAGGTCACAGTTTCGCTCACAATAGGCTCAACTAGGTGCTTACTTCTTTCCTGTGCTTTACATCCGCTTTACAGAGCTCAAAAGCGGGTCGCCCAACAGCGCATAGAGAGCAAAATGCCCTTGAGACAGTTAATAGATATTCGGAAAAAGGTGTTCAATGAAGTCAAAGTCAGTCTTTCCTAACAACCCCCCGGATGCGCAAACGTTCCGGTTGTCTTACAATTATTGCATAGAGCTTCACAAACATGGGATCGCAAATCGGCGACGAGCGACCGATTTCCATAGTGCGCTTTTCCCCCAACAGCCAGATCCTTGCGACCGGCAGCTGGTCAGGCGGTGTGAAGCTCTGGGGCGTACCTTCATGTACCCTATCTCGTACTCTCCAAGGTCCGCATACATCCTCCTGTCAGAGACATTACTGAGCGATTTGACAGGGCATGGCGATCGCGTCGGAGGACTGGCTTGGCATCCGCAAGCAACCCTATCCCAAAGCGAAGATGCAGTAAACCTCGTCAGCGGGGCTGGAGATTTCAACCTCCATCTGTGGTCTCTAAACAGGTACACTTTCACTCCCACACGTCGTTTGAACATAGTATTGACGGACACCCCCAACCCCCCAGTGATGCGCCTTTAGCTACTCTAAAGGGGCACGAAGGGCGCGTCTGTCGTACGGCATTCCATCCATCCGGTAACTACGTCGCAAGCGCCAGCTTCGACACTTCATGGCGCCTCTGGGACGTACCGACGCAAAAAGAACTACTCCTCCAGGAAGGACATTCGCGAGAAGTCTACTCGGTAGAATTCCAGGAAGACGGAGCCCTGATCGCCTCAGGGTACAGTACCCGTTCCGAACGTCCCGGTAGAGCAGCACTAAATCATTATCTCCAACAGAGGCCTCGACGCCATCGGACGAGTCTGGGATCTCCGGACCGGAAGAACAGCAATGGTTCTGGACGGCCACGTCCAAGGCATCTACAGCATAGCCTTCTCCCCCAACGGCTACCAAATCGCAACAGGAGCCGGGGACGACACGATCCGCATATGGGACATGCGGTCCCTAAAAGCGCTCTACACAATCCCCGCACACCGCTCGAACGTCTCCGACGTCCGCTTCTTCCGTTCCTCCGACCTCCCCACACACATCAAAGGGGACGTCGAAATGAAAGACCCCGCCTTAAACGACGACGAATCGGGCGACGGCCCGACAAGCGACAGCGCCGACAGAGAGCAGGAGAAGCACTACCGTTCGGGTCTGTACTTCGTCAGCGCAGGGTACGACGGACTCGTGAAACTCTGGAGTGCCGACGACTGGCAGCTATTACGGACGCTTACGACCGACGCTGGGAAAGTCATGTCCGTCGACCTCACCGGCGACGGCAAGTACTTAGTCTCTGGCACATATAATCGTAATTTCCAGTTGTATGAACCTGAAATTGCTGTATAACACTATAACTGATAAATGACTGGTAATACAAGTGTGGTTGCAGTAATTGCGATAGGACAATTACGGCGGGACGGGAAGCAAAGGGACAATACCCTTGGCCCGATTAAATAGTACTGAACACACAGGATCTCGGAGTCACAGGACGACTACCGCGCCTCACTAACTTTCTGCATGAAACCGGAGACCCGACCGATGTCGATTATCTGCGACTCGCTTTCGACGGCAATGAGCAAATCGTCTAGCATCTGCATAAACGATAGATATTTCAGTACGATATTCCAGACGAAGGCGAGCAAATGCAGTTTCTTACATCCTCGACCCTGTCGATAGCTATCCCCGTACACAAAGCTACGATCTTCTTGCACTGATACTCTTTCTCGGCACTGGCACCGTGCAAGCCCTGTAACCGTACCTCCAGCACTTTTTTGATTCGATCCTGGAACACCTTCATCCGCCGTAACTTTATCAGACTCGCCAACGAGTTCGTCGCCGGCAACGGCGGCTCATTAGAAAAGTCGATATTACTCGCCGGAGGCACCGCCGGTTGAGCATTCCTGAAAGCAAAAGACATATTCGGGTCAACCGTAATCGGATTGCCGGTAGCGTCCGTGCGAATCGACCAATCCAAGTCGTCCTCAGCAAGCAAAGCCTTCTCGATATTGCGTACACGCTGTGCGACCTGGTCCAGCTCCCCTCGTCTCTGCTTCCAGTGCTCAATCTGCTTTCTTTGCTCGGCGAGTTCCCGAGTCGCCGCGCGCACGTGCGCGTTCGTCACATCGTACGCGTCCTGTTTCGACTTGATTTCTGCTGCGAAATCCGTGCTAAGTTTTTGAATCATAGCCGTAAGGTCTTGGGAGGTCTCGGGTAAGCCAGAAGTCTGACAAAAATCAATGTATTTGACAACGTACCCGCAATCGCGTCCTGACTTTTCTGAACGGGTACAGAAGGACCCGAGCGGAGAGCAGTTACCAAGTCTTCAGCTTTAGGACCGGCCGAGAGCTCCTTTCACTATTCTTAGCGAGAACAACAACCAAGACAACATATATGCTCACCTCGGGTTCCACACCAAAGTCACCAGGTCGCAAACCAAGCTTGTTAGATAATATTCGATTCGCACCTACATCTAACAAAGTCCGAACAAGACCTCTATTTCCGACCCGAGCAGCGACATTCAAAGTCGTGTCGCCATGCTCGTCTTGGAGATCTACTATACTGCGGAAATCAGCGCCTTCGTGCTGGGCAATCCAACTCAGAACGCCCTCCAAATAATAGCGCGCGAAAGGTGCCCGGCCCTTGACACCTGCCGTTAGCGCCGCGTGATGTAACACGGAGCGTTTGGCTGTGTCAATCGTTCGGATCGACGGGTAGAGCACTTCAAGGAGTGCGGGGAAAGTTTGTTCGTCATAATTGTGTGTCGACAGGACCGACCTTATCAAAGGCGTTTCGCCTTGATAGTTGCCTCGGAAAACATCCGCGCCATTTGCAACCAGAGCCTTCACCGTCTTCAAGCGTGCCAGCGAAGCAGCAAGATGTAGTGGTGAATGTCCCAGATCATCTATGACTACATCCCAATCAATAGTTTGGTTAACAGCTTGTTCCGGGGCGAGCCCGACAGACGCGTCTCGTATTAAATTAAGCACGAAGGACGCGTCATCCCCTTGGCATATCGCTACCATAACTGCGCTCCGCCTCGAATTCTTTAAAGGCTCGATCTTATCGCCGTTTCTCGGATATGGAGGTTTGTTAGAAAGACGAACGGCGCGGTTATCAAAGGCAGCACCGTTAGCAGGTCGGCCGTCGTTCAGCATTGGCGAAGTGCTGTCGGGGTGAAACGAGCCGTTGGACTGGGGTTGGGGAGTTGATGTTTGAGTCCGCGGCTGGTTCATAGAGTGAATTGCAGCCTGAATCTGCGAATTTAGCTGTAGTTCCGTGCCTGATTGCAAGGGGTCCGTCCGAGCACGTTTAGTCGGAGACGGCTCGTCGCCGCCGTTGATGCGACTATCGCTAGCCGCAGTTGGAGGCCGACTACCGTCCACGGTGGCAAAATCCGCCAAAGAGCCCGATTGCGAGGCCAGCGGCATAGACTCCTCCGCATCTTGCCCACTCGCCAACCTAAGCGAATCCAGCTCGCTATCCGTACGCGTCCTCTTCAGCGTAGGCTGGGGTTGCGGTGCGCCAGATGGCATTGGTTGCGAAGAATGGAAGCCCGGGAGGAGACCTGGATAGTAGTTATTACCCGCATTACCTGCAGAGCCGGAGCGAGCCAAGAGGGACGATGTGGAAGGTGTGAAGAGGCCCTGTGCGCGGCCCTGGTTAAGGAGACGCAGGGCAGAGCCGGGCATAATGGGAGCTGGACCAAGTTGACTAGGGGATAGTGCGGGGGAGTACGAGTTTGACGTACTGATATTGGGATACGAGGCAGAGGCAGATAAAGGTCGCGGGACGTTCAGACCGGCAAAGTTTGGCAGCGAGTTGGGGAGCCCGCCCATTCCTTGTTGGCTCGGGGTGAAATCAAAGAGGGGCGACAAGAGGGAGCCGATTCCGTATTGAATTGCAAGTTCCCGTCCGCGCTCCAACGGTATCCTACCAGCACGCATAAGCATTTGAACATCAATACAAGCAGGTCTGAGCAACGACACGAGCAGGACGGTCGACGTCGGGGGAACCAGCCGCACACGCTATGCGAGACAAATTGACCGCGCTCGGGAGGGCCATGCACCACTAAACATACTCCAGCGACTCACCAAGTTCCTTGATATTTTCCATAACCCCCCTGGACAATCTCATGCTTTCCGGGGAGGATCTCCTTTTCGAGTATCTTCGTGCGGCGGCCCTTGTCCACGCCCGCCACCTTCAGAATCTGCGTAGCATTGACGAACGAGTCCGCCCTCCTGCGCATGACAGCAATACCGCGGACCATGCATTCATAGACCTAACCCACGAAACAAGACAGAAAGGCGGGACGAGGGGGCAAGCATCGAGCGTGTCAGGGTACCGTGACGCGACCGTGTTTCGGAGACGAGGGAGACGCGCGTCGGGGAGCGCTACTCACCTGGACGGACGAGTAGACGGCGTTGTATATTTTGACGGAGGCCTGTTGGCCCGAGGGGCGGGGTGCGCTCTGCATGGCGCGTGGGGACGCTTGTCGCTGTCGGCGACGACGAGCAGGGCCTTGACGCGTGAAGGCCAAACAACTCCTAACACCTTTACCCTCGGGTTTGTCAGAATCTGGCCGGTTTCGGGAATTACATACTCAGAACACGCGTGTTTGCGAGGAGCTCGGGCCGTAGGTAAAGTTCACTGGAGGCTTTTGCGGCGGTCGAGCACTGCTAACATTGATTGCCCAGTACGGGCGAGCCTTTAAATATCTCGGCGGCGATAACTTTTAAAAGCACTTCCGTAGCGAGGCCGGGGCCCGGATTCACACCACCTCAGTTATTCCTCTGGAGTAATTTTCGAAAGAGGCAATAAATCAATGGGAGACTCCCGTAATTTTGGGGAGGCGGAGAACTTATTTTAAAGTATCACTTGAGATCTGACAATGATTTTACTTGTAGAAATACACCAAACATACCTTTGCTCGCAGACAGAGCTGTACTTATCCATACCTGTAAAATATCAGGTTGCTACTACCGATTACACAGGCCAGCATCCTGCCACAGACAAGTTCACTTTGGAATCTATGCGAAACCTGACAACTCACGATCTTCCCCCTCCACATCAACCTACATAAGCTTAAAGTTCTTCTCCAGTACCACCCAAAACACAGACATTGAACTGAAAAACCTAAATCAAAACAAGCCAACGTTAAACTTTCCTCCGCCTCAGTTCTATTATAACAATTATTTCTGTTAGTCCGACGTATCGCACACCGTGAGGACCAGAAGGCCGTGTCTCAATTCCTTCAATTTCGCAGAAAAAAAGGCCCGCTCCAGAACATAGGTGGTAGCACAGCGAGTAACGGTCGTCAAGCCCTGCAAAACACTCGACACCGGTCCGGCCAAGGTGCGAATAGCCACAGAAGGATCTACGCACTCTGCATCTAGAAAACATCATGTGCAGGCATCCACAGTAGATATAGGGAACCAACACGCACAGCCTAGCAATACAAACAATATATATCGCTGGCGTGCTGCGCCTCCCCTCCACATAGCCCTATGAAGTTTGCGATTTATATCCTCGGAGTGCCCAAGCCACATTCACCCGAAATTAGACCCCGCACACAGCCTCGGAATAGAGGCCCACAATCGTGTCGACTTGCATCGATATCCACGGCCAGGAGCGTTGCTCTCTCGACTGCGGTCTGATCCTAAGAAGCACCATTTAAAGAGTCAAGACGTGTTCGACTGGTTCCCACGACCGCGCCGGACGCTCCCAGGACCGGGAATGGAGTCCTAGAAACGGCGACGGACGTCTGTACGTCAGTACTAGTAGAACGTACAAAAAAATGAAACTCGCCCACTAGCACTAGTACTGCTAGCGCTGAGGCACAAACGGACAAGTCAATCAACGATTCGCATTCCTCGCGCTAAGGAAAATGATAGGCTTGGCTTCTCAAAAAATAACGCGAGAACCAATATTGACGCTCAGTATAGAACGCGTTCCTGGCGAAGCACGCGTCTTCGCATCCTATAATAGCGTCAACGGGACTAAATAAGACCCGGATCGGGAGAAAGAGGCAGTTCCTGCCTGATTTGCCTCTAAAGCAACCATGGCAATCGACATGCCCATATTAATTGGGGTAGCAGACCGTTGACAGCCACAAAATGCCAAGACAAGACGCGAGGGCCTAGACACAGATCCGCCAACGCAACGACGCAACGACGCAACGACTGAATTCGCAAGTCGCAAGTCAATCGAATGAATGTATAGCCTCTCTGACAGGTTTCCCTTGATCCCCTCATACCGACGCATTAAGCACCGACGAGCCATATCGGGCGCTTCGAAGGAAGCCTCCCCTTCCGGGTGGTATGCGCAGCAGGTCGTGGTAGCCCCGGGATAGCGGATGCCATCCCAGACTGTGTAGTGTCGGGGCACATCGGTAGACGTACAGACGAGCCGCTGTGCCTGTCCCCTATGTGGCGCAAAGACAGCCCGGATGAATGCGCTTCCTCTCCTCCCGGGGCGGACTATAGCGGCGCCACCGGTGGCCCCGCGGTTGTCCATCTCGCAGCAAAGGAGGAACACGGAAGCCGGCGGGGGCCATGGCGTGGCAAAAAGGGACACCTCCGACGAAGGCTTCTTTTAATATAATATTTATGGCGCGGGGGAGCGGGGAAGGGGAGGGAGCTCTACCCCGCATGCGTGTATTAATATCGGGTGGGGGACCTCGTGAACCACGATCATAAGGAAGTGAATAGAAAGGTGCGCGAAGAGGAAGGTCACAGGTAGCTGCATATATGTACGGCGCATAGATTGAAATGATGCGGCGACAATACTAGTATTTGATTTTGATCAAGCGAGGGAGCGAGTGACGTGTCCAGGACCAGCTTCTGTGCAGGGCGCGGTGGACGATAACGAGAGCAGTTTTACCAGGAAGCGAACTGGGAAGGCGAGTAGAGACAGGGGGAACAGCTTCTTTGGAGACTCGAGGCAGAAGTAGATAAGAGACAGAAGGAGTCGGGCCGGGCGCGGACGGAAAAACAAACATTAGCCTGATATAGACTAGGGGGGACCTACAGGGAGACTGATGGCAGTGCTGATCCCGGCTCGGGTGATCGGCGAAGCGCAGGTGGCGGTCGCCGAATGGTGACTATGTAGGCCCGAAGGACGGGGAAGCCCCTAACGGTCTCCTTCACAAATGTCATATCAAGCTTCGATTCCCATAGCGGAATAGGCCGAGAAGGACGTCGGCGAATCCAGCGGCAGGCGGCCCCTGAAGGCCGAATCGGGTAGTGCCACGCGAGGGCAGATAGACTGACGTGAGACAGGGAAGCGAAGAGGCAGGGAGCAGTGACGACGTCCGTTGATGCGCCGCCGTCCGCGAGTCCTCTTTGCTGCTGGCCCCGGATTTTGCTGCGACTTGTTCCAGCCATCGTCCTCGTCGTCACCGTCGTCGTCGCCGCCGCCAGCTGCGATGGCCGGGTACGTGTGAGCCGAGTCCGAGTCCGAGTCTGCTGGAAACATCGCCCCGACCCTCCCGAATCCCGACACACGCAGTGTTCTCACATCTTTAATCTCGCCTGCTTGCCCTCCTTTTCTCTTTCTCTTTCTCCTCTCGCATGACCCTTATACTGCCTGTCCTCCTAGTGCTTCCACCCGCCCCGTCCCCGTCCCCTCACCCGGAATGGCCCTGGCTCCCCGCCCCGTCCCCGCTTCCCTCCGTGCTCCAGACCCCTCGTCACCGACTCCCGCTCCCGCCTCCGATCACCCAGAACCAAAGACTTTTCGCCGCTTTCGCACCTCTCTTGGTCACACCATCCGTGCTGCCGCCACCGCCGGCACACGTTCCAGAAACAAGCCGCCTCTCGCACCGCCACAAGATCCCCAGCACTCCGCAGACGCCCATTCGCGCCCCCTCGGCCACAAGCACAGCATCAGCGACGCCTCGGCCCCCGCCGTCCAGGCGCCGCCCCTCCTCAGGGAGGCCGCCAAGCACCGCGCCTCTGTCGACTTTGTCGTCGCCGTCGCAGAGGACAAGGACCACGACCGCGACTGCTCCAGGTTTGGGCCCCTCGGCGGACTCAGAAAGTTCGACAGCAGGGTCAGTCTTCGCAAGCTCACAGGCCGCGATTCTACACGCTCCCCAGATCCCCACCTGTCGTCCGCGTCGAATACGAGCGAGTCTAATGCAAGCGCTGCCTCTGCACAGGCCAGCCAGTCTGCGCAGCCCCCGCCCCTGCCGCCCAAGTCCAAACTGCGAAAAGACCGCGAAAGGGAGCCACATGGGCAGGGTGCACAAGCGACGCCGTCGCCTACGCCTGCTACCCCGCCCCCGCGCACGCAGTCGAGGTCCGCGTGGTCCGTCCTCGTGCCGACGCTCTCCCATGCGTCCTCGTCCGCCCCTGCTGATAGTCGTTCCAGGGTAGAGGGCGAACGTCGGAGAAGCGTCGAGTCCGCGCGGAGGGACGACATGTCCGCGGCTGCAGGTGCCAGCGCAGGTGCGACGGGCTCGCGCGTACGCACCAGTAGGCCGTCGGCGGCGCTAGCACAGGACGCGGCCCCGAGCTCGTCTCCCCCCGCGCGGTCGAGGCCGAAACTGACGTCACCGTCTTCCCCCTCTCTCGCGTCACCCGTTCTGTCCTCTTCGCCCTCTCCCCCTAGTTCTCGCTCTCGTCCCGTCCCGCCCTCTGCCCACGCCCCCGCCGTTCCCGTCGCCGCCTCCCCGTCTCCGTCCCCTTCGCCGACATCGCCCACCCGCTCGGGCGCAACGCCCGCGCCCCCGGCCGCCTCCCAGATGCCCGGCTCTCCCCTCAAGTCCCGTACGTCCGTATCGCGTCCGCCGCTCAGTCCCAGTGCAAATGCAAACAGCCGTCTCCGTCTGCGCCTCGCGGGTACGAGCAGCGCAACGCATCTCCCGCTCGACCTGTCCTCTTCCTCAGGGGCGGGCACGTCTGAAAGGCGCCGAACATCCGGCGGCAGTGTCGCTCCGGGCACGTCGGGGCACACAACGCCAACGCAAAATGCACAGGGGCGAACGACTCCCACGTCCCCCAGCACACCCTCACACTCCACGCCTGCCTCCGGTTCGCGCGCGCGCTCTGGCTCCTCAGCTGACCGCACAAAAGAATGCGAAAGGGAGCAGCAGCGCACGCGTTCGCGCGCTTCCGCGTCGACATCGTCTCTCGTGGACCGCTCGCGTTCCCCGTCCCAGACTCGCGGCATGCGCCGTGCAACATCTCCCACGCCTGCACCCGCCCGTTCCAGTCCGAGCCCCGTTCAAATTCTTACCCAGTCGCAACCCTCCCTCCCTCCGGCATACCGAGATACGATTCGCCATGCATCGACACTTCTCCTACGTGAGCTGCACGGTCCACGTCCCCGTACGAACGCTGCCTCCCAGCCGTCTTCGCCCACCCAATCTACCTTTTCCAGCGCCGCGTCGTCATCAATGCAGGGCTGGACGCCGGACGTGTGGGACGAGTGCGAACAGCGTCTTCGTTTGCTCGCTCGGGCAGAGCGTGTGCGCGGGCCATACGGCGCGAGCTCGGCGAGTTTGGCGAGCCCGAGCAATACGAGCGTTAACAACCTGACGAGCTCTGTCAGCTCTAGTTCAGGCGCGTCGGGAGAGGAACGAGAGAGGCGTATGTTTGCAGAGGCGGTCAAGGACGGATACGTCCTCTGTCAGTGCGTGTCATTCATTTCATCGATGCCATATCACATGTATTTACAATACGACGCTCAGGCTCATGAACAAGCTTCGTCCGGGGACGATATCACGCGTCGACCCGTACGAGGACGGTTTCAGGACGTCCTCGAATACTACGAAGTTTCTTGCAGCTGCGTCCGGTGCGCTTGGTGTGCCCATGTCCGAACTCTTCCAGCGCGACGACCTCATCCGCTGTACTCCCGACGGTCTCTTTCGCGTCGCTCGTACCATCGTCGCAGTTGTCGCGCGTGCTGGGGAGGATGCCGCGGAGCTTGCCGCTCGCAGGATCTTGCTTGGTGGCCAAGGCAAGACACGTACTACTGACGCGAAGGAGACTAATAGCCCTTACGGCACCCGTGCAAAAGCCGCTTCCTCGTCCACGCCGAACCTGTCCACATTGCAACGCGCAGTGTCGCCCCCGCTCTCACGTGGACAGACCCCTTCATCGCCGCCTCCGTCGCCGACAAAGACGAGGACAAAAGCGCCACGCCGGTGGAGTCCGCCAAGTCCGACGTTGTCGACGGTGCCCGCTGGCGATAGCCGGTCTGGCACCGGCTCCGGGTCGGGTGCAAACTCAAAAGCAGGGTCGACCTCAGGCGCCGGCGGCAACAATGGTCGGGACGCGGCGGCATCTTCTGCGTCTTCGGGGCAGACGACGCAAGCGGCGAAAGTCAGTCCATCGCTTACCGTCAAATCTCTCGGCTCGTCCGCGGCACCACCGGCTCCTTCGAGACTGAAAGACGAGTCCGCCCTGGTGGCAGACTCGGAGGATTCGGATGCGAACGAGGTGTTTCACACCGTGGATAGCACACAGGAGAAGGAGTCTGTGCTCCCGACCTCTTCCACCAAGACTCTGCAGCAAGACGGCCAAGAGATCCCGAAACCGCCATCGATGCCCGTACGAGCGTCGGTCTCGAGCGAGGCGACGCACACTACCGCGCAGTCGTCACTGCTCGCGGCCAGCAGACCGAACAGGACCACCGTGGCGACGGGAGGCACGGACACGAACGACCGTACTTCTGCAAACTTTGGCACGACACGAACGACGACGACCGTGGCGACGTCCCTTGCGCCATCAGACCTGCAGTCACTTTACCACCGTGCAGACACGAACTCTTTCGTGGGCTCGGCATCCGAGGCATCGCATTGGGACGAGCTGTCGTCGGGCAGCCAACACTCGGGCTACGTGCACGGTGGCGTGTTGAAGAAGCCGCCAATGCTGCGTGATAGGCGGCCGAGCGAGGCAGCGTTTATCGACTTGTCGCGCGTCGCGGAAGAGGGCGAAGAGGGTGTGTCGAATACACGAGATGGCGACGAAGCAGACGAGGACTCCCGGAGACGGCCACAGGCGATCCAGCTGGGCAAGGGCAAGTGGCCAGATGATTTCATGACTGTTTTCAAGCCAGCCTCGCCGACGCGCCCTATTGCGTTTCATCGTGCCGAAGCCGAACGCACACTTTCGTCAAGTCCCCTGTCTTCAAGTCCACTGTTATCCTCATCGCCCAGGAAGTTTGCTTATGTGGGTATGCCTGCGCAAGCCGACGCCAGTACCGAGTCGCTTTCTCAGTCTCCGCCCGCGCTTGCGCCGCGCCGTGCACTGAATCGTCCACGCCACAGCTTGGACGCCCCTGCACTGCTACCAAAGGAGGTTGCCTTCCCGCGCGAGCATACCCCAAGCCCTAGCGCAGACGGCGGTGCACCAAGTTCGAACTCGGGCTCTCGTGTAGTTCTCAGGCGAAATAGCTCCGCCAACAGATCTGGTGTGTACGTCCCGCGGAGCGACAGCGCGTCGCCGGTGCTCGCATCAGAGACCGGGGGTGCGCGTGTGCCCTTTCCTCGCGCGGCGTCGGGCGAGCATTCGGGGATTATGGACGCTTCCACGGCAGCAACAAGTGCAGCGGGCTCGATGGCGCAGCAGAATCGTCTCGCTCGTGGGCGCTTTCAGTCTGACGTTGATGCTGGCACGCGGCGCCGGCCACGGCCGAACTCGTACGATGAGCTCGGGGCGAAGCCGCATCGCTCACGGATTGAGAGTATGGTCAGTCTCGGAGGCGCGTCGAGTAGTAACTTCAGTGCGAGTGATATCAGGAGCTCGATGGATGGGAGCGCTGTTAGGAAGACGTTGATCATTAGGGACGAGGGAAAGCCTGGCACGCATTTTGTGAGATTTATCTTTGCGCCTCATTTAAAACGTGCTTATTTACGTCGGCTCTTAGCAACTTGGCAATTGCATTGGTCGAGGACAATTTGGGTCGGTGTACCGCGCTTTGAATCTTAACACGGGTCAGATGGTTGCTGTGAAGCGTATTCGCTTGGAGGGGCTGTCGGAGGACGACGTGAAGCAGCTTATGCGCGAGGTTGATGTGGTCAAGAGTCTTTCGCATCCCAGTATTGTCAAGTACGAGGGCATGTCACGAGATAGCGACACGCTAAACATCGTTCTCGAGTACGTGGAGTCCCGCTTCCCAATTTACGTACTTAATGCTAATCAACCGCTACAGGTTCGCTGAAAACGGGTCGCTCGGGCAGACACTCAAGGCATTCGGGAAGCTCAACGAGAAACTTGTGGCGACGTATGTCATCAAGATTCTGGAAGGTTTGGACTATCTGCACCGAAACGACGTTGTACATTGTGATCTGAAGGCTGCGAACATCCTGACTACGAAAAATGGGAATGTTAAACTGTCTGACTTCGGCGTGTCGCTTAACTTGCGGAAGGTTGGCCGTGATCACAAGTCAGATGTAACGGGTACCCCAAATTGGAGTCAGTAATTTTACTCGCTTGAGATAGTGAGACCTTCTAATTCCTATTTTCGTTTTTGCTATGCAGTGGCCCCCGAGGTGATCGAACTCAAGGGCGCATCGCGCGCATCCGATATCTGGTCTCTGGGATGTACTGTTATCGAACTTCTCACTGGTCGGCCTCCGTACGCGGATATCCAGAATGGAATGTCAGGTAAACCAATTCTTCCATTCATAGTATGAATTTCTCAAGTCAACATGCGTTCCTTAGTGATGTACCGTATCGTGGATGACCCCATGCCGCCGATCCCGGACGAGTGGTCATCCTTGTTGAAGGATTTCTTAAAGCAGTGTTTCCAGCGGGATCCTGCAGATAGGCCCAGTGCAGAGGTCCTCTGCGAGCACGACTGGCTCAAGGAGCATTGCGAGATTCACAAGGTGTTGCGGCCAAAGGATAGCATCCCGTTCCTGAGGCGCGTCAGCACGGACTTCCAGAAGTCGGACGTAGTGCGGTTCCTGGGCGTCAACGACGCGCCGCGGTCCGACTCGCGCGCCTCATCTGAGCTTCCCCGCCGTTCGGAAGACCGCTCCCCGTCGCCGGTTATGTCGGGCCTTCCGGGCTCGCCACCGAAAAAGAGGCTCTCTGCAGGGCCGGCATCGCCAAAGAAATCGGACAGCGATATTTACGTCGTGAGCGAGCATTCCTTCGTGGAGACGTCCTTTGGAAAGCGTGAGTACATCTATGTAGTACGCCTCGTAGTCTTTTTCTCTAATGACTTATGACTCTGTCTGCAGCGCTTCTCTGTAGGGTGTGCATGCGGTCTGTCAGGGAAAGCGCAGTAACCTGCGGCGAATGCGGCTTGATTGCTCACTCCCGCTGTGCGCCGGATGCGCCTCCTACCTGTGGCTTGCGCGCCCAGCTCCTTCAATACGCAAGTTACCCCCCGACGCCTGAATCCCCGAATGCGCTAGAGATCTTTAGGCAGATCACTCCCTCGGGCAGTCCCATCCCCGATTCTGGATTCCCTTCACAAGCCGGTACGCCTAGCCCTGGTGTGGATATGGTGCCGACCCCACCGACAGCCTTCAAAATGTTTAATGCTTTCCGTCGTTCCCGTTCGTCGCTTTCTCCGGAACCGCATCCCCTGCGTACAGGATCTCGGGCATCACAGGAGGGTTCGACCGAATCCCAGGCGGGACCCAGTACTAACCCGCGCCGGCCCTCCGTGTTGCTCAAGCCAGACCGTATGCGGCCCCGTCCGATCTCAACTTCGAGTGATGGCACGACGCCAAATCGCTCGAGCTTGCGCAGCGCGTACACAGGTGGCAGTGTGGACCTAAGCGACGAGTCGTACCCTCAATCGCACGCGCATTCGCCCTCACGCTCTCAGCAGTCACACCCTAATTCCCGTGGCCAATCTGCACAGGCGATTGCGCACTCGCGTTCGCGGGGCCGTGCAGGGGCGTCATCTGGAATGTCTGTCTCCGTCGATGAGACTGATGCAGGCGTCGAGACGGAGACGGAGGCGGAAGCTGGTACGCGGTACGCGCCGAGTCGCTTCTCGATCGCCGCGTCTGCGGCGGACTCTACGGACCCCCGACGTGCGTCCGTGCTCGCTGCGTCGAACGTTGGGGACGCGTACGACGAGGACCTTGAAGAACGTGAGAGGGAACACGAGCGTACGCTTTCGCGAATGGCACGGCGGCGGTCCAGACGACACGAGTCGAAGGCGAGCGGAGACAAGGACAAGGGCTGCGTGCTGCAGTAATTCAACTCCCATCTGGTAGTCGCTCGCTCGGTTCACCGGGCGCAAGGATCTTCTCTCCTAATTTTTTCTACACCGTTAGTGACCCGCTCCCTAAAACCACCCAGTCCACTCGCGCTCCCCCCAACCTGATTCGGCATATTCTCGCACCGTATATATTCCCTCATTTTTTGCGCCTGCCTGCAGCTCCATCTGTCCTTTTCCCACCGTCTTTTTTGCCTGCCTTCTTTGCTCTTTCTCATTTTTCATTTTTCCATTGGGGACAGCCCACTGTAATTTGGCAATTTCTGCTCAACACCGCTGACTACTTTCATGAATATCTGTAAATCTTTCTAAAAGTCCGAATACCTAAGGCCATAAACGAGTCCGCGCTTCAGCCCCTTCCGATTTTACACTCTCGTTTCCCCCTCCTACTGATTTTTATTCCCCCGGTCTTTCCCCATCTGCAGATACGCGTGTCCTTAATACCAATCATTTTCGATAGACACTGGACGCTGGACCATCAATCACACACTTCCCCTAGGCCTGTCATTCAAAGACATCACTCATTGACACATGCATCGTTTCCCTAAACTTTTTCTATATTTTTTCTCCTTTCCTTTTCGATAGTCTCGACGTGTAGCAGACATCAAGTACTGTAATCGTTGAGATCTAATATGTAAGTTAGGTAGCACGGTAAGACGTAGAAAGAGTCGGTATTTCGAATCAGACGTCAGAGGAGAAATCGAAAGCGGTTGTGTCAGCGGGTGAATAGGAAATGCACGTTCGTTGTTTCGTTCTTCGGAACCAGAAGCGGGCTTTGTTTGTACGGCACCATGCGTACGTACGTGCGGAGGTGCGAAAGAATCCGGGGAAAGAAGAGAAGAGAAGGGGGGAACCATAAGGCTATTGGTACAGACTGGTGGCAGGTGGGTTAATGAGAGCGGGAAGAGGAGAGAAGAGAAGAGAATCCGGAGACAGAGAGGGGGTATCGTACACTACACGATGGGGGGGATCTGGAAATGTACAGCGAGGGGTGAGGGGCGAGGAGAGAGAATTCTAGCATATGAATAAAGCGCGTGCGAAAGTGGCAGCGCAGAGAGCGGAGGGCGGAAAGCTGACAGGCGTTGCGGATATATTACCAAATATGAACGGGAGATTTTTGAGTTGCAGAAGAGAGTCTAGAAGGTGGCGGGGGCAGTAGCAGCAGGAAGCGGAGCGGGTGCCAAATGGGGCCTGCTACGAGATGAGCTTGTCGCCCCATACGAGTCGATGCCGGTATGCACGGTACGCGCCGTCGAGCGCGCCGCCGATTTGCCAGGTGAGCACAAGCAGGAAGAGCGCGAACACGACACGGAGCAGGGCTGCCTCGCGGGACGAGACGGGTACGTCGCGCGAGGAGACGATGCGGAGGAGCTTGTCTTGCGGGGCCATGTGCTTCCATTTGAGGTCGGACACGAGCAGCTGCGCCTGCGGGGAGGGTTTTCGTCTAGTGCTCCTCGCAATATGTGTGGGTGGAGCATATGGCTTACCTTTGACTGGCCCGAGTCGTATGCGCTGCGGATGGCGCGGACCTGTGCACGAATCTCGGGAAGGCGGTCTTGCAGTCTGCTGAGGCTCTCCATGGAGAGGTCAAGCTCGCGGTATATGTGCGGGATGTGCTGCACGAGGGCGCGATCCACGCGCTGGCGACTGCTCTGAGTAGGGGGTATAAGTTAATTTGCCGGATTGTACAAGGGAGAGACGCACCTCGACGTCGCTCAGGGCGTCGACGAGGGTACTGTGAACCGCGCGCGAGTTGCTTAGAGCCCCCGCGAGCTCGGTCTAAGAAGAGGGTTTTGCGGCTCAACGGTGCGGCCGGTCACGGGACAAAGGCCGGACGTACCTCAAGGTCCTTGATCCTGCCTTCGTGCTGTACACCCCAGTCCACCGCGGCTCGCGCAACGGACTCGAGGTTGCTGCAAAACAAAGCGAATCAGCACACAACGACACGAAGCGCAGAAAGGGCAGAGTCGGAGGGTCTGACTTCCTGGCTTGCGCCTTCGGCCGACAATATTAATACGCCGCTGGGGACTCACCGGTTGGCGTCGGCGCGCCAGTCGTCTGCGGCGACGGCAAGGTCGGAGACACGCCTGCGTGAGGACGACGGAGGGGAGGGCGAAGACTGGGGCTGGTGAGAGGCCGGAGAGGACATGGAGGGAAGAAGGAGGGAAGGAGAGGAAAGGGCGGAAGAAAAAGAGGAATAAAGGAGGAAAGCGCCTCGTGCGCTTCGCATCTCTTCATACCCAGATCTCTCGCCGTCCCCGCCGCCGCCGGCACGCCGCACACGACGCCGGCAACACTTTTTCTTTTTCTCGCTGATGACGGCGACGACGGCGTATCATGACCACGGATGCCGATTTATTTATGTTTTGTCTGTTTGTCTATTAGGATACGACAATGCTCACCGGAGAGCTTAGCGACGTTGTTCGGAGTCCGGATGCAGATCCGATCTCAATTAAGACATGTGATACCCGCACCGTACACATTACAATTGATACATCAGTTGGGTTGTACAGCAGTCAACAAATACACAAAAACCAGAAAATAATTCCTCCAGGTGCACCCGCTAAATAATATACACTTTTTCCTCCGCAATTTTATACGAGTCGAGTCGTCTGAAATAATCGCGTCGTGCTGCACGGTCCGCTTCCATCTTCTAATAAATAATTTGAGCGCCAGAGAAAGGACTTCGCATTCCATGCACTATTACTCACCTTTCGCTCTTCCCCATCCAAGTCAAACTCCTCTCCGTCCCTTTCGGGCCTCGATACCCCGGACCTTGTTGCCTTCCTTCCTTTACTTGCTACGCCGGAGGCCGCCCTCCGTGTAGTCCTCCGAGTCTCTGGGACGCCCTTGCGCGAAACAGGCGTCCGGCGCGCAGGTCGTCGCGGCAGAAGGCTTTCCAGCTCTCTCGTGGCGGAAGCAAGCTCCTCCTCTGCTAACGTCTCCTCCGTCTTTTTGCGTGAAGATTTGGCCCGTTTCCCCGCGACTTTCGCAGGATTACGAGGTACAGGAGATTCATTTTCGGTATGGAACTCAGCAGGCCGCGCGGTATGTTTCTTTGGCGAAGGGGTTTGTGGGACTGGGCTAGACTCCGGTGATGAAGGCATCGTCGAGAGCTTGGTCTTCCTCCTCCTCCTGCGTGGGGTAGCAATTCGTGGTGTTCGAGCCGTTGGTGTTTCGATGGACGACTGCGCAGAGTGAGGTCCGATATCCCGGATCGGTGTGGCGAATGCCTCCCTTCCGTCGCTGCTTCCCTTCCCAGAGCCCTCTCGTTCGTTACATGCTTGCTTATCGACACTTATATCATCCGCTCGATTCTGGGTCACTCGAGGCTGGAGAATCCTTCTTGACTTTTGCGCTTTTAGTCTTGTTTCGGCTGCGAAAAAGCCAAACGGATCGTCTGTGGAATTTGCAGCTGCAGTTTTGTCGTATGACGAAGCAGGGGGAGGAGAGGAGGGAGGGAGGGGCGAGAATGGAGCCGATTGGAGAGTAGGTCTTGCAGACGTTGAGGCACGCGAAAGCGCTGACTCTGGCGCAATCGACCGATTCTCATCGTTCCTCCTGTCCTTTGCAGTCACCACGCGTGGTCGTTGTTGGGCTCGAGGTGGCATCGCTAAGGAGGACGGGCTTAGTTCTGGATTTACCGCCGTCAGGGGGCGCGTTTCACGAACGCGTTCCATGTCACGTGAAGAGAAGCATGATCGTGAGACGCATTTCTGGTGTTTTGTCACATGTGTCACTTGAGAAAAATCTGCTTGAAGCGTCCGGTGCTTTACACATTCCCGCACTAACCATCCCGCTCACGACTGACTATCGCGCGTGTGCAACCGCCCCTGCCGTTGCCGCAAACAACGCAAAAGCATTATTTTAATTTTGCGGTCACCTTTATTGTTAGCGATGGTAAGCTCGCGTAGCAAGGCAGCGGCTGAGGCTGCTGCAAATAGGCGGACGACGAGGTCCGCGAGTGGAGCCAATGGTGGTCTTAAGGCCTTGGATACACCCGACCGTGAAAACAAGCCTGCAAAGAAGGTGGCGGTGAAGAAGGCGGCACCTAAGCCGGTATCTAAGTCTGCGTCATCGACAACGACTTCGACGAAGTCAGGGGCACAGAAGAAGGGCGGAACGTACTGCATATGCGGAGGGGAAGATGACGGCACGCCGATGATCAAGTGCGAGGGTGACTGCAAGAATTGGTACGAAGTCGCGTCCGCCGCTTGACCTTTACTCACATCCTTATCCTAGGTACCATTTCCAATGTATGAACTTGTCAGAGGATGTTGCAGGAGAAATAGGCAAGTCGCCGCTTTTGCGGGCGTGGCTCGTCAATGCTGACTCATACGTGTGTTTCCAGAGAGATACTATTGTCCCGATTGCGAAGCCAGTATGGGCTTGAAAACAATCAGTAAGTGTGAGTTTCCGTCGTATCCTAAATCGTTTTTGTCATGTACTATCGGCATTTCGTATGTATCTCAACATCTACTTCCTTTCTCTTGGTGTCGCGTAACCTGTGCTATCCGTTTGAGCGACCGTATACCATGACAAGCGCCCAACACCACACTGCACAGCGTGCACATCCTGAGGCTTGACACGATCCGTCCTTTCGTGATCAAGATGCCTGTCGGGCTGAGTAGATTAGTTGGGATTCAACTTCGGCTTGACGATTGGCGGGTAGCGGGGCCTAGTCGGTGCTGTCCGTCTTGCTGGATTGCTTTGTGGCCCTGAGCTATATTATTACTCGTCTGCACGTAGAGTGATAACGAAATCAAGGATGTCCTGAGGTGGACGGAGTAGAGTCATCGTGTTGCGGTCGCTTCCAGGGCGGTAGTATAGCTACAGATATTTTTATTCAGATTATTTTTATATTTTCCCCTCTTGTTTTCGCGGTTTTTGAAGGAGAGCTAACATTGAACGCATGTAGTGGACTTCGAGGGTCCAGACGCTCTGCTCGAAGTCAGCACGGAGCCCCCGCCGGGAGAGAAAAGTATATCTCCAGCCCCAAAGAGGACACTCATTGAGGTGGCAGAGGTGGAAAGTGCTGGGGAGAGCGAGGATAATGGATCCGAGGATGATTATGTCGCTGAGCCTGCAGGTAAAAGCACAAAAGTGGGCAAAGTAAGCCTCCCTCTGATATAAACCGCCAAGAAATTTTGACTAACCGCCCATGATCCAGCAGGTAACTCGCAGACTTTCCTTCTCTTCCGACAAGTCCGGATCCAATTCTGATGGTGACTCTGATGGTGGCGGGCGGAAGCGTCCGTCTAAGGGCGGGGGGCGGATCAAGCGCATCAAGAAGACTACCCCTTCTCCCGCACAAGGATCCAGTTTCGCACAGAAAAGAAGAGGGTCGTCCGCGCAGCAGCCCGCGGCAAAGAGGTCGAAGACAGTGGAATCAGCGCAGGATGATGCTCTTCGTAGGTATTGTCTGAGCAAGCTGGAGGAGATTATTCGGCCGATGTTCGAAGAGTATCCAGCAGAACAGGAAGAGACCGAAGGCAGGGAGAAAGACGAGGCCACCGCTGAGACCGAAGATACTTCCTCAAAGGAGTTCGTCGATGGGGAAAAGAATGTTGTCGACCAAAAGATCAAAAGCTTCGCTGCCGAGCTCGAACGATGTATGATGGAGACCTACGCCGAACCGGACAAGTCAGGGAAACTCACTGCTGCTGGAAAGTACAAGTAAGTTGGTCACTGTATCCACTAGTTGAGCAACATGCTGATGGTGTTTATTTTTCGAAAGGGAGCGTTTCCGTATGCTACAATTCAATTTACCAAAGCCAGATCGTGTAGTTCTTCGCAAGGGCATCGCCACGGGCCGAATATCACCTGCACAGCTCAATGTTATGTCTTCCACCGATCTAGCGGACGAGCAGACAAAACATGAGATTGAAGTTGCCGAAAAGGAGTCTCTCCAACATTCAATTTTGCAGAGGGTCACCGCCCCGAGGGCGAAGATCACGCACAAAGGCTTCGAGGCAATCGAAGATGTATCGGGCCAGAGGACGGCAGATGCGGCGAAAGAAGAGGAAGAGCAACGGATGGAAATGGAGAAAAGAGAACGTGAGAAGCTGGCGAGGTTGCGCCTACCGACATCATCAAACCAGGAAGGCCCCTCTTCTGCACCGATTGAGCCATCGCCCTTGTCTGCAAACTTACCGACATCTCCCACCGCGGCTAATAACCTGCACCCTGATCAGACATGGGGAGCGCCTCCGCCGCTTCCTATGCACCTTAGCCACAATCCATCCGACTCTGCATCTGTGCTCACCAATAGGCCACCTGTTCGGCCACTCTTCATCCCGTCTGCTAGCGACTATTCGTCAGCGGAACAAGGACTTAGCTTAGCCGACCTGATTAACATTGATGATGATCCTCCCAAGCAAGAAGACGTCCAGTCAAATCCTCAGCAGCGGATGAGTGCTCAGCTCAATGCAGAGCCGGGATCAAGCTTGTCGCCGGTAATAACTACACCATCTGGCCCCTCGCCTTTTGCACCTTCGAAGCCCGCTGAATCGCCGAGACGCACTTCTTTTGACCTTAACTCGTTGTGGACTGGAGGAGACAGGAGGGACTCGCCTGATGATACCAGCCCGACCCAGGGCGACCAGGACCAGCCTCCCATTGAAGCCGCTGAGGCTTTGTCGGTCGAAAAAAGCGCGGCAGTCCATGATGATGAGATGGAACTCGAAAGCTTGAACGACTATGACGATCAAGTATTTGATGCGATCCTGGAGAGGTCTGACCACGAAAATGTCGGCTCGCCTCCCCAGGCGCAGCCGATCGACATCAATACTCTACCGCAGGTCTGGGAAGGACAGGTTCGGGTTATTGTTTATTGTCCAGTGCTACGTCATGCTCACTTTTATTTCCTCACAGCTGTTTATGCCTCTGGATCCCATAAACGTACTTGCATCTGACGTAACTGGAAGGCAGATTGGCGGAAGAGGGCTGGAACCATTATCAGGCTTTTGGCAGACCCTGTTTCCTCTCCCTCAAGCACGTATCGATGGTCGTGTGCCTGTAAACACGTCTGCCCAGTATCTCGTCACGACGCGATTGAAGCCTATGAAAGAGCTCATTGCAGTATGCTTTACGCCGCGATCAGAAACGGCTGCAGTGAAATACAACGAGCTAATAGACTACCTCGTCGGAAAAGAGTACGTGGATTGATGCTTTGTTGCTCTTTCTGATCACTGATTCCTCCTTCGTAGACGTCATGCACTCGTTTTCCCCTGGGGTGTTACCCCTAATCCACAGGCGCCCGGCCGGGAGCTGTACATTATTCCCCTTCTGAAAGACAGCCCAATTCCAGAATACATCGAATTATTGGACGAGTTATTGCTCCCAGCGGAGAGGCCGACGAACCTGCTACTTGGTTTATTCGTGCTCAATAAGGGGAAACTCGTAGCTTCAACACCCCCGCCTGGACCCGACGCGCCGGCATCAGTAGCTCAGTTACTTGCGTCAATGCCAGCAGCACCGTTGCAAAACATCTTGTCCAACTTACCTGCCTTCCCTCCTCCTATTCCCGCCCAGCCCATACCTGTCCCTTCCGGTCCGCCTGTGAAGATCGACCAAGCTGCTCTGGCGGCTGAGGTGGCTTCTCTAACTCCTGAGCAGATCTCCTTAATGCTGCGTCATCTGAGCCAAAGTGCGCCATTGGCCGCGACTGTAGGCGCTCCGATCCCGCCGACGATGCCTCCACCTCCGGGCCCTTCCTCGGCATATCCTATGCCCCCTACAATGCCCGTTATTCCTTCCATGCCGCCGTTTCCTCCTCAATTTCAGCCGCCGTACCCACAACATATCCAGCCACCATCCCATTCGCCCTTGCAGCATCAGTCGCCGCCACACCATATGCAGTCTCCGCAGCAGCCCTTTTCCCCTTCGCACCCTCCAGGACCAGGTTACGGCGACTACGACTACGACGACCGTAATTATCAGGGACAGCCCTATGGACGGGATGAACGTGGCAGGCGTGGAGGGAGAGGTAGGGGAAACGAACGGGCAAGAAGGAGCGGTAGGGGACGCGGAAAATCGTACAACGGTGATAGGGATTCCCGACAACGGGAATCGGATCACAGGTCTGCCGACCAAGGTTGGGGCGGTCGGGGGCGCGGAGGAGGACCTTCAGGAAACTCATCACACGATCGTAGATCTCGTTTCTCGGCTGACTAAATTAATGTCATTATATCCGACCGTCTCATTGGTGCGGAAACGTTTTCCCCTTGTGTATCACATTACCAGTTGTACTGTTAATAGTTCGCAGATTCTGCATATGATCAGGAGGTACGAGTGTGTTAATCTATGGTACAAATGCATGGACAAAAAGGAGAAAGACAATTATCCTGTTGCTGTATACGTAGTATTTATGTGATGCAACTAAGATCACTCCCTTCGTGACCTGATATCGTGTGAGAGCTGTAAAATCAGGTCTTCTAGCCGCTTCTGCCTTTCTTCTATCTTCGTTAATCGACTGGAAACTTGAGATAATGTACCCGATGCGCCTTCCTGCGCGACAACCTGACTCACAGGCTCGGGTGCGACCAGTGCTTGACCACTATCTTCATGTTCTTCTGCCATGATGTTGTCTGGAGATCTCGGACTCTCTTCTAGCATCGTATCGGGAATGCTCTGGTTGTTTTGCCCGCGCGACGTGTTAAGTCTCCTCTGGATGTCCACGGGGGCCATTGGGGGGAATCTATGCATAGATGACAGCCTACGCCGCGTGACTGGGCCGTAGCTGAGAAAAGCGGGCTGCGTCGGCGTCAGAGCTTGTTCATCCACAATATCATCGTCCACCACGAGCGGCTGGTAGATCTGTGCCAGGGGGCTGGTGAAGTTTGTTGCCGCCTCCATCCCTCGTTGCGCCGCGGATGCAAGTTTGGTCCTCAATGTCTGAATAGTTTGAGTGGGCGATAGTCCTTCTTGTCCGTCCTTTGACACGTGCGAATGCACTGATGACGAAGATGGCATGACGCTTATCGGTCTCGCACTTTGGACTGAGACTCGACGTGAGGTTTGGGAAAACTGTCGTCGCATAGGATTTGCCTGAGGGCTAGCAACTTTTGCAGGCGTCGTGCTCTCGTAGTCTTGAGTATCCAGCGCGGTGGCGTTGTTCTTACTAGTCAGCTCATGCTCAATATCAAATATCTACGAGTCAACAGTCTACTTGTTAGTAACCCGAGACAGTTCCACTATGGTACTTACCACGTCAATATCTGAAGCTTTTCCGGCGAAGAAGCCCTCGAAGAAAGCTTAAATTCAAACCAAAAAAATTAGACATGCGAAAGAATTCATCACATGCAAGCGTACTTAGCCTCTTTATGCTTCGCGGCATTGTCTCCATAACTCTTTCAGCGGTGGCGCTAACAGTCTCGGTGAACGTCGTAGCATGTATGTGCTTCGAATGTCGCTCATAGTATGCTATTGCTAACAAGATTGGAAAGCTCGTCGCCCTGCATATACGATAAATACGGTTTCGATAGTCTTAAATTGAAACCTTTTGGTACCTAATCATAAAAACATTGACCTGGACCGTATAAGATTTAGGTAGCAGTATCAATAATAGGAAAGGTGGCAGACCTTGTGAAACCATCTCGGGGTCAAGACCCAACTCGATGGAAGCATGATCAATAGTGCGATCACATTGATAGGGGGCTGGTATGAAAAAAGGTAGTCTGCTTTTACTCTGCAAGCAGTGAGCAATGACCGAACACACATAAAATAGAGTAATTTCGACTCACCCCTCAATAGTGAGAACCGCCCGGCGAAACATAGCCTATTTGTAAGGCTAGATTGGTTCTGTTTATTAGTAACGGATGTTAAGGGACATACCTCAGCGGCAGCATCTTCGCTTATGGTCGAGAACGTATGTGATAAAATCTGTTAAGTTAGTAAATCGAAAGCATTGGTGAAAGAATAATTGATAGACGAACAGACACCAGCACTAGATTTCATCCAATTTGAGTCATATGGAGGGCGAGCACGTCGAAAACCTCACCTGTAAGGAGTAACGTATTACTCAAACACGCATAGGAGACCATTAATATTGGACCAAAGAATCTGTGGAAAGTTGCTAAAGTGAACACTAAGTATTCTTATCAAACGATCTGTTTTTCGAGAAATGCGACCAACAAGACAGCATGAACCCGGTCGCATCGAGTCCAAACCATAAGTCAGCCATCCACCAGAAGATGTCACCCGCAGAGTAGCTAGAAAATCAAGGTAAAACATAAATTGACGGGCCTTAAAAAAGTATGCTCATTCCACTTGCTTTGCTTCATTCTTTGATAAACTTTTCGGAAAATCAACGATCTATTCAGTTAATAGAAAGATTCAATACTCACGTCCACAAGGCATAAAGGAATCCCGCAAAGCAGAACGCGGCTATCATCATCAGGGCCAGGAATTGTAAGATCATTGCCCTTAACTAAATTAATAGGGGTTGGGCTTGGTACGGTCGACGAGACGAGCAGGATGAACACCCACGGAAAGGACCATCTAACAACATGTCGAAGGCCTAAGCATGTGTTATATGACCAGTTGATATAAAAAAGACTTACGAGGTTGTTCTTGAGCGTTACAAAGGCCAGTCTACACTCACTTGCCGATCAAACTGGTTCTGTATAACGTAGAGAATCAAGGCGGACGCACCTCGGGAAAATAAGACAAGCAGCCAATGCGAGACAGTCGATTCCACTCGACCTCGACCATAGACCTTTTACCATTCAAGCCAATAAACTGGCGGCAGTAAATGTAAATAATAAAGAGGCACGCACTGTTATAATGGATCCCGTATAATCGCAAGGATGCATAGCTACCGAAAATGGTGACTTTTGAGGGATCAGCATGGGCAGCACCAGCTATATCAATCCAAATTAATCTTACTAAGCGCAAGGTCGAATCCGTTCTACGAAGACCAGTGAATCATCAGTTACACTAAAACAGTTGACATGAATTACCCAAGTTCCTGTGAAGAAAACCTTCAATCCGTGCTCTTGCATGGCTGCCACCTTCTCCAATGAGAAACCTAACCCGCCCGAAGGTCATCAGATCCTATTTTTAATAAGAAAATAAAGGCTCACCTAACGCATAAATCATGAATGCAATTTCCGCCCAGTTCAAGCGATCCAACTCGCTGAGCTCTAGTGTCATGACAAAGAGTACAAATAGCATCAAGAAACTGTTCGCTATGGATTAAGTTTGTGTGCAGTGATCAAGTAGGAAGTGACTAACTTGAGATATTCTAGGACGGAGCGGACCGCTGGTACTTTCAGCCTGCAGGGTTTTTTTTTCGTAGGCAAAGAATTAATGTATACAAATCAGACGTCTCACCGGTAATGATCAAGAAGTGGTGCCTTGTGTGGATCGTAAAAATGGATTGGAGTTTGCTTGTAAGTCTTGACAAAAGGATATCGTTATTCATGAGCGGGTAACTTTGGATGACTCTTCTTACATCCGAAAGAATGGAGTGGCTGCTTTGTGCTTGATAAACGCATTTGCCACTAACAAGGTCAGCGAACAGTCAGGCTTCCTCTTTTCAATAAAGCATAGCACCAATGCATGCCTCCATATGCTGTCGATGACCCTTTGACACGCTGAGCTTTTTATGAATCTCTTCGCTCTACTAATTATTGCCATTTCGATGGCATTTCCAACACGTTCCTCAACGTCTTCCAGATCGAGTTCCTCGAACGACTGTTTCAAAAGGTCCTCATCTGCACCAGAATAAACTCGCCAGCTTGTGGTAGTGACAAACGCAAGTTCCAGAGTATTATCGCCATACAGACGAAGAAGACGGCTTGCCATTATCTCACAGAGCGCAGCACGAGAGCGAGATAGAGATGAAGTGACAAGGTTCTGGTCGCGCAGAAAGTTGACTCGGTTAAGGAGAAAGCAGAAGACTATGGAGTAATTTCCCTTTTGTTGAATGTTGGAGTACTTATCTTCAAGGGGCTTTATAAGGGTGTATGTAAGGTCCGGGGCAATCAATGCATCATATGTCAGAGGGGTATCTTTCAAGTTCGTTGTTCAGCAAAGGGCTCAACCAGACGCGGGGAGCCGAACACACCTATGAAGTGCTACACGTGCATCGGGAGATAATCTGTCAGACTACCTGGGCTGATGTATTAATCAACTCACGATCATATCCTGCAAGTGACAAACATAAGCGGGGCAATTGTGCGGTAAGGTTGTCAAGCACTTACTTGTCGTATCATGTGGATAATCGGGTAAACTGGAGTCGAATCGAAGTCATCATTTTGGAGAAGGGGATGAAGCTCGCTTGGAGCATCTTCCATTATAAACAGACGGTATTCTGGACGAGACGACGCGTAGAAATTGCAGCTCCAAAGTATTTCAAGTTGTACTTCGGAAGATGATGCAGATACCTTGGGCGTAGGCTGTAGATGTCAACAAATCTCGGACGCCCAGTAACACCTGAGCGAATAGCTGTGGCACGGTGGTGGTGGTTAGCGGGCAAAGCTTGCAGCGCGAAGTCTGGATGACGGCGGTCGGAACCAAATTTAGGGTAACATTTGAACGCACGTTGGAGATTAATGCATGGTTGCCTTATTCAGAAGGTACCGCCACTTCGGAGTCCGGGTGTGACACGCAGGTTGTCACAGTGTTAACGCCAACACTCCGAGGGCCAACCGAGTACGAGTCGCCAGCTGCGTTTGGCCTGCAGCGTCCTAGGATTATGTTTAACGCACCCCGGTCGGTGCAGCGCTACGGGACCTCCAATTCCTTCGCAAACGGCTTCGGGAGTGGAAGCTTCACTGCAGAGGATCCTCTCGCAGGTTCTGCCTATGACGGTCTCGATCCATGGAGCTCGACACCTACGCCTGAGTTACCCCCTCCTCCACCTTCCGCCCCGTCTTCGTCCTTTGCCTCTGCCATAGGTGCGATTAATTCCTGAACACAGGTCAACTAAAAGTGCTCATACCTTCCCTCCCATCTTTGCACTAGCCGACGCGACGGCGCCTCCTCTGTATCACAAGGCCTTCAGCGCAGTAGACTCATCAGGAATCGGAGAGACGTCTGTCAACTCGTTATCGCGCGTTCTCCTGACCTCAGGCCTATCTGCCTCTATAATTGATAGAGTGGGCATATGCGACTCTCCTCACGGATGACTTCGACTTACGCGGACCATTGTCTATAGATTGTAAACCTGGTCAGCTCACGTCCTCGCGTGTCGAAGCTCGAATTCTTCGTTGCCCTCGCTCTTGTTGCCCTGGCACAGTCGGGAAAAGGTAATGAGGCTCTCATCGCAGCTTGTTGACCCGGCGTCTAACGTTTCCGTTTCAAGACCTTTCTATTGAACAAGTTGCATCCCTCGCCGCCCAAAATGCTCTGCCTATACCTAGTCTCGACCTTGAAGCCATCACTTCGAGCGCGTCTACCGTTCCCTCGCCAACTATATACCGCCAGGACAACCCCGCGCCCCCAGCTCTGGGACGTGCAGTCTCACAGCCATCATATTCCTCTGATGACCCTTGGCAAACGTCTCGCTTCACCGGAGTCAATGGGGGAGGAGCAGCTTCTGTGAACGGTGCCCCGTCGAGCGTAAGTGGGACGGGCCTTCCAAGGGACTGGTGGAAGAGACAGGAACGCGTTCAAATTCGACTGCTGGGAATGCAGGGATTTATTCTCAACAGGTATATGGTGTATGAAATATCTTCGGAAGTGAGTCAACCTTGTACGACTGTTATCACCGTTGTTGATGTGATGTGTTTAGCGTGGAGTTCCTGTATCTCGAAGATACTCCGAATTTGTATTTTTATGGGACTGTCTGGTCCGACGCTATCCCTTCCGACTGCTGCCTCAATTACCGCCGAAGCGAGTAGGGGGTACGTACTAGACTATCATTGGAATGATAATTTAGCTCATTACGTATAACTACCAGCGGATGACTCATTCTTAGAGCAGAGAAGGTACGCAGCAAAGCCGATAATAATAGAGACATGATCTAACTTGACAATAACAGGAGGGGACTCCAGCGTTTCTTAAACTTTGTCATGTAAGCTAAATTCGGAATATTCACAAATGGGTTTATTGACGATATCCCATTGTCTAGAAACCATCCGATTATTAAAGAAGATGGGTTTCTAGCAGTTTTCTTGACAGAGCCGTCTCTTGAACAATGGCGGAAGCACACCTCGATTTCTCTTGATGAGGAGTCAGCAAGCAAGCGTGTGGACAAAGTTGAGGAAATGACGATACCCAGCGATCTCGAAGAAAAGCTCATGTATGTACATCGTTCTGTATAACTTATGAGTATTTGAACTCGCCTTCAGGGTTGTCCGGAATAAGCTGGGCGCGCTTATTGAGCAATGGCAGAAGATCTGCATATTGGCCGAACGTATCATAAAGCGACGCGAAGCGGCAGCGGTACGGTCCCCTCACGCCCTCTTCAAGCGCTCATTCTTATCGTCTGTTCTTATTCACCCCGTCCCGTCCACAAACCTCGCTGCTGCCCCCTCCGATGCCTCCCCGACTTCGTCTCCTCCTGGTTCCCCAACATTGCTCGCGTCGTCCATACTACCGGGCTTACCTTCTGTGTCCGTTTTTGGTTCATTCGCTTCTGCACCACTTGTCGGTTCCACCCGTCCGGACGGTGCTGCCGATGGTGGTTTCTATACGTCGTACTGGGAAAACTCACAGGCAGACCTCTCGCGTCTTACGATGACTTTAAATGCCTTGAACGAAGTTAATGCACGGTGCTGGCGCGGAGACGGATGCGAATTGTGCTTGGGCGTGCGTACGGGTCTGGGACAGGTATCAAGTCATATAGCGAAACACTCGGATGACTTGGACCAAAGGGTAGCTATTCCAGATGTCTTTCTCCACCTTCACATCTGACCAAGGCTTGGCAGTCCCGTAACATGTCATCGACGACATTAGAGGCATTGAAGGTATGATCGCCTTCTTCCACATCCTTCTTTTTCTGTGCATTGAAGAGACCTGAACCGCAGAGTCAACGTGACCTCTACATCGCTATGCGCGACCTCTTCCTTCGTCACGATCGCCTTTCGGGTGACGGTGTGGAGAGACTGAAAAAACGTATAGAGACGACGCAGATGAAGCTCGAGGGCATTCGGACATCTCAAAAAGAGGGTTGGGCTCTGGAAGTCGAGAGACTCACAGTTCTTATTGAACGCGACCAGACGTCCATTGTCACCTTATTGAACCGAAGGGTTTTCGTCCGTTATTCGTACGTCTTTATGCCCGACTGCTCCACGAACTCGCCGCTAAATTTAAGGACATGACAGAATGTGGCACGAGTTACGTGTTGTCTTGCACAACAGGGAGAACGCCCTCGTCACTCAGGCTGTGCGTAACCTCGCACAGGAAGAGACCGCCTTCGCAGGGATTATTGCGAATAACTGGAATTCGTTCACTGACGCGGTTGAAAACATGCCTTACGAATGATGGAGGCTCGGTGTTTTGATCTCAGTGACGACATGTTACGACATTTTTCCAATACGACGATACCATCCTTTTGTAATTTCAGCGGAACCTATTTATTTATTTTGCCCTATCGGGTTCCATTGTTTCCTTCTTCGCTTGTTCTTCACACGCATCCCTTATGTTACTCACTCTGCAGCGTCCTCATTATAATGATATATTTCTGAAACATAAAAGCGGAACATGATCCAGCTTGAGCATGAAGCCTGAAGGTTTTATGCAAGATAATAATTAAACCGTTCCGAATCGATGAGGGTACTTTTCTGAACATCAGTAGACTCCGGGAATGAACTTGTACTTGACAATTTCACAATATCTATCCCAGTCCTTGCCGTACTTTATGGCGCAGCGCTCGAAGTCACGCCCGCAACGGTGTACGAGGACGGTGATGAAGAATACGGAGTAGAAATAGGGTATGGGAGACGCGGAGCCAATGCACAGACCCCATGTCAGACTCTGCACCCAATCGGCAGTGTAATTCTGAGGAAAAACAGTAAGATTGTATACCCTTCAAAGAACGGGGGGGAACGTACCGGTTTGCGCGCAAACGCCCACCAGCCACTCGTTAAAAGACGGTTACTGCGCAACATTCCCCGGTCAAAACCAAATTGTGATAGAGATAGTAGGATTAGACATACCCATGCGCGGTCTGGATGAATGTCGGATTGTTAATAGTTCCCCACGGCAGCTGCGGGAAAGCTTTGCGCCATTTGAATGTACCCTGCGTTTGCATCTTAAAGCGACTCTTTTGTGACATCGAGGTATCGAAACTGCACAAACAGGAAGTCAATCTTGGTAAATGGGGGGAAATGAAAGAAACATACATATAGTATGCCGTCAGAAGTGTAGCGAAAAGGAGGACATAAGTAGGCTTGGAGAACTGGTATTCCGAAGGATCATGAGAAGCCATGTAGACAACTGAGTAAACATAGGTCTGTAGAAGGTGACCGTGAGTAAATAACGTAGGTAGAATCCACCGAATAACTCACGAAGGGGACGCCAGAGAAGTTCCAGAAGATAACCATGAAGCCCCACTTTTCGTGGAACATATCCCAAGTCTGTGGAATACATTCCTCGCCCTTGCCGCTACAGACCGATCAGTACCTCCCCCAACGAGATTCGAATTGCAACTCACCAAGCATTGACATAAAGCCAAGTTGCTAGACACATGAAAGCCATGTTCTATACGATTTGTAAGAAGAAGTTCAGCAGAACACTAAACGTACTCACCGCTGTAACATATCCGTAGTTTTCGTATTGCTTGCAGGCGCCAGATACCGCCAGGAAGAACACAATGTTCCACGGAATCCGCACCTCTGCCCACATTTTGAGGTCGACGCTCCCAATGCGTGGGTTTAGTATTGCGCCCATGAAAACGTCATAGAAGAAATTTCCCGACATGCGAATCTGCTCTCCACGTGCTACCGTCCAGAAGTACATACCAAAGCTCACTGCGAAGCCGTAGATATTTGCGACGGTCATAAGATGGCCGTAGTTGTCAATGATCGAAGTTAGACGGAAAGTGTCTGTGAGATGCAGAGTAGCTGCGGTGATCATCGTGACGTAGAGGCATGATAACGCGTTGCAGTTGTACATGAGGGTCTTGTAACCAAGGGATGGAACAGGAAGACCCTCCTGCTGGTAGCCGGGAATGATGAAGGCAATGAAGAGCTGGAAAAAGAAGAAACCAGAGTACACCTTCCATCCGTATGCATTCGGGCTTGCATCCTGCAGATTCACGTTAGCAAAGAATATCTGTGACGCGAAGGAAATGATGCTCACAACCCGGACGTGATCCCACATTCGCATCAAGAACGGTTGTATGTCACCCAGAGACGTCGGATACACCAGCTTGCCGTCGTAGAACCACAAACAGATCCAGAGGTAGTACATGAGCATTGGGAAGCCCGTCATCATCGCGGTCACGCCCACGGGCCCGCCAAACTCATAGCTAATGGACCGAGCACGTCAACATGATGCGCACGACGCGTGAGCCAGGCGACGGAGACATACCTAGTGTGCTTGTCGAGCTGCTCATCCGTCTTCCTTCCCTCGTCACTGGGAGCAACGACATTAGCAGGCTTGCGCTGTCTAAGCTCGCTACCGGCAACATTGGGACCAAGTTCGCCCATGGTTGTTAATGGGTAAGAACAAACTGTAAACGCGCCGGCGGCGTATTTTTTATAAGAGTCGTACGAGATCGAGCTTGCTTTATTCGTGCACGTCGATCATTCTCGCGTTGCTTAAGCGGTCAACATTTGTCAGCACATATTTAACGTTAGTGTGTTACAAGTGAATTTACACGAACGCACTGTACGTGTGGAAACGGCAAAACATCTTACACAGACCTTATCCACTGGCTAGCGCCCTGAGACACATAATGTACAAATATAATACACCCTCTATCTAAGTTCGCCGACCAAGAACTTTGCCCGGACCGTACTAGATAAAGTGACCGACTGAAGGGCGGGATATACTGTATGAGCCACAGGTCTGTTTGTGGCACACGTACAGCTACAACGGCAGCCTGGGGGTTGCTGTAGTGCAAGCTCCTGAGAATCGAGACGCAAGCTCAAGAAGTGGACATCGCGTTGCACATTTCCGTGATAGCTGCAGCTTCCGCGAGAGAGAATTGGAAGCAGCTGACCTCGAAACTTTGCCTAGGGCGGGTTTCTCAGCCCATTTCATAAATGTGTGACCCAGCGTAATGCCACTTACTCGATATGTGCAGATAATCCGTCCATATTCAATTCAAATGTATTCGGTGGCACCTGAGGTGTTTCCAAAATAGGTGCCCCTTGCACCGGAGCAAAAGCGTCCGTATACAAAGAATCCTGTGTCTTTGCCAAATAACTACACGGCTTTTGGAGAAAGCCGCGTTCGTCGGGTGGACGGACATGGTAGTAGACGGAAGACGGTTGGATGCGGACGGGCTCCACAGACCCGGAGAACCCTTCCGAAAACGACACCGTCGCGCGCTCGATAATGCCAGTTACTTAGGATACAATGGTAAATCGATCAAATCTGAAGCTATAAAAAGGAAAATGGCCACACCAATAACAAGGCTTTCCAAGCCCACATGCGGTAGTTTACAACCACTTTCCATGAGTAACTCCGCAGCCCACCCATGATCACTGAGATGCACGAAAGAGGTTCTGGTGGTGTGAAGCGATACTTTATCTTCGTTTACCCGAAAAGGCATGCTAGAGAGGCCGGTAAAAACGGACACAGTGAACCCCAAGCCCATGTTGCTTCAACCTGCTGAAATGCTTACGATATGCTCTCACCAGCAATGTCATTCTCCTCATGCAAATGGAAACCATCACTCAAATTGTTGTCTTCCGCCCATGGCCATAATCGAGTCGTTGTTCTGACGTTCACGGTACCCTTAAATGGGTTCTCCAAGACCGCGAGCTGTAGACCATCTTCTTGAAGCCTGAAGCAGCCTATACTCCCTAGCAGTGGGGGCTGCAAGTTCGTAACTGATACAAAGCTCGTAATACCACAGCTGAGTTCGTCGATATACCGACCCCAGAGAGCCGCCATTGAACGGAGACTATGATGAACTACTCTATTTTGCAGTGCAGAATAGAGCAATAGTAGCACATCGTCTTCACGCTCGACGCTGAAGACATAGGTTACATTTAGAATCGTAGACTGCCCTTTTACGTGCCCAATTCACTCACAGAATATGTAATCCTTCTGCAACACCCAGCTTTGGCCAACTGATCAACACACGTGTGGTCCCACGATCGGTATCAGTGTCTAGCCGCGGCGTGATATCATCTGAATAGCCCATCGCAAGTCGACCGCTTGCACTAATCATGAGTCTTTCTACCTAGGAGGATGAAAAAGATGAGAAAGCAAGCGTGGCTAACGTCTGATATAGCATTACCCAGCCTTTCCAACGTAAGCCATGTGATGCCAAAAACAACATCGCCCTCTTTAAGAACTTTAAGACAATTTTATGATCATATATTTCCCATGCACGTACTTTCATGTCAATCATCTATAAGTATACGCAATCAGCATAGCAATAACTCACGGAGAGAAATATGGTAAACGGACGAAGCCAAGACGCTTGATGAAGTATTCTGCGTTGTTTAAGTGGGCTAAATACTCGAACATATTTGTGAGACCTGCTTTACAGTTAAGCCATAAATGAGGACGTGATAGCAGCATTACGCACCGCCCTTCAGAACAAGAAATGGCGATGACAAATCCTTTGCATAACCGTCGAGTTGAGCGAAAGGGACCCTCGGACAATCGCTAATAGGTTGAATCATATTAGCCGCAGGTAAATATTCTCCGAATTTTTGCTGTTACCGGGCAAGTTTCAGGACGTGTCTTGAACGCTCGAAAGACTATTTGCATACGTCTGTGTGAGTAATAATTACTTCAAAATCCGATCTGTGCTGACCTGTCGATCTCGATAGATCCTCACTACCTTCACGTCCCCTTCAATTTTCGCGTCGTAGATCTCTATATCTGACGAGTAAAGAAGATCCAATGATGTCTCATGTGGACGAACTATCTCTATTTCTCCCCAACGGTAAATGCGGTACTTTCGACCGCGAAGTTACTTTTCAGTAAATATTAATCCACATGAGGGAAAACCCGTCGAATTACCTGTCCATCAAAAGTCTGAGAGTTCTGTGCTGCAACTCTGAGCTCGTCCACACCGTCCTTCAAATATCTATATCCGAGCTCCAAACGAAGATTTGAAGTTGTCTTGGAGAGATATCGTCAATGAAAACACTACCAGAGTAGTACTTCCAGCATGTCCACTATGCTTACCGTAAACGTTTGCATCGTGTATCCTAATCGAGACGTGTACCTCGCCAGCTTGTCTGATATATCGGATCTACGACAAAGTCTTTTCCAGAATCCCAGTGAAACCTGGTACTCCATGTAGTTCCGGATTTCTTCTAACACACTACTCGTCGTTTTGAGCGCAATGCAAGTTAACAATTGGCAATTACACGAATGACGCCGCGTACTTGCTGAGCTGGGTCAAAGACAGACTCAGATCCTTGTCTATCATGTTCTCATTTCCACGTATGGTTTTATGAACATGGCACGTCAGAGTCGCGGTGTATTCAGCAATATCAGCGCATGCCCGTCTATCCTGCCGTATTTTCTTCACAGAGTCGGGTTAGGTGCGTGCTTAGACATAAGACTGGCGGCGCTTACAACACAGGCGTCGACAATACACTTCGCCGCAATGAAGACAGAGCTCAAAACAGGTACCGGAATGAGGGGGGCCAAGTCGGTGGCGATCTCGAGAGCAGTGCTTGCATTTTGTAGTGACTCTTGCACCCGATGTGATGTACGAGAGTGCAAAAGCCTAGGACTACCTTGCTTTCTGGACATGTGTTGGTTACCGCTGGTGATGATATCGGGTAGATTATAAGTGCGCCGGCGTGCGAGCGATGCAGTGCACACTGCACAGGTGTAAGACAATCACACGCAGGGATAGCCATGCTCTTGTGTATTGATGATGATGATCATTGAGTCTCTCCTGTACACAGCCGCGCCCAACACAGGCAAATTGGAGGACTGAACGTAGTTGTGGTAGACCGTAGCTTTGAGGCACTTCCGGTGTTGCTTACGTGACGGGATCATCACGTTAGCTATCCAAATTCGGCTTATTCCTCTGTACGGCACCGTGCTCGTCTCAACCCGACTCTGTCCCCGGTCGTCGCCAGCGGCGACGTACACGACATGTCGAGCTTCGACAAGACCGTCAAGCTCGCCTGCAAACCAAAGGCTGCTCCTCCAAAGGCTAAGGTAGGTAAACCCATATCTCAGACGTCCCGCCTCTGGCTCATCCCACGGTCTCCAGTACCTTGACCCCATCATCGCTGCAACATACTCTGAAGACGGTGCGGTACATGATGTATGCAAGGCGCTTGTACCTCGGCTCAGAGAGCCAAATTCCATTGTTCGTCTCGTTTTTCAGATCGGAAAGTTGTCGCTTGCTCACCGGTTCTCGACGATAGGTCGTATTCAAAGCTCTCATCGTTTTACATACTATGATCCGGAATGGCGCTACAGACAATGTTCTCACTTATCTTTCGTCGGAGGATGTTCTTAAATTGCGGAGTGTCTCTACGGGACATTGGGAAGGTCAGCCATCTTCAGCATCTTCCGTAGTCTTTGTCTGATGCACCTTGTTAGGCTACGACACTCCCAAAAATTTACAGAATTATTCTATCTATCTCGACTCACGAATACGCACGTATAAGGACCTTAAGCACGATCCCGTTCGCGTCCAGACCGACTCGAATCGAGACATCAGGGTCGAAAACTCGATCGAGGCTTCGAGGTCTAACGATACTTACAAACCTACCAACAAGCCTCAGAGGAGTAAGACAATAATGGGTCGCAAGCTTCGCTCAATGACTATCGAGAAGGGTTTGCTACGGGAGACGAAGGCCGTTCAACGGACTATCAATGCCCTTGTGGAATGCCGAGTAATTTGGTTCATTTCGATTATATCACTCCTGTTACTAACGTAACTTTTAAGTTCTACTTTGACAACTTAGAGGACGAGCTGAATGTCACAGCACTTCGCATGCTCGTTAAAGACTTGCTGATATTGTTCCAAGCACTTAACGAAGGGGTGATCAATGTCCTCGAGCATTATTTTGAAATGTCGCACGTTGATGCTGAAGCAGCACTGACGATCTACCGCTCCTTCTGCAAGCAAACAGAGAAAGTGGTTGAATATTTGAATGTCGCAAGGAAGCTGCAAAACTTATTGAATGTTCCCATTCCTAATCTTAAGCATGTCAGGCCTTTTCTTTTGAGTCGGGTGTTGTAAATTGCTAACGCCCATTGCAACCTATTATAGGCACCGGTATCGCTTGTGGCAGCCCTTGAAGAGTACTTGAAGGACTCGAACTTTGAGCAGAACCGTATAGAGTACAAGACCACGAAGGCTCTGGCCGACAAGAATGCGAAAGAAGGTATAAAAGCATCGGCCAATGGTTCGAGTAAGGGCAAATGTGGGTCGTTTACACTCCAGGCTATCGCGTTTGTTAAACTGTGAATCAGCGACTTCGGCTGGCAAGGTGTCACCAAAACCTGGCGCCAGCTCTTCCACAACAAATCCCCCGGCAAAGGAGTCCAATCAAGCCTTAGTTGACTTTTTCTCTTCAGTCGAAGAGGAGCAAACCGTCATGTTTGCTTCTCAATCAAACAAGTTCGTACAGCGTTTACTACTTTTTCTAATATATGCGCTAAACATGTTACAGCCAATTGGTGCAGCAGCAAGCTCCTCAGAATCCTTTTGTCGCACGACAGTCGATGATGTTAACTGGTGCATTCCCTCAGCAGCAGCAGCCATTCAATGTTCCCCAGATGCCACAACCAACAGGCTTTATCCAGCCACAACACACTGCTTTTCCTGGCGCTTTCCAACAGGTCCAAAATGCAATTCCGCAGCCTCAGCACCAGCCATTTACGGCATTCCTTCACCCGCAAGCTTCGCAGCCGACGGGCTTTCTGCAGCCCCAAACAACCGGAGCGAACCCCTTCCGCCAAAGCGTGCTGATGCCACAAATGACAAGTGTGCCCGCGTTCGGAGCGAACAATGCATTTAGCGTAAATTCCAACGCTTTCGCTCCTGGTCCAACGTCCTCCGGTCCAACACCGCTCGGCCAGCCACAAAATGCACAAGCTATGAACTTTCCACTGGCGGCTTCGAATGTGATGAGTGCTTCGTCGGGTGCTAATGGTGCTTTGAACCAAAGTCTTCCTCCGCGTCCGGCGTCGACTCCATTGGCAAGCGTAGCGAATTCTTTCGGACAGACTACAAAGCCTGTAGTATCCCATCAAACTGGCTCTAGGAATCCATTTGGTGTCCCCCAAGAGTCTATACCACCTGTACCGAAGCCGCCAACGCTTCAGGAGTTATCGACAGGCGCATTTGGCGCGGGCATTTTTGATCGACCTCAGGATCAGTCGTTTAATGGCCCGCCTCAGTCAATACCTGCATCTGCCACTAGTCCTTTCGGCTCAATGTCGCAGACGCCGTCGACAAGCTCGACGGATGGGTCGGGAATGGCAAGCGTTGCCTCGTCATTTACATTCAATAACAAGTGGTCAATCGGTCTGAACAAGCCGGGAAGCGATACAACTGACACACCTTCGCTGTCATCCCACTTGACCTCAGCATCCACGTTTTCTAGCCAGCCGACCGGTACAAGCAGTGCGACTTCCGCGCCGTCCTTTTCGCCGCCGCTCCAACCACAAACAACAGGTTTCTCCAGTCTAAAACCATTTAAGCCAACTTCCTCATTCGGTGCCTCTCTGCTTGAGTCTCTACCCCCGATCCCGCAATCTGGCACATCGACCCCGTCGATGGGTGATTTTTCTTCGGCTACCGGTTCCGGACCGGGCTCCGCCGGTTTTGGACAATCTACTTCCTCGCCGATATCATCGTCAAATGGGCCTTCATTCGGGGGGTCGAGTTCGACGCCTACATCGGGCCCAACGTCCATGTCCTCATTTGGACGGTTCTCTCCGACCGGATCGAATCCCACAAATGGTCTCAGCTCGCAGCCTACGGGCCTGGGCGGATTTTCGTCCTTCGGACAGGGCGGGACGCAGTTTGGATCGGGGCTGGGAGCCGGGCTTCGGCCGCAGACGACGGGATCGGGTGTCGCTAATCCATTCCGGGCATCAATGTTCAATCCATCTGCCGCAGCTCTTAGCGGAGCCGCACCCAATTCGAGCTTTCCGCCTACTCCATTTGGTTCCGGTCTTAACACTATCGCGACGGCTACTCCGTCTTACGGAGCGAGTCTCTTCCAAAGCAACCCTGGAGACGCTTCAAAGCAACAGAATGGGCTTGCATCGCTGATATAAATGAAGTTTTTATAACCACGTTCCCCCTTTTCCTCGCTAGTACGCTTTTTGTATTTCTTATTCTTTTTCGAGCCTTAACCGTTGTCGCTCCTTCTTTTCCCGTTACGCTTCCTTTCCATTTTGCCTATTCATTACTGTATTTATACAGCACTGACAAGTCTCTCCCTAATTCGTCGTTTCTTTTTATTGCTCGGGTATGAGGTCCTGAAATCGATACCATGGTGGACTCTGAGGATACTGCATATAAAACACATTCTTTTTTGTCGACCTGTCGCTTCATAGTGGTAGCAGTGCAGTCGACGACAGTCAGTGGTTCTCGTTGCTCGAAGTCACCGTTACTTATATCCCTATAAGTAACCGTGATTGTGAGTAGACTCGAATCGTCATGAAGCCGATCTTTTCAACCGGAATTCAGTCGGACCTAAGAATTGGTCCCAAAAATCTTCTCGTCCGTACCATTTAAAACGGGAAGCTGTTACATATCTATCTACGTTCTCTCTTGCGTTTCCCTACATACTAGCAGAAAGGGACGTCCACGATGTCTCGGGCAACGGAACCGATCGAAATAGCGAAGAGAGCGAAGTCCGCATTCGAGGCCTCTCAGCTTATTGACTCGGCAGAGCGAATGATTTCGCTTCATCTCATAAAAAACGAGCTCGAGGCACTGAGGGATGAAATTCGGGAGGCGAACAGGGGTGATATGGAGGTGCGACCACACATGTCTCCGGACTCAGTGCATACGCTCTGGCTTACGATCACCGCGGCAAAAGGCCGCGCAGCATGAGGTCGAAGCTGGCCGCCTCTCCCCTTCACTCGTCAAACGCCTAGACCTATTCAAGGGAGATAAATGGGACGCGATGCTGCAGGGCATTATGGATGTCGCAGCGCTACCAGATCCGACGGGAAATGTCTCGTACGCCTCGAGGCTCGACGACGAACTCGAGCTCTACCGCGTGTCGTGTCCTATTGGTGTTCTTCTGGTCATATTTGAAGCACGGCCAGAGGTAGTGGTTAACATTGCTGCTCTCGCAATCAAGTCCGGTATGCATCGCATGTGAGATCCGTACGTGTGTCTGGCTGACTGTATGCGCCTGCAGGAAATGCCGCGATTCTGAAGGGAGGAAAGGAGTCCAGCCGGACGACTAAATTATTGTCTCAAGCCATCCGAATCGCACTTTCAAAGACTACACTACCCCAAGACTATATTCAAACGATCCAGACGCGAGATGAAGTCTCGTCTCTGCTCTCGCTTGACCGTTACATCGATCTAGTAATTCCCCGAGGAAGCAACAGCCTTGTGCAGAACATACAAAATAACACACGGCTCCCAGTTATGGGCCATGCGGACGGTTTATGTTCTGTCTTTCTTGACGAAAGCGCCGACGAAACCAAGGCGGTCAGAGTAGTTATCGACTCCAAGGTGCGTGTCGAGGTCAGCCCTCCAACAGACGATTAAGAAAAGTTAGTCAGACCGATTACCCGGCAGCTTGCAATGCCGCAGAGACACTGATTGTGCACGAATCGCTACTGGATACGTTATGGCCGACTGTCGCAAAAGCACTCCTTTCCGCTGGTGTGGAACTTCTATGCGATACCCAGTCGCTCAGCGCGTTGCAGAAACTTCCTTCCCGCCCGCCCAATTTACAGACTCATGTCAAACCATCTACACCTGACGCATACACAACTGAGCACCTTGCCTTCACGCTCTCCGTCCTTACCGTGCCCTCCCTCGCTGCCGCAATCGAGCATATTAATACACACTCGTCCCATCACACAGACGCGATCGTGACCGAGTCCGAGGCGCACGCGACACTGTTCTGCCGGGGCGTTGACTCTGCGGGGACATTCGTAAACGCGAGTACGCGTTTTGCTGACGGATTTCGGTATGGATTTGGGACAGAGGTCGGGATTAGCACCGGTCGCATTCACGCACGCGGTCCTGTTGGGCTTGAAGGTCTTGTTACCTACAAGTATGTCATGAGAAGTAAGGGAGAAAAAGGCCATGTCGTTGGTGAGTTTGGTACAGACGAGGGAAAGAAACGGTTCAAGCATGAGAAAATTGGGGCCACAAGGCTGCCTTTTTGATCCTCCGATGTTTATATTCAAATGGAGCCGCGTGCGACGCTCTAATAAAGATAGGATATAAAGGAGCCATGAATGCACCACGATGCATGCGGTATTCCAATACTACGAAGAGGTGGCATCTTCAACCTTGACCTTCTTGGACTCGTGTGATACGTCCTCTTCGGCCTTTCGCTTTCCATTCGTATCCGGAGCACCATTGGTCCCCGCAGGCTTTTTCTTCTTTTTCACCATCGTAGTCAGGTCATTGACGACTGTGGGCTTTGCCGGACCGCCAGTATCCGACTTCGTGTTAAGCTCTCGGTCTAAAGCCTTCGCCGCGAGCTCTGACGCGTTAATGGGTTCTCCGCTTGGACTCGTTTTTAGCTCGTCAACCTGAGTCGGGGTCAGTCATAGCCTTACATTCATCAATAATCGAAAGAAATTGCGGACCTTAAGTGCGAGATCCTCTCGGAGTTCATCCAGTTCTTTAATCTCCGCCTCAATCTGAGACTTGCTCATGTTCTGTACAAGCTCATCCCGAGCCAAGGTAACCGCAGTTGCTTTGCCCTTGCCCTTCGCGTCCGGTTTGGCTGTTTCAGGCAGCGGGGGAAGCTGTCCGCTAAGAGCGTTGCGCAATTCCGCGAGACGAGCTTCCACACTGTCGAGTGCTTTCTCAGCGTGTTCAATGGCTTGCGCTAAGCGCCCGGGAGTGAGGTCGAGCACGATACTGAGTTTATAATGCGCTTCTGCGATTTGTCTTGAGGAAAGAGGAAGAAGTTCAGATTTGATTGCGACACCCGTTTCATAATCTGGTATAGCTACATCGAATTTTTCTGCAAAACGGAATCAGAAAGCAGCGCAATAAAGAAAAATTCCCATGAACGTCACCTGTCTCCAGCGAGACGTCCCCAAGGGCCATGTATGTGTCCGCCAACTTGAGTTTGACCTCATCATCCTCGTCCTTGCGCTTTTCGTATAAAGCCCGCGCAAGGTCAAGCACTTCCCATGCTGCGTTGAAGTCATCCTCGGGTTCGCCTTCCTCGTCAGCTTCACCCTCATCCTCTTCGTCGTCGTCGTTCTCTTCTTCTTCGATAGCGGCATTTGCTTCCGCAAAGAGATCGACGGCTGTGTCCTCTCCATCGCGTGCAGGTGCATCATCCTCTTCCGCATCTCCGAAGAAGGAGATAAAGGGCTTAGATTCACCAGAACCTGTAGTCGCGTCAGTTATGCTATTCGCGGTCACATAACAAAGCCAGCTTACCGCCTTCGTCCGCCTCGTCCTTCAGCAAAGTTTCCTCCGCTTGTTCTTTTCCGAGTACCGCGGTCTGTGAAATCGCGTTCTCAAGAAGGGCCTTCCCGTATGCGAAGTAAAGATCCGCCGCCTCAGGCGCCCCGTCCCCAAACTTCGCTACCCTGCATAAACGCGACGTCAATACTTGGTCACGAGCTACCACATCCTCTGAGAACACACATGAGCTCCAATGCAGTTGCATAGTGGTCCACAGCCTGTTCATATTTCCTGAGCGCAAACGCGCGTTTCGCTTTCTCGACGCACTCTTCAACACTAGGCTCGGATGAGCTGGTGCTTCCCGCTGCACTACTCTTCACTTTCTCACTAAGAGAATGCATCGTTAGTCCTGATCATCCCGTGTCCCGCTTTAATATGACGCACTCTGCCATGTCCGAACACTTTGAGGACGCGAATCGTAGAAAGGAAGGTGAAAGAGCGGACGCGTCGAAACGTGACGCGATTGCCTGAGCCACGCTCAATAATTCCCACACTGCCGGAGGCTCCCACGTGATTATGTAATGGCACCTTGGGAATCTGGGAAGTTTATTCCGTCTGTCCCGGCGATATGCAGGACCTCGTTGCAAAAAAAAATCGATAGTGAAAAAGCCACGAACACTGCTACAGAGAGGAGGGAAGAAGGACACAAAAAGGGACGAAAATAACATGGGTATACTCGGAAATCGTTGCGTTCTATGCATCACTAGTTGACGCTCAACAAGGTTGGAGGTACCCTTAACTTATCAAAGCTCGCGGGGAACATCGGACACGCCGCCTCCCTGCTGTGAGAAATTTCCCTTTCAGCGCGGACGTGCAAAGTACCCATGCTCTGGCTCTGCGCGAGCGACGGAGCGTTATGCAATTTTGGCACAAGTGGCGATGATCTCGTCGGAACAGAGCCCTGGCTGTTCGTCCGCAAAAGAAGGGGCGGAGGAGCCTGGTCTGAATGTGATGGCGACGGCGACGGCGACGGCGACTGAGGCCTTGGTGGAGGAAAGGCAAGGGACGTAGACATGCGAAGACCGACAATGGCATCGATCATACTCATTGGATCTGCGCCGCCCTCCACAAGCTCGGAAATATTGTCAAGCTGCACCGCGGGGGAAAACGGTACGGGATGTATTTCATCAATGTTGAGCATGTAATCGGCGCGCGCTCTGGCAGGAGGATGAGAGAAATCTGCGTCGAGCTCGGGCGGAACGCCCAGCATGCCCTTCATGCGTTCCCAAAGCACCTCGCCTCTCGGGAGTATGGCACTCTGTAGCGAGCGCACCCACAGTAAATCGTTTACCTCTGCGCGGGTAACTTGCGACAGCCAATGTCTCAGATCAGCGAATGACCAGCTTTCGGGACATGACGCAAGGTCTGCCGATGATCGGGGATGGTTTTCGGCGGCCCGGGCGAAGGCCTGCGAGAACAATGCCATCAGTTTGGCATTTCCGCCGTTCGAAATGAGCGCCAGGACTTCGGAGGGACGGTCGACGAAGGGAAGATACACGTCTCCAGAAAGTTGAGTGAAAGAAACGGGGGACGCGTGACTCGCTCCCGTCATAATCGGACTAGAGGAGACCTTGGCAAGTTCATATATTTGACCGGGCGAAAGACGCTGTTGGTATGAGCTGGTCGAAGAAGCCGTGGATGCAACAGAGCTGTTCCTCTTATGGTGGTCCCCCGGTGTCGGAGACTGGGGGCGTCCCGGATTCGCGAAGGAAGCGGATGCGAAGGACATCCGAGATGGGCTGGATGGCCTCGAACTGGACAAACCACGTGCGGGCAAGGTCGGTGATGGGTGCGAAAACGATACAGGCGCGAAGGACATTCGTGACGGGCTCGCCGGGCCCGGACTTGAGCGTCCCGTGGCCTGTCTGCTGTGGTGTTTCCGCCCATTAACAACCTGCTCCCCAGAAACGTCGGTCGACGGAGGTACGCGGACGACAGTCAGTCTGCTCAAGGCGCTGCGGGGTGGAGGGGTCGTGCACGTGGCGTGAGGGTCCTGTGCAGATACGGAGCCTCGACGAGCGGAGAGCTGCCTCTTGGGAGAGTGGGCATTGAAACTAGGGGCGTGCTCGCGGGTGGGGATGGGGATGACTATCGTTGAGTGCATGTGAGATGAAGGCATTTGGGAGAGGAGAAAACAGAATCGAAAAAGGAGGACGGACCGGGCTAGCAGAGAATAAATAGTGTTGAAGCCTGTAGGCTTGTTTCGGATCGACGCCGTGGAGAAAAAGAGGTAATTGAGAGGACGAGTCTGGGGTTGCCGACCCAGTGTTCTCTTCCGGGTTTCCAGAACGGCTCCAGTAAGGGCCCAGAATCTCTGAGACGGGTGTTTGCCAGCAGTTCGTGGTGCATCGATAGTCCCGGATCATTGGCACGTTTGCAGATGTTACGTGTTGCGCAGCATATTCGCTCCCACTTGCCAATTTTTACGAGCCTTTCGTACGTTGCTCGATCGTCAGCTGAATGGACTCGTGTTGATGCTAAACCTGGGAATACGTCTTCGGTTCGTTCTTGCGTGTTGCGAGTTTGCCCGATGGCACAGCGCGTTGTTAACGTTGCGATCGATGCCATGTAAAACACCTTTTGAGACGCGTCCGTTACCGCGAACCAATCACAAGCCGCACTATATAAACTTTATATAAAATCTGTCAATACTGTATTGACTCCGGTGGTATCGATAAAACTACAAGCCAGAATCTCAAAGGGGTTCTTTGAATTATAATACGGGTTCTGATTCTTCAGCAAATAAATGGCAAAATTGGAGGCTGCGGCATTAGACGGCAGGTCTAAAACGCATCAGCTTCCCCTCCATACCGCTTAGGGAGCTCCTTGGCGTCGATGAAGGGCAGCAATTCCTTCTTGATGGTCTCTGGACCCGATCCAACTACACTCATCTTTGCCAGAGTCTGTGCGGAGACGAGCGGCTTGAAGAGCCAGAAGATCCACGTAAGGACCGCGGGAACGTTGACAAAGAATTTCTTATACTGGCGAAAAACCCTATTTCAGTCACGGCGCGGCTAAGAAACAAGGTTTGCAGGTTTGCGATCACTCACAAGGGTCTCCGGATAGTGGTCCTGGAGAAGGGGTGTGGTCTCAGAAGCCGCCTTCTTGGAGTTAGCATCCCGGCTAGTTAAGCCAACGCCTTCGTAATCTAGAACACGTGAAGCTCGTAAGCAATCCTTCGGGGCGAGGCAAAGAACGCACCGTGAACTTGGATCATCTGGTCTACGTTCTCGAAGTCGAGAAGGGCCATGCCTTTCTCCATGAGCGCGACGCGCCATCTAACGGAAAGTAAGTTCTTTGTCAATAACGTATTTTTACTATTTCCACCTGATAAAGCGATTGGTGTCTGCAAAGAGTGCCTTCAGGTCATTCTTTCCACCATAAATGTTATAGCTGTGATAGACTTGTATCAGACATGGGTCTTTTTGTTAAAATAAACACGAGGTTCAGACTTTACGGGTCGCCCTCCCTTGTCCTTCCCGAATATATGACCTGCATTTCCGAAAACGTCTTGCGGGAATTCTTCGTTCGCAAGCTCGTCAATTTTGAAGTCGATGCGCCATTTCAAAGTATTCACAAGCATCTTCTTAGCGTCCTCTACGTTTAGCGCCCTTTCACAATCGCACGCTCCTTATTCCGTTCCTGGGCATATGTCATTCCAGAGCAACTCACCTGGCCCTCAGGAATTTTATCAAGACTACGCTGGCGCGAGCGCTAGGTGTACCCTTCGCGTCAATAGAGACACCCCAGATTTCGACGGCTTCTGGTTTATTGTCCTTGTATACCTCCTCGACGATGCCTGGAAAAGCCGCCTGCGCCCAGATTCGTTTAGTGCTGGAATCAACTTGAGTTAACTGTCTTTCAAGATAACACGCACTCTGAACTCTTGTAGCGCCTTCCATTCGGCTTCGGTGAATTTCTGAGTGAGGGCATTCTGTGGCTCCCCTTCGGCTATCTGTGACATTGCGTGAAGGTCGGACGTAAAGTGAGAAGGTGGTAGTTGCTGCGTAAGTGGTACTTATATGTAGTAGCACCACCGCATCGCGAAATTCTCCGTAACGCGTTCCCACGGTTTCCAGTACATGCGTAGGGAATGCATGTACATGGTTAGTCTACTAGGTACGCGGAATGAAAGAATGGACTGTTCATGTGGGCATTAATATTGCGAGCCAGTTGAAAGCAAGCGCATTTCAAGGTGACTCGCCAGAATTTACGCATTGGATCGGCATAAAGTGCGGAGCAGCTTATCAGATATGATATATACACCTCTTTGGGCGTGATAGCCACGTGGCTCTGAAAGTGCCGCCGCCACTGTGGCACGGTGCTCAACATCGGCTGGAGTCCTGCTCAACAGCGTCAAGCAGATATGTCGGTCAAGAAAAGGTACGTTGTTCGTCATGCTCAGCGCAGTACTCTTAGCTTATCACTATCCCAAACAGCAAACTTGATCTTCTCCACAAGGTCCGGTTCCAGAACCCGCTACCTCCACCACCATTCCCGCCCAAGCTTTTGAACATACCGACAAAACCGACGCGCTATGCTGGACCGGATTTCACCGCATCATTGGCAAGCGAAACGCCGTTGCCAATGGTTGTCGATGCGGAGCTGGGAATGCCCCTCGACCTGAGTTTCTTCGACTGCCTGTGGGCGGAGGATGGGGACGACTCACGTCCGTAGACCAGACTTTGCTCTGTATCAAAAGTTTTACTGACCGGATACTGTTAGAACTCAACCCGGACCCGACCGCACTACCCCCTGTAGACCCAAAGGACGCGTTCATGCTAGGAGACGTTCCGGTGCATTCTTCAGTGAATGGCACCTATTCATCAGGAGCCGCACCTCCAACGCCTCAAGTGTCATGGCTACGAAAAACAGAATACATCAGCAGCACTGTCAGTAGAACCCCGACAAGCAGCCATGACTCGTGCGTCTGGCCTTTCCTTAACTCTTTTGTCGAATTAACCACAGCTTTCTTTTGGACATACAGGAGGCGTACAACAGAAGACACGCCAGTCGTGGATATTTCGCGGAATGCGCAAATCCGCGATATACAAGCCTCCTTCTCTCAATCCGAAAAGTCAGTTGACTTGACCACAATGAAGCACCCCAACAAGCCCGGCGTCACTGCCGTGGAGTCATATGAAGTTCTTCCGGACACGGACATCTGGGCCAATGCATACGACTTGTTTAGGTTCTCCGAACGTCCAGGGGAGCGTTCCACAGATGTGAGAACCGTCATTTGACATTGCCGTTAGCATACACTAACTATTTTATTTCTCATTAGGTGCCCGATCCTCGCTTGGATTGTGCCATCCTCAGACCTATGGAATCGGACGGAGACCACTTCCTGGCTTATTATTTACCAAAGGAGGACGAAGTGGCAGAGAACTTCGTTGAGAGGCGTAGGAATGGTGAAGGCGTTGAGGTAATCCTAATCCCTTGATGCTCAGACTCTGAATTACTGAGAAATCTCTAAAGGAGGTGATTTTCTCGTTTGTGCGAGACTACGAGACAGTCAAGATCGAACAAGATGTTCCAAACGAGTTCCTACTTACTCTGGATGATGGCGATGGGGACGAGTCTCCCTCGATAGAACCAACCAGACGAAGAGGCAAGGGCGCTTATTACAAGAACATCGAGCGGAAAATCGTACTCAAGAAAAAACGCGCAAATGTATGCTTGCATCTTGTTCATTTGCTGGCCCTGTTATTGATCAACATTTTCCGCTCAGCAATGGGATACGTACACAGACAAATGGGATGCAATCAATTTGTCACTTGCACCTTTCAGCACGGAAGAGTTGGAAGAGCGCGAAGAGGCATTTGCAGAGGTTGTTGACCCACTGTACATGTTTTCGCGTGCCGATGCAGATGCAGATGGCGAGGTAGACGATATGGAAGTGAATGTCGATAATGGACCTGAAGGGATAAATGGACATGGAGAAGCAACCAGCGAACAATAGCTGTTCCGAGATTGGCTTCATGATGGGTCTCCCGCTTCTCGACTTATTCGTTTGACATACTGCTTTCTCTCGTAAATATCCTACTGCCCGATTCTTGGTATACTGAGCCAGTAACCGAGTCAGCATTACCGTATGCATAGTATTACTATCAGTTTCTTCTAAATTCCTCAGCGCCGTCGATCATCACGTGCGGGCCGCGGTAAACATCTTTTCAAAATTTCATTGAATTACTCTGGTACTGGTCTTCTCTCTAACCTGGTGTGCGCATCCGTGAAGTTGAAGGTAGATGTGCCCGCGTTATTGAAGCTATCGGCGCTTTGAAAAAGCATGAACTGGATCACTTATTTCCTCCCAGCTTCTCAGCCCGATTTCTTGCGTGTCGATTGTCTCTCTGAGTCACCAGTCCTCAGGCTCCAAATTGGATTGTTGTCCCACTCTTCATCTAGGCGGTGACCGGACAGCATTTGCATGTTTGCTCTAAATCGTTTCTCGCAGGCGTTAAAACTCACGCGCCCCCTCACTCGAAGTAGCTCTGCATTCAAAGCGTCTGTTCCCCGCGTACATACTCGCGTGAAACCGCGCGCCATGCCGCCCTCGCGCACTAACACATCCGCGCAGGCTGCGACCTTCTCCGGAATCAGCGTCACCTTTCTGGGGACTGCCTCTGCTCAGCCTTCGTCGACGCGTAATCACTCTTCACTTTCTGTCTCCTTTGGAGGCCGCGGAGACACATGGCTGTTCGATTGCGGGGAGGCCACGCAACAGCGTGTTCAGAAAAGTGATGTCAGGATGGGCAAGATCAGAAAGATCTTTATAACTCATACTCACGGTAAGTCGTTCGGGTCTTGAGCTGTTTTCGTGCTCTTTTAAGAGTTACTTTTCTGATAACATTAGCTTCGACCAGGTGATCACATTTTCGGCATTGCTCCTTTACTGGCTGGATGCCTGAACGGTGCAGGGGGCATGATTGATGGCGTTACAGACACCCGGACGTTAACCCCTCCTGAAGATATTACCGTGAGTAATGTCTTTGTTTCGCTTCCTGAGATTCATAGCTAATGTACTAGTTTTGATTTCAGCCCATGGAAATATATGGCCCTCTCGGGACACGGGCTTTCATAAGAAGCGCTTTACGTCTGACTCATACAAGACTCGAAGGACGATACGTCGTGCACGAGCTTCGATTCCCTCGTGATCCCCAAGGAGGAGACTATACCGGTCTGCCCCCTCACCGCTGCGAACTTCCTGGTAAAAACCTCGTTCAGGCACGAGAGGACGGCGTTCCATGGGGAAAAGGCGTTTGGAACGACATTTACGTAGATAGCCAAGTGACTGTTTCCGCTGCGCCCATCGAGCACTCTGTCGCCTGTGTGGGCTACGTCGTAACTGAGCTGCCCGTCCCGCAGAAGATGGACCCCTCGCAGTACCTACCCCATATCAAACGCAACAAGGCGCCGATGTCGCATCTTGCTCGCTTGCAGAGGGGGGAGGACATCACTCTTGACGATGGGACGGTGTTGCACGGCGTGCCGAAACGACCTGGACGCAAGTTGGTCATCCTTGGCGACACATATGACCCGTCGCCGATTAAGCCGCTCGCAATCGGCGCCGACCTGTTGATCCACGAAGCGACAAACGCGTATCTCCCTGGTATTGATCTTGCAACGCATGAGGAGGATACGGAAGAGACCGTAGAGGCCCGTACACGTAGCCGAGGCCATTCAACACCTCAAATGGCGGGACGCTTTGCACGTTCAATTGGCGCCCGACGACTCGCCTTGAACCATTTCAGCGCACGCTACAAGGGGGACGACGACGTAAACGAGGAAGCGAAGGTGGTAATGGATGCAATTAAAGGACTCGCAGAGAAGGAGTTCGGAGGCGAGGTCGTGTGTGCGAGGGATTTCATGACTATAAACGTTTCCCATTCTCGATAGAATCAATCTGCTAATTTATAAAGCGTGATCATGAAGTATGTAGTTGACCAATATAATACTCCCCTCATAGTCTTATTGTAAGCCTGGATTTTGAAGGTCAGGGTGTGGCTGATACGACGTTGCGATTACTTAGGTCCATAAGAGTATAACGCGATAATTACGGATCGCGTGCATATCACTCAGATTCCCGCAGAGATTGAGGGCCATCACGCCAAGCAAGAGAAAACGCGAGATTGAAAGTCGATGTCATATAATACAGTTTACAGGAAAGGCCTGAATGGCTTTGCCTAATTTCGATGATTTGCAGACTACCTATTTATTTGAGATGGGAAACTACTAATCAGCACTTCGCCCGCTTTCTGAACAGCACATTGGCCGTTGGGTTCGGGGTCAGTCGTGTGCCCAAATACACATTCTCCGGCCGTACTCCTTCGACCTCCAACTTCATGTCATAAGTGAGTAGGAGATGGGCCATCATGGCTTTCAGTTCGTTAACTGCGAAAAACCTGCCGGGACTGTTGAATCGCACAAAAATCAGCATGCAAAGAAAGGCGAAAAATTAGTCCTGTCGTAGAAGAGGTTGCAAAGAAATGAATTGCGCACCAAGCATGCCGACCGTGTCCGAACGCTAGATAGTCCGCGCTCGTTGCAACCATTTGATGCTTTGCGCTTTCATCTGCACCACCCTCACGCATATTCGCAAAGCGGAACCCATCAAACTTAGCCGCATCCGCATAATTCGCATCATCAAGGTGCGTAGCACTCGCATTGCATGCGACAAATGTTCCCGCAGGGAGGAACGTCCCGTCTGAAAGTGTGTAATCGACGAGCACCTTGCGGTTTAACGCTACTGTTATCATCGAAAACCCGTCTTCAGATAACTTGTACGGCTGAAAGTGTTACCACTCACTCAAGTTAACGCCGTTCAGTCGTTGGCTTTCCTTCAAGAAACTATCAAGCTTCCACATTTTTGTCATTGCGACCTTGGACCAGCCGTCTTGCGCAATCACGCGCTCGACTTCCTCTCTCAATGGGGCGATGTATTCCGGTTCAAAGGCGAGGTGGAATAGCGCATGCGTGAAGCTCTATGAGTAAAATTAGGCCAAATAAATGTACCGGGAGGGGGGGGGGCGTTAATGTTAGCGCAGTGTTTATTTGTACACTTGCAACATGCAGCAAAAGGTACTTACATTTGCCGATGAATGAATGGCGGCGAAGTTGACAAAAAGCATCCTAGTCGTCAGTTTATAGACGCTCCGCTTCTCGTCCTCAGGCCCCTCATCCATGAGCCAGGTCAGCATGTCGGCCTACAGTTTGCCGGATCCAAGAAAGACATGGTATAACATGCACGATGGAAATGAACAACAAACTTAGATGCAAATCCATTTCCTCTCACCGGCTTGTCAGGCCAATCCTCTCCGTACTCATCATATTGACGTATCCTGTCCTTAATCAAGGGTGCTAGATGTTTCATTCCTCGGCGGATGCTCTGCGACTTCGAAGAGAGGAACGCTCCGACGATCCTAGGCGATCCGCTTAGTACAAAAGTCAGAGCCTAGAGTAGATGGGATTACTCACGGACGTAGAAATTCGGGGAATTTGTTGATTTTCAAGGCAGTTTCCGCAACAGAAGAAGCGAATTGCACATTTAAGTCGATATAATCAGGATCTCGGCCTGTGCAGGAAAACAAGCTCAGTACCTCGCACGCATTAACAAAACGCCCCGTTTTACTCACATAGGGGAAGGCCTACGAAAAGTCTGTTGCTAGTCCTACAGACAACACTTCTCATAACACGTAGGGCGGGGACCGCGATCCACTCTGAGGATAACATTAATTAAAAATGACCGCAGATACGAATTTAATCCACGAATCATACCGTCACCCTTCGTTGCAATCAAATCTTCAAAAGCGTGCACGATCTCGTCACTGACGTCGGGAAATCGTGAAGTCAAGCAGCGGGTCAGTTGAAAACGGATGATATCAAGGTGGTAAGGATTCCCGATTGTATGACTACCAATTGTCCAGGGTGCCGCAAGAATCTGTGCAAAAGTCGAATAAGCATACCGAATGATGTAGATTTAAGCAACAAACAGCAATCTGGACCACTCACCTCGCTGACCGCTCCCTCAATTGAGACTTTGTCATCGGGAGCTTTCCTAATTTCTTCAACAAGCTCCGTTTTGTTAATAATGACTGTCCATCGTTCAAGCCCGGGAACTTTGAATGCCGCTTTTCCGTACTGTTTCAAAAGTGGCAAGGTCAGATGCAGGACGCTCTACGACGTTCTAGGCATATAAATACCTTTTTGTAGCCTTCATTCAAAATTGTTTTCGCATTCGAAAGAAAATCATATGCACCGAAATAGGACCACAGTATAGTAGAGCACTCTGCTGGAACGTGCACCTGGATAAAAGTGAAAGTAATTGAGATGATAAATTCAGGGTTGTTAGTTCAGGATCTTCCCATGACCACTTACGGTACGTTTCCTGGCTCTAGAATACTGTACGGCGGACACCAAGGCGACAGAGAGCCACACGAAGATATACTTGTGATAGCTTAACCCGATGTTGTTGGTGCTCAAGAGCGAGAAGACGGGCGTCGCGACAGAGTGGTTGAAGAAATCCATCTTGTTCATTCGACACAATAGTGGAATGGACAAAATAGCAAGCCCAGGAATACTCTGACTGCAGACCTTGTGCGAGGACCATTTAGACCAATCAATCACAAGCGACGTCCCTTTTTTGAAATCTATACTCGGTTATCATTCTTACAACCCCGGCCTTTCAGCCTTGTGGCCAGTTTCTCTGTGCGTCTAGAAGTTCCGTAGTATTGCGAAGGCATAACCCTGTGAACAAGAGAAGTCCAGAGTCGTAAAATGATGTCTAAACGAGTGAGCTGATGCCGTCCTTCCGGGAACTTCGTATATGCTATGATCACGAATGGTGTGCCGCATTGTCGATCGCTCGACATCATGAATACTCCATCAGATTCACCAGTGAACAAACGGTCGATTGTGCTTACTAATTCTATAAACCCATACAACGGCTGCGACATGCCGTGTCCCAGATGGGGAAGAGATTGGATGCCGCACTAGTACTGAGCATCGGAAATAGAGAATAACGGCAGCCAACCTTAACTCCCTCAGAGACGTCCTCTCTCTCACACAACGTACTTCTCGACTGCCATAATGCATATGGATCTACTCGGCTCGGAGCTGAGTCCGTCGATAAATAGGCGTGAGAACTCGATATACCCGGCGGCCAAGCTGCCACGATTGGTCTACCGTCTCCCATACTATCGCCATAACCGAACGTCAAGGATTTTACTTAAATGACTATTACCGCGGTGCGTAGCCTAGCTTCCTGATTTCCATGAGAATCTGGAACATAAAATGATAAACGCCTCTCGTGAGTTTTCTTTACAGGCGAAAGTTCAAAACATGATACTTATCGTGTCCGAAAAGGCGAGAACCGGAGAGTACCTTTTTAAGCTTGCTTATTAAAGTTCCATAGCAGAGACGAGTCAGACGACTACTATCGTATGACCCCTATTACAAAGGGTCCCCTTCTTACAAAATTGCAATTCCGAATTTCCACACAACTAAAATTATGCCATAATCGTTGATATGGATGCCAAATGAACTATCAGAAAAGCTTGTGGTGGTGGCATGACAAAATATAGCATTGTTGTGAAGACACTGTTGGAATTATGATTTGGTAATCTTGACTAAGCGACTACATTTGGTATTTATGTCTCACGCTCTGTGAAGTTTAGTACTCGTAGTTAGCTCGATGTATGCTCTTGGTCGGAAACGGCCACGAAGAAATCATTTATTGATGAGGACCGACCCGTGCTGCGATTGCACGCCTCAAGATTTCTAACAGACACTGTCAAAGTACTCGTCCTGCAACCGAGAAGAGTGTTTGTGAGGCTATCGGCTTGCGCAACAAATAAACATATCAACAATTCTTTTCCAAGGACATATGGATGTCTGTCACATGCTAGGGTGTTAAATTATGCCATTCTGGACAGAATAAATTACCACAATGTACAGGGAGAGAGCAAAATGTCTGAAGAGTGACAAATGGTGACAGAGTACATTCGGCATTGCACTAGTACTCCTTTTCAATCTCAATTAACAAGTTTTTTTAATCAGCACTATGCCTATATAGTCGCTTACCCGTCGGAGTATAAACGTTAATATTAGCGTGACACTTCATGACAGTCATTTTGTATGATGGGGACACTTTTGTTTTGAGGATTCCAGCTTATAAACAGGTGACGAAAAATCTGGACAAGATATAAAATGCATTTCTATTTTAGTATGCCAGATCTGTAGAAGAAAAATCAGGATTTATGTGCTGTGGACACAAATTACAAAATGTTTGTAATAGGGGTCATACGATAGTACAGTTTCTCACGAGATCATGATCCCGAATTTGGCAGGGAAAATCGCGCGGGATACTGCAACCGAACGGACTGGTCCAACTTTAGAGCATAACGCGATAACTACAAATTGCATGGATATCACTCAAATTCCCTCAGGGATTGAGGGCCATCACGTTAAGCACGAGAAACCGCGAGATTTCAAATTTCTGTCATATTATACAATTTACGAGAAAGGCCTAAACGGCTTTGCCTAATTTCGATGGTCTGCAGATACCGTGGCCTACTTATTTGAGATGGGAAACTACTGATCAGCACTTCACGCGCCTCCTGAACAGCACATTGGCCGTTGGGTTCGGGGTCAGTCGTGTGCCCAAATACACATTCTCCGGCCGTACTCCTTCGACCTCCAACTTCACGTCATACGTGAGTAGGAGATGGGCCATCATGGCTTTCAGCTCGTTAACTGCGAAGAACCTGCCGGGACTGTTGAATCGCACAAAAAACAACATACAAAGAAAGAAGAAAAATTAGTCCTGTTATGGAAGAGGTTGCAAAGAAATGAATTGCGCACCAAGCATGCCGACCGTGTCCGAACACCAGATAGTCCGCGCTCGTTGCAACCATCTGATGCTTTGTGCTTTCATCTGCACTACCTTCACGCATATTTGCGAAGCGGAACCCATTGAATTTAGCCGCATCCGAATAATTCGCATCGTCAAGGTGCGTAGCGCACGCATTGCATGCGATAAACGTTCCCGCAGGGAGGAACGTCCCGTCTGAAAGTGTGTAATCGACGAGCACCTTGCGGTTTAACGCTACTGTTATCATCGAAAACCCGTCTTCAGACAACGTGTACGGCTGAAATTGTTAGCACTCACGCAGGTTGACACCGTTCAGTCGTTGGCTTTCCTTCAAGAAACTATCAAGCTTCCACATTTTTGTCATTGCGACCTTGGACCAGCCGCCTTGCGCAATCACGCGCTCGACTTCCTCCCTCAATGGGGCGATGTATTTCGGTTCAAGGGCAAGGTGGAATAGCGCATGCGTGAAGCTCTATGAGTAAAATTAGGCCAAATTAATGCGCCGGGAGGGGGGGGATGTTAATGTTAGCGCTGTGTTTATTCGTACAATTGCAACATGCAGCAAAAAAATGCTTACATTTGCCGATGTATGAATAGCGGCGTAGTTGACAAAAAGCATCCTAGTCGTCAGTTTATAGACGCTCCGCTTCTCGTCCTCAGGCCCCTCATCCATGAGCCAGGTCAGCATATCGGCCTACAATTTGCAAGATCCAACAAAGACGTGGTATCACATGCACGATGGGAATGAACAACAAACTTAGATGCAAATCCATTTCCTCTCACCGGCTTGTCAGGCCAATCCTCTCCGTGCTCATCATATTGACGTATCCTGTCCTTAATCAAGGGTGCTAGATGTTTCATTCCTCGGCGGATGCTCTGCGACTTCGAAGAGAGGAGCCCTCCGACGATCCTAGCCGATAAATAGCGACCCGTCTAGTACAAAATTTAGAGTCTAGAGTAGATGGGATTACTCACGGACGTAGAAATTCGGGGAATTTGTTGATTTTCAAGGCAGTTTCCGCAACAGAAATAGCGAATTGCACATTTAGGTCGATATAATCAGGATCTCGGCCTGTGCAGAAAAAACAGGCTCAGTACCTCCCACGCACTAACAAAATGCTCCGTGTTACTCACATAGAGGAAGGCCTACGAAAAGTCTGTTGCTAGTCCTACAGACAACACTTCTCATAACACGTAGGGCGGGGACCGCGATCCACTCTGAGGATAACATTAATTAAAAATGACCGCAGATACGAATTTAATCCACGAATCATACCATCACCCTTCGTTGCAATCAAATCTTCAAAAGCGTGCACGATCTCGTCACTGACGTCGGGAAATCGTGAAGTCAAGCAGCGGGTCAGTTGCAAACGGACGATATCAAGGTGGTAAGGATTCTCGACTGTATGACTTCCAATTGTCCAGGGTGCCGCAAGCATCTGTGCAAAAGTCGAATAAGCATATCGAATGATGTAGATTTAAGCAACAAACAGCAATCTGGACCACTCACCTCGCCGACCGCCCCGTCAAATGAGACTTTGTCATCAGGAGCTTTCCTAATTTCTTCAACAAGCTCCGATTTGCTAATAATGACTGTCCATCGTTCAAGCCCGGGAACTTTGAATGCCCCCTTTCCGTACTGTATTAAAAGTGACCAGGTCAGATGCAGGACGCTCTACGACGTTCTAGGCATATAAATACCTTTTTGTAGCCTTCATTCAAAATTGTTTTCGCATTCGAAAGAAAATCATATGCACCGAAATAGGACCACAGTATAGTAGAGCACTCTGCCGGAACGAGTACCTGGATAAAAATGAAAGTAATTGAGATGATAAATTCAGGGTTGTTAGTTCAGGTTATTTTGCACGACCACGTACGGCACGTTTCCTGGCTCTAGAATACTGTACGGCGGACACCAAGGCGACAGAGAGCCAAGCGAAGATATATTTGTGATAGTTCGATAAGCCGGAGTCGTTGGTGCTCAAGAGCGAGAGGACGGGCGTCGCGACAGAGTGGTTGAAGAAATCCATCTTGTTCATTCGACACAATAGTGGAATGGACAAAACAGCAAGCCCGGGAATATTCTAACTGCAGACCTTGTGCGAGGACTATTTATACCAATCAGTCGCAAACGACATCCCCTTTTTTGAAACCTGTACTCGATAAACATTCTTAGAGCTCCGGCCTTTCAGCCTTGTGGCCAGTTTCTCTGTGCGTCTAGAAGATCCGTAGTATTGCGAAGGCATAGCCCTGTGAACAAGAGAAGTCCAGAGTCGTAAAATGAAGTCCAAACGGGTCAGCTGGAGCCGTCCTTTCGGAAACTTCGTATATGCTATCGCGAACGGTGAACTTCGTATATGCTATCACGAACGGTGTTCCGCATTGTCGATCGCTCGACATCATGAGTACTTCGTCAGGTCCACTGATACTACGGCTACCAACCGTACTATACTTATAAGTGCCAGTGTCCAAACGGTCGATTGTGCTTACTAATGCTATAAGCGGTTGCGACATGCCGTGTCCCAGACGGGGAAGAGATTGGATTCCGCACTAGTATTGAGCGTCGGAAATAGAGAATAACTCACTTACTCGGGGCGAGAACCGGAGGGTACCTTTTTTAACTTGTTTATTAAGGTCCCACAGCGGCAGAGACGAGTCAGACGACTACTGTATTCCTATTCTCAATTTCGAACTCCGATTTCGTCGCCACTGCAAAGTCCAAATTTTCGCGACGATACCTTTGGGTCCAGGTTTCAATCCCTCTTCCTCTCCTCACGCTTTCTTCTCAGTTTTCTCCTTCTCGAAATCTTCCCCACGTGTGTCGGCGCCCATACTCAATCCTGTTTTAGTGGGTTTGCTGCTTCTCGGCCCTTTCCCCCCGTGATCTTTATTACTATATGTCTTCCGCTCTTCTCCAACGTACTACTCTCGTTTGCATCTAAGGTGTTTGCGTACTACTTCCGCTACATCTTCCCTTTCAATTCCAAGACTTTCATTTACAGGATGTGTCAAGCTTTGGCGGCCCAGGTAGCGCCGTACTGTCATTATTTGTTAATTGATACAGGTACTCGTAATCAAGTATAAATGTTAGCAGTCCGCAAGTTCGGAATTTTCCAACTTACGGCTTCATATTCAAGGACAAGTCGACCCTGGTTTCTTTCAGGAAAGGGAGCCGGCCAAAGTCCTTCGTTTTTGCAACTTGACAGGACAGCCTTTACCATGCTCAGTGATCGGTGTGCTCCAGTACTTGTGTGTGGTTTTCTCGTTTGCCTCCGTAACTCTACTATAATGACTCGAAGCTTCTTATCCAAGGCTGAAAAGGGGTGAAATTCTGGATGCAATCCCACAGGCCCGGGATAAACCCCCAAAAGCAATAAGTGCTATTAATTACCCTTAAGCAAAAAAGATGACATACAGGAAGATGTACCGCCGGGCTTTGCCAGCGAAGCTGGCTCCTCCGTCATCATCCAGCACGAGTAGAAAGTTAATAAAGAGGTCATGCTAGGATGACGAATAAATATCTATTAAGTGACATGCGTTACGAGGAATGCGTAGCAAGTAGTGTAGGGTTGGAATTTAGTACGTGCGGGGATTCGAAGAAAAACGCAACAAGGCACCGATGTCGCATTTCTCTCGCCTGCAGATGGGGGAGGACATTACTCTTGACGACGGGACGGTGCTGCACGGCGTTCCGAAACGACTCGGACCTGGACCCAAGCTGGTCATCCTTGGCGATACATACGATCCGCCGTCCGCCTGCGATCGGCGCTGACCTGTTGATCCACGAAGCGACAAATACGTATCTCCCTGGTATTGATCTTGCAACGCACGGGGAGAATACAGAGGAGACCGTAGAGGCCCGTACGCGTAGCCGAGGTAAAAAGACACCTCAAATGGTAGGACGCTTTGCACGTTCAAATGGGGCCCGACGACTCGCCTTGAACCATTTCAGCGCACGCTACAAGGGAGACGACGACATAAATGAAGAAGCGAAGGTGGTAATGGATACAATTAAAGGACTCGCAAAGAAGGAGTTCGGAGGCGAGGTCGTGTATGCAAGGGATTTTATGACTACTGTATAAACGTTTCCCAATCTCGATAGAAACCGTCTGCTAACTTATAAAGCGTGATCATGAAGTATATAGTCGTTAATATAATACTCCCCTCATAGTCTTATTGTAAACCTGAACTTTTGAAGGTCAGGGGTGTGGCTGATACTACGACGTTGAGAATATTGCTTATTTTAGGGCCCGTTCGGTTGCATTTTTTCACACGGTCATGATTTCCAAAAATCACGATTTACGCAAGTGCGGATTGCGGTAGAGGTACTGTACTGCAATCGAACGGGCTGGACCTACTTTAGAGCATAATACGATTACGGATTGCATAAATATCACTCACTGCAGATTCTCGCAGAGATCGAGGGCCATCACGTTAAGCACGAGAATTCTTGAGATTTCGAGTTACTGTCATATTATACAATTTACGAGAAAGGCCTGAATGGCTTTGCCTAACTTCGATGGTCTGCAGACTACCTACTTATTTGAGATGGGAAACTACTAATCAGCACTTCGCCCGCTTTCTGAACAGCACATTGGCCGTTGGGTTCGGGGTCAGTCGTGTGCCCAAATACACATTCTCCGGCCGTACTCCTTCGACCTCCAACTTCACGTCATACGTGAGTAGGAGATGAGCCATCATGGCTTTCAGCTCATTAACTGCGAAGAACCTGCCGGGACTGTTGAATCGCACAAAAGACAACATACAAGGAAAGAAGAAAAATTAGTCCTGTCGTAGAAGAGGTTGCAAAGAAATGAATTGCGCACCAAGCATGCCGACCGTGTCCGAACGCTAGATAGTCCGCGCTCGTTGCAACCATTTGATGCTTTGTGCTTTCATCTGCACTACCTTCACGCATATTCGCAAAGCGGAACCCGTCGAATTTAGCCGCATCCGAATAATTCGCATCGTCAAGGTGCGTAGCACTCGCATTGCATGCGACAAATGTTCCCGCAGGGAGGAACGTCCCGTCTGAAAGTGTGTAATCGACGAGCACCTTGCGGTTTATCGTTACTGATATCATCGAAAACCCATCTTCAGACAACTTGTATGGCTGAAAGCGTTAGCACTCACGCAGGTTGACACCGTTCAGTCGTTGACTTTCCTTCAAGAAACTATCAAGCTTCCACATTTTCGTCATTGCAACCTTGGACCAGCCGTCTTGCGCAATCACGCGCTCGACTTCCTCTCTCAATGGGGCGATATATCCCGGTTCAAGAGCGAGGTGGAATAGCGCATGCGTGAAGCTCTATGAGTAATGAGTAAAATTAGGCCAAATAAATGCGCCGGGAGGGGGAGGGGAATGTTAATAATTTAGCGCAGCGTTTATTTGTACAATTGCAGCATGCAGCAAAAAGTGCTCACATTTGCCGACGTGTGAATGGCGGCGAAGTTGACTAAAAGCATCCTAGTCGTCAGTTTATAGACGCTCCGCTTCTCGTCCTCGGGCGCCTCATCCATGAGCCAGGTCAGCATGTCGGCCTACAATTTGCAAGATCCAACAAAGACGTGGTATCACATGCACGATGGAAATGAACAACAAACTTAGATGCAAATCCATTTCCTCTCACCGGCTTGTCAGGCCAATCCTCTCCGTGCTCATCATATTGACGTATCCTGTCCTTAATCAAGGGTGCTAGATGTTTCATTCCTCGGCGGATGCTCTGCGACTTCGAAGAGAGGAGCACTCCGACGACCCTAGCCGATAAATAGCGACCCGTTTAGTACAAAAGTTAGAGTCTAAGGCAGACGGTATTACTTACGGACGTAGAAATTCGGGGAATTTGTTGATTTTCAAGGCAGTTTCCGCAACAGAAATAGCGAATTGCACATTTAGGTCGATATAATCAGGATCTCGGCCTGTGCAGGAAAGCAAGCTCAGTACCTCGCACGCACTAACAAAATGCCCCGTGTTACTCACATAGAGGAAGGCCCACGAAAAGTCTGTTGCTAGTCCTACAGACAACACTTCTCATAACACGTAGGGCGGGGACCGCGATCCACTCTGAGGATAACATTAATTTAGACGACTGTAGATGCAAATTTAGTCCACGAATCATACCGTCACCCTTCGTTACAATCAAATCTTCAAAAGCGTGCGCGATCTCGTCACTGACGTCGGGAAATCGTGAAGTCAAGCAGCGGGTCAGCTGCAAACGGACGATATCAAGGTGGTAACGATGCTCGATTGTATGACTTCCAATTGTCCAGGGTGCCGCAAGAATCTGCGCAGAAGTGGAATAAGCATATCGAATGATGTAGATTTAAGCAACAAACAACAATCTGGACCACTCACCTCGCCGAACGCTTCGGCAAATGAGACTTTGTCATCAGAAGCTTTCCTAATTTCTTCAACAAGCTCCGATTTGTTAATAATGACTGTCCATCGTTCAAGCCCGGGAACTTTGAATGCCCCCTTTCCGTACTGTATAAAAAATGGCAAGGTCAGATGTAGGACGCTTTACGACGTTCTAGTCACATAAATACCTTTTTGTAGCCTTCGTTCAAAACTGTTTTCGCGTTCGAAAGAAAATCATATGCACCGAAATAGGACCACAGTATAGTAGAGCACTCTGCCGGAACGAGTACCTGGATAAAAATGAAAGTAATTGAGATGATAAATTCAGGGTCGTTAGTTCAGGTTATTTTCCATGACCACTTACGGTACGTTTCCTGGCTCTAGAATACTGTACGGCGGACACCAAGGCGATAGAGAGCCAAGCGAAGATATACTTGTGATAGTTCGATAAGCCGGAGTCGTTGGTGCTCAAGAGCGAGAGGACGGGCGTCGCGACAGAGTGGTTGAAGAAATCCATCTTGTTCATTCGACACAATAGTGGAATGAACAAAACAGCAAGCCCGGGAATACTCTAACTGCAGACCTTGTGCGAGGACCATTTATACCGATCAGTCACAAGCGACGTCCCCTTTTTTGAAGCCTATACTCGGTTAACGTTCTTAGAGCTCCGGCCTTTCAGCCTTGTGTCCAGTTTCTCTGTGCATCTAGAAGTTCCGTAGTATTGCGAAGGCATAGCCCTGTGAACAAGAGAAGTCCAGAGTCGTAAAATGACGTCTAAACGGGTGAACGGGCGCCGTCCTTCCGGGAACTTCGTATATGCCATCACGAATGGTGTGCCGTATTGTGGTTCGCTCGACATCATGAGTACTTCGTCAGATCTACTACGGCTACCAACCATACTACTGTATACTTATTAGTGCAAGTGAGCAAACGGTCGATTATGCTTACTAATGTTATTGATGAGATATGCTCGGTCCAGAACAAAGCACATAGAACTCTTTTATATAAAACTACCCGATGAGATATGCTAGACACTAGTCAGATATAAAACTATAAAAGATATCTAAATAGCTCACCTTAGTCCAGAACAAAGAATATAGGACTGAGGTGTAAATGAAAATTTTTCGTCGGCTATATGCACCGTCCGAAGAAGGAAACTAGATTACTAACAAGTATACAGTAGGGCCAGCTGCGCGGGAAGACCCGATACCTTTTTCTTAGGGCTAAAAAAATACATATATATGGAGTAATTAGGGCCGTATATTAATAACAAGGAATAAACCCCTATTTGGTTGAACATGTTGCTACCGCTTTCAGGACTGTCTGTATTTCGGATATGGCGGTAAGAGGAGAAAAGGCTTGTAATACCGCAGTAGAATGGATTGATCCAATCCCGTCACTGACAGGGAGCCGATCATAGCATATAATAAAGATCTGATCTTTACTTACTACAAGCACCTACAATATGCTATTAAGGATCAGATTAGTAGTAAGGATCTGTCCATTTTTACACAAGTACCAGAGCCACACCGATGGAAAAAAGCATGCTGTTGTAGTCATCAACCTGAGGGGTAAAGTCCGATAAATACTTCCAAGGGCGTTAAATCCCTTAAGTCATGGATTACGCACGAGGTTGAAAAGCGGGGCAACCAACTTCTTTCCATTGTCCGAAAGGTAATGTCCGTCATCCGCCTTTAATTTACTATGTCCCCGGGTGTATATAATCATTCGAGCTGCGCGTTTGGCACTGGATATCAACTACTTTCGGCAGATTCCTGACGATTAGTAACTGGGTAAGCCGCCGGCTATCCCGGGAAATCCCGTGCAAGCCACACGACGCGTCCGCGTCGCCCGGACGAGGCATCTGTTCACCGGATCCGAGTCCGCAACGACGGCACAGGTAGAACTTTGCTCTCGAGACTCACTCAAACAAATCGTATTGGCGTGCTGCTGCCTGACATAAGACCAGGAAGAACTGAAAGCCGTTGGAAATGGACGGAGATGTCGTGACCGCCCTGCGGAGAGCCGTGACAGGCTGCTCGGACAGAGGCCTCTAGTCGAAGTGGTGCGCTTACCGCTTAGTTGATATGTCCAACTGTACGACGGCAATATGAACGTTCTACATCAACAGAGAATCCGAGCTCTTACTTGCAATCCCGGCGGAGCGCCGAAAGATCGCAGGGTCCGCGCAGTCCGCTACGGCAATGGACTTGGATGCGGACGCTGGGCTCGAGGTGGATGAGGAAGACACGCTCGCGGCTGCCCGTGCACTCAGTGAGGCTAAAGAGCACATGTGCGCATCACGCTTGCTTGGTGAGTGCAGGATTGCGCGCGGCCGGTTTATGCGCTAGTACTTTGACTTTCTGGTGCGTAGACACGTCATGTCTGGGGCCCGAGCCCGCTACGCATAAGTACAAGCACGGGAGCTGACTGAATTCAAAGGCAGAGGAGAAGCGTGCGCTGAGGGACTGGCATAACCTTGACTGTAAGACGTGTCTGCCGTTTCTTGTGATGCTTGTTGCGCGTTTATATGCTGATCTCTTCAAAGATTCATTGACACAGAACAGTAAGTAGGGACAGGCCTAGTGCACGTTCTACGTCCTCACTCGCAATTCCCGCCCAGCGAAGACTTCACATGTTCCGTATCAGCTTCCCATATCGGTTAACATAGACATACCGGAGCTTCTGGAGATGGTCTCGGATGAGACAGATCCATGGTTACTATTTCTGTGCGTCCGTACTTCCACACTAGATCAACCTGAGCCGCGAACAATGAGCCTTTAGCAAGGCTTTATTTCTGAAGCGGTTAGTGCGAAGGGAAGAAGCCGTCGAGGCAGCAATACTTTCTATCAAAGGCTATCCCTGGAACTGGTCGGCATGGCCGCTCCTCGCTAGTTAACTGTATGAGCGATCGGGATGAAGTGAGTGATCCCCTCCCTTCCCCTTGACGTTTTTCCAGTCTTACTGACATGAAGGCACTACAAGCTTGGTGCCGTCATCCCCCTCATAGATGTCCCATCGGACCATCCGCTCATCGAGTTCTTCACGACGAAAGTCATCGTCGACTTGCATGCTCCAGTTGAAGAAGATCTCATCGTGTGTGAATATCTCCTTGAGGCCAACTTCTTTCCGAAGAGTGCATGGCTCATGGACCTGCGGGCGGCCATTCTATACCATTTACATGGTATATTCGCTCATATTACTCGCTTGTATACGCGCCAGAACTCACGTCCCGCCTCGGTTCCACACTTCCACCGCTCCGAGGCATAGTTTAACGCGATAATGAAGAATGACCCGATGCGGCTCGACGACATCGATCCTCTCAAATATCCTGTACGTCGCAGAGAATCGTGTGAAGCTCTCCAAGCTTGCGCATTATTACCTGAGCATCGACATGGACCGGCCCGAGGTGTGCTGCATGGTCGGAAACCACTACTCGCTGCGCGGGGAGCCCGAACGCGCGATCCAGTACTTCCGCCACGCAACAGAGCTGGACCAGTCTTACCTTCCCGCGTGGGCGCTTATGGGCCATGAGTACGTGGAGATCAAGAACTCACAAGCTGCGATCGAGTCGTATCGAAGGGCGATTGGTAGGTACTATTGAACCTCCGGAATACACCGCCCCTGACGTCTGTTCTCTCAGACGTCAACCGAAAGGATTACAGGGCGTGGTACGGCCTCGGTCAGGCCTACGAGCTTCTTAATATGGATCAATAATCCTTGCATTACTACCAGCGAGCAACTGCTTTACGGTATCTCAATCTCCTTTATATTAATAACTTTTCTAATCAAGTCGATAAAGACCGTACGATGTTCGCATCTGGCAAGCACAGGGAATGTGCTACGAGGAAATGGGACGGTACGTACGCTCCCGAGCATCATTGTTCTTACAGCACCTGAGGCGCGGACGTCCCGTCACGCTTCTTTTTTTCTTGAAGACCCCGGGAAGCTATCGAGTGCCTCGAGCGCGCACGCACGCCTCGGTTCGGACCCTACCGAAACAGCCTTAGGCACGTGGCTTGCCAAGCTTTTCGACGAGATCGAGGACTACCGTTCTGCCGTAGGCTACCACCAGCACATAACCGAAACCTCACTATGTGCGTTCCCCACGCACCCTTTTCTCCTCTTCCTCTTCCTCTTCCTCTTCCACCCCATTGTACTAGCACCCGCGAACTCGAACTGATTGCTCCACTGCAGACGAAAACAAGCCGACGTTCCAGTTCCTTGCAACAGGGGTCACGCGTCAGTACTTATGGGGCGTGAAGGTTAACTTAGTACCACTGCTGTGAGCCTCTATTCTCCCTCACGGCATCTGGAACAGTGGAGCCTGGCCTGCCATACCCATCACCAACTCAAATTCGAATATATCGACATCATCTCCTTCTAATCACCTCGCATCTCAAATGGGAAGCGAGATGATAGTGAAATGAACATGATCCGAGACGCTACAAGGGATGCGTAGTAAATAGCGTACTACTCTCACATTCCCTTCGCTCGCGCCTGCAACTCTCTTTCTGGTTCCCATTTCTTCTCGGTCTTTGCTGGCAGGAGCGGACAAAGAGGGGATATCGACTTGCGAACTAGGGTTTGCATCCTCATCAAACATCGCACCTGTCGGCAACAGGACATTGACATCTTTATAGTCAATCGCACCCTTGCTGGCTTTAAATTCAAAGGCATGAATGACGCCGGCCCATAAACATTTGATGCCTTGAGCACCTTTCAAGCTGTGATCATTCTGCTTCCCATCTGCAACGGCGCGGTCTTCACCTTTGAGGACGACTGTCACTTACTAGATCTTTATTCGTCGTCCTAGCATGACCTCTTTATTAATTTTCTACTCGTGCTAGATGATGAAAACGGGGGAGGGACAGCTTCGCTAGCAAAGCCCGACATACCTTCCTGAATGTCATCTTTTTTGCTTATTTAACTATGTTGATGTATGTGGGGAGCCCACATAGAGGGGTGGGGCGCAAGGCTACGCCACAGAAGTCAAGTTTATTTACTCAGTATAATTGAGCAGAGGATGGCCTTTTTTAAGGTCAGCTTGAGGGAAGGGAGGATGTTCTCACCTGGGGGGGGCACACACTCAAGCTACCGCTGACTAATCTAGCTTTTTGGCAGCCCGGATAACTGGAGGGCTTCGCCCCCCAATAATACTTATTGCTTTTTTGGGTCTATTCCTGTGAAATTGCATCCAGAATTTCACCTTTTTTCAGTCTCGGATAAGAAGCTCATTGTAGTAGAGTCACGGAGGCAAACGAGAAAACCACACACAAGTACTGGAGCACGTCAATCACTGAGCATGGTAAAGGCTGTCCTGTCAAGCTGCAAAAACGAAGGACTTTGGCCCGCTCCCTCTCCTGAAAAAAATCACGGTCGACTTGTCCTTGAACATAAGACCGTTAATTGGAGAATTCCGAACTTGCGGACTGCTAACATTTATACAGAGAACTTTCTGATTACAAGCACCTGTATTAACTAACAAATAATGACAGTACGGAGCTACCTGGGCCGCCAAAGCTTGACACATCCTGAAAGTGGAAGTCTTGGAATTGAAAGGGAAGACGTAACAAAAGTAGTACGCAAACGGGAGTACGTTGAAGAAGAGCAGAAAACATCATACAGTAATGAAGATCACGAGTGAAGGGGCCGGAAAGAAGCAGACCTACTAAAACAGGATTGAATATGGGCGCCGACACTCGTGAGAAGATGACGGGAAGTGGAAAAACTGAGAGGAAACCATGAGGAGAGGGAGAGGGATTGAAACCTGGACTTAAAGGTAAGCGTCGGGAAAATTGGATTTTGCAGTGGCAACGAAATCGGAGTTCGAAATTGAGAATAAGAATAGTTGTCTCTTCTGAAGAACCTTAATGAGCAAGTTTTTAAAAAATTACTCTGCGGTTCTCACTCAGAGTAAGCGAGTTATTCTCGATTCACGACGCTCAGTATTAGTATGGCGTCCAATCTCTTCCCCTCTGGAACATGGCATGTCGCAGCCGTTGTATGGGTTTATAGCATTAGTAAGCATAATCGACCATTTGCTCGCTGACACTAATAAGTATAGTATAGTTGGTAGCCGTAGTAGCGGTGGATTTGACGAAGTACTCATGAGTCTAGCGAACCACAAAGCAGCACACCATTCGTGATAGCATATACGAAGTTCCCGGAAGGACGGCGCCCGTTCACCCGTTTAGACGTCATTTTACGACTTCTTGTTCACAGGGTTATGTCTTCACAATACTACGGAACTTCTAGATGCACAGAGAAACTGGACACAAGGCTGAAAGGCCGGAGCTCTAAGAATGTTAACCGAGTATAGGCTTCAAAAAAGGGGACGTCGCTTGTGACTGATTGGTATAAATGGTCCTCGCACAAGGTCTGCAGTCGGAGTATTCCCCGACTTGCTGTTTTGTCCATTCCACTATTGTGCCGAATGAACAAGATGGATTTCTTCAACCACTCTGTCGCGACGCCCGTCCTCTCGCTCTTGAGCACCAACGACTCCGGCTTATCGAACTATCACAAGTATATCTTCGCTTGGCTCTCTGTCGCCTTGGTGTCCGCCGTACAGTATTCTAGAGCCAGGAAACGTGCCGTACGTGGTCGTGCAAAATAACCTGAACTAACAACCCTGAATTTATCATCTCAATTACTTTCATTTTTATCCAGGTACTCGTTCCGGCAGAGTGCTCTACTATACTTTGGTCCTATTTCGGTGCATATGATTTTCTTTCGAATGCGAAAACGATTTTGAATGAAGGCTACAAAAAGGTATTTATATGTCTAGAACGTCGTAAAGCGTCCGGCATCTGACCTTGCCACTTTTAATACAGTACGGAAAAGGGGCATTCAAAGTTCCCAGGTTTGAACGATGGACAGTCATTATTAACAAATCGGAGCTTGTTGAAGAAATTAGGAAAGCTTCTGATGACAAAGTCTCATTTGCCGAAGCGTTCGGCGAGGTGAGAGGTCCAGATTGTTGTTTGTTGCTTGGGTCCACATCATTCGGTATGCTTATTCGACTTTTTCACAGATTATTGCGGCACCCTGGACAATTGGAAGTCATACAGTCGAGAATCCTTACCACCTTGATATCGTCCGTTTGCAACTGACCCGCTGCTTGACTTCACGATTTCCCGACGTCAGTGACGAGATCGCGCACGCTTTTGAAGATTTGATTGTAACGAAGGGTGACGGTATGATTCGTGGACTAAATTTGCATCTACAGTCATCTAAATTAATGTTATCCTTAGAGTGGATCGCGGTCCCCGCCCTACGTGTTATGAGAAGTGTTGTCTGTAGGACTAGCAACAGACTTTTCGTGGGCCTTCCTCTATGTGAGTAAAACAGGGCATTTTGCTAGTGCGTGCGAGATACTGAGCCTGTTTTCCTGCGCAGGCCGAGATCCTGATTATATCGACTTAAATGTGCAATTCGCTATTTCTGTTACGGAAACTGCCTTGAAAATCAACAAGTTCCCTGAATTTCTACGTCCGTAAGTCATCCCGTCTGCTTTAGACTCTAAATTTTGTACTAAACGAGTCGCTATTTATCGGCTAGGGTCGTCGGAGCGTTCCTCTCTTCTAAATCGCGGAGCATCCGCCGAGGAATGAAACATCTAGCACCCTTGATTAAGGACAGGATACGTCAATATGATGAGCACGGAGAGGATTGGCCTGACAAGCCGGTGAGAGGAAATGGATTTGCATCTAAGTTTGTTGTTCATTCCCATCGTGCATGTGATACCACGTCTTTGTTGGATCTTGCAAATTGTAGGCCGATATGCTGACCTGGCTCATGGATGAGGGGCCTGAGGACGAGAAGCGGAGCGTCTATAAACTGACGACTAGAATGCTTTTAGTCAACTTCGCCGCTATTCATTCATCGGCAAATGTGAGCACCTTTTGCTGCATGTTGCAAGTGTACAATTAAAACTGCGCTAACATTAACATCCCCCTCCCTCCCGGCGATGTTAATTGGCCTGATTTTACTCATAGAGCTTCACGCATGCGCTATTCCACCTCGCCTTTGAACCGGAATACATCGCCCCATTGAGAGAGGAAGTCGAGCGCGTGATTGCGCAAGACGGTTGGTCCAAGGTCGCAATGACGAAAATGTGGAAGCTTGATAGTTTTTTGAAGGAAAGCCAACGACTGAACGGTATTGACTTGAGTGAGTGGTAACACTCTCAGCCGTACGAGTTGTCTGAAGATGGGTTTTCGATGATATCAGTAACGATAAACCGCAAGGTGCTCGTCGATTACACACTTTCAGACGGGACGTTCCTCCCTGCGGGAACATTTGTCGCATGCAATGCGAGTGCTACGCACCTTGACGATGCGAATTATTCGGATGCGGCTAAATTCGACGGGTTCCGCTTTGCGAATATGCGTGAAGGTAGTGCAGATGAAAGCACAAAGCATCAGATGGTTGCAACGAGCGCGGACTATCTGGTGTTCGGACACGGTCGGCATGCTTGGTGCGCAATTCATTTCTTTGCAATCTCTTCTACGACAGGACTAATTTTTCGCATTTCTTTGTATGTTGTCTTTTGTGATCCAACAGTCCCGGCAGGTTCTTCGCAGTTAATGAGCTGAAAGCCATGATGGCTCATCTCCTACTCACGTATGACGTGAAGTTGGAGGTCGAAGGAGTACGGCCGGAGAATGTGTATTTGGGCACACAACTGACCCCAAACCCAACGGCCAATGTGCTGTTCAGAAAGCGGGCGAAGTGCTGATTAGTAGTTTCCCATCTCAAATAAGTAGGTAGTCTGCAGACCATCGAAGTTAGGCAAAGCCATTCAGGCCTTTCTCGTAAACTTACCTTTTTTTGATGTGAGTCATTAATATTCATTTCTCGTATTTTCCACAGCCTCAGAATCATATACACGTATTCCCGTGGAAGCGGCTCAGAGAGATTCCAGGTGATCGTTAGTGATTATGATTTCTCTGATTGTGGCTGAGTAGACGTCCACTCGGTGCCATCACATGATGTCGGCCCAGTAGGTTGGGATTTAATATGTGCAGGGATTCGAAGAAAAACGCAACAAGGCACCGATGTCGCATCTCGCTCGTTTGCAGAGAGAGGTGGACATCACTCTTGACGACGGGACGGTGCTGCACGGCGTACCGAAACGACCTGGACGCAAGTTGACATCACAAAAACCGAAAAAAAATTGCAATCGCATATAAGTGCATATAATCATGTAAATTATGCCAAATGTATGTAAGATTTTGGGGCCCTCTTGCAAGCACACTTGGTTATCGAGGACACCTTGCAAGCATTGCGTAAGACTTGTACACAGTTGCAAGCATTGTGTAAGACTAGTGCACATTTGCAAGCATTGTGTAAGACTTGTACACAGTTGCAAGCATTGTATAAGACTTTTACATGTTCACAAGCATTGCATAAGACTTGTACATGGTTGCAAGTTTGCTGGTCCCTTATGGGTATTGTACTTGGTCATAATACTTACTGATCTTGTAGGTACATATAACAGTGTTCAGTTCTTAGGTGCAATAGCACTCCTCACCAATGATTACACATGTGTACTAGTACATCTGGTTATTGAGGAAGCCTTATAAGACTGGATGCAGTATGTAATGTGCAGAAGGATTGTGCAGCCTTGTGCATTTGAACATGCATTAGCTGCTATTGCAATTGCTTCAAATTTACCATAATGATTGGTGCTGATGCAACCATCCCACAGGAATATAATATGATCACACCAGTTTCAAGCAATAAAAACACTTAGATTGCTAAGACAAGCAAATTATATACAATACAGTGATTAAACATCGCATTAGACGTGACAGTAAGGCGAGAACAAAAACATCTATGATTAAAAGACATATACCATCTGGGCATTTATAATCCCACAGTCATACCCAGATTGATGTCATGTGTGCTTCAAGCCTGGTTATTGACAGAGGCTCTAGCGAAATGTGCATGAAGGCGGGCAACAGAGCCTTTTTTGTTTCCGTTCACAATGCTGGATGTCTGAGGGAAGATGGCCCTGATTGAATAGACATGTTAGGCTGCAAATATGAATGTAAATGTTAAGGAGTTACCTGTCCCACCAGTGAAGGAGGTCTTGGACATACAACTCAATTACTGGGTCATCTGACTCAAAAAACTGCATGACACTTTCATACACATCCTCCAGCTCATTGACAGAGTTGCGAGCAAATGTTGTCTTCGAGCTCAGTGCAAACCACACCTTTAACATGTAATGAGAAATCAGGACAGCACTCAGGTAAATGGAGTATAGAAGAGCTTACTTGTGATGCCATGTATGCAATCAAACTAGGCATAACCTTTGTCACATTATGCTTTGCAGCCATCCCCTTCTGAGTGGAGTAGGAATGCCCAGATGCATTGCTCGCAGCAGATGGAGCCAGATACACTGCTCAATATGCCTACAACCCATCACAGGGACTCAGATTTAAGCAAATGTATACAATAGTCAAAAACATACCTTAAGGAGTAAAGTGTTACATTTTTCCTTTACCCTTTGCCTCATGGCACTGACTCATTCCCTCTTCGTCATCGCCTGTCAATGCCACTCCCCCATTTCCCTCATTTGCTCCCCCATTTCTCATAGCACACCATAAGACACCATGATGACGCCATATTGCACCATGATGACATGCTCTGCTTACTGATACGTTCCTTGTGTTTCCATGACCTTCCATGCCATGTAAACAACCGCATACAAGCAACTACAGTAGCAAATGCATAGAGTAGCATATAAGCCTGTAAAGTTGATAGCACAAGCCCTAAGCTTGTGCTCTTTGTTCATACAAGCCCAATACTACTTCCCACCAGCTACTATGTGCCCCTCCTAGTCAACTGGCACTTCGTTGTAACCTGACTCCTCTAAGAAGACCACCACATACTTAGCGACAATCCGGAAGCCCCGACGTCGATCCACCTCATTACTGGCATCAGGAAGCCCCGTTGCCATCACCACCATTCCTGATGATCAGGAAGCCCCAATGTCGATCACCGCATAACTGTTGAGCTTAACATAAAGTACCCTTGAAAAGCCCTTGCAATGGCTGCTGGGGGTCATACTTGCCCACATAATAGAAATGCATGAATTCCGTTCCATCGACAGGCCTCTTCTCACCATTGCCTGTGTCTATTAGCACAATGCCAGCCTTCAGAGCATTTATGAGACTGTATGTATACAAATACTTGTTAGATGATTGGAAAGTAATAAAGTAAAAGTACTACTCTTCAGTGACAGGTCCTGCATCAACAGGTGCAATCAACACAGCCATGAGTGGATGGTTGAAGCCCCTCTGATCCTTTGGTATGATTGACGGCACAATAGGCAACCCCTTCTCATCAAAACCCCAGTCCAACCATTGGCAAACATTTGTTTTCACAACAGACATGTCATTTGAGCAAGAGTTACACTGGCCTTCATGGAGCTTTGTAAGGCAAAAATTTAAGAGACATAGTAGGAAATGATAACCCCACAGAAGAACACATGCTGCCCACTATATCTGTGAAGGTTTTGTTGGTTTTCAGCAATTTGTGGCACTTGCAAATGCTTTCCATATGCCAATGTAGATATTTTGTAACCAGTAGATAATTGCATGAGGGAAACCAAGTGCATACAAGCAGTAAAAAAAACTATGAAAAAGATTTCAAACTCTGACACCATTTTGGCATTGAGCTTGAACTTCAACAGGTTTCATTGTCTGCATCTGCAACACGGTTATACATGCTTGTGTTGATACAGCCAACTAATTCCTTGAAAATGCACCAGTTGCACTCTTGTCTGTGAAATTGACCACAAAATTAAACAAATATCATAGATAGATCAACAAACTCACTCTGGGTTTAAATGCACATTGTCATCTCCCAGGTGGAAGGAAACATCCAGCCCATCTGTCATGATGACATGAGGATTACCCCATGGAGATTGGGTTAGACACAGTTGACATCCAATAGCCACAAATTGATCAATCCGGTGACTGGCAAAGGAGGTTAGTGACATCCATCATACACAATTGTTGTATTGACTTACATAGCCCTTTTTCGGCCATGCCCTCTTCTTGGATTTTCCACCTCTTCATCAATGCATTGTTGACGCCTGTCGACCTCCATGGGCATGGACTCTTCACTGGCAAGAGATGTGAGTGGAATTGGTAATGAGTGGTGTGTCAGCTCGTGGTGATTGTTTTCCCTTAGATAGTAGTAGTAAAACATAAACTGTACAGTCGGGCACATATAGTCGTGCCTGAGGCATCCATGCACCTCAGTCCAATTGACCCAGGCTGAGGTGAGCCGCTTCCATTCTTCTTTCATAGATGCCTGTATATTGATGCCCTAGAATAGATATTTGTACAGGTAGATACTATCTAACAGAGTCCAATTGACCCGGGCTGAGATATTTGTATGGGTTATGAGCCTTGACAAAACCAGCACATCCAAAAATGCACAGACTGATCCATCCATAAAACAAACCGGTTCGCCCAAACCGAATGCATCAAAAGAATGAAATCGAAACGAAATGTTGGGTCCTATGAATAATATTTTGATGCTGTTGTCAGATGAAAAACTGTTGATTGAAAAGCAAAACTACAGACCTTGGTACATGCAAATCAGTCTCACCTTGGAATACTGCAACCTACTAGGGGTGGTAGATGGAACTGAGACAAGTCTGCCGAAAGGGGACGTGAATCTGGCAGCATGGATGGAGAAAGACAAAAAGGCATGTACGCAAATTGGCCTGAACATTGTGGCTGACACCTTAGTGGACCTCGACACGATGTCTTCGAAGGCCATGCTTACAAGTTTGAAAGCTCACTTCCAAGGAACATCAGTGCTAGCACAATCAATGGCAATGACTGCACTCACCTCAAAAAGATACACCGAAGGGACTGAGATGAAAATGCACATTAATGAACTTCGGTGACTTAAGGTGCAGGTAGTGGGCAGCGGCTTACCACTGGATGACAAACACTTTGCCATGATCACCATCCAATTGCTCCCACATATGTCTGAATGGAATGCAATTGCTGGATCTATGCTGTTAGATTCACTCCCTGATTAAGGGTTAGAAACAAGTGATAACAGATTCACACAATGATACTAGTTAGTTTAGGGCAGGCTTGATACCCTTCACTCACTAGAGTGTTAGAGCTGATGATGGTGGTAAGAGACAAGAGATGAATTAAACTGCTTTTTACCACAATTTTATGTTGGGCTTTTATACCCTACATGTTGTAGTCTATTTACTATGTTCCAGTAGATACTACAACATACTACTCTTGATTTATAAGTCATAGGAATATTCCGGTACAATCCTGTACATGCTATTTACTATTCTTAGCTTTCCTATGAGTCAGTTGCATATTCCAGTATGTTCTACAGCCTACTGTGCCATCTTTATCTTATGCTAGAACCTTCACTGAGTTTCCATCGAGTCATACAGTATCATACCTAAGTTAACCATTCTCAGATACTACTATACCTATGATGCTTCTCCTTATTTCCTAATTGGTTCTGCTGTGCGATGTGCTATACTTGGCTCCCATCAATTGCGTCTTCAATTGATCGCCATGCTTCCATCAGCTATTCTTAGCCAAACACTTAGATATACTTGTGTGGCTCAGCAATTATGCTAGCCTTCTTAATCTTATCTTGTTGTGGCTTGTTACTTATTACCATAGACTAAGATTGAGTCATTTCCATTACTTCGTTGAAAGGGGTTTGTTCTGGTGTCCTATCATCTACTGGCATAAAGAGCTCCTCAGGCCCTATAGCGTTTATATTTGTTATCCTGCTATACCCTGGTGTGACTCTATATGAAGGTTCATCATTGAACCATCATATTATAATCTCTTTATCTATTGGTACTAACTCCTGTCTTTGATTTGGTTCCTTTTGATCTACTGTTGTGTGTCCTTTGGCTATGAAGTTGGCTTTGTATGCAAATAGTTGTTCTCATAATTGTTTATTGATAGTATGAACTATTTGGTGTGCCGCTTCTGCATAATCAGTTGATGTAATAACTGCCCTTTGATAACATAATTCATTATGTGGCTGATTATAAATCTTGGTTCTTGTGTAAGTGCTGATTACATATCTATTCAATTGGTATGAGAACATAGTTGCTCTATGTTTGATTATTACTTCTAGCCTTTCTGCCACTTGTTGTTCCCTTGTAGTATGATTGAATGTAATTTGACAGTTGTCATATCCTGCATTCTGTCCTACTGTTGCACATGCAATATTGAATGCTTTCCATGCTACTTGATCTGCATCTTTACAGTGTTGACATAGGTTCCTGGTATCAATTAGAGTTACGGGTCTTGCCATGTCGATCTTGCTAATCCATCAATCCAGCAATCACAATTTTCATCAATTTACTAACATATGCACTCTGTAAAGAGTTCTGACAAAGTCTTCAATATCTTGACCCTTTAAGATGAGCACATGCGAGCATCAGCAGGCATGTACAGCCAGGGATCTACAAAGGGGGAGGTTGCACTAAAGTCAAGACCCACGTTTGAGTGCTTGAACTGCAAACACTGAGGACACTCAGCAGTGAGGTGCTTGTTAAGCTCAACGGTTACATGGTGATCGATGTCGGGGCTTCCTGATCATCAGTACTGATGGTGATGACAACGGGGCTTCCTAGATGTCGTAAGTCGAAAGTGATTGGTGACGGGGCTTCCTGATCGATGATGTGGATGCGGTAAGCTTCTATAGCGAGTCGGGTTACGACGAAGCAACAAGTGGCTCAGCGGCACACAGTAAACTGGTGGTAACAGATAATGGGCTTGTATGAACAAAGAGCACAAGCTTAGGGCTTGTGCTACTGAAGTTACATGCTTATATGCTACTCTATGTGTTTACTACTGTAGCAGCCTGTGTAGGGTAGTTTACCAGACTATGGAAGGTCATGGAAACCCAAGGAATACCTTGGTAATACAAGTAGGGCTATCAGTAAGCAAAGCACATCATGGTGATGCAATAAGGCATCATCATGGTGTCTTATGGTGCAAGGTGAATAAGGATGAGTAAGGCAGAGAAATGGGGGAGTTGTGCTGGCTGATGATGACAAAGGGGAAGTGAGTCAGCGCAGTAAGGGAAAAGTAAAGGAAAATTGTAACAGTGCTGGGTGAAAGGAGGGGGATAGGAAGGGCAAGACCCATCCTACTGGTGTCCACCCAGGGGCAACAACTCGTCTGAGCAAAACCCTCATGCCAACATAGCATACCACTCACCTGGCATGCATCGCAAGTTCTCACTAATGGCCAGAACCGGACCCACCGACCAGGAGTCCGACGAATGGCTCATGGACTCCAGTGCTTCATCCCACATGGCTGCAAACAGGAACAACTTCAAAATATACTCACCAATCACACCGATCGAGGTGAACTCTGCAGAGCTCGGCGGGTCCTTCCAAGCTGTCGGGAGGGGCTCAATTCATGTCCGATTTGTGTATAATGGGAGAGTATCGATTGTAACACTCACCAATGTCCTGCACACACCCAATATATCTTCCAACCTGCTCTCCATATCCAGCCTTGATGACTCTGGTGTGATGATGAATTTTTCGAATGGGAAGTATGTCTTCTCCCATATCATGCATGGAAGACCAGAGCCTTTTGCTTTTGGCATAAAGAAAGGTAGTCTGTATCGAGTCGCGATGCAGATTCGAAGGGAACATGCAGCAATTGCAAACCCAGACATATCCTCCACAGCAAACCTCGCAATGTGGCATGCTTGGATAGGGCATGGACACGATGACCTAGTAAGAAAAATGGTGCAGGGTGCCGTTTGGGGAGTAAAAATTAGTGATGGGGATGCACCAGGGAGATGTGAACCTTGTATCCTGGGCAAACACACAAGTTCCCCATTTGCTCGCAATCTCCAGCATGTGCAGAACCTGCTCGACATCATCCACACTGACATCATCGGACCCATCCAAGTCAACTCTGTTGGGGGCACCCAATACACCCTCACGTTCCTGGATGACTACTCCCATCATATGTGGATTCGTTTCCTGGCAAATAAAAGTGACATGCTTGATGCCTACAAAACCCTCGAAAAGCAGCTCGAAACGCTTACCAGATGCCACATAAAACGATTGCAATCCGATAATGGCTCCGAGTTCATCAATCGAGTGTTTGATGATCATAGAGCTGCAAAAGGGACCACTCACATGACGACCACCCTGCACACTCCCGCCATGAATGGCTGCTCTGAGCGTGTTGGATGGACTATCTTCAACGGCATCTGATCCGTGCTCCTTGATGCAAACCTACCAAAGGAGCAATGGGTGGAGGCCACTGCATACAAAGTCCACTGTATGAACATCACCCTGCACTCGGCGCTGCCGGACAGGGTGACCCCACATGAGCTCTTCTTTGATCAAAAGCCAAATGCCTCGCACCTACACCGCTGGGGTTGCCCAGTGTATATTCGAGTTCCTGTTAAGCTCAACAGTTATGTGGTGATCGATGTCGGGGCTTCCTGATCGTCGGAACTGATGGTACGGCAACGGGGCTTCCTAGATGTCGTAAGTCGAAGGTGATCGTCGGCGGGGCTTCCTGATCGACGATGTGGACGCAAGAGGCTTCTTAGTGATGTCAGGTTACGACGAAGCGACTATTGGCCAAGGGCACACAGTAGACTGGTGGTAGCAGATAATGGGCTTGTATGAACAAAGAGCACAAGCTTAGGGCTTGTGCTACTGAAGTTACATGCTTATATGCTACTCTATGTGTTTGTTACTGTAGCGACTTGGTTAGGTATGTTCACCAGACTGTGGAAGGTCATGGAAACGCAAGGAAGGCCTTGGTAATACAAGTATGGTGATCAGTAAGCAAAGCACACCATGGTGATGCAATAAGGCGTCATTATGGCATCGTATGACGCAAGGTGAATGAGGATGAGTAAGGCAGAGAAATGGGGGAGTTACGCTGACTGATGATGACGAAGAGGAAATGAGTCAGTGTAGTAGGGGAAAGTAAAGGAAAATTGTAACAGTTCCTGCTGATGACTGCCAGAAGCTTGATGCACGATTGTTAAAGGGGCACTTTGTCGGGGTGTTCGCAGATGCAGCGTACTGGATCTGGCTGCCCTCCACTCAGCAACTCAAAAAATCTTGTGACATAATCTTTGAGGAAGGCCAGCCTCACCATACAATCACCCTCAACAATGTTGAGACACATAAACTCCTGTCTGACATACCATCCCCACCCTGCTCCCTGTTAGTAAATTGATGAAAATCATGGTGATCAATGGATCAACAGATCGACATGGCAAGACCCGTAACTCTAATTGATACCAGGAACCTATGTCAACACTGTAAAGATGCAGATCAAGTAGCATGGAAAGCATTCAATATTGCATGTGCAACAGTAGGACAGAATGCAGGATATGACAACTGTCAAATTACATTCAATCATACTACAAGGGAACAACAAGTGGCAGAAAGGCTAGAAGTAATAATCAAACATAGAGCAACTATGTTCTCATACCAATTGAATAGATATGTAATCAGCACTTACACAAGAACCAAGATTTATAATCAGCCACATAATGAATTATGTTATCAAAGGGCAGTTATTACATCAACTGATTATGCAGAAGCGGCACACCAAATAGTTCATACTATCAATAAACAATTATGAGAACAACTATTTGCATACAAAGCCAACTTCATAGCCAAAGGACACACAACAGTAGATCAAAAGGAACCAAATCAAAGACAGGAGTTAGTACCAATAGATAAAGAGATTATAATATGATGGTTCAATGATGAACCTTCATATAGAGTCACACCAGGGTATAGCAGGATAACAAATATAAACGCTATAGGGCCTGAGGAGCTCTTTATGCCAGTAGATGATAGGACACCAGAACAAACCCCTTTCAACGAAGTAATGGAAATGACTCAATCTTAGTCTATGGTAATAAGTAACAAGCCACAACAAGATAAGATTAAGAAGGCTAGCATAATTGCTGAGCCACACAAGTATATCTAAGTGTTTGGCTAAGAATAGCTGATGGAAGCATGGCGATCAATTGAAGACGCAATTGATGGGAGCCAAGTATAGCACATCGCACAGCAGAACCAATTAGGAAATAAGGAGAAGCATCATAGGTATAGTAGTATCTGAGAATGGTTAACTTAGGTATGATACTGTATGACTCGATGGAAACTCAGTGAAGGTTCTAGCATAAGATAAAGATGGCACAGTAGGCTGTAGAACATACTGGAATATGCAACTGACTCATAGGAAAGCTAAGAATAGTAAATAGCATGTACAGGATTGTACCGGAATATTCCTATGACTTATAAATCAAGAGTAGTATGTTGTAGTATCTACTGGAACATAGTAAATAGACTACAACATGTAGGGTATAAAAGCCCAACATAAAATTGTGGTAAAAAGCAGTTTAATTCATCTCTTGTCTCTTACCACCATCATCAGCTCTAACACTCTAGTGAGTGAAGGGTATTAAGCCTACCCTAAACTAACTAGTATCATTGTGTGAATCTGTTATCACTTGTTTCTAACCCTTAATCAGGGAGCAAATCTAACACTACCTGTACCGGGTCACAGCCTTCGGATCAGGGCCACTCTGGAATTCCTCTTACAAGGTGTGCCATTCAATGTAGTCAAAGTCATTGGACACTGGTCATCCAATGCCTTTATGGGTTACTTGTGCAAACATGTGCAAATCTTGGCACCCTACCTACAAGCCGCACCTGAAGTCCACGAGCGCTTCGTCCATTTGGCTATGCCCCCAGTACGGCACTAGGTGAGTGCTCCCTGCTCCTTTTAGGTGGGTGTTTCTCAACCCGCTCAACACGTCGCAGGAGCTCCTACCGGTCAGGGATCTCGCTGATCGAGGCCTTCCCTTTTTTCCCCTGTTAGATTTTTGAGCACAGGAGGAGTCGGGACCAGACTCCCTACTGAGAGGAGGGTGGTTTTCACCCATTAGTGGATCTTCTCACAGCCGAGTTTATTGTATGCTGATCTAGTACACATGTATCTGGACACTAGACTACATTATTATGGAGTATCAGGCATTCAGAGCATCAACCCCACAGATCCATGCATTTCGCAATGAATTGCTGACAAAGCAGTTATAACCAGTTATTTTGAATTATTTTGAATTATTTTGAATTAAATGGAATTATTTGTGATTATTCCCACAAACCCTATAACTGCATATAACTAGTTATAACTGATTATGGATTGTGGAAAGCAGTTGCAAGTTATAACTGCTAGTTATAACCAGTTATAACTGGTGATGAACCTGGTTGCAAAGGCACTAGCACAGCCATCACCACACATTATGGCCGGAGCTTTCACACAGATCCGGTCATCACTAGTTATAACCCAATTCTGTGTGCAATGCCCAACTTATTGTCCAGTAAGGACCCCCAAAACTTTTACTCAAAAATATAAACTGGTCTGAGCAGTATCTCGTTTTTGTGAAAAAGTCGTGATTTTCTCAAATAATCACGGAGTGAGATTTTGCAACCGAACAGGTCCGCTACCAAAAATTTCTTTTGAAACAGTTTCTCACACCATGATCCCAAATTTGGCAGGGAAAATCACGCGAGATACTGCAACCGAATGGCTGTTCCAACTCTAGAGCATAATACGATTACGGATTGCATGAATATCACTCAGATTCCCGCAGAGGTTGAGGGTCATCACGTTAAGCACGAGAAAACACGAGATTTCAAATTGCTGTCATATTATACATTCTACGAGAAAGGCCTAAACGGCTTTGCCTAATTTCGATGGTCTGCAGACTATCTACTTATTTAAGATGGGAAACTACTAATCAGCACTTCGCCCGCTTTCTGAACAGCACATTAGCCGTTGGGTTCGGGGTCAGTCGTGTGCCCAAATACACATTCTCCGGCCGTACTCCTTCGACCTCCAACTTCACGTCATACGTGAGTAGGAGATGAGCCATCATGGCTTTCAGTTCGTTAACTGCGAAAAACCTGCCGGGACTGTTGAATCGCACAAAAAAACAACATACAAAGAAAGAAGAAAAATTAGTCCTGTTATGGGAGAGGTTGCAAAGAAATGAATTGCGCACCAAGCATGCCGACCGTGTCCGAATGCTAGATAGTCCGCGCTCGTTGCAACCATCTGATGCTTTGTGCTTTCATCTGCACTACCTTCACGCATATTCGCAAAGCGGAACCCATTGAATTTAGCCGCATCCGAATAATTCGCATCGTCAAGGTGCGTAGCATCCGCATTACATGCGACAAATGTTCCCGCAGGGAGGAACGTCCCGTCTGAAAGTGTGTAATCGACGAGCATCTTGCGGTTTATCGTTACTGATATCATCGAAAACCCATCTTCAGACAACTTATACGGCTAAAAGTGTTACTACTCACGCAGGTTGACACCGTTCAGTCGTTGGCTTTCCTTCAAGAAACTATCAAGCTTCCACATTTTCGTCATTGCGACCTTGGACCAGCCGTCTTGCGCAATCACGCGCTCGACTTCCTCCCTCAATGGGGCGATGTATTCCGGTTCAAGAGCGAGGTGGAAGAGCGCATGCGTAAAGCTCTGGGTAAAATCAGGCCGAATAAATGCGCCGGGAGGGGGGGGGGAATATCAATGTTAGCGCAGTGCTTATTTGTACAATTGCAACATGCAGCAAAAGGTGCTTACATTTGCCGATGTATGAATAGCGGCGAAGTTGACTAAAAGCATTCTAGTCGTCAGTTTATAGACGCTCCGCTTCTCGTCCTCAGGCCCCTCATCCATGAGCCAGGTCAGCATGTCGGCCTACAATTTGCAAGATCCAACAAAGGCGTGGTATCACATGCACGATGGAAATGAACAACAAACTTAGATGCAAATCCATTTCCTCTCACCGGCTTGTCAGGCCAATCCTCTCCGTGCTCGTCATACTGACGTATCCTGTCCTCAATCAAGGGTGCTAGATGTTTCATTCCCCGGCGGATGCTCCGCGATTTAGAAGAGAGGAGCCCTCCGACGATCCTAGCCGACAAATAGCGACCCGTTTAGTACAAAATTTAGAGTCTAAAGTAGATGGGATTACTCACGGACGTAGAAATTCAGGGAACTTGTTGATTTTCAAGGCAGTTTCCGCAACAGAAGAAGCGAATTGAACATTTAAGTCGATATAATCAGGATCTCGGCCTGCGCAGGAAAACAGGCTCAATACCTCGCACGCATTAACAAAACGCCCTGTTTTACTCACATAGGGGAAGGCCCACGAAAAGTCTGTTGCTAGTCCTACAGACAACACTTCTCATAACACGTAGGGCGGGGACCGCGATCCATTCTGAGGATAACATTAATTAAAAATGGCTGCAGATACGAATTTAGTCCACAAATCATACCATCACCCTTCGTTACAATCAAATCTTCAAAAGCGTGCGCGATCTCGTCATTGACGTCGGGAAATCGTGAAGTCAAGCAGCGGGTCAGTTGCAAACGGACGATATCAAGGTGGTAAGGATTCTCGACTGTATGACTTCCAATTGTCCAGGGTGCCGCAAGAATCTGCGCAGAAGTGGAATAAGCATATCGAATGATGTAGATTTAAGCAACAAACAACAACCTGGACCACTCACCTCGCCGAGCGCTTTGTCAAATGAGACTTTGTCATCAGAAGCTTTCCTAATTTCTTCGACAAGCTCCGATTTGTTAATAATGACTGTCCATCGTTCAAGCCCGGGAACTTTGAATGCCCCTTTTCCGTACTGTATTAAAAGTGGCAAGGTCAGATGCCGGACGCTTTACGACGTTCTAGACATATAAATACCTTTTTGTAGCCTTCATTCAAAATCGTTTTCGCATTCGAAAGAAAATCATATGCACCGAAATAGGACCAAAGTATAGTAGAGCACTCTGCCGGAACGAGTACCTGGATAAAAATGAAAGTAATTGAGATGATAAATTCAGGGTTGTTAGTTCAGGTTATTTTGCACGACCACGTACGGCACGTTTCCTGGCTCTAGAATACTGTACGGCGGACACCAAGGCGACAGAGAGCCAAGCGAAGATATACTTGTGATAGTTCGATAAGCCGGAGTCGTTGGTGCTCAAGAGCGAGAGGACGGGCGTCGCGACAGAGTGGTTGAAGAAATCCATCTTGTTCATTCGGCACAATAGTGGAATGGACAAAACAGCAAGTCGGGGAATACTCCGACTGCAGACCTTGTGCGAGGACCATTTATACCAATCAGTCACAAGCGACGTCCCCTTTTTTGAAGCCTATACTCGGTTAACATTCTTAGAGCTCCGGCCTTTCAGCCTTGTGTCCAGTTTCTCTGTGCATCTAGAAGTTCCGTAGTATTGTGAAGACATAACCCTGTGAACAAGAAGTCGTAAAATGACGTCTAAACGGGTGAACGGGCGCCGTCCTTCCGGGAACTTCGTATATGCTATCACGAATGGTGTGCTGCTTTGTGGTTCGCTAGACTCATGAGTACTTCGTCAAATCCACCGCTACTACGGCTACCAACTATACTATACTTATTAGTGTCAGCGAGCAAATGGTCGATTATGCTTACTAATGCTATAAACCCATACAACGGCTGCGACATGCCATGTTCCAGAGGGGAAGAGATTGGACGCCATACTAATACTGAGCGTCGTGAATCGAGAATAACTCGCTTACTCTGAGTGAGAACCGCAGAGTAATTTTTTAAAAACTTGCTCATTAAGGTTCTTCAGAAGAGACAACTATTCTTATTCTCAATTTCGAACTCCGATTTCGTTGCCACTGCAAAATCCAATTTTCCCGACGCTTACCTTTAAGTCCAGGTTTCAATCCCTCTCCCTCTCCTCATGGTTTCCTCTCAGTTTTTCCACTTCCCGTCATCTTCTCACGAGTGTCGGCGCCCATATTCAATCCTGTTTTAGTAGGTCTGCTTCTTTCCGGCCCCTTCACTCGTGATCTTCATTACTGTATGATGTTTTCTGCTCTTCTTCAACGTACTCCCGTTTGCGTACTACTTTTGTTACGTCTTCCCTTTCAATTCCAAGACTTCCACTTTCAAGATGTGCCAAGCTTTGGCGGCCCGGGTAGCTCCGTACTGTCATTATTTGTTAGTTAATACAGGTGCTTGTAATCAAAAAGTTCTCCGTATAAATAATTGCAGACTGCAAGTTCGGACTTCTCCAATTAATGGGTTTAAGTTCAAGGACAAGTCGACCGTGATTTTTTTCAGGAGAGGGAGCGGGCCAAAGTCCTTCGTTTTTGCAGCTTGACAGGACAGCCTTTACCATGCTCAGTGATTGACGTGCTCCAGTACTTGTGTGTGGTTTTCTCGTTTGCCTCCGTAACTCTACTACAATGACTCGAAGCTTCTTATCCAAGATTGAAAAGGGGTGAAATTGCAATCCCACAGGCCCGGGATGAACCCCCAAAAGCAATAAGTGCTATTAATTACCCTTAAGCAAAAAAGATGACATACGGGAAGGTGTATCGGGCTTTGCTAGCAAAGCTGTCCCTCCCCCGTCATCATCCAGCACGAGTAGAAAATTAATAAAGAGGTCATGCTAGGACGACGAATAAAGATCTATTAAGTGACATGCGTTACAAGGGATGCGTAGCAAATAGCGTAGGGTTGGAATTTAATACGTGCGGGGATTCGAAGATAAGGAAAAGCTCAAAGTAAACAAACGGTAAGAAAGCAGGATATATATCGTAGATAAAAAGTGTGGCCTTTCTGCCCTTCAGTTGATCACACGGGAAACTCTCATGTGGACTGCGTATTTAAAGCTCTTCATGCGCAACCTTTGCCCGGTCCTGATCTGAAGTCGACCGTTCCTCGGCACGATCGAGCGCAGCAACAATTTCCTCCCCGCTCCTTCCAAGAATCGCGTCCGAGACTTCCTGCAGGACTTTTTCTTCTGCTTTCCCTTGGGCGCTACCATCGTCGTATATCGGCAGGATTGAAACCCCCGGCGCCGGTACTTGTGCATCTACTTCAGATGGCGTCTCTAATGTAAACGCACGATCACCTTCACGCTTGATGCGACGCAGACGAGTCTCGAATCCAACGGTAATATCGTGCACTTCTGCCTGAAGGTCCTCAAGCGCGTCCATAACGGGATTCGGGAAAGGTGATGAATGCGAGCCATTGGCCTTAGATAAAGACTCGCCGAGCCACTCGCCATGCTCTGCGAGGGAAATGTAAGAAAATATCCTTCATACAGACACATCTAGATAGGAATAGACGATTAGACGTACTCTCGAGTAGAGCGTGATAACGCCTCCAGTCCATGTACGTGACATCATCAAGCCATGCATAATCAAGACCTATGTCAGTCTGGCCGTCCTCAGCAGCATTCCTTACAATGCGTGATGCCTCCTCAATCTATAAAGCAGATGATCAAAAAATTCAGGTACAGTTAGGGGAGATAAAGACGAGACACACCTCCTGGCCTTCTTTCGAAAGCACTTCGTTTTGGTACCAATTGTTTACGATCTCTTCAACACCTTTCATACGCCCTTCAAATTTGGCCTGAACCTTTCCCAGCACGCGGTCCCAGAGCCTGGCCTGTTCATCACGCGGCTTGTCACCTTGCTTCAGTTTCGTAAAGTACGCGTCTGTGCCCCGCAGAGCTTTCTCCGCTTCTGTGTGCAACGTCTCCACTGCGTCACGTATCACCTCATTCGTCTTGAGCTCTGCGGCTGCTGTACGGCGGATGGACTCGAGCGCGGCGCGTAACGCAGCTGATTGCTCCTCAATTGTCGCAGCAAGCTTTTCTTCCCAAACAGCATGACGCGCTTGAATGTTGCGCCGCTTTTCTGCCACGGCTGCAATGCGAGCTGCCTCGCGCGCAGCTTTCTCCTCTTCAGTTTCCTCTACGACAGACGGAGATGACTCGGCTTCAAGGGCGCCAGACGTGGACGCAGTCTCCTCAACGTCTAAACCGAGTTCGGCGTAGAAGTCATCTAACTCATCATCAAGAGGTACTTTGTCGTCCGCGTTGACAGAGGATAGAGCGGCCCGAGAGGGCTCATACACTTCGGAGGATATAGTTGCGGATGACTCAGATGGCGTTGGAGCAACCAGACTAGGGGCCGTAGTAGCGGCATCAATCACCTTCTCCATCGACTCGGGAACTGCTGACGAAACAGAATCCGACACAGGGTCGAGAACGCTAACCAACGAATCTTCGGAGAACTTGTTCGTCTCCTCCTTCGCCGCGAATGTTTCTGCTGGGCTGGCCGCATCGGTAACAAACCCGGGCTCCGTGTTATACTCGGATCCGACATCCTCAGGGCTAATCCCTTTCGAAAGCGCGTCTGTGCCAGGCTGCTGTAATGTGCGTTCAGACACGGCCGAGTATGTTGCACCGGGGACGGACTCTACAGCCGATTTGCCGAGTAGGACAGATGCTGATATCACAGATGCAGCGGAGGCAAGCTCCTCATCATCCTCTGTAGCCTCGGGAACAGGTGGGAGTTCGACCTCAACGGGTTCGTTTGTGCCCTCGGCATTGATAAGCGTAGAAGACGCAGACGCCGTAGCTGGCGTGGACACACTCGTCCCCTGACTCGATTGGCTCGGGATTACCTTGGTTGTGCCTGAGCTAAGCTCTTTGACCTTCTCGACGAGGAGCGCCACATGCGGATCGACGAACTGGCGCCGAGCAGTAGCGAGGGGATTGACCACGTACTTCACGACATAGGGCGGGACGCGCTGAAGCTGCCTATACGTATAGGAAAGATACGGTTTAGATGAATTGAACGCGTCGTACGTTCTTGCCACAGTTAGGATGATATATGGCCTTGTCTTGCGGGCACTGTGCTGTATTTTCGCGACGTATGGAGCGGCATTCCTCTCGTAGGAATCTTTGACGGTTTGGAGATAGGGGTCAACTTTGGCATCCAGTAATGCAACGTACGGCGCGACGTGGGCGTTCCATTGAGGTACAACATGTTTCTTCCACTGAGGGGCAACACGCGTATTCCATTGAGGAACGACGCGCGCGTTCCATTCCTTCTGGGAGCGATAAATAACTGGCTTTACCGTGTCAATAACAGGGGAGGTGTACGGTGAGACAGAAGGGTGTTTAAGCAGGTGCTGGAAAGGAGTGATCACGTAGGGCTCAAGTATAAGACGCCGGTACTCTGAGAGGCCACGACAGACAAGTGATTGTTCTTTGTCAGTAGGGCAAACGGACAGGGAGTAGACTAGGAACGCCAAGATGAACATGCGTGAAAGGAGGTCCAGCCAGCTGGATGGTTGCTTTCGTCGCTTCACCATGCCCCTTTCCTATATAGGAGTAAGCCTCTTATAAAGGACACAGTATATGTTCGTCACCTTTTTCCCTATCTTCCCCTTCGGCTTAACCTTCGAGATCTTTCTAGGAGGTGAACCATCCTGAAAACGGCAAAATTATTTGGTCGCCGTTAAAGTTGGGCAACCAGTGGTGTCTTACCGAAAACAAGGCATCATCCGAGAATTGAGGACCGTTATAATTTGCCTCTGGCGAAGTGATGCCATTTGAAAAGTGCGTATCGAGTTCCTGGGAAAGCTTGGACGCCTGTGGCGCCTTTCCCTTGTTAAGTTTCGGAGTCGCCTGGGAGGAGGGGGACCTCGAAGTAGGAGGCATCGGGACTGATGTTTTGCGGGTAAGAACCATGGCTGGGAATTGTGTCTCAGGTCAACTGGGAGATGTTAGTTCAAGTAGCAAGCCAAGTGCGTTTAAAACATAGAAGACCGTGTCGCTGTCGGTGCTGGGCTCGTCGATGACGTGGAGAGAAACGAAGGGACAGTTACGGCAATGGTGGGTGTAGTTGTTGGAGACAAAGACGGGAGACGTCACAACGATCAATGGTCACGTGACCGGTGCTGATGGACCCTCTAAAATTCGCAGGCCTAAGGGAACCCTGTCGCTGTAGCTAGCTACATATTACAGCAATTTAGATGTCTGTGCATGAGACAGCGCCTTAACGAAAGGTTTGGACGTCGCAAATGCGCTGGACTGTTAATACTAGACTCTGTTACTTTAGCGTAATTGGTTTCTCTAATAGCGCGCACGCCCATTAACTTACCCTGTATGGCAATCAAAGTCAAAAATTTCTGCTACTAGTACTAACTGTGACTCGGTCAACAACCAGCAGTAGGCAAATTTACCACTGCCTCTGCCTTGTTCCTTACCCGCCTCTAGAACCTACCTATCCTCTGCATCTTGATTGTTATGGCATCTGCTAAAGGCCGTGTCCTTTTGGCTTACTCTGGCGGTCTCGGTGCGCGTCTCATGTTTGCTGTATGCGCTTTTATCCATTCCAATCATGTTTTGTGATATATAGATACATCGTGTATCCTTGCCTGGCTCATCGAGCAAGGCTATGAGGTTGTCGCCTTCATGGCCGATGTGGGCCAGGAAGAGGTATTGCGCAGCACAAATACATGTCTTCTGTATGACCCCTGAATATTTGCATAGGATTTTGAAGCCGCCCGTGCGAAGGCGCTGAAAGTCGGTGCCAAGAAGTTCGTGCTCGAGGTGCGTGGATTGCCTTGTATCTGTTATTCGGACTGAACGACTGATTAAAGCAAAACAGGACCTCAAACGCGAGTTCGTCACTGAACTCATCTACCCAGCCGTCCAAGCCAACGCCATCTACGAGGTCAGTCCAACTATATCTCAGATGGATCCAGACTAGATATGGCCTCCGCCTTCCAGAATGTTTACCTTCTTGGAACGTCGCTCGCCCGCCCCGTTATCGCGCGTGGCATGATGTCAGTCGCTGAAAAGGAGCAATGCGAGTGCGTGCTTATCCTCAGCCGTTTTATGAGGGAAATTTCAACTTAAAACTGTTTTAGCTATGTCTCGCACGGTTGCACGGGCAAAGGTAACGACCAAGTCCGCTTCGAACTCGCATTTTACGGCCTCAAGCCCGACATCAAGGTCATCGCGCCTTGGCGTCTCCCAGGTCTGTTCTACACGTGCATATAAGCGCTCCCGGCACGAAATAGAACCTTGCTTCCGACAGAATTCTACAACCGTTTCGCAGGACGTGCTGCTCTGCTCGACTTTGCAGCCGAGAAGGGCATTCCCGTGCAGCAGACAGCTGCAAAGCCATGGTCAACTGACGAAAACCTTTTCCATATCTCATATGAGGCGGGTATTCTCGAGGACCCAGACACCACGCCGCCTGTAGATATGTGGAAACTCACCGTCGCACCAGAGGACGCGCCGACCGTGCCGGAACGTCTGCGTATCGAATTCACTCAGGGTTTGCCGAGCAAGGTTATCACTGCATCCAAGACGGTCACTGACGCTGTTGAGATTTTCCTCGAGCTGAACGCACTCGCGCGTAAACATGGCGTCGGACGGATCGACATAGTGGAGAATCGCTTCATCGGTGTAAAATCGCGTGGATGCTACGAAAGCCCTGCCGCAACTATCCTTCGTGCGGCACACATGGACCTTGAGGGACTTACTCTTGACCGCAACGTGCGCCGTTTGCGTGACACATTCGTTACTCCCGCACTTAGTCAAATACTGTATAACGGTCACTTCTTTACGCCAGAGCGCGAATTTGTCACCGCATCCATTCCCGCCAGTCAGCGCACTGTCAACGGTGTTGTGCGTGTGAAGCTTTACAAGGGCAACGTTGTTATCGAGGGCCGATCTTCCGACGAAGGTCTTTATGACGAGCACGAATCCTCCATGGACGAACTGGGTGGGTTTGAACCTACCGATACGACCGGCTTCATCCAGATCGAGTCCATCCGCATCAAAAAGTAAGACCATATCCTTATTTCGAATCATACTTTCCTGACGCACTTATTTCTCAATAGATGGGCGCAGGCTAATATTCGCAAGGGCCAGTCTGGGACAGCGCCAGAAGACGTTTACGGCAGCCGCGTGTAACAAAACATAGACACAAATGCTACAACAAAAAGAGAATATTCCCCTTCTCTGATTGCAGTGTCTCTCTTCATTTTTGTTAGAAATTTCGTGAATTAGGGAATGTATTGACTTCTAGAAAAATACACATTGTAAAGTGATACAGGAGGGGATTGCGACAGACTTGGATAAGTGAATGAAACGCGTACTGGGTTAGGTCACTCCGGACTTGGGGTGTCCGCAGGCGATGCCTTCGATGACGAAGATTGTGAGGTATCGGCTGGTTCTGAAACTGGAGGGTTCGGTTCCAGATTCTTTAATTGCATCTCCACTAGGAATTCCGTATCGCGTATCTGCTGCGCCCACGAGCCACACACAACTTGTAGCACAGAGTACATACGTGCGAATGCTGCGCTAATGAAAATGCTTGGATAGATGTATAAAACTGCAGCATGCAACGAGGTCCAGGTAAGTGTGTTATTTTAAAAGCGGGCAAAAGGGAGACGGAAAAAGTTGTAAAAAACTGACAGAGAATGTCTGAGTTAATCCTCGCGGGCAATAGCTGCCGCAGGCCCAGTATGACAACGACGGGGAGAAAGAGCATTCCCAGGAGGCCGGCAACGACGGGCGCTATAATATCAAGGGTAATGGCGACCGCATCGAGACGCTTCCACCCATTCCTTTTCATCTGCTACACAGTTAATACGGAAAAAATTCGACGTATTGAAGGTCTCACCTCTTTGAAAGCCGTATCGATCCGAGTCTCTCGGCGAAGACGCAAGGTAGACAGGACTATTTTTGTCCAAAGCAAACCAAGTGCCCAGGAATCAAAAATACGGATTTCCAGGGTAAGGCCCGGCTTAACCACGAGACGGAGTGGGTGGACCAGATACACTTCCATGACCAACGCGATCAAGGTCGGAATGACAAACCCGAGCCAGAACACTACCCATGCAAAGTTTCCGGACCAAAGTACGCCGCGCTTGAAGATATACACAGCCCACCTGCTCCGGGTCTCACCGCGAGCGTTCCTCTGACGTCTTTTGTTAATCCGATCTAACAGTCTGACAAGGTAATAACACCCCCAGAGCAAGTAAAACCCAACGACGATCGAATAGCCATCATGGACTTCTCGATCAAGTGTGAGTCTAAAAGTAGCTCGACCAAGCAGTGTAGGTATGGCTAGAGCAGCTACAAAGAGCGAAGAGCCAACGAGCCAGAGAGACAGGATGAAAAGTATTACTCTCTCCCTAAAACGAGGGGGGAGGTAGACCAGTGTGTAGTCAACAGAGACATCTCGCCTCGCCTTTTCAGCCTCTGAATTCTGTATATCCATCAGTCGCCTGCCAGCCTCATCGAGCGGATCGCCGTGTTCGTTAACGGCAACGGTAGCTCTTATTTCGCGTGGAAGGGCGATGTTGTCCTGTGCGGGAACTCTTCTGTAGCCACCGTCAAACTGGGGATTTCTGTGTACATCTGAAGGTTCGTCTGGCTGCTTTGGTCTGGGGAACGGTGATAACCACGGCACGGTGATCTTTGAGGGATGCATTTCCTCATGATGGAGACCTCCGAACATATATGATGTAAGTCGCAGTTGCCTGGCAGCCCATCTCCAGTACCTATACGCTAAAGCGTACGCAAATTTGCGAGGTCGGAAGTACTTGAAAGTTGAAGGCATCACGATGTGAAGGAAGAGAAGGTCGATCGGAATGTCAGAGAAGGGTTCACTGTTGCGCATAGAAATCAGCAACCATCACACAGATAAGTAACACGTAGGAGACACACCGTAGCTTCCAGCGCAAGGGTAGCAAAACTTTCCCCCATAGACGTAAACAGGAGACCAAGCCTCCCATGCCCAATGCAACAACAATGGAATATAGTGCCGCGCTAACGGCAAGCTTTCTCAGTTGAACTAGAGTTGGTCGATCAAGAATGTCACGAATAGGGTGGAAATTCTGATCCTGAGGATCTTTTATAAACCACAGCGCTCCCGAACGCAAGATTTTGCGACAACCTTCAATCAGAAGAAAGAGAGGAGTTAGTTTAAGATGGCGCCGGGTGACTCTAATAATCATACCTGACAACAATATGGCAAACTGATACCTAAAACAATCGTCAACACCGTTCCCTAGATGACTTGGGAAACTCACATGAACATTGTGCCAATCATCCAATGGTAGAAGGTAGCGGTTACTGGAGCGTACGCGAAAAATGTCAACCGAGAGCGAAGCGTCGCATTAGGAAACATTTGCAATGTGCAAAAGTCAAGCATCATCCCACAACCCAGAGGAAATATCGCCAGTTCAATCACAATAAATACGGCAACCTAGCAAAGATCAGCTGAAATCCTGCACAACAGAAGCGAGCATACCTTCAATACTATAAGTTGCTGTCTAATCGCGTTTCGTATCGCTCTACCAGCACTCTGAACGCTTCCTACGTTCAATACATTCAGATAAATTGCGACTAAGAGTCCAGCCAGAGCATATCCCAGCGTTATTGCGAAAAATCTATTTATTGACGCATCCCCGCTAGCGAGATTTATCCACGTAGATTTTAGCGCTGTGGCATTCAGGCGGACTTGCCTTCCCAGCCAGGCAAAATAGGGCTCAAGAAAGTGGGCAACTGGCGAGTTCGAGACATGACTTATTCCGCGAGCTACTGCATTTGATTGTGCATTAGGACTCTTGGAAACGAAAACCTTAAAGAAACCAACGTCTAATAAGGGCTGTCGACAAATCAGACACGAATGCTGTTATATACCGAAAGTTGCAAACCTTTGACTCTGTACCAAAGCGTATCAAGCCGCCGGGACTTATCGTGCCGCGTGCAAAGGGCTCCGCGGCAAATTTGAAAAATGCCTTTAGGACGGGGAGAATGGTAGTGATAAGAATTGAAGCAATCGAATCAACCACCGGATCAGTGATGTATCTAATGACTCGAATTGGCCATTGTAATATCTGCAGAATTCGAACGGGTTCTAACTGTGTAGCAATGAGTGAAATTCTGAGGAACGACAGGTGAACACAGACCGATAGTAGAGCGGTCGTCTTTCCGATAGTAAACGGAAGCCACACAGCGATCCCGATTGTTGTATCCAAAACGAAGATCATAAGAGCCGCCTAAGAATAAATCAGCACAGGCACAAACTAGAACGGGCCCTCACTCACATTCTGAAAAACTGTTGTCAAAGCACCTCTCATTCCAATAGCTTCTGGGTGTGTTCATTGAGACCTACCGGATATCATAAGAATAAGCATGACGAACCTTCAAGCGCCCCATCAACATCATCGTCATTTATAGCATCTGGATCCTCAGGTGCGCCAATTGCCTGTCTCTCCCCCGCCGCCCTGGGTGGATTCATATCTTCAACGGCATTGAAGCGGTTATGACGGGCGACATTCTCTTCTCTGAGAAGGACGGGCTCGCCTTCGAGTGGCTCATCCCAGTCCTCGCCGTCAGATTCACCACTTTCGTCCCGAAAAAATTCGGTTAGGTCCTCATGGAAGGCAGATTCCGCAACTGTTGCACCAGCGGAAGAGGGGGCAGGGCCTCTGTCCACACTCTGATTATCATCGTCGTTAAAGTATCCGGTCTGATCTGACCGGGAGGGACCTGCCTCCAGCTCTTCAGGTGCGCGATAGGTAGCAAGGCCAGGGGACAGCAAAGGTTGATCGGATGGCTCTGGAACAATCGATATATATCCAGGGCTGTCCACCGGAGAAACTTGCTCGCCCATGATCGCATCGTCTCTCGGAGGGAGGTCCTCCGGGGATGATAAACTGGAGCTTGGCAAGGGGGGACGGCGCAGGCCGGAAGGAATGTCTGGTGTGTCCGATGGGTCAAAGCTTGAATCCAAAGGGAAGGGGAGCGGAGTCGAAATAAATTGGAACAGCTCATCGCCACGGGGCGGCGGACGGAAAGAGAACATTGTTGATGGATCAGATCGACTCGACTCGGCGTCGTCCATACCAGGCGAGGCTGGTCTACTGACGGAAAATGTGAATTCAAAATCCTTGTGATACTCTCCCAAACCATTACTTGTGAAAACTTCTTCAGATGACTCCCGAGCTGGGATATCCGGTGTAAGTACCCGTGCCTTTCCCTTGCCTTTCGCGTAAGATGTTGATGCGCTTCTGTCTTGTGCCCTCGGCCAAGTGCGCGATCGCGGGGCTCGAAGTCCACGCTCTTTGTTCCCGTATTTGTCCTCGGTGACACGCATTCTGCGAGCGTACCGAGAAGATTCAGGAAAGTCGACTACTGGCACATCGGGGACTTCCATGGTTTCTGATGACGCGTTAGAGCCCTCGGCTTCGGAAGGACGTGCTGCAAGGGCACCGCGGCGACTTGGGAAACTTCCAGACGCGACGGCCTCGATCGGCTCAACCGGCATAACTTCTTCAACTGGCGGAGGATGTGGATCATTGTGGGGTTGCGGTTGTACGGGAGGTTGCAGAAGCACTTCAGCCTCTTCCTGAACATCCTCTTCAGCGAATTCATCTTCCTCGAAGACTCCCGGTCTAGCATTCTGCATGATCCATTCCCGAAGCAGAAAGATACCCAAGAATACTAAGACAATGAGCGACGCGATTATTTGGCCTGTAAATATATCTGAAGAAAGGGCGCGCCAAACAGGATAGCTCGTCGCCAAACCAATCAAAGTCCTGTTCGATACATCCGTTCCGTTCCGGTCCTCGACGACTGTAACATTAGAATAATAGGAGTAAAATATCGAAGTCGAAGAAGGACGAGGCCGGTCATTTATCCACCACGCACTAATAATCGGTGAGCCAAGAGTAAATAGAAAATGCCTAACACGTACATGTTTTCCCCCATGATAAAGTAAAACCTCCACGTCCACACTGTCACGTACGGGAGAAACGCCAGCCATATTGTTGCGACCATCACGCCCCGCAGAGCCATGACGCATGCCCAAAAGACTTGCTGGGCGAATTTTCGAAGAAACAGAATGAAAGGTATTTGTTTTGGCATGTGCGGCGAATACACTATTATATACTTTGTCAGTACGTGGCTTCGTGGAAACAAATACAGCGTGCTACCTTTCGTGAACGAGTACTGGTACTTGCAAACATCGCAGGTTTTCTTCTTGCTGTGCGCGAGCCATGTTGTCAAGCTGAAAGAACAAGTGGTTTGCAAAGTACGAAAAGGTACAGTGGGGATTTCATTCAAGCGCACCAGTCCTGATGTATATAACGGATTGTGCCAGAACATTTGCACGGATGAAATAGAGGCGCATCTTGTTCCCCAGGTGCGCTGCAAATGCGACAAGTGTCTACACGAGAGATGTCAGACAATAGCCGATGGCCTGGCGAAGGTAGGAATAGATGGTAAGACTTACCCAGCTCGTCCTGAGACATCATGACCTACAAGCTGGTCTTGCAGGTCCGCTACGATATCTCACAACCCAAGCTAATTCAATAACTCGAGAGTGATGTTGTGTTACGGAAAAGACAGTCACCACTGGCAGAAGGTGCCTCTATCTTGTACGTGGGCGGTGGCGCGGAGGAAGCGTGAGAAAATGCGGCCCCGTTTCTGATGAGCCACCCTCTAATTGGTACCTGCTTGCAGTCGCGCGTCTCGCGGCATGCGGGTTACACTGGAACTGCTTTGTCTGTATAACGCTTTCTGTCCATTTTCGCCCTCACGGTAATGCCTATCGGACATCCCAGCGTGCAAGCGGTGAAGTCGGGAAGATCGGCTTCTAGAGAACGTGATTGTCTGCGTGTTAAACGAACTGCTACTGCCGATTCAGTGCCACGACTCTACAGCACCACCATCGACAGGCATAGGTCGCATTCGACGGACTCGCAACGCAGCAAGGAAGGTGAGGCCGGAGGTCTCGTTGCGGGAAGAAAGAGAAAGGCAGGCCTGATGGAAGGACACTCGAGGGTCTTGACGACCAGTACATCACAGACGCGTACTATACACATCGGAAAGCAACGAAAGCACAAAGTCGCCAGATACGCTCCGCCTGTACTAAACGGTGCAACAGATAATGGGCCGTCCCAACCCGCCCGAAGACATAGCCTGCACATGGCTTCATCGACAGATGACGACTCTTCGATAGTGAATGTAATGCAACTTCAACGCAGGAGACGCTTGCTCAATCGCAGCGTTCCAACGCACCCTCCTGAATTGCATGGAACAATGGAATTTGAGAGCATGAGAAAGGAAATCTCGAAGTTGCAAAAGGTATGAACTGCTTCAAATGTTCGTGTCCACAGACCTAATGCATGAACACAGCAGGCCGATCTATCGCGTAAGGCAGCCGCAGACCAAGCGCAGGTATAATTCGATTTTCTGTTCATGCGTTGGGTGACCGCTCATAGGTTTCAGACTGTTGAAGATCTAAAACGCGAGTTGTCCGCATTCAAGAAGGTTTGTGATAGTATATCATTCCGGTTAGAGTACGTTGTTCACTGTTTTAACAGATGAATCGAAAGCAGGGCCATCAAATCGAGAAATTAAAGGCATCCAGTAAAAAATCTGATGAGGTATGCTATTACTTGAGTTTGTGCGTTGATGAACTATGACCAGGCATGCCCAGCTATTAAACGTGGTTCAAGGGAACCTTCAATGCCAAATATGTTTAGAAATGTTTATCAAGCCTTTTGCGTAAGTGCCACTGTTTCTTAATTGCGCAAGCCTCATGGACAGTTTCCAGCCTTTCTCCTTGTGGACATGTCCTCTGTCAAAAGTGCTTACAGGAATGGTTCAAAAGCGCCCCGCGACAACCTGGTGAAGACGATGTTGATAAAATACCCACGATCTACAGAATCAAGACTTGTCCTTGTTGTCGTACAAGGATCAACACAAGACCAATACCCCTTTTCGTCATTAAAAGCTTGGTCTCAGCATTCGCAACGGAAATCCACGATTCTCACACAGATGCCGGCCTCGATGATGACCCCTGGCAAGACATCTTCCTACTAGATGACGACACGTCGGATGAGGATCAAGACGACGGAGATGTAAGTCCTTACGATAGCGACGCCGACTCCGCATCAAGCATCGATGCCCGCTATCTCGGCTTGCGCATCTTCAGCGACGACGGGGACGAGGATGACGATGATCAAGATAGCGAGTCAGAGGTCAACATGGTTTTACCTGCATGGGCGCCTGCATTTTACCGTGCGACCGTTACGCGGCGCATACACCCGCTCGTGTCGCAAGAGCACTTCCAACTCCTCCAGCGCGGTGCTACACAATCGATGATCGAACGCTGGGGGATGCGTCTTGACAGCGAGGAAGGGATTGTCGCTTGGTTTGAGAATGGTACTGAGGTATATTTGGGATGGAATATCGCCCTTCCCGAGGACGACCATCCGGACGGCAGATTATTCATGGCCTGGGTTGAAGACAGCATGATGGACGACCCGGAGAGCTGGCTTTGTGAGGGTAGAATTGGCTCGCGAGTGTACAGACGCCTCGTACCGGAAGATATGGAGACGGAGATTTTGAGCCCTGACGGAGGGCACGATGACGAGATGTAATGTGCGGTATTGCATGGATAATCGCGCCTGCATTATACTGCGACGCTTGTTTTCCCCTTGGTAACTCCATAGGCAAGTAGAAAACTATATAATCCGACACATTGATGTCTGTATGCCTACTTATTTGCACTGACGACACGCGATGTGGCTACCAAGTTAGCTTGAATGTGTGGGACGAGCAGTAGCATCAGTGTAGCTACTAGTACTATCGTAGTACTATAGTATACCCTTCCTTCAGTCACTCCTGGGGCAGAAACCCAAGATAGAAAACCGGCTGGAAAGGTTGACATACCATGCAATAGTTCGAATAGAATTTTTTCAAATTCATAACATAATGTGGAAGCCCAAAATCTATTTGCTTGAGGATGTGGCTTCGTAATCGGAAACTCGGGAGAGACATACGATAGTAAATGTGGTCGGATTAGGCGCGTATTACTGTACCTTTGTGTGACGTCTTGTGACACGCTGGTTTGAAGCGGGCCAAAGTAGATCGACCCGGACCAGTTCGTGTCATTGTGCTGTTCCCACTGTTGGAACGCATTCGTTATGTCCTCTAAAGCATCACAAGCGACAGAAGTCCTTAATGTGCCGCAACTAAGTGTCGACGAAGAAGGTTCGCGTTCTCCCTCTTTAAACATACATCTTCTGCGAAAACTAATTGAACGGCCAGATGCACTCATTTACGCCCGTATAACTAATGACGAGCGACCACTGCGTCGTTTAACGAAAAGATTCCATACATATACCTCCGTTGCATATCCACCGATAGTCGAACCGCCACCCTTCACAACGAGCTCCGTTGAAGAAGCACGCGAGGCATTCCTCATTGAACTTTCAGGTTTCCAATTGCTGTTACGGAAGAGCCGTATGGTCTGCGACGCTGAGCGCAGGCAGGTGGATGTATACACGAAAGAGAAACATCGGATAGGCGCGTCTTTCTCTGAGATTTGCTCCGGAAAATTAAATCATCTGACATCCTGTGCAGCAAACGAGCATACTGTTCTGAAGAATGAGATTGAGGAGCTGAAGTCCACATTAGAGCATGCTCAACTCGAGCGGCGGCGTAAGATAGAATACGACCAGGTTTCTGAAAAAATAAATCTCATCCCTTCCCGAGAGGAGCTCGAATTGTGAGGCTTTACACGAGCAACGGAAAGCATCCTGGACTAAATGTTCACGTCCCTTTTAGATCAATAGCCGAGCTCGAAAACGACATGCAAGTCATCCACGACGAGCATGATGCCCAAAATCGTTCAATCCTTGCGCGAAAAGAAGCACTTGACTTAATTGTGGCAAACCTCACTCAGCTCCGAATACTTGGAAAAGACATACTCAAGATCGATGCGGGTGGCTCGCGTGCACCTTCAGAGCCCTCCTCTCCGGCGCCTCTAGCATCCGCATCTGCGATGGATGTTGACGGGGGGGATAGTACGACCGCTACCGAAGGAGAAGGAGAGAAAGACAGCGAGAAACTGCCCAAGGGAGGTCCCACACTCAGAACGTTTGCAAGATCGTCCGCATCGCGGCAACCGACCCCTCTCCGACAGTCTGCCACGCAGGTACTTCCCCTTCGCCAGTCCGCCTCGCTTTTGGGGGGTACGGCGGAAACACCAGCTGTATCGCGGGACGCGACGCCTCCACTTACACCTGTTGGAGGACCGGACAGCAGTCCGTTGTCCCCTCCTAGGCTGTCACCATCTGGGAAAGAGAGGGATAAACGTGAGGACGGCGAAGAAGATGAAGAGGGAGAGGAGGGAGAGGAGACCGAAGATATTGAAATGGGGGAGGTATCGGAGAAAGAGAGGAGTGGCGGTCGAGGTAGAAAGTTGGTGGATGAGGATAGAGAGGAGGGAGAGGCGAGTGATGAGTCCAGTGTGCTTTCAGATCCGCCAGACGAATAGGTCTGGTTGTATAAAGTAATTACTATATTCTAATTTAATTTTCTGTACTGGTATTACACTGTTACACAGTTTGACCATCGACATCGTATGAGACTCATTACGTTGCCATAGTAAACTAACTACGACTCAGACTGCGTCGTAAACACAGTCGCCCCAAGGTAAAAGTAGTACATGTAGTCGCCACCGTCCTCTTAAACTCGAATTACCATTTGAAGACATCAAGCGCAGCGCGTTCTACTCGAATACGTCATCCGAACACCTAAGACGATGACTCATACATGGCACGAACACGTGACATGCAACATCCCAAAGAGATCGTGACCCATCGACTGAAGCACGCGTCGTTCGCTCCGAGTCAGCGCTCGCGACTGCAGGCCATTAATCTGCTATAATATTTCCAAGCGACGAGGTGGGCCAAATACACGAACTCGTGCATTATCAATAGCTGCTGAGCAAACTGTGAAGAATCCCGTTGTCTGACACGAGGCGCTTTGCCGGAGTCCATTAAAACTTGGCCGCAGCACTAGTACCGGTGTCCTGCGCACTGCGACCCCGTCCCTATTATGGAAGACTGGGCTTCCAGACCGGGGCGCAGCAACACAATTCGGAAGGGGTCACAGACGCGAAAAAGCAAAGAGCCGCTTGACTCGACTCAAAGCCGGCTCACGACCCCGGTCACAGACCCACGCGCAGCTTCGTCCGTTAAACTGTGGACGAACTACAACAGCATAAACACGCTTAAATTCAAGAAGAAAAGTGAAATCGTAGATCAAGGAATCGCTGGACGAAGTGACACGGAAAAGAGTACGGCTATGGGGTCGAAATTCGTGAACCTTGGTATAACGCAATACAATGGGCCGAAGTCGGGAGGGTCTGAAGATCGACGAAATCCCTCTGCTTCTATATCAGCGGAAAAGAAAAAGGCTTTTCTGGAAAACGGCTGTGTGGATAGGCAAGGGGCAGGTGTCTCGGGGAATCAAGAGTCGAAAGCGAGCAAGAAGTCAAAAATGAAGGGGAAAACTAAAGCCAGAGTTGTTGTCGTTTCCGATGTTGACCAAAACGTATCATCCGACGATATCAACATCACGGATGCAAGCGGTCCCATTGAAAGCCCTGACAAGCTTTCCCATCTCGAACGTCCTCAGCGATCCTCATACCCCGAATCCGATAGTGATACGGATTCGTCCGTTCCTGCACCTACCAATAGGAAGGGGGGGAAAGGTTCACAGCCAAAGCCGAAGCCAAAGTCGAAATTGAAGGAAGGTAGAGAAATACATTCAGCAATTGGAGCGACGTCGAGGAAGCCGGGAAATGGCAAGAGTAAGGTCGGCAACCCCCTCCCTACGGTGGGTAACGGCGCCGGATCATCTAAGGTTACGATGACGCCGGAGACGAAATCCAAAGTGAAACCCGGGAAGAGGGTCGCAGTTGGACCTAAGAAAAATCCCATACAGGCCTTGAGGGAGGAAGAGGGCGGATTGACACCCCGAGCATCTAGAGTTGCCGAAAGTGAGCTCCACTACTGTTTCACCCTACTTAACGGTCTAATATTCTTATCATTTTTTTAATAGATCGAGAAAAGAAGAGACCCAGTCATTCACTCCGCTCTCCTAATATCAGCCGAAGTAATAAGGGTACGTTTACGCAGTGTTCAATTTGCCCGCTTTTATGAAATTATAAATGAAGTAAAGCGCAAGCCCGCGCCATTTCCTATGGGGGAGTGCGTCACTACACCCGACTTAAAATCAACCACACAGCATAAAGGTAAATCAAGGGAAGAAGACGAGGATAGCGAGAGCGACCCTCTATCTATGAAAGATGTCGACGAAATTCTTGTTCGAGGTGGACCGCGTCCCTTCCCGATGACCTCGAAAGATTTTGCGTGCAAGCCGCCGTCGAGCTCTTCGGTCGTCTCCGAATCCACGAAGCGCAGTTCTGAGAGCGATGACGAACACGGGCCTTCAAAGAGGAGACGAAAGTCAAACAGGTAACGTTGACAATTACAGAAATTTTCATTCTTTGCCTTTCACTCAGCTATATAACAGGACATCGGAATCGTATGACTTCGGTGACAATTCATCCACACAACCTGACGAACGACGTGAGTACTGCTTCCCATGCATATAGATACGAAAACTCACGTCCTAAACCGCAGCAGCCGATCCCAATACCCTTTGTCCATACTGCGATATGCCTTTCCCTGCGGATCCATCACCTCTCCTTACCAATATGGTTAATCGTTTACGCAAAATCTCTTATCGAGACCCCCGCCCATCCAACGCGCTTGGCCTTAAGGCGCCTCTACTGTCATATGTTAACATGTGCCAACGCCACCAATTCGAGGCAACACTTTTGCCTCAAGCTCGTGCGAAGGGCTGGCCCACGTATATAAATTTCACCGCACTTCCCGAACGCGTCAAGACACAGCAGAGTCGTTTGGAAAGCTATATGATTGATAAGGAGTCGAGCTTGTTCTGGCTCGAGCTTAAGAAGGAAATAGACAAGAAAGGAGTCAGGAGAGTGATGGGTATTTCTGACCAATTTAATACATTTGAAAAGAGTCAACCTGGCTAGTCCGTGCATTCCTTTTTCTCAAGAACAATTTGGCTAATGATTCCAACAGCTACGGGGAACAAGGCTCCGTCATCATCTATCAAACACTCTACGGTCTCTTCCCGGTGGAAAGTATCGATGCGCGCCGTGTTGCACCCCTCACGCCGACGGAGTTCATTCAACGCGTACTTGTTCCCGAAGCCGCCACGGCATTGGTGCAGGAGGACATGGGCTTTAGCGACAAGGAAGACGCGGTACATACACTCAGAGAGAGCAGTAAATTTGGTACTTCGATGTTCCCGGACATGGATAGCTGTGAAGGCGAAGGTGCAAGAGGGGAAGGGGGCGATGTGGGTGAAACGATGGTTCGGGAACGGGCGCGGGCACGGCGGAAGGAGATCGAGGAGGAAGATCGTATGGAGGAGGAACTGGAAGAGTTGGAGAGGGAGAAGATTAGGAGGGAGGTAACTCGGAAAAAGGGGAAGGGAAGACATGTCGCGCGCGGCAGAGACGACGGGAGCGATAAGAGCGAAGTCGAGGAAGTGGAGGGACCGACGGGGAATGCAAAGAAGGTCGGACGAACGGCAGCATGGGTTGATGATTCTAGCAGCGAAATCGTCGAACTTAGCGATAGCTCGGTCGCGCAAACCGACAGTTCCAGTGTCGACCGTTCTCAAATGGAGGGGAAGGCCGCAGGGTTTCCCGAATTCATAACTCCATTCAAGAAGTCCAGAAATCGGCCCTCTTCGCGGAAGCCAAATGTGGTGGCAGCCACGAGGCTGCACTCCAAACACAACAGAACGGTTGACATAACTTCAGATTCTGACGCTGAATCGACACCAAAACCTCCTTCGCGCATCCAACAAGATCAGAGCATTGTACTGCCCAGACCTGACAGCCGGTATAAAAACAAAGACAAAACTGCCGGAGCCAATCCAGATACAGCTAAGTCCGTGTTAACCAGATACACCCGACCCTTGGAAGCAGTGGGTAGAAGAAAAGCTTCCAGGTAATTTCATATGCTCGTTCGTGAACGTCCACCAAAGAGCCCAGCTGATAAAAATATTTACAAGGTCTGCCGATTTCATCTTTACAATGAGTGAATGCCCCTCTTCAGATGAAGATGTGGAAGAAATCCGAGAAACTAGGACCCCCTTGGTCTCTTCCGATGAAACCAGACGACGTCCACAGAGCTCGAATGCCTGGCTTTTAAGCGATGATAGTACACCAGACGTCACCTCCCCCTAATGTCTAATGTCTTATTATATTAGCGATCGTCATTTATACTATAAACTATACTAATAGGAGTATATGCAGGACAATTGAATTTAATGATTCGAATTCATCATTGCAAACTTCGGGGAGACTCCTCTAATTGGACGTTCGACAGTGCTTTCGCTGTCTCGTCTACAACTGGATCGTGGACAGTCTCTGCGACTGACTGCGATTCGTCAACACAAGAACTTCCTGCTCCAGTGTTCTGAATTAGATCTACGGTCTTGCGAGACAAAGTACCATGAGGTGATCGTGATCGTGACCGTGGCGGGGGAGAACCACGCACGCCACTCCAACCGCGGAGAGGCCTGTCGCTCGTGTCGGTGACGCGCTTGAAGAACTCCGGAGGAAGAAAGCCAGACGCGTTGCCCTTCGTGAGTACGACGCCATTAGAGGATAGATAGAATTTGATACCCGCACGCAGTGCGCGATCAAGATCTATATAAATGAGGACCTGCGAATTGCTACGAATTCCTATGGGGAGACGTAAGGAATTAGGGGAAAGCGTCCAAGTGGGTTTAAAAGAGTACTTACCAGGGTCCATGTTAAGCCCTTTTATATGAGAGAAATGTTGTGCCAGGTGGATGTGGGCACGTTTCATTGGCGAGAGACCTTCTTTCTCTGGTAGACGAAGAAATAAGCGTGTACTCTTAAAAAAACCCTTTATAGCGTTTCGTCATTCACACCTATTTTGGCCCACGCTGCTCGTGTCGTTCCGTGGACAGCCATGGCTACCTGTCCGGAGTCCGTTATTTCCGGAAATTGGAGGTCCACTTCCTGCGAGCAATACATTTAGAAAATAGCAAACAGGAAAATGCGGGTAATGAGCACCTGTAAGGAGTGCCCTTGGTTTGCCCGTATCCACCAAACCTCCTCAGATGTGTCGTTTTCAGTGGACATCGGCTCAAATAACAGGTGGTACCGGTTTTTAGCATCATGCTGCACGATCCGTTCTAGCGTTTGAAAGGGTATGTGGCGAAACTGCGGTAGAGCCAGCTAGGTGAAAGCCTGATGAATTACAGTAAACGACAAGTACATTCGCCACATACCAGATCGCTCACTCGTACATATCCATCTGAACGCATTTTTAGACCACCCGCCTTTGCACCATGCCGCAAAATCCAGGACAGCTTCTTGGACACACGTATATCCTTGTCGTCGTCGGGGTGGCTCCTGAGTGGAAGCTTCTTATGGGCGTACTTTTCTTTTCCCTTCCTTGTCTTCTCGAGCCCTTGTTCCTCCCTTTCCTTCCTTATAAGTTGCATCCTTTGGTCTGCGTCCTCCATCTTGCGAAGTTTGCCCTGCCAGTAACCACTGCTTGGACTGTGGTAGTCCGTGTAGGCGTTGCGTACAGCAGATGAAGAGAAATGGAATACTCGATTTGGTTTCAATGAAAGGATACTGGCTGCGAGAGATATGCCGATTCTTGAGAAACTCATCAACGAGTCAACACGGACTCCTACCGTAATTACATTTCTCTCCGATATATCTGAGCTCTCCCGGATTACTAATGCTATGGAAGCGCTGGTATTACGTACAGTGAAAGTGCGTGTGACTAAACTTTTACATAAGCGCCAATACATGGATTAAGGTCCCCCACTGGCAAAGTACTGGGATGGTACAAAGTTCATATGTGTTTACAAAACAAAAGGTTCTACGAAAATCAGGATTGACCCAACGAACTGCATATACGTAGCTTCTGGGCTCCCTGGTCCCTTACAGATCACCACCGGCGCAGGTGGACGAGTCCCATTACGAACTTTCGACGCATACAATCGATGAGCACTTTTCTCCCTGTACGGCGCGCACAGGACGATGCGGGCGACAAGTTGAAGCGGATTGCGGCAAATTTTCGAAATCAAGTTGCAACTCAGAGCCGATTTCATCACAATCAATCTCGCGCTGAACAGTGCCCCGAGTAAGCTCGACTGCGTACAGGTCATTATCCAGCTCCCTGTTGGATTCGTCTGTCCTGTACACATCTCTTTCCACGGAAAATGGAGGGAAAAGTGAAGCGAGAGGTAGAAGCTGGGTTTGAGCGGTGTGATGAGCTTTCCCCGTCAATTCGGGACGACTCAGGAAATCAATAAGGTCAAGGTCCCCATCGTAGAGCTTTTCATACAAGCGCTGTCCCTCGTTGTTGCCCCCTATCTTGGAAAAAAGGTGCGTCTGGGCTGTAGCTAGCATCTGACCGACATCCTCAATTTCTGTACTTGCTTTCTTCAACTGTAATCGCGCCGCCTCGAGCCCGTTCATTACCTCAAACACGTACGAGATGGTGCTGCGCACTTTCTTATTAGTTTCGGGGGTTCGCGAGGCTCTCTTCTCCACTGGAATGGCATCTAATCCGTACCATTGCGTGTATTCCTCGACTTTGCAGGACTCGGATTCAAGTTCATTAACATGGGGGACACACAGCTTGTCTTTTTCGTAGCTTGGGTACTCGGATCCATCGCAATTGATGAAATTGTGTGCCACGGCCGCCGCAAAACAAGGCGCAGTGATGTACTTTTGACATTCCTCTTCGAGGATATCCGGAGTTGTCGGGGTCGTTTCTTCCCCCAGACACTTTTGCCGCTCTGCTGCCTCCTGCGTCTTCAAAATCTCACTGTACGCTATACCTGGGCGGTATATGGATGAGCACTTGCGTAACGCGTCGATCTGTGAGGCCCTTTTCTGAAAGACAATGAGTGAAGATTAAATTCTTCACAAAGTGTGGCTCACCTCTGATGTATACCTCGCAATCATGAGAAGGAGAAAGTATGATACCATCACACACAGGATATATGCCAGATTAAAGCGAAATGCCCTCCACATAATCAAACATTTTTGGTGATGCCAGCCATTATAAATTGGTAGAACAAAGCGGTAAGCAAGGCCTTTGATGAATGCACTTGACCACAACGCGCCAGTCCTTAGCCTTCTTGATGACGTTTCGAGAAGATAAGCAAAGACCGGGTCCGTACGATTAACGCTCCCTGATACAGAAACCCCAGTGGCAAATCCAGTCAATCTGCCGAGTTTCATTATAACGGTGTGCCAACTTGATAGTGCGCAAGAACACACAAACTTCGCCAAGTCATAAAGAATGACCTTCGATTGATCGATGGCAGGCCAAATATTCCTCAAGTGCAAAACGGCGTAAAAATATAATTTCGCAAGCGTAGAGCATGCAGTAGCCAGTACACGTTTGGCATTTGTCGGCAGGTGTTCAATGTAGCGAGCCGTCTTTCCTGCAATGGAGATCGCAAAATGGCGCAAGAAAAGGGCGAGGGATGGCATCGGCGTTCGCGGAAAGGCGTCAATAAATGTCGAAAACCGCTCGCCGAGTCCTAGAACCACAGCCAGTGTTTGAATCCGGGTAGTAGCCTCCGAACAGCCTAGAAGAATTTGAGGACCAAGTTGGAGAGGTAAGGTGAGAAAGGGTAGCACGCGGTCGGGAAGTGCTATTGCGAGTCTCGTGGATCTCCGAGAGGATTCGCCCGCTATCGAATATAAAACACGGATGGTGTCGGCGATCATGTTGTAAATTGAATTCATAGGGGGAATGGAGCTTTTCAATAAGGAGACGGCAGTATTTGTAATAAGTGGTGTTTGTCGATGTACAGGTACTTTTAATTTATCCGCAATACTGTTCAAAAGTCTTCCAAAAGGCGAAATTACCCCACTGAACTTCAGATTTTCCATGAGTGTAGATTTTGAACAAGCCAGTACTAGTCGCTCGTTCAACTTCGCAGCAATTTCTAGGAGAACGGCATTTGAGAGTATTGTTAATGTCTCGATGATCAGGGGACCTGCCATTGAAAGCAAAAGATAGACGGTATTAAGCTTCCGCCCAGTCAAATCGGCAACCCGAAACAGCCATGGAAGCAGAGCAGTCACGGTGACGTTCATGCACGGAAGAATCGTCTGTCGAAAGATTTCAGATACTGACGGAATCGCGAAGCGAACGGAAATTCCGGGACTAGAAGTAGCGTCTTGCGAATTGTGGGAGAAGTAGTGAAGTCGTGTAATAATTCTTGAGTAACCAACCCAGACAACCGAAACGATTGGTATCATCGCGAGTAATACCAAAAGTCTAGAAATTGCGCTCAAGTCTGAGAGAATTAAGATAGCATGTGCGTTGCTCCCAGGCCATTTGAGTCGCACGACCGCTCCGAGGAAGGTCCCAAAAACAAGATATTCAGTGATTAATGATATAGTGTTTTGGCCGAAAGTCTCAAGGAGGTACGTCAGAGTGAAGATCGGTAAGAGGAATACACATTGGAGTAGATTCCATTCATAGAAGCCCGTAGATACCGAGTCTTCCGAGTCGTAGACTGTGACAGTAAGGAAAAGGTAGGTGGCCTTTTGTTCCATGATTAGGATATGTGAAGTATTGCAGAAACGATTCCCTCGTTGTGCCACCCGTGTTGAGCCGTAGATAGTTAGACTTCACTGGCAATCAGGATTCAGGACTTCCTGCAGACCGCGGCAAAAAAAGCCAAAAGTATTGCCGAGGGGCAGCTGGAAAAATAGAAAAAAGGACTTTGAGAGGAAAGGTGAGGATATGCGCCAGAGTACGGCGTATGAACCCAAGCTTCTAAGATGTAGGTGATGTAGAAGCGGTGCCACTGCCGGTTGAAGTACTACCGGGTGATCATGTGACTATCGCACGCTCGGGGAAGCCCAGGCAAAACGGTGATTTAGATTAATTCTCTCGGGCTCTACGGCATTCACCGCAGTGAGCATCCGATACCCTTTTGGTTCGTGGGTTTAATTTGACAGACTCAAAGACTAACTGCTAATTATAAGTATCCCAGTGATGCAGCAGGAGAAATTTATTGAATTGTAATCAATGACGAGTGCGCTTTTATACTGCTACTTCTAGTAACATTAATTGGAAATAAAGTTGGTAAATACACAGACAACTTAGAGAATGAACATGCCACCTTTACGGATTAACCTCGCCGAGTTTCTCCTAAACATAGCTGGAAGACTCAAAGCTGGTCATTAAATGGAGAGCAGCTGACCTGGACTTCCTCGAGATTCTGTAGCTTGAAATCTTGCTCGACCATCCACAGAGCAACACGTAGAGGCAAGAGTTGGGGTATAGTGCACGTAGATATCTCTACCGCGTTTTAGATCCGACCTCTCTCTGCCACATCCAACCGTTTGTTGTTTATCCGAAATGCATCTCAGCTTCCGTCGCCCAGGTGATTTAAAGACGAAATGATATACTCTTTTCAAGCTCGAGGCTCGAGCCACCCAGTATTCCCAGCTCACCCCTCCCCTCCCCAATTAAAATTGTAATGCGTGCGCCTTCGCTCCTGCTTGCTTTGGTCTGTCTTGGGACTTCGTTTGTTAATGCAAAGTCAGTCCTGCCAACTCCCGTATGCAATATTTTATTCGATGGGAGAGTCTCTGCTTCAACAACGCGGGCGGACTTCGACAAAAATACGAGCGTATATGACCATCAATTTGTTCACGGAGAGAGTGAGTAAATGGATGCTCCTAATTACGTGAATGTGCAATAGGAACTGACGGTTACTTCATTCTTCAGACCAAACTTGGGCCCAAGTCATTGACTTTCCTGCGGTCGAGCCTTCTTTAGTACGAAGCGTAGAAAACAAGGAAGCGACGTCTCTGACACCATCCCTACAGTTTGACCTTCCTATGCGCTCAAAAGCACTCGAGATTACTTTAAGGTATTCCGTTGCTTGTCCCTATAAGCTCTCGTTTGCTTACCTTCCTGACCTATCTCGTTAGTGACAATTCTATATTCGTACCCGGAGGCGGGATCCCTCAAACCGGTTTCAGGCGCTCAGAGCTTTTACCCGCCCTGAATAACGGTAGCGACGTAACTGTTCAAGGGACGACCAATTTTCACTGGTCCATTCGTTCTGATCCTAAAAGGCCCTTGAACCTTACCCACGAACATCAGGTACAGTGATAGTTCCTTGTTATCAAAGACAACAATGGCTGACCGTCATGTGGAGCTTGTCTTTCACGAGACACTAGACTTCTCTATCGATCAAATCATGCTTAAAACGGGGGCGCCGTTTAACGAGACGTTCGTCGAATCTGAACACAAAACGCTGCGGCTTGAAGGAAGTCAGACTGCAAACCCTGAAACATTATTTTCGACGCCGTTTGACGACGACGTGTGGCACAACTTTGCCGTCACTGTTGGATGGGCTTCAGAGTCAGAGTTTAGATGATTTGTTTCGCGATTGACTTACTGAACTTAACCCAGTGAGCTTATTGTTTACTATTCAAGGGGGTACGCCCCTCTCACGATGGTGAATGTGACCTCGAACGACAATTCGGGCGGGGGTCAGTTCCATACAGGAATGATCAAGCTTCCTCTTGGAGATGCTGGAATCGATGTAGTACACGATGGATTCCAGGAGACGGGCTTGAACGAAGGCTTAATTTACAGTGGCATTTTCATTGAGGAAAACACGAAGGAATGTCGTATAAGGCTTTCGCAGCTAGTTGTCGTAGCGCTGAGTAAGTTGCAGGTTCTAAAGAAGTATTGTGTTTTGCGATTTTTGGAATCGTGCTGAGATAACCCAGATAAGCGCTGAACCCGAAGGAGCACGTGGCAAAGTCGCGACTGGCACGGCGATTTCCATGTTTGGAATGATTTTCGTCGGTCTCTACCGTGACGCTCACAGCGATCGGGTAGCAGCTCGCCCTCCAGTTTATTGTTGTCCCCAACATGGACGCAGTCAAAATAGGAGGAAAGGGGCTGCCAGTATACGGGACCCATACTAAAGCACAAGATAAATACCGCATCCTGCGAAGAATCGTGCTTTTCTTGGCGTGTACCCTCGTACTTCTTTGGTCGCCTATCGGTCGTTTCGTATTCGTAAGTTGGGGGTTCAGTGATATCGAGAGTTTCGTTTTTGATGGTATATGTAACATCCATGCCTCCATCGCCAGAAAGTGCGCTCATATCAGCAGGGGGACATCATCTGGACGCCCTGCGGCGATAACATTGAGTGTGGACGTCTTGAGTGAGTTGCTAAAGTCTTCTTAGGCTTATCTCTGCTCGTTGCAGTTCTAATGACATGGCTTTCAAAGAGTTCCGTTAGACTACTTTAATGCATCGCTGGGCAGTGCTTCTCTTGCCCTCGCGCGCTACCCCGCTACCAACAAGACGGGGAGGATTGGCACGCTGCTAACGAATCCCGGAGGCCCTGGCGGGTCTGGCGTTAACTATATCTACCGAGCGGGGAAGCGCATTAGTGACGTGCTTGAGGGACGCTACGACATAGTAAGTGTCTCTGTGTTATAGTTCTTAAAATTATGTTTGAGTGTTAACGCAGGTCAGCTGGGACCCTCGAGGAATCAACGGTACGACGTGAGTGCGAGTCTGCCTTGTATAGTCCTGGGACCTTATGTTTGGTCGTTGACCCCTTCAGCCCCCGAGTTGAATGCTTTGGATCACAAACGGAGCAGGACATCTTTTCTGCGAACACGCACGACGAGGTCCTGCCCGACGCGCGCAACCTTTCGGACGCCTACGACCGTAATGCGTTTACAGCAGGTCTGCGTTTGGCTGACGCACGCAACGCTGTCTACGCACGACTATGTCATGAACGCTCTGGAGAGGCGCTTAAACACGTCGGCACGGCGACAGTTGTACGCGACCTCGAGCGCCTGTACGCCGAGCTCGAGGGCGAGGGCAGCCTGATTAACTTCTGGGGATTCTCATACGGAACAGTTGTTGGGAGCTATCTCGTTAATATGTGCGTGGGATTAAAAAACTTATCCACATGTCCTGACCCAAGTATGAAGGTTTCCGGAACGAGTGGGCAAGATTGCTATCGACGGTGTCGTGGTATGTTTTTTGAGCCCTGACATAATGATGTGACCAAACTCAGCCTTGGAATAGGACCCCGACCTTTGGGCGAATACGAATTCGCACACATGGCTGAAAGGTTTGACCTTCCAGCGCATCTAATATCGATCCGCTTAAAGGAATATGTTTGTAGATGACTTCGCTGACACTGAGAAAGACTTGCTTAACTTCTACACGGCTTGCGCGGAGGTACGCGATAAAAGCGATCTTTGAAGTATGGAAATTAACAAAGCGCTTCGTTAGGCCGGTCCCGGACGCTGTGCACTTGCGTCGCCAGGTTCAACAGCAGGTTCAATCTCTTCCGAAATTGACGGTCTATTCGCAAGGTTGTATGAACGTCCACTTGCTGTATGGAACGCAACGCGTCCAGGACCATTAACCGCCAGTATGATTCAATGTGCGCCAATTGCTTCACGCTGTCGCTTTCGTATTCTTTTCTTTCTCAACTAAGTTTTTGCGTGTTAGCGATGACCTTCAGCTATCTCTACCGCCCTCGTGACTGGCCAACGCTTGCATCCAACCTCGCAGCCGCACTCGCAGGGGATGGCGTGCCGACCGTACAGTATTTCCTTGAGAAGATTGAGCTAAATACTACCGTGGTACCCAAGACATCCGCGGCAATCTACGCGGTAACTTGCGTCGACACGCCAGGCTTCCCCAGTGATGTGGACGCGACAAAAGCACTTGAGGACATCTTGGACGAGATGACGCTTTCGCAGCAGCGCACATCGCGCCACTTCAGTGCTCTAGAAATCGACATGTGCCACCACTGGAAGGCACGCGAGACGGAGCGCTTTACGGGTCCGTTCAACCATACATTGAACAATGAAATCCTCGTGATCGGAAATACTGCGGACGTATGTGCCCACATGCTCAGTCGCGTTCGAAGTACTGATACAAATTACTTGAAGCCTATCACACCGGTTCAAAATGCGCGTGCAGTGAATAGAATGATGCCTCACTCGTCTCGGCTCATCGTACAGGATGGAAGCGGGGTTCGTCGGTTCTCTTATGGCTCCCACAGTGCTCACATGCTTACTGTTGTCTTATTGAAGCATTGTTCTTCGGCGATGACCTCGCTCTGCACGACAAAGGCACTGCGTGGTTACTTTCTGGAGGGAAAGCTTCCTGAGAATGGGCTCCTTTGCGGAACGGACGAAGTGCTCTTCCCCCCCACGATATCCGATGCGACAGGGTCGGCTGCCTTATGGTTCAAGGACGCAAGCCTGCAATCCTATTCGTCGGAAGATGTACGTCTGTTAGAGACGATGCGAGCGCTTGGGCGGGAGCTTGAACCTTACGTTGGCGGATTCAAACGTTCTGGGAGGATGCTGTAAATACCTTGTTCCTGGCTATAAATCCGCATTCTAAGTTGAAAGAAAAAGATGTCTCTGGTGTGAATCGAACACACGGCGCCACGGGATTCAATAACCACAACGTGGCGATTTAACCACTAATCGACAGAGACTTGATACGTAGTAGTAGATTGTCTTTTCTATAGTGTTAATACGTCGTGGTACTAATGCAAGTAAGCTCGATTAAAAGGATCTTCGGATTCGGATGGATCGACATCGACTACTAAAAAGCTTGCTCGTGTAATAAAGTATGTTCATACGAGCCTAAGTCTAGATTTCGATAATGTAGCGCTGCGTCTTCGAAAATAAAAGTAGGAACAAATGACGGATAAATAATGTATCGTCTCATCCAGGAGTACAAGGCCTAGTGGACTTGGTCCCGAAAGTTGCCACGCTCAGAGGCACCGTTGTGGGAAGGGCGGCTCGGTTTGGTGCCATTTGTTCTCCCTCCCTCGTCTCTTCTTCGCAACAGAGAAATTTGGCGCCCAAGAACCTGCATACATCCACCCGTCCGCAGTCAATGCGTACATACTACTTCCCCCATCGCCAGCACACGGCCCGCCGCGGGGGATTCTCACACACTTACTTGGTTCCATGCTCGTCCACTTCCCTTCCCGTCTTCTTACCGCATGGTCGAGAGCAGTTTACTCGCGTCCGTATCCAGCGTTCATGAGGATCGCAAGTTAGCTTCTTCCGGGTGGACGGCTGTTCTGTGTGGAATACGCGAAGCTCTTCCAGCCTCCCAGCATTTAAAACGGCCTAGCTCGACTGCGTAGCGAGGGTAGGCGGGCTTTCGTTCGCTTTCGTTCTCCCCCTCTTGTTTCCAATAATGTCACCCGCGTGTCTGTGGGCCTTGTTCATGCTCCCTGTCGTGTTCGCAAACCCGCTGTCGCGGCGCTGGGACGACTTCGAAGTCAAGCACGCGTGGGCCGACGTCCCGAGGGGTTGGGTCGTCCACAGTGATCCCCCACCAGACCATATGCTAGATCTACGCATTGGTTTGAAGCAGGACAAGTTCGACGAACTCGTTGACCATCTGTACCAGGTCAGCGACCCGTCTCATGAACGGTGCGTACCAGAACAGCCGCATCCCGGTCATAGCACTGACTGGATTTCTACAGCTATGGTGCATACTTGTCAAAGGAGGAAGTGAATGCCCTGGTCGCGCCGCACCCAGACAGTGTCAGAGACGTTGAGGCTTGGCTCGCGCATCATGGTATCGAGCCTACCTCCGTACAACGCTCTTCCGCCGGCGACTGGCTATCCGTTGTCGTTTCCGTCGCGCAGGCGGAGAGCATGCTCGGTACCAAATATCACGTCTATCACAATGCGGACACCGCGACCTATATTGTACGCACGACATCATACGCACTTCCCCGCACTTTGCATGGACACATTGCCGTCGTTGCCCCGACAACCTACTTTGGCGGGATGCAACGTATGAAGGCTACGAGCTTCCTGCAACCCGGGGCCGCCACGATTAGCGAGACGGTGGCTGCCTCGCAGCTTGAGAGCGTTGGGACCGGTTCGCTCGCAACGGTTCCTTCAAGCTGCGCGTCAACGATCACACCCGCTTGCTTACAGGCACTGTACAACACATCTTCATACACGCCTCAAGCGACCGATGTGAACATAATGGGCATCGCTGGATACCTCGATGAGTTCGCCAATGATGCTGATCTCCAGGTAACAGTAGTCTCCTTAGTCAAACGCTAGAGATTTCTGACTCCCGAAAAGACTTTCTTTGGAAGATTCTTGCCAGCGGCAGTCGGTACGACGTTCACACATGTGGAAGTCAACGGCGGTGGGAACGACCAGTCCGAACCTGGGGTGGAAGCCAACCTGGACATCCAGTACACAGAAGGCATGACATTCCCTACGCCCAACATCTACTACAGGTGTGTCCTCAAGAAAAACGCCCGAACCATGAGCTAATAAACCGGATCCAGCACGGGAGGCTCGCCCCCTTTCGTTCCGGACGATAACACGCCAACGAACACGAATGAGCCGTACCTTGACTGGCTGAACTTTATTCTCAACCAAACGACAATCCCGCAGACGTTTTCGACGTCGTACGGCGACGATGAGCAAACCGTGCCTCTCGATTTTGCGACGACCGTATGCAACCTCTTTGCACAGTTAGGTGCGCTGGGACATAGTATAATGTTCAGCAGCGGCGACGATGGCGTAGGCGGTGGCGACTGCCTTACGAACGACGGCACGGACACAGTACAGTTCCAGCCCAATTTCCCCGCATCATGTTTGTCCCTTACTCCAGTCACTTGCTATCCCCGCTGACCGGTCTCTAGGTCCCTTTGTAACCACCGTCGGAGCGACAACGGGGATTAATCCTGAAGTCGTCGCTAGCTTCTCAGCCGGGGGCTTTTCAAACTACTTTGCACAACCGAGTTACCAGTCCGACGCTGTGTCTGCTTTCCTTACAGGACTCGGTAGTACAAATGCAGGCTTATTCAAGTGAGTATTAATTATCATGTCATTTGTCTTCTTTTCCTTATTGACTAACGCGGATTCCTAAACCCAGTGCAAGTGGGAGAGCATTTCCAGATGTCTCGGCACAAGGCTTGAATGTGAGTTCTCCCGAGTATACCCACCGTAGTAAAGTATGTGGCTCAGACTTGTCCGTTAAAAGTTCCAGGTCATCATTGGTGGGCGCGTTGAATCTGTAGCTGGAACAAGCGCCAGTTCTCCCGTACGCTATCTGTTCTTTCCTCCAGTTCGACCGTTCACATTTTGGGTCTATCCACAGACGTTCGCCGGCGTAATCAGCCTCCTGAATGACTTCCGCATTGCTTCTGGGAAGAGCCCGCTTGGTTTCCTCAATCCCTTACTCTACTCTTCTGGTGCTGCCGGACTCAATGACATAACCTCCGGCTCGAACCCAGGATGCAACACCGAAGGCTTTTCCGCGGGTACCGGCTGGGATCCTGTACGTATATCTTTTGTGCAGAGTGTGATAAAAACTTATCATGTCAATGCCGATGATCGCCTTTCAGGTCACCGGGCTTGGCACTCCGGATTTCGGAAAGTTGCAGGCTATTGTCGCCGACATCTGAAATGCGACAGTAATTTTGTAGAAGACACGAAGAAGACGATGCGAGTCAAAGAAAAGCAGATTGGGATGAGGAAGGGAAGACCATCAATTATTAAGTCAGTATTATATCTTGCCAATTTGGGATGTATAGGACTTGTCAACTTTTGGGGGCTGAGTTTTTATATTTGGCATTTGCATGTGTTCTGCATCCATGCCGTGGGGACTTGCCGAGAAATAAGGATAAGGTGTACACCCGCAAGGTGAGCGTAATGATGCGCGAAGCTCGCACCCCCTGTATCGTACAGAGCGCTGGACCTTGCCGACGAAGCCCGACAAACGCAGAAGCGTCCCCTATGGGGTTTATCTATACACTTTTAAGAATGGGCAGCCGTAGTGTCAAGCACCGGAAATGCCCCCGATCATAGATCAGCGAACGCCCTATCGTTCTTTGCATCCTGTCTCAGCCCGATAATCGTGCACATTTTGATCGGAGGTTCTTCCTGGGCTATTTGTGGGTGTAAGTAGGTGCAGGGCACTGGGCGAGCGGCGTCAGAGGATCTGCACGAAACGATTCCCGCAATACAAGCAGCAGCGAGCAGCTTCAAGAAGTTCATCAACGACCCAGCTGCGTCCCGCCTCAGGCATAAACATTGCTGCCGATGGTGCGGTAACACTCGCGCTTGCAGTGAGCAAGTCTTCTCTGGCCCCGCTAGCCACGCCTGGGGGTACGTTGCCACCAGCCTCCGGCCCCCGCATGTGCGAAGACGGCGCAAGGAAGGCCTTACGTGTGCAACCAACGCAGGTACGTACTAATGGCGTTGCGAGCACGAAAGATGTGATCGAACAGCGAGCTATCGGGGGAGGCGAAGTGCCGTCTAAGTGTATGTCAATCAGCACGATAAGCCAACTTTCACTTACCCCAAACGTGTCCCATGGGACAGACCGCATTGAGTAAGTTTTCGAGCGCGATGGGCGTGTGGCATGCAGGGCAAGGCTCTATCAAACCGAACGCATCAGGTGTTACAGCGTGGAATTTTGCCTTAGCAGCTTCATTGAGCGCATGAGCCTGCGCAGTTAGGTCAGGCGGGGAGCCCTCCAACAGACTCTGCACAATGATCCGCATGAGGAATGGTAAATCTTTTTCTGTGTAATGAAATGGAAGACTTAAGTATTCAATTCATTTGTGCGAAGTGGCGGGTATCGACAAGACATGGAAAGATACTTGCCAGTTAGGGAATTAATAACTGCTGCAAGGTGCTTAACCACCACCTTCATGAAAAGATGCGAGATCCCATTCAGAAGGCCTTGAGCGACATTTCCGAAACACTGGCGCATATGTTCTGTTGAGGACATTTTCTGCCCCATCCACAAAAGTTCAATTGTTGAGTATGCAGGGTAACCTAGTGGGATTATTAGATACCGGAACATACCCAGCAATAATCTGCGACGGCAAGCCGCAGTCGACGTGAGCTGAAAGAGTCCCAGCCGTACAAGTCTATTGAGAGGCTTCTTCTAAATGCTCGTCTAACATCATCGTCCAGTTGACCCGACAAAGGTTCAATACCGATGGCGCTTTCCGTCTCTTGCACACCAATCGGGAGTAGCTCCAACACACGAGGCCAAACGGTATCGAAGACCGCGCGTTGGCAGAGGTGAAGTAAAACAGGACGCAGTATACGCGCTGAGGCGTGTCCTAGCACTACAGGAAAAGTTAAATAATTCACAAGCGGCGCCGACGTCAACTTATCGGAAACAGTCTTGATAATAATAAAAATAATGAAGACTGACCTGAACGTGGTCTTTCAAAAACTTCTTTGATTTGTTTTAAAAGGTTCTCGTTGCTAGACGGATCATTCCATAAGCGGGCCAAGACAAGCATGCTGCTATGTTTTGCGTCATGTTTGTAGCTAAAGTCCGTTGGCCGACAGGACCTGAAGACATTGGTCATGAGTTATCTATTAATGAGCGGGTGTGATTCACCCGGCCCGTGAAAAGCAGGTTCCCATGAAATGGTAGACGCACTCGTGCAGCCAAAGAAAGGTACCTATACCATCGAAACCAACAACGCCACTGGTTCTGCCAACATCTGTCCATTGTACCGTTCCGCCTTCCGTTTTTGCAAACACCGCACGAGCATTTCGTGATAGGAGAGCAGAAGAGAGCAAAGCTGTCCTCTCATTTGAGTCCACATTTGTCACGTTACCTCCTTCAGTGAGGTCATATGCCGGTGCAGTGCATACATCCCGAATGATATGGAACGATCCATCAAAAAGTGTTATCAGCACAATATCGCGATCCGAGCCGGCAAGTCTGGTGACGCCTGAGACGGGCAAAAGTGAAGAGGACCCGACGGACGTTTTCTGCGTCTGCACCTTGAGTGCGGCAAGTTCTGCGCCGTGAATCTGTAGATTGGATACTGCTTCTGCCTGTGCCGTTGGGTTTGATTCCGTCGGTTGCAGTTGAAAAAAATGGAACAACCCCGGCTTCGCATGAAACAGTGTAGGCTTCTCGTAATACGAGGCGACAGACGCAAGTAAGCTTCATATCAGTAATCTATACATACGGGAACTCGTCGAATCTTTCAGCTCACTTACCTTTTCTGGTGGTACCTCGATACGGTCAACCCACGACAGGGCGGTGATGCCTTTGCCATCTGCGTCTGAGGCACGCACATGGAGCACATCCGCGTCGGCTCGTATGCTAAAACTGGGTCCAAAAGGTGTAGTGGAAGAGATAGGCTCGAGCCGCTGACTTATGCGCACAATAACTATTGAGCCATCAGCCACACCGCATGCCAGATAGGCTTCGGCTGGAGTATGCATTAGTAGCCCAGATAGGTATCACGGGATTCATTGCGAACAGGGTCAGTGAGCTGGGGCTGTGTTGATATAAAGGGGTGACGGCAGAGTACTGACTGTGAAATGGTCGGATTGCTCTCCATGGCCCCCACGCCAAATGAGTAATCCATTCTTCCGCGATGCGAACGACGAGGTCACACCGCACAGACCTTACGCCATCATGTCTGGATCCAACGCCGAATCAAATGACCGGCAGTTAGCAACTTGAATGAAATGCAAATGGTTAGATAGAAGATAAAATGAAAAATTACTCGACTGGGGCTCATTAAGCGACAGTTCGCGATACAGATCACGGAGAAATGTGGATAAATAACAGTGCTCGTACCTCATCAATATAATTGATCCGGCTCGATTCCCCAGAACGAGCAAAGAACCATCGACAAGGGGATTGGGCTGTATATCGAAGTCCGCTTGCTGAGACCAAGACATGCCTAATTTTTGATCGGGTAAGTCGCGCAGTGGAGTTCAATATCAATGGAAGTCCCACAATTTACTTGCGCCTGGAGCGTCTTTAGGTACGCAATCCGGTCCTGCGATACACCCTCGTTCCGCGGTGACGGGAGCTCCTTCAGGGTGGAAGTGATGTCCTGAATCTGTCATCGCAATGTGGGCGCGATCAGGCCCGGATTAGTGCTCGTCTGATCGGGGAAAAGATAATACGTACTTTTATCCACGCTTCTTTAAGGTGATTTTTTGTTGCGCACCAAAGGGTTAGCTCCAAGTTGGTGTTCATGACTACGAGAAGACAGCTGTGCTCGCGGAAGGTTTCAACGTAAATTTGATGAACCAATGTCATTCAAGGCGTTCCTCGCATCTTCGGACCAAAGCACGGCAAAACGCACCCAGAGCCTGTGGATAAATTGCTCAAGTTTCCCGGCGAGATGGTAACCGCGCGCCACGATACATCCAAGGAACCGAGAGCCACGGCACCCCATTCTACAAAGGTTAAGCGAAATAAGCTTAAGATCTAAAATTTGATGGGCTGTGTAGCGAGCCGAGAAAGTACAGGGGAATTGTCGGACCTTGCGTATCCAAAGGCCATTGGTGCATGATAGTTTTCTCAAGTTCAATCAGATTTCTATGCCAGCCCAGGTCCAGCCCAGCATCTTTAGTAGTACCGTTAGTGTCTGGGAAATTACGTCTGTCGGTTTTTAGGAGCGAAAGGTTATCGAAATTGATGCCCAAGTCTGGTGTCTAAGCGCACAGAGCGAAGCGCGGAAGTAAGCCTTCCCAGTATTAAGCTGACACATGGAATGAAGGTACCAAAATAAATACGGCACTCTTTGTGGACAAGATAAGCTGGCCGTCGTCCGACCACTGAGCACACGCGATTGAGGGTTGTGGGCCTGGGGTGGGCACGCTGAGCGCCGTGTAAATTTGGCTGTCGGGCATAACCCTGTTTCAGAACTATGGCTTGAGAGTTTGATCAAGCTAGAAGCCAAGAGGAGTCTCAGATGCGTAGTCAATTGATGGTGACTCGGACTCCGAGTCGCAAGTTCGATCGTCTACGATATTTTCTCGCAGATCTTCGGCGAGTCGTCCCGAAGTCGGTTAACTACCAGATGAGAATGTCTCAAAAAGCGAGACCGATCCAAGGCTAGCGGTGTTATGAGAAAGCTGCCGAGGGTGGGAGGAGTAGGATGGGTTTAAGTCGGTGCCCAGAATCGGAGTAAACTTTGAGTAACGCGTCGCGTCGCGTGCATTGAAAGTGGAACGTGACGCGGTGACACCATTTCGAACCTCACCAACGCCAATTGGCTTCAACTTGAAGTTCCATGTCCTAAACTCGTAAACGATGACGGTAAGGATTGATACATGGCGCCGAACATTTTGTAATCTAGCACCCGCAGGACCTGACATTTTGCTACTTACACATGTCCAACCGGGACATGCTCATCTTTGAGACCTTTGAGAATCCTTCGACTTACCTGAGCGGCGAGCTTTCGGACGAAGGTTCGCACTATACTAATATGCGATAAGACATTTGTCGGACGTTCCTAGAACTCGAGATACCCGCGCATGAGGTACCTCCAAATCCTGACGACTCGGACAGTGCGTGCTGCGTCCACTCAACTTATACTTAGCAGTCCTTCATGTTCTGTTCCGTACTAGTCCTTCCATCCCAGGTGCATCCCTCATATCCGTACGGCAACCCGACGAATCTCAAGCATCCTGCTGCCCGGCCACGCAAGCCAACAGACCTCTCCTCGCGTGCGCTCTTTGCAGACCTTGCATACGCAGGTGGTGGCGCAAACGGCGCCCTGCGATGGCGTGACCTAGCTCTGGACCGCCTACTCCCTATTGACCGCGAAAAGGAAGAGGCTGCGCGTGCAGCACTCGCGCGCAAAATGGCTAGTGGAGCAAGCCAGAATAACAACCCCGCCGCGGGCCAGCCGCATGTACAACCGGCCCAGCCGGGGCAACAGCTTGGCGAAAGTGAAGAAGACGAGGGGGAAGAAGATAGTGACGATATGGGGAGTGGAAGTGTGGAGGACGAGGATGACGACGAAAACGAGAATTCCGAAAACTTTGAAGCCAGTTATGATGATGATTGATTCCTTTTGTCTGTGCCTATTATTACAAAAGAATGTTGTACTTGGTCTTACTGTATGTCTGCGCGTTACAATAATCATTACATAATAGCCCGGGCGGAAGCGGCATACACCAGCGCCTCCGCATTTTCCTCCTTTAGCAGATCTTGAATGCTACATTCAGAGCCCTGTTCAACAGCCCACTCGTATGCATCAGCGAGCACAACATCTGTCATCGGCACAAAGTGCGTCGCCAGGACACGGATGATATTGCCTACTCGAGCAATCGCCGCACGCGTTGCGTCGTCAATATCCTGCAATCTCGATGAGCAATCGAGCGTGTAGTGGGTACATGTGATTCTCACATCATTTTGGTTTGAATACACTGCTTCGGCGTCAAACCCTTCCTCCCCCTCACGCTCGCTTTCTCGTACATGCTTACTCACCCATATGTATCCGTTTAGGCCGAGGATAAGGTCCACACCACATGGCAGTGAGATAAAATGACTTTTTAGGCGGCGAATAAGAATGGGCGGTACAGTAATGAGTTGTCCGTTCCGAAGCTGTTTTCCCAACACGAAAAACTTAGATAAAAAAAGGTCGTTTGACATCATACACATACCTTGCCGTATTTTAGTGACCGAGTATGTAACGACATGGCACCGTCTGAGAAGAAAGCTTGTACCTCCGCAACGAGGAGGTCCCCCTCTTCAAAGAACGTCCGCATCTGTAGTTCATCACTTTCGAGTTTTCGGCGCTACCATAGTAAGGCGACGGCGGAGGTAAGGACATCAAGTTTAGACAGGAGTTGAATTACACAGATCAAGATCCAGGTAACTTTCCACGAGAAATACGGACACTTACTTGTACACCCCCAGGTAGATTGACAGAGGAGAGCATCAGTACGGCATCTTGCCGTGCGTTGGCATCAACTTTCCATCTCCGTGCAGCAACCTTTATTCCGTGAATGGATTGCACATAGTAAGCAGGTGAAACGCCGTGAGACGCTTGCAAAGCACCTCTGTAATTCTCCCAACGACGAGATCCCCGACCTCCGGGTTGTATCTGGTGACATGAAACGCGAGCAAATTCAAGTGGTAAGTGCGAAGAAGCGCGTCGGCGAAGTGCGAGGGACGAGATCAGTCGGAGGGATGTTGCCGGGTAGTAACGCAACAGGCAGGTACATTTGTCGAGGTGTATAAGGGACAAAGAAGTCTGACAAAGTTCAGACACCCGTCAACAGGTCAGAAAGAGGGGTGGGGAAAGTACGCGCCTTGCTCGGAGTGTTCGAACGGTCACCAGCTTGTTGACTCGTTCGATGGTGCCTGCGACAGATGCAACAACCTCATCGCCGTCCACATACGTCCCGTGACCTCTGCACAAAAGAGACGCCTCAGGAGAAGCCAGAGATTCTCGCAGGATGCCCGAACGCACCGCATAAAAGCTTGCGACGAAGTTAAGGGCACTCCCGGTGAGGTGAGTTTCACATTCGCCCCATCAGACTCAAATTCATCTCCATCATCCAGACCACCCATGAGCGCGTCCTCTTCGACATCCGGGTGGTGTTTTGTGCGCTCGTACTCGCCACCAACATCCTGCGACGGGAAGGATGTAAAAGTGTACATCGCTGCAAAGTGTAAAACGCACGCCGCATGCCGGCACCGGGTTCCTTTCGGTGTCTTTTGGGTTGCCGGAAATGCTCGGTCCGCTTATTTTATGAAAGTTACAAAACCGTTGACATGGAGTTGTGGCTTTCATTCCAGTTTCGCTAGCTATCGGTATCACGTCCACCTGCGACAACTAACTCACCTGCTTTCTGCTCCATATGCCTTAATTAATCTCTCACGCATATACTCGGCGGATTGGAGAGAAAACATGAAGTGGCCCGGGATAGAAGGGTGTCAGCTCGCACTGCCTACCGACGGTACAAGATCGCTGATTACACTCTCTCGATATAATGTATTTGCATGCCTCAAGTCTATTTCACATGGCACATATGTTGCATACACACACTTGTTCCGGCCTCATGTCTGCTGGTCTCGTGTGTCGTCATTTGATCCGGCGGCGTTGCAAGTCAGGAAGTGTCGCTAATAGCGATGCTAAGCTGAGGGATTTCTGCTGGTAGTGCGGGCGGACCTTTCAAAAGCTAAAGGATTCACCGTTCCATATTGACATCAAGGCCCGGAGAGAATCAGACATAGAGTCTGGAGGTTCCGAGCTGCAGACTTCATACAGATCCCACAACAAATCCAATAGTGCTTTAGTATGTTGAACGGCTGCTTACCACTCTTGCAAAAAGGGCAATAGTGGGATGATTAAAACTATGTTCAAGTTGCTTTGACGAAGCGTTTGTGTCTGCGCAAACGAGGCTCGCGGCTGTTTCCGATCACGTGACCGGGGCCACCCGAACCGCGATATCCACTCAGTTCAAAGTGGAACCGTGATGTCGGCCGCAGCACAAGATGCCCGCATACATAGCAACTGGAACTTGGAAACATATTCGAAGCTCAATGAGAAGGTGCAATCAAGAGTCTCAGCCCGTTTTAGATGATACTGGTATCTCTGCGCAGAACTCTTTGCATACTATCTTAAGCGACGCCATGCTCCCGGACTACTCCACTACAACCAAAATTTGAAACCTCTATCATTTCACAACCTTAACAGCTTAGAAAGGAAGATAACTTTGACCAAAAGTCTCGTTTCGCAAAGGCGCCTCCCCGGCACTTATCTGTTCCCGAAAGTTCTCGTGGGGCGAGTCTCGCTACCGCGATCTGGCCTGCCGAACAGCAGGGCTCCTGATGCAGGCGTCAGCTACTCGTTCGGCAACGAAATTGCTGAACTAGCTTGGCGCCTACTTGTTCTTTACTAGATCTTCCGTCCTAAACTCTTGCTGTTGTCATTGACGTCGACTACGGGTCCAGTAAACCCTTACCCAAGGTTTGTTCTCGATTTTATCCCAACTCGTTCCGATTGCATACAAATGGGTTGTGGGGTTCCTTAGACCGTAAGTAGATCCTCTAAAGCCGCATTTTCTTGCACACTCATTCGGGTATCGAAGGCGATGGAGAATGGCATCAGAAGTGCCCACCCACACGCCCTTGCTTCAGATGTTTTCGTCGTATTGGTCATAGAGTTGTCGCAGAGGTTGTCACGGCAATCATGCGGGAACATACAGTGTTGTCAAAAAGCGGAAGAACGTAAACAATTCAAAAAGTTAACCACTAAAACTTCCGTTTTGATTTCTAGCTCCTTCGGCAGCCTTCCGAACTGTCGCAGTCGCTTCTGTCTTGGGGACTTGTTCGTGGCGCTAACGTCTGAATCAACCGACCTTATCTTCCTGACCCTACCAACCTAACCAAGTACATGGCTGTTGAGTCTTCACACGGATTACTTACCCCGTCTTCACTATTGATCAACACTTTTCTTCCGTCCAGCGCATGCCGACGCTAATGGCAAATATCCGAGGCTTCCCACGTGCGAAATTCGCAGACTGTCTCGCACTCCAAGGTGATTGTGTACCTGCCTTTTCTTAATTGAGGGATCCAAAGCGGGAAGAAGCTTAGGCTCTATCTTAGAGCCTAAAGGAGTTGAAGCAAGTGCCTTACTGTAAGTAAAGTGGCATGTATGCTGCGGGCATGGATTCCCCCTTCCCCTTGATATACACATACCTCGGTGTTTGGTTCTGACCTCAGACATCCTTCTTCACGTGTTGTTGCTTTTCAAACGGCGGCTGACAGTCTGGCAGGCCTGTGCGTGGCTTGCAACTTGTGACATTTGCCACAATTGGGAAGCCTGGCCGTAAGCGAAGTGCCGCAAATGTAAATTCCGTGATCATATGTGCGAGCGTTCATGTCGTGGAATTTGATTAATGGCTCGGTACCTACGACCCCTTGGCAAAGGAGTTTCGGGTCGACACACCCGGGGGCCGCGTCGAAACTCGGACACTGTTCACCCCTGTCTATTCTAATTTTTGATGCTTAAAATGTGGGTGTTCAGGTACAGGGTAATTCTCTGACACCTAGGGCGTGATAGAGACTTTTGCTCATATCAAATCCACAAACTGCCGTTCCTGGAATGATCCCAGGGTGTGCAGTTTGATGACAAATCAGATCGCCGCCGGCATCTCCTGCCAGGTACAGTACATGCTGTAGTTAAAAAACGTGGAGTAGAACAGCGTGCACATTACATTACAAGCACCGACGAGCTCGGAGTGGTCCGAGTATTTTTTGTGTTTGCAGCAGGGACGTCCCTGATTGGTGTGCCGAAGTGTTAGAACACCCACGATGAAGGCGTCTCCGAGGTTTGATGTGATCGACGTCTGCGAAGTCGGCGAGAAGCACAGCTGCAGTGCGCGCGCCTCCGTTCCGTCCCTCAATAATGGTGGTACTTTGCGGAACGGCGCGCACGCCTCGAGCCCTGTTTCTCCTTCCGCGTCTGGCTTTCTTAACTCGTCCCCCGTCTCCGTCCCCGTCTTTTACGGCGACTCAGGCACGCCACCGTGACCGGGCCACCCGCGGCTCATCCTCCCCCCTTCGACGGGGCAGCGGACGTCCCTTTTTTCGCCCCTTCCGCCTCGGATTTCCCGAGCTGCTTTCGATAAATGCGCGAGCGACCCGTGTGTTTTTTTCTCTTTCGGCTCGTGTAATTTTCCCTGGCACAAGCTCGAAATTAAGACGTAATCCTGTTCACAACGCCGCGTTCGTTTCGGCCTCCCATGCACCCTCGAGTGCCCGTGGCTTTACTCACGGATCTACGCCAGTACGCTTTTGTGTTTTTCTCCGGTGCCTTATCTGGGAAATAGGCAGTGCAACAGCTCCTTAACGCCAGCGGCTCTGTGGCGACCGTTCCTTATCTCAATGAAATCCTCCTGCCGCCCTGGGGCTGCCAGCCCGCTCCAATGTCGGAAACATGCAGCCGAATCGCGCAGCAAAGTGACTTCTTCATGGGGAACGGGTGCTGGTAATTTTTCTTCTGATCGTCCTAACCAGGTGTAGAACAACCATTACGTTGCCGGTATTGAGGAAAGATATCCAAAAGCCATACTCAAAATCTCAGACACAACAGGTATGAGGACTACAGCAGTTTATATGCATATTAATGAACATATATTAAGACGGGGGCGTGAACCTCTACTTGTAATCGAGATACTTGAACAAACAATTCTAATAATTTAGAGAGTACGAGTGACCAGAAGAGATATTTTCTACTGGAGTTCGATGAGAAAGAACTAAGGGTGTGCGATATATTAGTCAAGACAATAAATTCAATAGTTATGCGGAAAGCGGTGTGCGAAGTGCGCGGCAAGAACGTACGATACAACTTTGATGCGTGAAAACAGAGGGTGGAGGACAGGTCAGAAATTAATGTTTGGACCGGAGTTAGTATCCATGGGAATGAATGACGATAGCGAGCGAAGATTGTGATGCGACGATTGATGCAAATGCGAGTGACAAGACAGAACGGGACAGAATCGGATCTACAGGAGGAATGATGAGCTCTCGCTTATCGACGTACTAAGGAACGACGGGACCTACCGGCACGTGGTGACTTTTCTCTGTCCGTCAGTGCTAATTTTGTGGAAATTTTTTTTTTTGAGTTTTCTTCGTCGATTTTGAGCGTTCTGGACCTTCACGACAGTGGGGTTGAAGGCTCCAAGAGTGCTTGCAGAAGACCGCATTCACTTCCCATCCCATTCCCCCCCTGACGCATAACGCAACGTTCGCCTCCTCACAATCCGAGCGTACCGCTGCCTGGAAGCCTTCATCGGCAGCGACGGCACGACGGTCTCCGTCACTTAAACGCAAGGAAGTACGCCGAAAGCGCAGGAAGGTCGTTTGTACTTGCGTCGGAGTAACTTTGGCGGCGAGATCCGTTGAACTTAAGCACGACCACTGGACCAGGCCAATGCCGGGCCGCCGCTCCGGACGTGATGCGATAGATGGCGCGGTTAACGGGCGTGCCGCGTTGTAGTGCAAGGGGGCAATAGAAGATGTGCAGCGGAAAGCGCAGGGGTTCGCCGTTGAGCCCTTGCGTGAGCACCAGCGCTTGTGGCTGTGTTTCTTGGAAGTACTCGCTGACGAGAGGTGTCGGACACGAGCTTGAATGGGACTTGCGCGTCAATTGGCAGTTAATGTTGATGACTTGCGGGCGCTCTATAGGCATTTGGATTAGAATGAATATCATTGATACACCGAAAGCGATGAGATGCGCACCTTGGTTTGGCAGGAAGAGGATAGCGGAAACAGTCATCACTTCCGGTGCGGCGGGGGGCGTCTGAATAACTACATGGGATGACGGCGGCATCGACGGTGCGGCCATACATTCTTTGCGGTGACGAGGCCAGTCCTGTGTGGTCGAAGAGGAAGAGGAATGAAACGCGTTAGCGACCAGATAGCCTTTGCGACCCTGAACGGGAACGGAATATGCACTGACACTTTCGAGGTGCTCTGGACTACAATACCAAGCAAACTGACAGCGACTGCACCACATCGAGGTTGGGCGACAGCACACCGTGCAGGGGTGGTGAATCATGGATGAAGAACTGGTGGTAACGTTCATGGCGGGGTTTGGTGTGGTCAATGACGACGACGGGAGGGAGCTGGGTGGTTGCGTGAAGAAATACTCGCCAGAGGCAGAGGGGGAGTGCAAAGCTAGGAGGTGGGTCTGATGCAGCACTCAGCCGCCACGAACGCGGGTTTATATGTCCACCATGAATGCAAGGAGGAAGAGATCAAAATGGCACGTAAGGCCATTGTAGGACCAATTCCGACCACTGAGGCCTTCGCGCCCAAGTCCCGATCTTGCAAAAAATGAGATAGCCGGGATTATGCGAGATCAAGATAATGGTAAGCGACTCAGGAACACCCCCAGACGTACTTATGTTTGTCGGTTTTATTATTGGTGGCTTAGTCAACCCGCATCAACGGCTTGCCAGTGGGAAACAGTGGTAAGGAGGCAACGGGCCCAATTGATTCCATACACCAGTTAGGCGACAGGTGACGCGCGCGCGCTCCAGCCACTGGTCCCGCAACGGCTCGGAGGTGGAGAATCGCGAACGCACGAGCCATCCTGCAGACAGGCCGACGAGAAGACATAACGTGAACCGGTTCTCGACACGTCGGGGTAAGTGGAAGCCGTGACGCCATCTAGAGTAGACGCAACCGCTGCACAGCTGGTCGCTGACTTCAAAAGGGACCTGAAGCTGATGGCTGTCGTCAAGTATCAGTCCCTTTTCTGGCCAAAGCCCGTCTTGTGCGTGCATAGCCCGCGCCCGAAGGCTGTAGGCCTCTCGAGACCGGGCGACTGCCTCTTCTGACCGGGCCAAACGCGAGAGATGTACGCGTGTGTTGACATCGCCAATGGACGAGCCCACTGGAGATGACGAGGATAGACGAATCGGACCGTGATGCATGATCGACAGAGTGCCGAGTCCCGCGATACTGCCTCCGAATCGCAGCCCACGACGGCGGCGCCATCGCAGCGGACGACGTGGGGGAGGGACGGCGGGCTGCGTTAGAGCGGACGTCTTGCCACTGTGACCACGTATACGATATTGTATATTTATTAGTATAATTAAATAATATTTTATCCATATCCATATATTTGGATGGCGCAGGACTTCGACTTCTCGAGGCCAAGAATACTTCTACGCCGATCCCGGGATTTGATGAGAAAGAATTCGTACGCTGGAATACTGAAACGCCGGTTCTGTATTCGTACGTATTTACGATGCAATACCTACGTTTTCGGCCAGCCGAGCGCGACTCGCAACCTCGCCACCGCCTACGCCACGGTCGCTTTCATGTGCCACCGCCCATCGTAATATCCCAGAGACTAGCTGATTGCCTCGCCTCTGATCAGCATACATACTGTTTATATGTCAGTCCGTCGTGCAGCTTCCCCGATGCCGACTTGCTGATTAACACGTATTGCACGGCGACTGAATAGAGTCGAGTCCGTTCCCGAGCTCGGTTCGGCTGTGGTGGACAATCCAATTCTAGTCCCGCGAAGAATAGCACGCGCGAGTCGGAGCATCGCTATCGGCGCAGCTCGTCAGTCCCGCGCGGGCTCGGACTCGGACTCGGGGGCGAGTGAATCCACTAGAAGGGGTCGAGTGCGGTAAATAGATTTCCAGGACCAGACAAACTTGACGAGTAAATGTGCCTGAAGGCAGAGATTGGGCGCAGTTTGCTTTTGACTCGCGAGGAGTTGCGTAGTACCTGCGGCGACATGCACGGTTGTATTTGCTCGTCGCCCGTAGTACCGGGAGTGACAGCCGGGCCAGCGCCTCGCAGCTGAGATGTCACCCCGTACAAATCGGGATGTCTTTCACCGCTTCCGGATCGCATTTTTGTCACGTTCTTTGTCACACTCTTGCTGTTTTCGTTCTTGCGTCAAGTAGGTACAGCTCGAACGTGTTTCGAGCTCTGTCAACAACCATAATCATGTCCGACGATGAAATGAACATTGATGATGGTGGGTCTCCAGTAGCACGAAAAAGTTGTCTTCTAACTGTTGCGCTCGCTTAGCTGGAGGCGTCGTTCGTCGCCGAGGACGCGGATTCTTGAACACTGGCGGTGGGTCTTGTATCTTAGCATACACAGCCCGGTACACCAACAATACTCATCTTACTTCCCCCGGATGCAATCTCTCGTACACGCTTTATCATCTCTACCGCGGAACCGACCGCTATAATTCTGTACGTCATCGGGTCGGGCCTTACCGTCTGTTTTGATCTTGTGGACATGGATCGGGAATGTCAAACGCTGTGTTCACGGCTCCCCTGCTGCGCGAAAACGCTGGCAAATCTACAGGCGATGACGCTGCGGTCACCGCGGAGCCAACATACGATAGAGTTGAACCTGCGGCAACAAGCAATGCAGCAGACACAAAGGCGGCGCGGTGTGAGCAAATCATACATTCCCAGACTCTTTGCAACGCGCCGCTGATGCAACCATTTCTGACTCCCTCTTTCCCAATGTGCGCTTACGATGGCCTTTTCCGTTACCGGGTACTCGTCAACTGGCACACTTTATCTTTTTCCCCGCGCTTGAAATCTGATTCACGTGTTTCGTCTTCGCGCCATCGGTGACGGGCGCACTGGTTTCCTGCGGTCGTGGAAATTAGCTGTGGAGGGATGGATAGTGCTCGTGACTAATGTGCACGAGGAAGCCACGGAAGACGACGTAACGGAAAAATTTGCCGAGTACGGGGAGATTAAGAATCTACATATGAATCTTGACCGGCGGACAGGCTATGTAAAGGTAAACTCCTTTCGAATTGTGTCTCACCATTTCGGACCTCACTCTTTATTAATTGTATATATAGGGATACGCGCTCGTTGAATACGAGACGCATGCAGAGGCAAAAGCGGCGATAGACAATGCTAACGGGTCGACTCTACTCGAGCAGGTGCTGGAATGCGACTTTGCATTTGTGCGCCCTCCACCTTCTGGACCGAAGCAGGGTGGACGAGGGCGGGGTGGTCGGGCACGAAGTGCTAGCCCGGGAAGAAGGCGATAGAGGATGCGAAGGAGTTGTTAACGTTCCAACTTTGCGTATGATGTTGTACTTGTCGTATTGATTTTTGAGCCTGAATTCCGTATTTTCTTGCCATGCCCGTTTAATTTTGTGCCTTGTGAGCTTTGGTTATGGCGTGACGAAATATGTCACGCCGTTCGAGTTCGTAACCAGCGTGCGCCTTGTCTTTGCTCCTCGCGCTCAACGCCAACCGCCGCCAGTGCATCCGTGTTAGGCACCGAAATAATCACAACAACCCGCTATGGCTCACGTTGAGGAAGCAGATGATTCTGCAGTCGATTCCGGCGACGTTTCAAAGCCCAAGTCCAAGTCTTCGTCGGCCGGCGAGCGATCAACATCAAAGAACAAGTCCGCTGCGGCGGCGCGTGAGTCCGACTCAGAGGACACAAGCGGGAAGGGCGATGATGAGGACGAGGAGGAGTATGAGATTGAGGCTATCATTGATGCGAGAAGGGGCAAATTCAAACCTGTGCGTGCGCGTTCAATTTACTTTTTTCGTATCCAGTTTCGGGGCATGTGGGCGCGAAGACGCGTCGCGACACGTAGCTCCTTGTCAAGTTTTTTCAGATTTACTGGCGCAAGTCCTAACGCGTTTAGATTAGGGTGAATATGGTTATCTCGTGAAGTGGAAGGGCTACGGTCCAGAGCACAATAGCTGGGTTTCGGAGAAGGACGCAGAGTGAGTGGTTTTCGTTATCATCCTTTTCCACACATACTCACAGAGTGTGCCCTTCGGGCGATATCCAGGAATGCGAAGGAGCTCATCGATGATTACTTCCGGAAGAGAAGTAAAGGAAGCACCCCCAGCAAACCCCGTGGGAGGCCGTCGAAAGGCGCAAGTGAAAAAGACAGCAGACCAAGTCCAGCAACAAGTGCAGCCGTGTCGGCTGCGAAGCGTGGGCGAGGGAAAGGCCAGGGGAAGGCATCGGTGTCCGATGACCAGGCCTCCGAAGATGAGGACGTGCCAAAATCGAAGAAAAAGGCGCGGGTGGGCTCAAGCGCAAACGGGTCCGCTAAACGGAGTTCGCTGGCAGCTCTAGACAAGTCAGACGAAGATGGAGACGTTGTGATGGACGATGCGAACGGAGTTGAGATGGAGAGTGCCGACGCACGTCCTTATACGACAATGAAGGAACTAAGGCTTTCATCGGTAAAGAATTGGGAGGACCACGTCAAGCAAGTAAATACGGTCGAACGCTCTAAGGAGGGACTTATGGTGTTTTTTGAAACGTACGTCTATTGCTCTGACTCGCAAATTCGTGTAATGCTTTACTTCCTATCATACAGTACGGGCAACAAATACGTTCGTGAACCCTCCTCAATATGCGCGAAGCGTTTCCCTCAAAAGGTGCCGCATCCCACGAGTTTTCCTGCCTGTACCCGACTAAATGACCCATCCGTAGCTTATTCAATTTTACGAGGAACATCTTAGGTGGAAGATGGCCGAGGACGATGCCGACTCCTGAACTGGTTTCATCATTCGTGTCGTGACCTTTTAAATCCGTTCTCTCTTTCCTCTATTGCGCGCTGCTGATATCGCCCTTATAAGTGTTTTGATTCGTACGCTGGAAAATTTTGTATTTTCTACCGTGCCTTTGCTTACTCTCATGTACATAACCGTGACTTCCCTAATGCTGACCTGTCTAGTGTTGCTTTCAGGTCTTTTTGCCGTATTTTTAGCATAGGGCCTCCGGTGCATCTGAATAGGAGAAGTACGATCGATATTCAAGATGTTCATATGTCATTAGCCGTGTCTGAAGCCTGTTAAAAGTGATGTCCTATTACTCGCTGTTCATACGTGCCTCTTGATAAGCATCCGATCGTCTACTGGAAGGAAGTGTGCGAAAATGCAGTGGGCGTTAACTTCACACCTCCTTAAAGGACCATTGCACTGCAACCAGGAGTTCACAACTTTCGTCGGAACATACCCGCCGAAAATGGAAAAAAAAGGGGAAATATACCGGAGGCCAGAACCAATGTTTTGGCTTTTGTACCTCTATCAAATCATTAATATTGTTTCTCACGGGTAAATTTCTTTGCGCGTCGGAAAAACAAAAAAAGACTGTCCCCCGTTTATCGCGCGTTTGCTGCGGTTCTCCCCTTTTAAGGGTGCAACAAGACTTGGCATGATATATGAAAGGGCGGCTGCAGCGTCAGGACTCTAAAACACTGCCGGGACGCGGTTAGTTAGTCACTTGCCGCCGTCCGGTTTGCGGTCGCCGGGTACTCTTTCCCCTTTCTCTCCCTCTCAAACACATTCGTGGTCTAATGGCCCAATGCTATATTACGCGCTTTCCGCAAAAAGTCACCGATATCAACAATAACTATAAAAAGCTCGCATCACGAAAGGTCTCAGAGAACAGTGCCCTCCGGTCGTAGCGGCGGAATGTGATTTGCACTATTAATAATAATACAGTAATACTATTGACAGATTGAGCTAGGGTCGTTATGGGCTGAGACCTCGTCGCCGATCATCTCAACCAAGCTTCTTGGACCCACGGTGATCGACATTCGGTTTACAAAAATCTTACATGACTTGCCTGTGGATCGGGGTGGGGTATATGCACATTCCATGGGCGCCGCACTTGATCAAAGAAGTCGTCTAGCAATAGATAATAGATACAATTATGATGACGGGGGAGACATTAATCAGCGTGTGCAAGTACAAGTGTATGCGTGCAGGGAGGTGGTACATATCCGTTATACTCATAGCTTACGTATTATTGTTTGCGACTGAAAACCTCGTTGAGTATGCGATCTGCCTCCACACATTCCTCTGGCTCTTTGAACACACGCAATGGGATGTGACTCGGCATATGCAGGCGTGCACGATACACGCGCTCCTGCAGATCGTAGCGCCGGCGCTCCGATGGTGAGAGATTTGCGAGCTCAGCTTTTGTGATACTCCCAGGGAACTGCAAATAAACATCGGGCGAGGGAGGCGACGAGGAAGATGGATGCGGGAGAGCGGGCGTGCTGAGGTAGGGGTCGTACGCAGATCCAGCGTTGGAAGACGTTTGTGGCATTGTTAGGCCATGTGTAGGATCGGAGGGGAATCTAACTGGGTGATCCTGTGCTCGGGGTCGGTACATAGGTGAATATTCAGGAAGAAAATCGGACCCCCCGACTTCCGGCTCAAATGTATCACCGTAGGGTCGATGCATATTTGCGTACTCATCGTCTGCCACTGCCCGCGAGAAATCCCCTCTAGCATGTGCTGGAGGTGGCGGCGGCATACCCGACGCGTAGGACACTGCGCGTTTGAACGTATTATTCTGGTGCTTAATTTTCTCACCCGTGGGATCGTCCAACGGTAGTACATCCGCTCTATTCGCATCACGCACGAAAACAGCGAGAATCTGATTATGGCGCTCCGCCGCGAGCTGCGCATAAAGCTCGAGGTCCTGCTCTCCCGTGTCGCCGACAAGGATGAAACGTGCCCCAATGAACGAGCTGAGCACGTCAACAATGCCATCGCGTTTGCGCGTGACGGGTGCAGAGAGAAAGCCGTTAAAGAGAGATCGTCCAGCATACGACCGGAGTCTGATGGAGCCTATTGGAGTGAGATGAGTAAAGAATTGCGTAGAAATGGAAAAAGGCATCTCACCTTGGGGCAGGCTGGACACAGTTATAAATTCGTTTATGACTGGCAGAAGCTCAAAAGGTCCGTTAGACTGAGATGCAGTCAGCAGATGGATCTGTGGCATTGAGACAAATTTATACATACCACATAATGGAATCTTACTCCCCTCGCCCACATGTTGGTGTACCACTCGCCCATTCCCCTAATGACGAGCTCCTCCAAGCGCTTCACAAAGACATTTCTGAAGACAGCTCTCGCTCCTCCTAAGATGTTCGAGAGCTTGATTGTATCGTCAATGTCGGAGATTAGGCGCACCTCTGAGTGCGTAACGGGGACAGTAAGCACTGAGCGAGTAATGGACCCTTGAGGTGACTGTGGTGCCGGAGGAGCCGACGGGTTTGAAGCGTTATAGGTATTCATCGCATTATTGGGGGGGAGGAGCTCAGCGCACACGAAGATTTCACACTCTTCACTGGGATCACCAAATGCAATCTGCAGTGCACCAGGGTGTAAACAAATCGTCTCCCATGGGACGCGGATCTTCGCCTCAAAAGAGCCGTCCCGGGCATTCGTCGTCACCTCTTTAATGTATATTGGTACGCGAGCGGGATCATCATGTGCACTGTCGTCAGGAAAAAATGCGCTCGTGCGCGGCGCAGTGCTGTACAGCGACAGCCGTATCACCCGGTTAGGCAGCGCGCGCGACCAAAATGGCTGCAGGCGTGCGCTAAGGTTCGCGTGCAAGCGCTCAAGATCCCCCGGTACATACGAGAACCGTGGGGTCGCTTTAGCATACGAAATCTCCGGCTCAGCCGCAGTCGTTGATGACGGAAGCGGCATGATACGTGAACTAGGCGAATCTGAACCGGCGGAGGAGAGGCTGGCGACGTCCTCATCACGCTTGGCCTGGTTGAATTCCCTTTCGAGCGCAGCCAGCTCCGACTCCTCGGTAATCTCACTCGGCGTTGGTGGGAACCGCACGGTCTTGAGCAAGTTCATCGTTTCTTCATCGAGTTGTAAAGATGGCGTGTCCTGGGTAGGTGTCTGAGGGTCCGATGATGGTAGTTTGGGTAGCGCCGCGTATGCTGTATCGTGCACAGTGTAAGGAGGAATACGGTATCATGTTTATATGACGTGCCATACCTTTAGCGAGCCGCATGAACGCTCGCTGTGAGCGTGTTGCTGACTCTGGGGGCACATAGCTCGCAGCGAAGCCGGATACATACACCTCCAGTGAGAATTCTGACGCTGGGCACAATCGCCTTGTCAGGTATGACGCTGGGGAACACGATCATGGAAACAGCTTACCTTCCTTCCCTTCCCTCTCTGCGCTGTGGTAGGCTCGCGCCGCCCAGCCTGGAAACAAGGAGATCTTCTCGACGGCCGAACTCGAGCCCGAGCCTGTGCCGTGCAGGCGAATCTTGTCGCCCGCCCATTGACGCCATGATTGCTTAGAGTCTGTGGACGTGCTTGCGGTAGGGTCGGAAGAGACAGGTACTCGACGGTCGAAAAACGAGCGCAGCGCGTCGCGCTGGGTGGGTGGGACAAGGCTCTTCAGCGTTGCGATATGCCGTTGCGAGGACGAGCTTGCTGGGACAGATCTCCGCATTGCCTCCCTAGAAACATTGGACATGAGACGGAGACCAGACCGTGTTATTGAATGCAATGCCAGCTCGAGATCAAGCAGCTATGTAGGACTCAGATACAATTCACAGGATTTGCGGTGAAGGAGGCAAGTGTAAGTGTGAGCATCGCACAAGAGTCCGCGAAGCGAAGCGGGATGAGTGGCGATCACGAACAGACACGGTCGGCGCTCAGGCTACGGCCTATCGCAGCCTCGGACTTTCTCTGCCTTCACAAGTACGTAGAATATAGAATATAATTTACAACTGTAACCGCAAGCACAGCACAGTAAAAGGCGCGCTGCCGTCGCCAGCGAACTATACAGCACCAAAGAATAAACGGCCCGTAGCAAGCTCACGCTTTTCTCTTTTCTATCCGACTATCGATCTCGTCCAGGAAGCTTTTCAGTTCCTGTACGGACGGGTGAGCACACAGCGCACATTGTGATAAGCACCTGTAAATACTTACGGCATTGCCGGGCTCAAAGGCGAGTCCAAGCTTAATGGACTCCTGCGCTTCCTCTAGCGAGCCCATCTCTACGAGGGCCTTCGCTTTGCGGAAGTGGCCCTTGCTCCAGGGCCTTTTCAACTGAATGACGAGCTCCGCGTCCACCAGTGCGCCCACGTAATCGCCTGCAGCAGAGCAGGCGGCCGAACGATTACTGAGCACAGTGGAAAGCTCTTCCCGCATTAAAGAATTTAATTCCCAGGGGAAGCGCTGCGAGGCGACAGAGACGGCCATCGTGTACATGGAAATGGCCTCTTTGAGCTTGTTGGCCTTGAACAGCGCCTGCAATACAAGCAAATTAAGTGGGTTAAGCAGGCAGTGGCCAAAATGTGACATACATTCCCATCCTCCTTGGTTTTTGTAACCGCCTGAGAGCGCTGAGGTTGCACTACCTGTGGTGGCGGAGGACACGCGAGGTTTGGGTTCGCGGCGAAGATGCGGGCCAGGCTGTTTGTCGCGACAAAGTCAACACCACATGCTTCACACTTCTCAAGCCCATGTGCAGCACATAGCGCCTGCGCATCGTTCGGCGGGCCAAGCTTCAGGGCGACGGGCTTGTAGTCCGCCTCGATGAGTGCCTGCATCTTCGGGTCTGGCTGGGGCGGCGGGACATACTGCTGCTGTTGCTGCTGGGGACCGGGCTGAGGTGCGGGGGAGTGAGAGTGCGAGTGTGTTTGACCCGGTGCATGCGAGTGCGAGTGCGACATTTTGGTGGCGAACACCTGTCGTCCAAGTCGTCGACGTGGAGGGCGTCGGGCAGCGCGTCTGCATGACACGTCGCACGCGCACGTGACGCGGGCGCAGTCACGGGACACGGACACGAGCACTTCAATAAACCAGAATACACACGCTGATTTCTCAGCCTTCGACCTCGAGCATGGCAATTGACTCGGTAGACGGCGAGCGTCGCGCGCTCCTTGACGATACCGATGGCGGCGCCTCGACTCCTGGGAAGCGTACATACTCCTCCACGGTCGCGGTCGTCCCGTCTGACGAGAACGCGGCGGCCCAGGACGCGGCTTTAGCACTTGAGGCTGCTGAAGAGCTCGCGGCAAAGGAGGGCAATGCGCGCATGTCTAAGCTCATTATACCCCTTGGTCTCGGCGTATTCCTCGCCGCAATGGACCAGACCATCGTCGCCTCTTCGTACGCGTCCATAGGCAACGAGCTCAAGCAGCTACAGCGCACCAGCTGGGTCGCGACCGGGTATATGCTCACACTCACAAGTTTCCAGCCGCTGTATGGCAAAATGAGCGACATTTTTGGCCGAAAACCCTGTCTGCTCTTCGCATACTCCGTCTTCGGCATTGGCTGCCTTTTATGTGGACTGGCGCGCACCATGAACGAGCTTATCGCCGCACGCGCGCTCGCTGGTCTGGGCGGCGGGGGAATGGCCACCGTCGTAACGATATTAGTATCCGATATCGTCCCTTTGCGCTCGCGAGGGACATGGCAGGGCATCCTCAACATCATATATGCAACCGGCTCAGCAGTCGGCGCGCCCCTCGGCGGGCTCCTTGCCGACGGTATCGGCTGGCGCTGGGCCTTCCTTGTTCAGGTCCCTTTTACGTCCCTCGCTTTCCTTATCGTTTTATTCGCCCTGCACCTCCCAGCTAAGGACCGTACCACCGATCTCTCCTCGAAACTACGACGAATCGATATCCTTGGCGCATGCACGCTTGTCACGGGAGTGCTCGCACTGCTCCTCGGGCTCGATCGTGGCGGGAACGTTGCATGGGCTTCGTTGCCCACAGTTGGGTATCTTGCACTTGCCGCCGCGCTACTCGCGCTCTTCGCACTCACGGAGGCGCGCCTTGCTACAGAGCCGTTTGCTCCTGTGCGCGTGCTGGCGCATCCTGCATTGCTTGCCGCGTACATGTGCAACTTGTTGGGCGTCGGCGCAGCCATGTGCGTCGTCTTCCACGCGGCCCTGTACCTGCAAGCGGCGGGGGGCGCAAGCGCGGCCCAGGCTGGCCTTGGTCTGTTGCCTGCAGTGTTCGGCGGCGTCGCTGGTAGCCTTAGCAGCGGGCTCGTGATGCAGCGAACGGGAAAGTACTACTGGCTGACTGTTGGCGCATACAGTGCGGAGGTGATCGGGACGGGCCTCATAACACTCTCAACATGGATGCGTCGAGGATTTGGAGTCACAGAAGTCGGGTTGCTGGTAATGAATCTGGGGAACGGGACAGGGCTCACGACCACGCTTATTGCCATCATCGCCAACGCTGCCCCCGAGGACCAGGCTATCGCCACCGCCATATCCTACCTATTCCGCTCTCTGGGCTCCGTCCTAGGTATATCTGTCGGGAGCACACTCGTTCAGAACGCGCTGCGGACGAACCTCCGCTCTCGGCTTGCAGACCAGGACGTCGATGTCGACGGCATCGTCGAGCGTGCGCGCACCTCGCTTGCATCGCTCGCCACGCTTCCGCCAGCCATTCAGGTGATTGTGCGTGCGTCGTACGCAGAGGCAGTGCGCGCTGCCCTCCTGTTTTCGCTCGCGCTTGCAATTGGCGCAGCCCTATGCGCATTTTTCGTCCGGGAAAAACCACTCACACGGAAGAAAACTTAAAACCATAATTTATAGATTTACGAAAGCCACAGCAATTTAGAGGCATTTTTTTGGAAAAACAATTGTAAAATATTAAGATATATCGTTATATGAAAGCGACTACTGATACAAAGAGAAGAAACCCTCTACTTTTTATAACAGATGGTACAACATTAATGGGCAAATGCAAGCGAGTAGAACGTAAGGATCGAGGTCAATGACCAAATGGTGTGTACTAAATGGTGGAACGGATCGCAATTCAAAAGAACACATCCCACGCAGCCGGGCCGGTCTGCGACGGGTATTGACTTTGTACCTGGGCTTGTGTCGGTGCTCCCATAGCGCCGTCGGGTGCGTGTACAAGTGTCGACGATTCCTGCATGTCCAGTCCCGGGAATAGCGCGGCGAACCCATTCGCGTCGCTCAACGGAAACTTGATGTCCACGCCGACCGGCCGCTGCTCTTGGGGCTGAAGGTTTTGCAATTGCGTGCCTTCAGGTACCCGTCCTGAGTTCGTACTACTCTGATTCTGCGTCAGAGTGTCGGGGGAATTGGCGTGGCTCATATCCGGCCACATGAATGCCCGCGGATCAGGTTCGCCCGAAAACGCAGCGCTTTGCGCAAGGTTGAAATCCGCACCGGACGAGAGATAGTTGATAAGAAGCGCCTCCTGATCCGACCACGCACTCCATGCACCCGGAAAGTCCAAGCTCATCGACGGCGTGATCCCATCTGCATCCATGTCTGGTGGTGCCGTCGCCGAAATTGGCGACCCATCCGACGCACCCTGACTCTGACTCTGACTTTGGCTGTGGCCGTGGCTTTTGACCGAGCTCGAGTGCGTGGGCAAGGGGAAATCCGCAGGCGGCGACTCGACAAGTGTTGATTTAAGTGTCGAGGACGCTACGGACCCCGTCGAGTCTGGCGTCGATATCTCCGACAAGGACACCTCTGCGTGTTCAATTTTTGGCTTGACCAATCTATTCTTTCCGGTAAAAATGAGCAATTCATCTTCAGCCTCACCCGCAGGCCGATCGTCCGATGCGGCGGGTTGCGGGTCGTTCAATGCTCTCGCGGACTTATGCGCCTTTTCGCGCAGACGCAGAAGTGTTGGCTGTCTACAATTTAGAGCTTTCTCCAAAAAGGGAGGAACGGAATACGCACTAGCGAACGCTTGGCCCGATCGGCTGATATGGCCGCCTTTTCAAATAATCCAACGGCTAAGTTTAGCTCGGTGAGCGCAGCACGGACCGTATCAGGGTCACGGCTCTTCATGGCAATCGACCCAATAATAATCTGAACATCACAATCAGCACCGTCGAGGGTGCCAGATGCACATTAGTCACGACGGAATCTACTCACAGTTGCAGAAAAAGCATGCGACCAAAAGGACCAGAAACGACTGACAAGGTTTGGGAAAAGTATGAAGTGTTCGCGGACGACCTTGAGCATTGAGAGCGCCGCGCGATGTGCAGAAAGATATGAATGCGAGTATGGGCTCTGCAGCGGGTCTTGTGGATGCTCTAGTAGTGCCTTCGCAAAGTAACCACGGTGAATATACATGAGTACTGACAATATGTCGTAATCAGATATTTAAACAATCTGAGGCGGTTCGCAATACTCACATCCATCCGTACAAATGGCACACGTCATGCGCTGCATAATGAGCAGCGGACCATCCGCTTCCATGCTTGAACCCTCTGGCGGAATCTGAAGGTGCTGTGGTCTCATATGCTCGGAGATTTGGCGGTCGATCTCGAGGACTTGCGAGTAGCGCGCGCGTCGTGCACCGGAGCAGAGGTCACTGACGGCGTAGACGAACCGAGAAAAAACGTGGCGGTCCATCCAATCTGCACGATAAAGGGTCGTTAAGTATCCGAACTTTCATCGGCAAGCAAATGGGGGGCATTAAGAATGGTTGTGTGGTCGTAAATAAAATGGTAGAAACAAACGGCTCAAGTTGAGTCTGGGGCAGGGGACGGCACAGAACCGAATACTCACAACTACTTTCCGTGCGCCCATCTTTAGTTACAGCCTTGGCGTTCCCTTCAGGATATTTGCAGTCACAGTATTTGAGAACAAACGATGATGGCTTCCCATTTGCAATGTTCTGAACGTATGAGGTCAAGCAATGTAGAGCAATAAACACCTGGGAAAAATTCTCACATGCCAGCAGTCAAGCGTGAATAGCTCCCAGAACACGGCCCTTCGTCGGTCAGCAACATCTGCACAAACGTTCCATTTCGCTACGTCCTTGTCTGAAGGATCACGTTTAACCAATGGAACAGCATGTGGTAATTAACGAAAAAAAACTCACGGAGACCCATCTGAGTATCATAACAATTCAGATCAGTACACTTGGAATATCTTGAAGCATCTCTATACGTACACTTGTCGCCAGAGTAGCAGCAACATTGAATAACGAGCCGGCAAGATCAAGCGTGTTGTTTCTACCGCAGTGCGCATTATACGCGCCCATGAGCGCGATCGCCTGCACGGCAGGAAGGCTTGCTGCGCCCAAGACTTGCGTGGTGCTCAGCGCAACAAGTGCCATTTGGTAATAACTCTCTGCCTCATCGTTGTATGGTGGAAGCGTTAGGTCTGCGAGTGCTCCGGCAGCAAATACCATTAACAGTAGTGCGAGCTCGTGAGCGGCGGTCGCACCCAGCGCACCTGCGCATGTGTCTCCACCAATCTGCGCCGCACCGCCCAAACCAGCGTGCTTGTAACAAAAAGGCAGCAGCTCTTCAAATATCTGCGGCCGCTCGACGACTCGGACTATCCAAGAGAGATTCTCAAGATAGGTCTCGCAGAGCGAACTCGCGCGTGTAAATGGCGGCATACGAGATTCAATGAGTGCAAAAATTTCGGTCTTACACGCGTTGGGAGGCATTAGTAGCCACGCGTCCGAACGACGCGAGAGTTGTCGTGGAAAAATGTCATCCGCGAAAAATTTCTGCTGTGGTTGGTCATTATCATTTCCAAGCTGTATGCAAAGTATAATAAGCTATCTCAAACGTCTTTTGAATAAGGCCAATCATGCGTACGAGTATCAAACTTTCGCCCCCGCCTGAACGCCCGATGAACCGCGAGACACCCCGATCTGATATGCTCATCGTTCCCATAGCCTCGACATACTCACCCTCAGGCCCCTCAGTCTCGGGTTCCGGTACCGCTGGAGGTCTAGATACAGCACATCGTTTTATTGCAAGGAGCTCTTCGCGGAGTAGGGGGTGTGAATTAGAAGAGTTGGCGGAGTGAGAAATCTCTAGTGCGTCCTCGAGCTGTCGTATGCGTTGACTCATCTCACTGAGCTTACGGTGTAGCTGCGCAGTGTCGGAGAGTAATGACCGAGTCTCTTGATCGCTCCAGGCATGCCCTTTCAAACCGGTTAAAACTCACGAAAAGATAAAGCAGAAAGAAGAAGTAGAAGTGCACCATTTGGACACATGGCCGCCCGATTACGGCGAATGCATGATGCGCAAGGAACCTTCAAGTAGAAAAAACAAAAGCAAGGGAGAATCACCTCAGTATTTTCATCAGCATGTACATGCTATATGCCTGCGTACCTTCCTATCACACCTGAGCTTCAACCTGCGCCTGGGGTAAGCGAGCCGTCTAGGCGAAAGGAACGTAGGGAGGCTCACCTTTGGCACTCGACACAGGCGATTTCACCGCGGGCACGACGCAGCTCCTGCTCGCGCTGGCGGGTCGCATCGTCGGTCGACGTGCGGCGAGCGGTGTGCGAGGGGTGGTGGCGGTCGACGGGCATATGGGTGAGGCAGAAGATGACTTGGGACCTGGAAACAAGAACCGGATACTGCCGCCGTGCTTATATGCGGTGACGTATGGCCCAAAATAGAACTAGATTACAAAGACTAGGCGCTCGGTCGGTCTCATCCACGCCAACGGCAAACCACGGCGAGGCATCAGCCAATGCCATGTCGATCCTGATTAACCTTACTCTTTGGTTTTGTCAGCCTTCGGTCCCCAGTCCGTCTCGGAATCAAGTGTTCTGCAGGACGAATACTCCAGGCATTGATACTCAATCATGGTACTGAGGACTTTATGCGCCCCTACTGAATAGGAGATACCGGGTAGGAGACTCGGAGAATCCACCAATTGTAAAGGATACACATCTGCCCGAGAGCTGGCAAGCGCTCCGACAGCGGTAATTCGCGAAGCGTCTTGACGCGCACATTGATTGGCCTGCACACACGCATCCCGCGCACTCCCGCACCGGTAATGGTACTGCCGTGACCCGGACGCCGAGATGCAGCATTCAGACTCGGAATGCGGGAATACCGTCCGCTCACAATAGTGTTGCCTTTTAAACCGGTGCTCCTACCCATCCTGGGCTCGCTTCAACGCCTCCGGGAGGAGCCTCAGCTGAGGCTCCGTTCACTCTTTCAGAGCCACACTTTAAGTTCTAAAACTCTGCATCCAAGGTCAGTCTGTATTCTCTGTGACTCTGACGAAAAAAGAACAGCCCGAACTCCGCGAACCTTCTCCCAAGCAATCTGTGTGGTGCAACCGTGGGTGTCTAAATTCTGAGACGACGCAATAGGGCTCATACACATCGCAACCAGTTTCTCTCAATATTACGGAAACAGGCTGCTTTCGCAAGTCAAACTTCGCTTGGAATTTGTTAAGAACAAGTCCCTTGCACCCGAGGTGACACGCCTGATAATCCAGCACTTACACAGGGCCACAACTTTAATGTGCACTAGTCCCCATAGGAAGGCACTGTTGTACTATTTATTTTGGGTCTCGGAACCGATGGATCGGATTTATTAGGACTTATGAACCGTAAGTAACAGGCTTTGTATCCCCGACCCAAGAGCAACTTTGGCATGCAGAACATAAAAATACTTGTAGGGCATTTCGGATGTTTCAGGGTAGGCACGGCTCCTCTCAGAGCCGGAGTGGAGTTTATATGACGCTGATTTCACAAAATATATATGCTACTTTTAAAAGTTTTTCAAGTTCCCCCCAAAAGGTATCGCGGACGCATTTGAGTAAATTCAGACTCGAATATTCGTCTTCCATTTGGTAGTGAAACGCTGAGGAATTAATGCGGTCCCGGAGTGGTTCGTACCTTCCCCCGAGGCAGTGTGTCACGTGCACAATGAGGATCCTGAGCAAACGACGCGGAGTCCTATCGATTCGAGCTCCGACGATAAGTTACTTGGTCTGCCCTCTCTTACAAAGTCACAATACACGCAGATTTTTGGCTTTCACACATCATGAGGGTGGTATTGAAAAAAAAATACTATCGTATGCCTCCTTTTACAAAGTCATAGCCTCAGACAAAAGCTTGGATTTCTTGCCTCTACGTCATGGATATGAATTCAAAAAGAGTTCTTTTGAACTGCTGCAACAGTATGTAAATATTTGTTGCCACGTTTTTCGGCGAAATTAAGGAGTATCCCCAGTTCGAGTCTAATTTTTGTTTCGAATGTAACTTTGTAGGAGCAGTCATACGATAGTACGAGTTACTGCATATTTTTTGAACCTTTCCGGTTGTTTCATCGGCGAATTTTTGAAATGCTTCCGACCTTGAAAGCAGTTTTTGTTACAGAAGTGACTTTGTAGGGAATACAAAAGTGGACATGTACGCGAGAGCTAGTGGGGAAATGGTTCTAAGATATTGCTTCATGGCGTAGATATTAGAAGGATCGTCTAAGTTGCCAAAATGAATCATTTGAGGGATTTCGGGCCTGTATCCGTTTCATTGTTACAGTAAGGTCTTAATTACATTTTTGTCCAAATGCAATGTACTCCACGGAGATACACTGTATTACGTACTTACACACACCATTTTTCCGAAGGCAGACAGGCTTCGGGAGCGCGAACAAAATGAGCACTGCCAAGGGACCGATCATATCGGAATCACCAGAGGCCGCCATTAAAAACAAGACTGTGCAGGTATTCTGGGAGGGTAAAATTGTGTGTTCACGCGAGTTGATCCTCATCACCAAGAATGGTGATACATTTTATAAAGGCACAGGGCAGGAAGCAAGAAAAGACGATAAGGGCGACAGAATTTAGGTGGGACATACAGCGTCGAAGAGTTCAATCTAGATTGAACTGATGTAACACGACTATTTTAGTGCTACCAAAACTGTGATGCACCATTATCCAGAGTCTATAGCAGCAATTGGATAAACCCACCTTCTGAGAAGGGTTTGTCAGCGCCGTTGTATAATGATAACAATCGCAGCCCGCATGCGGCACTGACTATCGGCACTGTTGACGTCCGGATACAAGGCTAAAGGTATTGAATACCATTTGACGTGTCCATTTCCCGGGGGTAGAAGAGATGAGGAAAAAGAAGTTCCAGAGGTAGATGAAATTATTTTCAAACCCAGGAGATTACTGCAGGCAGAAGCGAATTCCAATGCCCAGAGCATCAATCACAGCTTACGACGTAACCTTCCAGGACTCGGAGCCAGAGTCCCGGAGGGCACATTTGAGCAGATGCTGTCGAATCGATGAAGACTGGACCAGATGCGAGCACAATCCGCAAATGCTTATTGTAGCCATTGCAGCTTATTGTTGAGCAACAAGTGCTAGAGCTCACGAACATGAGTCAAGCGGCGAGAACACGGGGTTCCTATACAGTAGAGCTCGTGCGGTACTCGGAAGCGTGACTCGTGCCCTCCTGATGATAGTAGTCACAGGGACGCCGGTGCACAGCCCCCCGCCATCAACTGCACCGACGCGGAGCCGCCTACTATGCAGCGTGCGCGAACTTGTGCGTGGCATTTGAACATGCTACGACCTGACTCGCCTGCGATCTATAAAATGGCTCGACATTCAACCCTACTTCAGCAACATGGATTACTACGATATCAACCAAGCACCAGAATCTCAAGCATTTCTCAAGCGCGTCGCTGCGTTACCTGACTCTCCAGGCGTGTCCTTGGACGGCGTCCTCGCGCCTTCAGTCGAGGTCGAATCCGAGCTGCGCCGTCTCTATGCTCAGGATCGCCAAAATTTCCGATTCGCGAACCCGTACATTGGTCTCGTTAGTCTCTTCGACGTCCCCGACAGCACCGGCATCCGCTCGACCCGCGCACGCGGCATTCACGCTGAAGACGACCGCACCGCAAAGCACCTCTTTCCGTTATCCGACAACAGGCGCAGGAAGGATGGCGAGCCATGCGTCGTAGAGTCCCTCGACGAGTTCCGCAAGAACTGGGCCATCTTCACAGAGGGTGCTCTCTCGCAACTCACCGATTGGAATAATGTCATCGCGGCTGGTGGCTCTGTGCTTGGCTGTCTGCTCCCTATATCTCAGGCGAACAAAGAGTCGAGGCGGACGATGCGCAAGTACTTCCACTCATCGGCTTACCCGACGTCGGACATCGACCTCTTCCTATGGGGCCTGAATCCCGAGCAGGCCGAGGTCAAGATCAATCAAATCTACGAGGCCGTCCGCGACTCTGTGCCCTGGGACGCGACCTGTGTGCGGACAAAGCATGCCATCTCCATTCATTGTACGTGATAATATAATTTGGTCTCTGCTATTTGTTAATTATACTCTCGTAGCGCAATACCCCTATCGGTCTGTGCAGATTGTCCTGCGTCTGTATCACTCCCCAGGGGAAATTCTTGCTGGCTTTGACGTTGACGCGCCATGCGTCGCCTACGACGGGACGCGCGTGCTTGCGAACGCGCGATCTATCGTCGCACTTATGCGCCAGGCGAATACGGTGGACATGACACGCCGATCGCCGTCGTATGAAGTCCGCCTGGCAAAGTACGCCTCTCGCGGATTCGAAATTTACGTTCCTGAGCTTCGACGTGCAGACGTTGATCCAACCGTAAGTCAACGTTATGCATACAGACAGAGTTATCCTGACCTTGATTAGATCTTCGAGCGCTCGCTCGCGCGCATTACAGGCCTCGCACGTCTGTTAGTGCTCGAGAAGTTGGCGCGTCCTGAGGCGCGTGTTTCCTACCTAGAGTCTCGACGTAAATTGCGAAGTCGCGTCTTGGGAAGCACAGTTTACACGCGTCGGATGCGCCGTCAGCGCAAGGGCGATCTCAAGGCGGATGAGGAGATTGTCGGTTTAGACATGAATGATTATGATGTCGCGACGCTGCACATCCCATACGGTCCCGGCTGGACGGCGAAGCGCATTGAGAAGCTCGTATACCAAACGGACCTGGGTATGAACTCGTCATTCAACCCGAAAAACAAGGACCGGCACCTCCATCGCCACGTCGCGTTCTTCGGCACGATGAAGGAGTGTGTTGAAGATTTGTGCGAATACTGTCCTGAACCGAAGGACGATGGGGAGAGTGCGCTTCAAGAAGAAGAGGACAAACAGTATATTCGCGGACGAATTCAGTCAGTGCTACAGCCTTGTCCAAACGAGTCATTGTTCGCAAACTAAACCTTTTGGTGTAGATTTATGGAAGACGACCCAGGGCGTCAAAGCATGACGGGCAGCTTTAACCCGATCGACGTTGGCGAATGGAGCGAGCTGGCATACCTTGGACCCGCGGAGAAGCTTTTCGCTGCGATTGTTGCCAATGACCGTACTGCCGTATATGCGTTACTTACGTCCGGCGAGGTGGATATCAGTCGCCGCGATCACGTAGGACGTACTGTACTCCACGTCGCGATAATGAGTGCTGCGGTAGATGTCTCTGCGGATCTAATAGACGCAGGAGTGCGCATGACGGCTCGTCTTGCCGATGGCCGCACGGCGCTTCACTTAGCGGCCCAGATGGACATGCCCGCCCTCGTGGAGAAGATGCTCACACGCAGTGCTTATAATGCCGAAAAAGCGGAGCAAGCGGAAGTGGAGGCCAAAACGAAGGCAGCGAGTAATGAAAAGATGGCCGTAGACGATGACGATGGAAGTGACCACGAAGATTCCGACGACGAAGAAGGCTCGTCCGAGGACGAGGACTCCAAGAAAAAGGAAAAAGGAGATAAAGAAACAAGTGGTCCTAATGCACCCAGTGCCGACGCAGATATTCCTGACGACAATTTCGACCTACCGGACGTCCTTGACGTTAATGCCACTGACTGGGACCTCAATTTCACGCCTTTGGCGTACGCCATTGTCAATGGCTCGACTCGCGTCGTACAAGTACTATTGAACGCAGGCGCGGACCCGAAGCTCGCTACGAAGACGAACAGTTCCCAAGCGGCAGTAATGCACCCGCTCACGCTTACACTTCTCCAAGCGGATGATGTACGCGCAGCAGAGCTTATTGACCAACTCGTGCGAGGAGGCGCAAGCTCAGCTCAGGCAGACGAGAATTTGTTTTCAGTCTTCCATACGCTCGTGCGCGCGGGTAGGATATCCCTCGTCAAAAAAATACTTTCCGTTGACCCTGGTGCAAATGCGGCAATTAATGTGCCGGTTATCGATCGTCAGAAGATTATGTTACCATTGGTGTCTGCTATTGAGAAGGGTGGGTACGCAGTTGCAGCGCTGCTACTCGGCTACGGTGCGAGAGTTTTCATTTCACCTGAGGATGTGCAGAAGGCAAAGAACATGGCGTACGTATGCTGTCTGGTCTTAGTAGAGAGAGTGATGAACTGATCTGCATTTTTAGACCACGTTATAACACTGGATATAACCACGATCGCAACCCACCGCACGAACTAAACTACCTCAAGGATGTGTCCCTTCCTGTAGAGGTCGCTCTTGCGCGGCACAGTTACATGGTCAGCTTCCTTATTGACCTGGGTGCACAGGTTTCTGTGCCTATCAGAAGTTATCTATCGGAAGGTCGATACAACAATGAAGCCAAGCGGAGTCTGCTTGATGCAGTGTACAACCAGGTTGAGGAACTGAAGGAAGGGCTAACTGTTGTTGAAGATGAGCAGCCGGAATTCACATTTCCAGAAAATCCCCGAACGTTCGAAGAGTACCGCAGGACTGTTCAAGGACGAATTACTGCACATATAAAGACCGCGCCAAGGAAGGATCTGGAAGACAAAATGTCTACTCCCCCGAATGTCAACGAGGAAGAGGCGAGACGAGCACTGACCTTCTTTGAGGAGATGGGGGCGCTTCTCAAAAAGGCCAATGCGAAGTCGTTTGACGAGCTTTTCCCAGACAGTCCACGGTTGCATTCCAAACAGTCTACGAAAAAAGACGTTCCTAAACCGGCGGATCGAACGCAGTTCACACTCATCAACGGGCATCGTGCATGGATGAAGGAAGCCGTTCTTCCTCATCTACTGGACCAATACGACGCTTTGTTTGAAGCATGCTGGACAGGCAATAATGCTCGCGTTGAAGAGCTTTGCCTTCCGCGGAAGGGAAGCAAGTCAGACAAGGCGCCTATCCAGATCTCGGTAGCGACAGAGCAACTCGAAGTAAACAGACCCGCGAACATGGCTTATAGACACAATAACTACTTAGATGGTGTCTACACGCCTTTCTCAGTAGCTGTACTTGCGCGTAATTGGACCACTGCCCGGCTTATCTTGGCTATAGCAACTGCACAACATAAGCCGAAGGAAGATACAGGTATCAAGCGCTTCAATCCGAAGGGTCTCATTCTTGGTAAGTCTCTTTTGTCCTTGACTCGTTGCGCCCTTTACGAATAAGTCGATCTCCAGGCGAAGATGATTCCGACAGCGACTCCGATTCTGATCTTTCCGACGATGAATCTATGGACGTCGATGAAAGCGGGAAGGATGTGGGATCCTTCATTGACCTGGCCTCTCGGAGTTCCGCGGTCCGATGCGATGTTTCCCCAGAGCAATTAATAAGTTACAGCGTGTCTGGTCGTGTCAATCAAGTCGGCAACTCTATCATCCACCCCAACTCTATCATGGCACAGGCATGCGCAGACGGGGATCTCGAGACATTTGTTGCTATTTGTGACGTTATGCAGCAGTTGCCCGAATCACAGGGACCGGATATGTCCTGCCTATTGTGCGCATTCACAGCTGATTCGCCAGAACTGGTGGACGAAATAATCAGGCGAAGCGGACTTGGCATTAACTTAGACCACCTAACCCCTTCCGAGGGGGATGCGCAGCAAACTGGAGTCAAATCTATGGGCAAGCTTTACCTTGGGCTGACTGTTCACGGTAAGAAGCGTAAAGATTTGGCTAGGCGCGCGGATGAGCATGCCTCCAGAAACTCGGAAGAAGTTATTATTCCACTGCTCTGGACCGCGGTTCAAAATGGAGCGAAGAAGGTCGTCGAGTACTTTAGTGGAACTGGGCCTCTAGCCGCGTATCGCTACTACGCGACGACAAAGAGGACTGAGAAGGCTGAGGGCTTAAACAAGATCAAGGACCTCGAGAAACAGCTCCCGGAGTTGCTTGGAATTGTACCTAATTCCCGCCAGGAGACTGCTCTGACGGCTGCAATTCTAGGACCGGCCAAGGGGAAGAGGCTGACGATGGCAAAACAGATAATCTCGTCATTCCACTCTCAGGCGAAGACATTCTTGCAGACTCCGTAAATCGCCATTTTTTATTATTGATCGAATGAGCCTCGTCTGACCTCGCATTTCTAGGATCGCATTCTCTAGATGGACCCCCCTGCATCTCGCCGTTGCCGAGAATCTTGAGCCGGCTTTCCTAGATTACTTATTCTCAAATGGACTCTCGGCTGAGAGCACTGACAGACATGGGTACGGTGTGCTTTTGCCGTTTGTTAGTGTTTGCAACTAATATGCCGTTAGCATGAACGTGTACCATATTGTGTGCCAATTAGGCCACAAAGGATTGCTTGAATACCTCCTCAAAAAACTACCTCAGGATGTTACTTCAAATCTTCTCACGCAAAAGACACGCCGTGCTGAAAAAACAGTACGTGTAGTTTCCTCCGGAGAGCATTGGATTGAGTCTTTACTGACATTGTGCCAATTCAGCCCTTGATGCTCGCGGTATTAGCTGGCAAGCATGAAATTGTGGACATGCTTCTGCGATCAGGCGTCGATGCTGTGAATGAGTGTCTAACGATTCGGGACGCCAAAGGTTCGATGCCTCTGCATGCTGCAGTGCAAAAAGGCTTTGCAAAGATTGCTTCATCCCTTATTGAGCATTCTGCCGATTCTGAAGCACTTCACAGCGAGAACGGAGTGGGTGAGACCCCGATCGAGACGGCGACCGTAAGGTGGCTCCTGTATGTGACCTGCGAAGGATTTATGAGTAAAATGCCGACTGGGTTCGGCCAGGACCAATATCCGAGCCTCAACTTCCGTGGAGTAATGAAAACGCCAGGCCCGCTCACCAAAGACAAGCTTGTTGCCGAGATAATCCTTCTGGAGAATGTCCGGACGAGTTTAGAGAAAAGCGGGAAACTTGCGGCAAATGAAAAGCTCAAAATCGCACTAGATTCTTTCATCGCATATCTTACGCAGAAAGGCGCCGCGCCATCAGATTATACAGAGGCTCTCGCTACTCCTAACTCGGATACGGATAACTGCAATCAACGGGAGACTTTCAACATCCTGACGGCTGCGACGCTCGCATCCCCAGGTCGACGGCGTCTTGTGCACCTCGTTGACGTGCAGCGCTCTGTACACAGTTCACTTGAAGGTGCTGTCCGCAAATCGACTACCGTCGTCGTCAATAATTTTACTCAGAGAAGGAAATTGAGTAAACTTGAAGAGCTCCCCGACGAAGTGGATAGTGAGGCTATGCGGGAGTATGAGCAGTGGAAGGGCGTTCTCAGATGGAGCGTGCATTGTCGCAGATTAATTAGGACAGAATAAGTTGTACAAAGGTTCTCGATGTACTTATAAGGACATACTTCTGACTGCAATCATACATCCATCATTCTCTTTCTATTCGTCGTATATATATGCAGCGCTGGCCTCAAATTATCTTGCGCCAATGAACTTGCATGCTTTTACCGTGTTACATGGATCGGAGCCCGCTATCAATGATACTCGAAGCACACGCTTCGTCCTTTTCGCTAAATACAATTATAAAGTTTAAGGTCTCCCGACCAGTCATCGCATTCGAGAAGGCCTGAAGGATGCAGCGCTCGCTGCAATAATTAATCATTAGACACTCCAGAGCGAAGATATGTACATGATCTACTCATAAACACCGACGTGAAATCCATAATGCGTTACGGCGGTTGAATGTCTTTCATCAGTAGTGCAAAGAGTGAATAAATATTTAATAACCGTTTGGTATCCATATTCATTGCCCCGTTGTATATCCCAAAATAAGGGCCAGAACCTATCCCGATAGACTGGCGATGAAGTCACAGGTTTTGCTGTGAGCCCAGAGTGCTGCATCTAAATTCTGCACTAATACCCAATTCCTTGCACAACGCCCTCGACTTCGGAAACTTGTCCGCAATATTTCCTAGTCCTTGGGCGCATACTGGCCGGATTTTCAGCCGCTGCAATGGACGGAGGCGCGATGCGATAAAACAGGATGTCCGCTGGTCCCATAGATCCCAATCAGGGGTCTCAAACGAGAAGTCGACACAGACATCCTCGAGTGTCTGCGGAAGGCGGTCGAACGTGCTGTTTTCGAATGCGTGCCGGAACACGAGCATGAGTCGCCTGAGTGAAAGGCACCCGTCGATGATGCGCGTGAGCAGCCCCTCGCCGAGTCCGGACACGTTTATCCAAAGCTCCTCCAGCGTACGGAAGCAGGGTTCCAGCGCATCGAAACAGTTGCGCTCGTTTAGGCAGCAGCATGAGAGGTCGAGTGAGAGCGACTTGAGCCTGAAGGCATTCTCACCCATACGAGGTTTCGTCAGCCACCTGATGTACTCTAAGGAGAGGTCGCTTGCAATGCCAATTTTGAGGGACAGTTTCTCTAGTGCAGGCCCCGGGGAATCATCAAGCTCCGACGGGGGCACAAAATTGGCATACGCGGTACCGAGACCCGAGTACTGCAGGTCCAAGTGAGCGAGCGCAGGAAGGTATTTTATCCTCTTGCACACCGCACCAAGAAGTTGGGATATGTCTCCGAGCTGTACGAGCCGCATCTCACGCAATAAGGACATACGCTCAAGGCCTTCAGTGACGCGCCGCAGTGGCCATTCGAACCAATCGGTGCTGATTGAAACCCTGCGGATGTTAGGCACGCTGGCAAAGAGGCGCATGACAAGAGACCAGACTTGGTCAGTCCGCTCGCGCATAATAACCCGCCCCTTATCGTCAAGGTCGGGATTATGGCGAAGGATAACAATTTCGCGCGTCCAAGGACCAAAGAGGGGACCATTTACTGCGTTAGCGAGGTGAATCTCACGGACATCTAGTGGCAGAATAGATTTAGAGATGAATTCACAGAACGACGAGATAATCCAACATACCTTGAAGCACGAGGATTTTCCCAAGTGCCCGTTGCGCTGGCCTTGCCCATTCTCTACATACTAAGCTCACACTTCGCAGATCTGCATCTAGCTAAAATGCGCACCACATCAGTCAAAGCCAAGCGCGCTCGGAGTTGGAGTGTACTTTACCTTCGATGTTTCTGCACGTCTCAAATGAGAGTCAACAACCTCCTGCTGCACTTGCAGGCTGTCCCTTCTCTCTTCCCCTAACATATCAATAACCTCCTCCAGGATTACGCGTGGAAACCTCATGGACGGAAAGATACCACTGCGTCGTGACCTCGCTGTCGCGACGCACGCTCGGTGCGCAGAGACCCGGGCCCAGACATCTTCAGCCCCGGAAAGCGTGATATCGCTGGGGTTAAAGTCTGGATGGCGGACGAGTGCGAGCACGACTGTGAGTATAGGTGAGGCAAGGCGATAGGCTAACATGAGACTGGCGAGCATTGCGTCGGTTGACGTAGAGAAAGGAACATAGTCTTGCGAGTTGCGGTCGAAGGCGTGCGTGCCCTTGAAGGGAAGCCGTGTATCTGCCACAGGGGCCGCTGTCGATGCCCTCGAGCAGGACGAATTCATGTTCACAATAGTCCCGGGGTGAGTACTCGGCGTTGGTGATGGTGGCGGGTGAAGGCTAGGATGGGCTCGTTGTGACGCCCTTCAATGGGGTTGTCTAAAATGAATCCGGAGTTTAAGTAGAGCAAAAGTGTCACCGCCGTGGCTGTTGGACGGATGTATTGTCATGATCATAATCTTGTTCTCGTCCCCTTCGGATCCAAAGGCTGAGCTGGGGACTGACCGTGACGCATATGACTTTAGTAATAGTATGTTCCTGCGGCTGAACTTATGTTTTCCTAATGGGGGTGGGCTAATGTATTGATTACATAACTAATGAAGAACCGCTAAAGCAACAAACAACTTATTGGCATCATTAATATTTTTCTAATGAGAGTAGGTAGAAAAGGCCAATACGTTGTAACGTCTCAGAAAATCTTTGTTTTATTATTAGCATAACTACCAGTTGATGCTCTAGCGTCATTAGTGCTAGCCACAATTGGTCATCAAATGTCTGATCATACTGCTCTAAATATAGGATACCCGGGCGATTCAACGTGCTCGCGCCCACTGACGACTGACGACCGCAGCGGCAGACTCACCTACAAAACTCGAACGCGAGCTCTGTCTCCGCCATCTACGACTTCGCGATTATGATGGACGACGTTTGGGGAAGTGCCTGGTCGCAGTCCGAGGAACACCCAGGTACCGATGGCCCGAGCAAGCTGAAGGTCGACGACGTGTCCACGCCGGACTGGTCGTTTCCGCTGGCGTCCAGCAAGCACGAAGAAACGGATGTCGGCTTACCTTCATGGAGTACGGGTGGACTCAACTGGACGGAACCAACGGGGCAGGCGTCCCTCTGGTCAGACGCAACGGCAGCAGAGGACTTGGAGACGAGTGGTTGGGGAGCGAGTTCAGGCATGAAACTCGATTTCGGCAGTGAGCTCGACGCCCATACGAGGGTAGACAGTCCTGTTGCGTCTATACCCTCCGATGAGGATGAACATTATGACGTTCCAACCTCAGAGAAAGGGTCCCTTCGAAGTTTAACACCAGGCCCGGTCGAGGCAGCTGTGTCACCAACCGTTTATACTGAGGGAACCGAGTCTTTACATGCTAACAGTGGGACTGTGTCTGCTGCCGCTGCACCATCCCCGCCTCAAAGCCCTGATCCATTTGGTTCTTTCGAGACGGGTCTCGTTTCTGTACCGACGGTAAGTTCCCTTGCGGAGGGCGAGGAGTCTTGGGTCTCCTCAATCCTTGTATTCGACGACGTTGGTACGGATGATGGCGCATGGGGTTCTTCCTGGGAGAACGCCGCTCGGACCGAAGGTGATGAGTCTCCCAAGGACGAGTGGGCGATTGCACAAGAGGAAAAGCGCAGACGCGATCGTTCTGTGGTGAGTCCTTGTCGATTGTCACCCCGGACGTTTTCGTTTATCTATTTGCATAGCCCCCAGAACTCTTGGCAGCTATCATAGATCGTCTGAATGACCTATCTTCGGATTTGTGGCCAAGCACAGAGAAGACAAAGGCTAGTCAAGCACTCGGCAATTGGAGAGATGGAATGAGTAGTGTGGACGGACTGCAAGTATTGCATTTTAAATTAAATTAACATGTGCTGACGTATCTCGTGGCAATAGCGATGACATTGTCAATAAAATTCTGCCCCAAACGGCTTCCCATCCCCCTGCACAATTTTCTGGTTCACACACGGCGAAGGCCATGTCCAAAAGCGTGAAGCTTTCTAGAAATCTAGCTATTGTTCGGAATAGTCCGATGTCCCACCTTTTTACGACTAAAAGCTTAGCGGCTTGGGAGCTTTCTGTCAAAAGTCGAGTGGAGATCCCTAAGGATGACATACCACCAGGATGGAGAGCGGTTGAACCTGAGCTAAAAGAAGAGTTGAAGCCCGTGTCAGCGGAGAAGAGAACCAGTGGTATTCTGTCTTTCTGGAGCAGACGGGCACCCACCGCATCGACAGGTACTGTATTGAATGTGAGTGGCGAGAAAAGGCCATCTCTCTCGCGTGAACCGCCACCTTCTCCCTCTACTTCGAAGGCTTCTGGGAGCAGTCCTACAAGGACCAGCGTAGATATACGACCTCCCCAAGCAATAATGCAGCACTCATCCTCAATGTCCAATGTATCCACTAATTTTCAAACAGTATCACCGATAACATCTTCGTCGTCAATGTCTTCGCTACCCCCTTCTGTGGCATCACCTTCAATAATTAACGCTGCTCAAAATCATGATCCGCAAGCTTCCCCTGTGGTGTCACCTGCTCCTTCTGTAGTGTCTAGGTTTTTCAACAGATTCTCGCGCGCAAAGAGCGATATGCGGTCTAGTTCCCTGAGTCCCAGAAACTCTATTGCGCTGTCTATGGATGATCTCGAATTTCTGTCCGACATTGTTCCCAGTCACTCTGATGAAGTCGATGGTGATCACCAATTGGATGCCTTGTCAGCCCTGGTTTCATCGCCTGCTCTTCCGGTCAAGCTTCCTCCGCCGCTTGCTCCTCCACCCTTAGTTCCCCCACCCCGTCCTGCGTCTGTAACTCAACCCTTCACGCCAAAACCTAGACCGTCCTCAGCAGTATTACACAGCGCATCAAGCTATTCGAATTTGTCCTTTGAATTTGAAGAACCCGCACTACAGCAGTCTACTAATAAGGCGTACGTCCAGGGTTCTTCGAGCCATGGTGTCATAACGCCCGCAGCAGCACGTGCCCTTCCCCCGCCATTATTGCCAGTGTCCATGGCTGTAGTCCCTAAATCATCAACTCCTTCACCACTTTCAGCAGGCGCTCCGCCGAGAACATCTCTTGCATCTCCGCCCCCTAGAGCATGGTCACCCGCCGCAGTGGCTTCCCCTTTCCCAAGGGCCCTCAGTCCACCTCCTTCAAGACCTGCATCTGGAAGTTTATCGCGGCTAAATGAGCTGGATGTAATGGCTGATGTTGATGGTGAATCTCCGATACAGTCCCCGCTGGATTCGTCACCCCCAGCGACTTTACTGGCAACACCACCTTCGACAACGCAGTCACATCTCCAAAAACAGTCGTATTTACGAAACGCCCTGTCCCCAGCTTTTTCTATCCCACCTCCCCCTATTGAGAAGTCACCTAATCACGTCTATGCCAGACCGACGTCGGCTATCTTTGATGTCGATTTTTCTGATTTCCAAGGTCCCTCATTTGCTCCGCCACACCAGGAACATATCCTGACGTCCTTCGATACGAACTTTGATATTCCGTCTGATCAATCCATACTGTCTCATCGTGATATCTCGCAGGACGAGTCATTCGGTGATTTTGGCGACTTTGTTTTCAACAGTACCGTAACCGCTCATAATCAGTCACCTCCCCTTCCTAAATCACCACCTGTGCCAAGTTTCGCCGTACCTCCACCACCACCGAAGAAACGCGTGCCGGCACACATTGAGACAGGCCATATTCGAAAGCCGTCTGCAGCAAATCATCAAGCGACAGCAAAGCTTGTGGAACGTGCTGCGGCACACCAGGGGCGTTGGCCTGCCCCTCCATCGCCTCTTCCTAATCTTCTACCTCCACCTCCCTCGGTTGCTACGAATACGAAAAGGTCGGCGGTTAACGAATCGCTTCTGGAGCTCGACGAGGGAGCAGAGGTTACCCTTCCTGCAGCAGGATCAAAACCTTTGACATCCTCAAAATCGATCATTCAAACCACAGTCTCTATGGGACAGCGCGCAACCAGCCAACACCCGATAAGGTCCACACCTTCACTCATAAACTTTGATCATCCTGCTCGTATCGCATCTCCGGCTAACCCCTTCCAGCAACCGGCCGCACCGTTGCGAACACCTGATTCGCTCCAGATGCATCTTCCATCGGCTGCGCCTTTAAAGGGCGGGTTGTCCGCGCAGGACCTGTCTTTTTTCGAGGGATTATAACATTACTTCGCATTTCGGTGCCGAAGTAAATTTGTCCTGTCTGGTATACTCATTGCCACGGAATTTTATTCGAATGTAGCGTACACTTTGAGCACCTCGCAACGCATTGTTATTTTTTATTGTGCATTAAATGCTATATTATCCTTAAGGCAGTGGCATCGAGATTAGGTGGGCCGGTTAAAGAATATTAGTCAACGTTGTAATTGCCGGCGGTAATTCGAATTGGGCAAGTATTATGAGCGCTATCCCTCGTGCTCAGCTACAACCGTCGTCGAACGCGCTACCTCTGCTCATCCTTCCACTGCTATGGACGAGCCACAGGGTACTATCATCGAATGGAATGAGCATGACGTCCATCTTTGGCTCTCCAAGCTGGGCTTTCTGCAGTACGAGGCCTCGATACGCGGTGCGTACGGCGCCGGTGTGCTGCGTGCGCACTCTGACTCCGATGATCCATAGAGCACCACATTTCCGGCGACATCCTCACCCAGCTCGACGCAGACACGCTCAAGGAAATCGGTATATCGACGATCGGGCAGCGCTTAGCAATTCTCAAAGCCGTGTACCAGGTCAAAGTGGCTCATGGTATCGAGATAGAACCCGGACACTATGTGCCGCCCTGTGAGTCCTTTTGCTCAGCTTCCGAGGCATTTTAATGAATGGTTTCCCTTTCAGCGGAACAGGACGACATTGACGAACCGATCAACCTCAACCGCTTGCATGACGTGCTAAAGGACCAAGGTATGTCTTTTGCTTCCGGCAGACTTGCATGTTCTCAACAAACAAATCAATGCACACACAGGCGAACGCTTGCGGATGATAGAAGACGAGAACAAGCGCTTGAATGACTGCCTCAACCAATGCATGGAGGAGCTCATGCGGATGTCGTCCGGACAGAGTCGGCCGACACAGGTGAGCGGTTCGTGTGAATTGGGTGTGCCAGTGGCTAACTGCGGGCGATCGCAGGGCGAGGACCGTGCCTTGTCTAAGCAACCTTCGTTTAGTTGGTCGGCCCGGTTTGGAGGGGCACGTTCTCCGACGAAACAGGAACCAGGTACTGTACATTCCGAGTCCCCCCACCCGTCGCCTCAGAAGTCCGAGTATGATATGTCGAACGGACGAAGCAATCAACCCCCTTCGTATCACTCATCATACGAACGTTCGGCACCCCAGCGACAAGGGAGTTACGGTAACAGCGGTAACGCTATCGCTTCTCCGGACACGAGCGGGGTGCTGGTGAACCAGACAAACAGACAGCTCACAGCACGACAAGACACTTCAAACCCTCCCACAAGTATCAGCACCTCAACTGATAATCTCAAGAGCTTTAAAGTCAGCCTGGAAGATCCGGCCTGGAAAGTGTTGCCGGCTGCGCTAAAGAAATACAAAATAAATAATGACGATTGGCAAAATTATGCTATGTTTATTTGCTATGGGCAAACAGGTACGCTGTTTTCGCGTTCGCTATACGGGGCACGAAATAACCTACTTTGATAGAGCGCTGTCTTAGCTATGACGAAAAGCCGCTTCTTCTCTTCCAGAAACTGAAAGACGCGAAGAAAAATCCGGTCTTCATGCTCAAGCACATAAAAGACATTCGCTCACCGATTGCCGTGGCTCAGCAAAAGCACGCCGCGCGTAAAGCTTCCGAATCAGTCTCGTCTTCTGCAAAGCCGTCACAAGGACATTCTCACAATCGTTCAACGTCGAGACCGACGAAACTCAATACGGGCACGCCTCCGCTTGGCACCTCTTCCAACGGGCAGTCGTCGGCTTGGCCAGAGTTGATGTCTCCTGCGACGGAGCAAAAAGATAAAATGGATGAACTTGGTGCAGACGCGGGCAAACTTCGCCAGTACAATAGCGGAGGCGGGGCTTCGGGCTCCGGTTCAGGTGGCGGGACAGCTGAGGGCGAGAACGCAGAGTCGACGAACATTACACGCCAAGAAATCATAACTACGGGTGTTTCGTACGCTGTAGCCATATATCCATACATGGCAGAACAAGACGACGAGTTTGATGTCGTTGTGTGAGTTTTTCGTTCTATCCCTTTGCAGATATAATGAACTTTTCATTCAGTGGAGACACATTCATAATTTTGTCCCGAGCAAGGGGCTGGTGGGTTGTACAGCGAGACCCTTCAGGCGATGGAATTGTGGACACAGACACGAGTAAGCAGGGCTGGGTGCCTGCTGGGTGTCTGCTGGAAACAAATGTTCCTGTTGCTTCCGCTATCGCTGAAGCGAACGCAGCGCGAGCTTCAGCGAATGGCTCGCCGCCCCCGTCTCCAGCATCTAAGACGCCCATCTTGCCGCTCAGCATTCTATCAACCAGTTTCCCGGGTGTCGCACTTATGGATTATAGGAAGAAGGGCGAGGAGGAGCTTGATCTAGTAAAAGATAACTTGCTACGCGTCTTCAAGAGGTATAATCATTGGTCATATGTACATATCTTTCGCACTTCCGTCATCTTCCACATTCACTGACCGTGATTCCCCATTAGGCGGTCAAAGAGGACGGGGGAGATCGTGGATGGGTTCCGGTAAGTTAGGTTAGTCTCGCGCAGTTCGGTCCATCCTGATTTATCCCCTTCAGTCTTGGTTCATTGGCAAGGTAGCGAGCGTAGGGCAGGTTCCCTCGACGCCATCGACGTCCGTTCCTGCCAACGGTTCCGTAGGGCCGCAAGTCACAATCGAGTCAGACTTTAGGTATCCTGCATTGGAAGGTAACTCGTCGCTCACGGCACCAGGAAATCAGGTGTCTCCAATGTCGTCTGCATTTCCTCCACCGTCCCAGGCGCATCAGCGAACGAGTATCGTATGATGCATAGCCCTGAGCCGCCACGGGTTTCCTCAAATGGGGAGACTTTTGCGACATGGTCCCTTGCCTTCGGTTGGCTGAGGCTGAGGCTGTTAGCCTTGCTTGTCGAAAGCTGCCGTATTCTATTTGCACTTTGCATATCAATTCTTCGTTGGGTTTGTTCCGTAATGCTGGTTCCATCGTTTGTATTGTATCGTTATTATTTGTCACCCAGTCTTTTATTGCTTTCATATCCATCCCACACCTTACCCCACCTTCCTTTCCTATAACCCTATGGCCCAGTCACACAATCTGGTCTATCTCCTATCTTATCCCGGCTTGCTCTCGGCCAACTGGCTTGTTCTTGATTCCACTGTTTTTACCCCTTCTTCATCAGATCACCATGCTCCTTCCGAGTTTCCTTTTTTCATATACCAGCACGATCAAAAATACCTGTAAAACAATGCACGGATTCTTTTTTGAACTTGCACGAGCGACAGACCAGGCGGTCTAGACCTGTAGCCTCACCAAGCTAGTTATCCTTAATAGGATAATGTGCTGATATTGATAGAATGCATTAATGTGTACCACACAATAATCGCGGAATGCAATGATAGTGATGGAATAAATGGTCTATCGGAAGGGGAGGACGGGATCGTGGCACTACCCAGTTGTACATTATTCTTAGCGACTTGTTGAAGACACTTTTATTCTTTATAATGTTTATGTTTGAACCGACAAACATTGCTGTGCATCATTGGTGTAGAGGTTAGCATGGAATCTTCCCAGGGAGGAAAGAGATTTTCCTAAACCGTTAGGTTTCGACATGGGTTCGATTCCCGTATGATGCAACTTAATTTTTCATTTAATTTAATTCTGTACTTCATTTGTGGACTTGGATCCTACCAATACCAGAGTAAAGGAAAGAGTTATCAATTGTGCTATCAGTTTTGCAGTTTTATCTATGATCCATCTTAAAATCTACACATGTTGTGGTAGATGATGAGGTGCAGTGGTAGTAGTTGAGAGGGACTGGGTTATCAGCATAAACTGATGTATTTCATGGTAGAGACCAGCTCTCCTTATATACATCTACCATGAGCTATGTATACTATAACTATCATAGCTCCTATCGTATGGCATTATCATTGCATTATCATTCACTTAGTAAGATGGTTGTTCATATGACCATCCTTTATTTATATCGTTAGTTATATTTATTTAATAATCCATTTGGAATCCTTGAATCTAGCCAAGTACTATGGTAATTGTAAGCCAATCAACCCCCTCTTACAAAAGTCATGTCAAAAAACGATATTTGGATTTCGGACTTCAACTCGAATATATCATGGACTTTAAGGTCGAGAAAAACGGCAAGACCTAATATAAAATATACGATACCGTCTGGCCACTTTTCTTGGCAAAAAAGCCGATGGTGCCGGCTTGCAAACACTGGTTTCTGTTACGGATGCGACTTCCGACTTCAAGTTGCAAGTATGAGGGGGCACCGTGCAAAACAGTACTAGTAGCATGCAGTTACCGCATACTCATTTCTGGTTTCGCAAATAGTACCCGATTATTTTACATCCAATTCTGAGTCACAGGTTATTATTAAACACTACCGCTGGCCGATGTGCAACATGCACTCTCGAACATTAATCATAACCGCCGATAAAAGCCCAATTTCCCTACGACGCGCATAAAAAAAAGTTTATGTCAAATCTTGCATTAAATTTCATCGGTTACATGCAAACGACAACCCAAGCTTTCATTAATATGCATGTACATCACAGCTCTTTATCAGACAATTCGCGGCAGTTCATGCTCCACCTAAGCACGCCACCCCACTGCTCGTACTTTCCGGTTATCTCAACATTACCCTCTGCAGGAAGTTCCTTGAGCTTTTCCAAACTCCGATGGCCTGCACGTTGGTCTTCGAACTCATTTCTGAGGCTGTCGTGCACGGCCTTCTCAAGCGAGCTGCGCACGGACCGTTGCACGTCAATGAGGTGCACAAGACGTCGTCGACCAGGTGACGCGAGCATAGCAGCCGTTACGACCTCGAACGTCTTCGACCGGTCACATGTATCAGTCGCACTAGCCTTTCCGACCGAGTTGAGTACTCCCAGTGGTTCGAGTGGCGCTGCACACTTTCCCTTGAGGTAGGTAATGAAAGCCTCCAGCGCATCCTTAAGTTTCCTATTTGTCGAAAGCTTCCCGTCTCTCGTTAAGCTTTCCCGGACATCTTCAAGGAGCTTGATCTCGGAGGTAAGCTTCTCTACAGTGGGTGGGCCTGGATCCTTCATTGACTGAGTGACCTTTAAGCTGTCCATGTCCCGATGGCCATAACCAGTCGATGCTTGACCCTTGAACCCTTCTCCTGTCGCGTACATAAGCCATTCCACACTTGCCGTCTCAATCGGGGTATGTCCAACTCCGTTCTTGCTGTATAGAGGGTCAGGGTTGGACATTGAATTAATGAGAGAAGATGCGATCTCCGCGTAGCCTTTGTGCACTGCAATGTGCAGTGGCATCGAGCCTTTGGCATCGCGTGTCGTCAGACCTTCCCTCACAGAATCGATCCCCGATTGCAAAAGTATATCCACAGTTTCGCGATGAGCCCCCAGCACAGCAAGCATCAGAGGCTGAAGTTGGCGCAAGGTTAATACATCCATTTAAAGCGTTCACTAAAGAGGAAAGCACGCACCGTTTCTTCGGCCTGGCATGTTGTCTGTGTGAGAAGACGCGAGGTGACACCCAGCGGAAGTTTCTTGATGAGATATTCGAGAAGCCCCTTGTGACCCAGATAGCACACAATATGATATACGTTCATACTGGTGGTAGATTAGATGCAGCACGAATGGGATAACACTAGAACGCTGGACATACCCGTATCTGTCAGTTTGTTCAGCTGAAACGCCATTTGAAAAGAGGTAATCAAAGAATGCTGGCTCTAGGTTCTCCGCAGCTGCGAGGTGCAGGGGTGTCCATTTAGAGAAGGAGATCCTAGAAATATAGAGTCAAGTGTGGTTCATTCAAGCGGCTGTCAATCTAGAGACTAACGAAGAATGTAAGTAGGCACTTGCTTGGGCCGGGAACGACGAAATAACTCGTTTTGCCATAGCCAGTCTATTCTCCTTGTTCGGTCCTAACATTGCAGCCGTAAGAGCGGTCTCCTGGCGAACATTAGGAAGGATCCCAAGTAGTGCAGGAAGTTCCTTGTCGAGGTCTCGGGTCTCGCGCAGGCTCTCCGCTCTCTCGGTCGTCTTAGTGGACGCATAATAGCGATACGCGACTAGGGGCCCCGGTCCTCCAATGTACTCAATAACCTTCCTTGCGTTAAGCTGTACTGCGGACCAAAGTAGTGGTATTTCTTCTGCCGATACTGCAGAAGCATATTCATTGGCGTGTCTCGCCAAATCTCTGCGCTTCTTTCCGTGCACTGTCAAACCCAAATAAAGTTTGCTTATGCGCTTAGGCTCGACTCCCTCCTCGGGAGCATCTGTGCGGGCTGGAGAGATGCCAAGCCCGGATCGCCGAATGATTTCGTCTACCACCTCCGGAGAATCGGCTTCGATTGCAGATAACATGCAGGACATGTCAGGTTCTTGCGTCTCGGACAGCTGCTGCAGTATATCACAGATGTTCACAAATACCTCGAGGTCCCCGTCCTCGCACGCTTGGGCCATAATGTTAGCGGAGCGCAAAATAGACTTCCCATCTCGGCCGACACGACCAGACACATTGAAATCTGCCAAACGCTTTGGTGGAGTTTCACAATGGATCGCGGAATCTCGCGCAGCTAAGTCGATGAAGAATCCGGGATCCTTTCCACCTGCGTCGACGTCCATGGGTTCGTCGTCCGATATGCCACTATCAGATTCGCCGGCGGACTCATCCTCGCCTGGAAAACGGGCACATTCAAAAATATAAATATTACGTCAAGCCTGGATTCGTAGCGACTTACCAAGGATGAGACTCTTCGGATTGAAGCGCTTGACACCCGGATTCTCTTCGGGTTTGAACTGTGCGGTTGCTATGGCTAGGACAAGTCGAGCAGTGGTCCAGTTACGTGCAAGAATGGCCACTGAGAAGGGTGTATGAATACCGTTTGTCGAATAATTCCGATTTTGTGTAATAGGTAGTTCCGTCCGATCGATCTTCATCCTGAATTGTTCTGTCGTCACAGCAATCCGAATGGGCGCTTCACTCGACTTGTTGTTCTTTCGCGGAAGGCAGAGCTTTTCGATTCGTGCGTTATCACCGGTCCAGCACGCCTCGAAGAGACTGTCATATTGGTCCAGTAGATGTGGAAAGACAGGTTCTCCCTGCCACCCCCACTTGTTGATGAGCATGTACTGTGTAGGGTCTGCCTGATTGGAATCTGGGTGCGAAACTCTCGAACCGAGTATCATTCCCCACGGTGAAGGTTCATCTGGGAATATCTCGTCGAATGGCTTTGCATTAGCGCTTTCTAGAAGCGTCTTCATCTCCCTGAAATAATCCAGAGCTCGCTTCATCTTTTTCTCGTCTTCATCCGAGAGAGCACGACTTTTGCCACCGTTCTCCCTCTCTATTTCAGACCATACTTTCTCAACAAGTCGACCTTGAATAGTCCGACGGTGCTTTGCAAATGTCTTGGGGTTTTCCGAAAACGCAAATTCCAGCCTTTTGCTTTTGGGCTTGGAGAGCTCTTCTTCCAGCATGCTGACTTGAATGACGACAGCCTCAAGCAGGCCTTTCCGAGATTCCTCATTGTATTGGCCGATATCATAGTATTGGGCGATGGGAACAGACATTAGCGCACCGAGCTGAATGAGGAACTTGGTCACATAATTGTGATGCGCGAGAGCAATCTCCACAGGCAGAAAAACGCTCCAGAGATAATCTAGTTCGTGTGGCCGTCTGTCGGTGCCGTAGCTATGAACATGGCCTCTATGTGGCCTGGAAATGTGTATTAGCCCTTCTTAGCTTCATTCCTAAGCGTAAGCAGTATGCTTACACCATATTCTTTGTCTTCTGCACGTCGTCCGGCGTAGGGGTCATCTTCGCACCGTAACCGAGCAGTAGCGCCGCGATTGCGTACTGTCCTCTTTCAACGGAGGTCACCAATGGATAGATAGCTGTTTGACGAGAGGTGAAAACGGGTACGTTCATTGCAGCACCCGCACCTGGATCGGCACGGAGCATCTTTTCTACGAGACACATCCTTCCTGCGCACACAAGTGCATGGAAGATAGAGAACAGACTTTCATCCGCCTGAGCGGAGCTTGCACCCGCCCGCAGGAGCTGCTCGGCGATTTCCGTTGCGCGAACGTCATCGTTGTGTAGGAGTGTAAGTGTGAGCGGGTGATTATTCGGCTTTATGGTGAGCTCAGCGTCCGCGCCTGCGTTCAGTAGTGCTTGAACAACACGTGTCGAGCCTGCGGTGATAGCATACCCCAGAGGCGTGAAAGAGAGGTCCCAATCTACGGCGTTGACGTCGAGAATGTCCGGCGGCTCAATGTTGTCCTCCGGAATATCGGCGTCAGCATCAGGTACGTCCGGATTTCCGGATTTCCCGCCCCTTTTCGATTTTGACGATGCTTCCTCATCCTCATCCTCATCCCCGTTTTCGTCCTCGTTCTTATCCTCGTCGCCATCCTCATGATCCTCACCCCTTGGTCTTTCACCTTCACCTTTGGCGTCGTCGTCCAAAGCCATCCCATCACCACCCTCTGCCTCCGCTTTTGCCTTAGACTCAGCTTCCGCCTTTTCGGCATTCTGGGCACCGCGTGTGAGCATTTTCTCCACGATGTTAGGCATATCCATCTGTGCTGCCAAATGTAGTGCTGTACGGCCGTCTGCGAGACGTGCCGTCATGCGCACACCAGCGTCTATCAGGTCCGCGCAGATTTCCACCGTAGCACAAAGTACCCTGACGTGTAGTGCCGTACGCCCAACATGGTCGCGGCGATTTATTTCCACTTCGCCAGACGCAAGCAAAGCAAGGACGCCTGCGCGATCGTTGGCAGCGATCGCGGTAAATAGTTTCTCTGTGGGTCCAAGGTATGCTAGCTCACTCCATTCACCAACGTCAATCGGATTAAAACTGCCCGTCATACTCTGACGCCCGGGGTCATCCTCCATAAATCTAGACAAGAAGGCTGTTTAACAAACGTCGTTCGACTCAAAGGGATCGTTATACTGACTGAATGCGGCCGCGAATAAATTGTTTATCCTCTTCTACCTGGAGCACACTTTCTGCATCGTCCCTCGGCACAGGACAGTGCTCGCACAAGTCTTCAACACATTCCTTCATTGTGCCAAAAAAGGCGATGTGACGGTGGAGACGTCTGTCAATGTTCATCGGGTTGAACGTCGAGTTCATTCCCAAGTCTGTTTTATACACAAGCTTTTCGATGCGCTTCGCCGTCCAGCCAGGACCATATGGGATGTGTAATGTTGTGACATCGTAATCATTCATGTCTAGGCCGGCGATCTCTTCGTCTCCCTTGAGATCGCCCTTGTGCTGGCGGCGCATCCTATGCGTATAAACTGTGTTTCCTTGGGCTCGACTTCGCAAATTACGTCGTGACTCTAGGTAGGAAACGCGCGCCTCAGGACGTGCTAGCTTCTCAAGTACTAGCAAACGGGCAAGGCCTGAGATACGTACGAGCGAGCGCTCGAAGATCTAATCAAAGTCAGAAGAATTCTGTCCGTAAGCATAACGCTGACTTACGGTCGGATCAACGTCCGCACGCCGAAGCTCGGGAACGTATACTTCGAAGCCGCGAGAGGCGTACTTTGCCAGGCGGACTTCATATGACGGCGACCGGCGTGTCATGTCCACCGTATTCGCCTGGCGCATAAGTGCGACGATAGATCGCGCGTTCGCAAGCACGCGCGTCCCGTCGTAGGCGACGCATGGCGCGTCAACGTCGAAGCCAGCAAGAATTTCTCCTGGAGAGTGATACAGACGCAGGACAATCTGCACAGACCGATAGGGGTATTGCGCTACGAGAATATAATTAACAGATAGCAGAGTCCAACTTATATTATCACGCACAATGAATGGAAATGGCATGCTTTGTCCGCACGCAGGTCGCGTCCCAGGGCACAGAGTCGCGGACGGCCTCATAGATTTGATTGATCTTGACTTCGGCCTGCTCGGGATTCAGACCCCATAGGAAGAGGTCGATGTCCGACGTCGGGTAAGCCGATGAGTGGAAGTACTTGCGCATCGTCCGCCTCGACTCTTTGTTCGCCTGAGATATAGGGAGCAGACAGCCAAGCACAGAGCCACCAGCCGCGATGACATTATTCCAATCGGTGAGTTGCGAGAGAGCACCCTCTGTGAAGATGGCCCAGTTCTTGCGGAACTCGTCGAGGGACTCTACGACGCATGGCTCGCCATCCTTCCTGCGCCTGTTGTCGGATAACGGAAAGAGGTGCTTTGCGGTGCGGTCGTCTTCAGCGTGAATGCCGCGTGCGCGGGTCGAGCGGATGCCGGTGCTGTCGGGGACGTCGAAGAGACTAACGAGACCAATGTACGGGTTCGCGAATCGGAAATTTTGGCGATCCTGAGCATAGAGACGGCGCAGCTCGGATTCGACCTCGACTGAAGGCGCGAGGACGCCGTCCAAGGACACGCCTGGAGAGTCAGGTAACGCAGCGACGCGCTTGAGAAATGCTTGAGATTCTGGTGCTTGGTTGATATCGTAGTAATCCATGTTGCTGAAGTAGGGTTGAATGTCGAGCCATTTTATAGATCGCAGGCGAGTCAGGTCGTAGCATGTTCAAATGCCACGCACAAGCTCGCGCACGCTGCATAGTAGACGGCTCCGCGTCGGTGCAGTTGATGGCGGGGGGCTGTGCACCGGCGTTCCTGTGACTTCTAACGGGAGTCACGCCGCGCGTGCATCACCCCGTGTTCTCGCCGCTTGACTCATGTTCGTGAGCACTTGTTGCTCAACAATTGGCTGCAACGTTGATAGTTAAACGAATCATAAGTATTTGCGGATCGTTCTCGCACCTGCGGAATATCATCCGCTCGAGCGTATTTTTATTTTCTTATGAAAACGTTAATATGATGTATTTAGGATCACGCCTGGGGTGTCAGGTAGCGCGGCAACGCTTGAGAAAAGCCTGAGATTCCGGTGCTTGGTTGATATTGTTAGCTCATAGTGTTGATATGCCGTGCTGATGTTTTGTTGAGCCATTTTATATGTCGCCTGACGATGGAACGCAGGCAGGTACACTAGCGCAGCGCGGCCGGCAACGAAGATGACGGGGGCTGTGCCGCGCCTTCGCCTTCTTTAGCCCATTCTAAGTACATCCATCTTCACCAGCACGATGAGCAAGGCAGCACGGGTTACGCTTGCCGCCTCCGTCTTCTTCGCGACTGCCACGATCTGGGGTGTGCACTACATGCAGCAGTCTGAGCGCGAGGTGGGTTGGTCCCCGCGGCGACCGTGTCCTCGCCATTTGGCTCCTCAGGTCCCAAGTCTTGACTTATGACCATGACTTTCCGTAGACCATGTTCAAAGGGGTTATCCGTGACGACGAGCGACGGCGCGAGAAGATGCGCCAGCGAGAAGAGGAGTTACAGGAGTCCATGCGTAAACGCGAGTTGTACGAACGTGTACAGCCCGTAGGCGCGGTGAATCCGGCGGGTCAATGACTTGTGCTCTTCAAGCTGTGAGTCGCGCCTTGTCCCTTTGTTATTGTAGCTCTGTGCTAAACGCGATAATGCTCTTCAGTCACTTAGACATCTTTACATAGTGTATTTTTAGTGCATTGCTTTCGTCGAACCACCTCTCAAAAACTTGCCCAAGATCAGAACTTCTAGTGCAGGATCAAGGCTGAAGCGGTGTGGGCGTAATGAAGAACCAAGGCGCCCTCATGTGGGATAAAATTATTAGTTTACTGGGGGTTCCCCGGTACTAAAAGCGAGGCCAATGGTTGACAATTCTGGTCTTGGTTATTTCGATCACACGAATGCATGAATGACGAGTGCTCATATATTCCAAATCGAGTACTCGCTACTGGATTAAAGTCTCATCGGTCTCAAAGGTTATAAATCTGGTCGTTTCAATCTGTTCCGAAGGCCTTCTGAAAAAATTTGGTCTCTAATGGCAGTACTTTGCGACGGCTTCATGGTCCGTGCACCCTGTATGTTCTGGGAGCATTTCAAGGCCTGTCTACTGGGAACTGCGCCCACCTCCTACGGAATTCAGACGCATTTTTCGGCCAACGGATGACCTTTCTCTTGGTTTTTGTCAATCCATCTAGAAGAGTTTAGTGAAAGTACCTAAGTGAACATAGGTTCGGGAGAGGAGTCACCTCCAATAATAAAGAGCCGAAAACGCAAGTACAGATCCAGCAGTGGTGCTTCTTTCGGACCGAACATCGTTGTCTAACCGTTTCTGCTTCCTTTATCGTATCACTTACAAGGGCAGCAATCATTTTTGCACGTTATTTTTTGTGGCCAGCGGAACCCGGGCCTATGAACATCTATAGCAAGCTGGTTTGGTGCGAAATGTGATATAGCTCCAGTCGCTTCGTGTTTTTGTTGTGAAACACAGTTCGGAGTTGTGTGCGTTCGTACATGGCTTCCTTTCACTTCATCCTAGTGCTTCGCCTCCACCGGTGCCGGTGTCCGTCAGGAGGAATTCTGATGTTTTAATGCAGCATTAATCCCGACTCATCTGGATCTCCGAAGAGGTGAGTCGAAACACCGCTTAGTCTCACCTGGACTCCTCCACATCACATTATGCCTGCGAGCACTTGGGCTTTCGCTGCCTCTAAAGAAATGTGTCTGCAACTGGCGAAATCGACGAGACTTCCACATACCCTGACTTGGTCTGGTCGACTAGGCTAGTCTTGCTTCTTCAGCGCACTCTGGTAAAGGTCCACGAAAACGACTAGGATGTGTAGTCAACGTACTACTTCAACTCTCTGGTGAACGAAAAGGTAGAGGCACAGTGTCTTTGGGTGTAGGGGTGTGCGTTAAAGAGCCGGGTATGGACAAAAATAACACATGTTCACAGGTCAACTTGATCGGAACTCGGCTGGTGCACCGCAACACCACGCGCGCGCACTGGATCGAAGGAATCAATGCACGAAGCAAGATGGCTGCAAGAAGCTTGTGGGGATCGGAACTTCCATTTTTCATATCCAGCCGTAATATGCATCGACAACTGTTGCTCACTTGTAGAGTCGCTAGCGTTCCGTTCAAGAATAATTTATCGTCAGCGCGAACAAGCGTATCCGGACAAGGCCTTCGGCCCACGTCACTCGAAAAAAAATTATGCAGCTCCGGAATTGTCGGCACACTGGTTTTCATTCAGCATGTATTTGAACATCGCCGGGCTTCAATCAGCATGGATACACGTGCAACTATTGGGGCCACAATCTTGTATCAAAAACTCTCAGTAAACCGCCGAGTCGCCCATCCAAGGATGGACGTTGCTCCACGTCCAAACCTATCGTGCGTCCTTGGACTTTGGGTACGGTACATATTAAATTTGGCACTAAATCGAGTTCTAATTGTATTTAATAGGACTCGTGTGGGTTGAGGTCGATCCGTCATGAGATGAACATATGATTTATGGTACATGGGAGTATGTGTACAAAAATCCTACAAAGGGACGGCAGGAGGGTCGCTACATATTACTATCTTCAGTTGATTACATGAGACAAAAAAATTTCATGAAAAGAAACTTTGAAGGCGTTGATACATATTCTGAGAGGATGGAAACGAAAGAACAGTTATCTCGAACAGTATTACCATCTATTCCACCAATGGTCCTTGCGGTTTCGTTCGTCGCGATGGTCTCGCTTCTGCCCGCAGTGGTCGCGGCTGCGTTCGTGCCCATGTACAGGTACATACTCGCGCTCACGGTCATGCTCGCGCTTAATCTTCGCTAAAACAGATGCGAAATCAGGGCTCAAGAATCTATTGGTAGAAAGGTCAGATGGTAGACGCTCACCAGAACTATACGGACCTGTACCATGTTGGTTTGCGTCCGGTTTACTGCGAACATGCTCCATGGCACGATAGGAGTTGCCAACCGGCTGAGGGTCAAGGCCAGGGTACGGAGGTGGTGGCGGAAGGCTGCGTTCGCCTTGTATCCCCGGTGCCATAGTCTGATCGACGCCGTTGATGAGATATCGCTCATTTCCGTCGGGATAAGAGTAGGTAATGTGTTCATTACCCTAGCGTGCATAAACATAAGCACATATATAGTTTATTCCGAAATGTATTAGCCACTCACATTGGAGTCCGTGCGCTTCCAAACACTTTCCGTGACGCCATTAATCGTACGGGTCATCCTACTTTGTGAGACCCAGTGACCGTTCCCGCTGGACCCGTGCGTAAAAACTCCCTGGGATGAAGACTGGAAATTCGCAATCTGCCCTTGGAACGGATCACCTAATGCGGGATGCATATTCATTCCCGGGAACATTCCGAAAGCAGGGTTTCCTCCAAATGAACCGCCAAAAGGCGGGTTATGCCCAAATGGATGACGCCCAAAAGCGCCTGCGTCCGCAAAGAACGGGTCGTCAAACGGGTGCCGCATATCACCAAATATTGAATTAAAGAGAGCAAATGGATCTGTGAATCCGAAGGGGGAGCGAGCCTGAGGGCGTGAACCCGAAGATGCACCAAAGGAGTGCGCGAAGAAGGGGTCATCGAATTGAGTTCCGCTAAAGGGATCACCACGTCTGCGATCATGTGTATGAGCCCGGTGCCTGTGATGTCCATGACGGTGTGTACGGTCAGCGTACGGGTCCTGCTGTACTTCTGGTGGCGGCCATTCTCCCTGGCGGTCGTAAACCTGACACGAACGATCAGCGCTGGACTAAGTAAAGTATGATATATATCTGTAGCTCACCCTGCGCTTGTCCTCATCGCTGAGCACCTCATATGCGTTATTCACCTTTTGAAAGTGGACGTAAGCGACAGTACATGCGGCTTGGTGAACGCGACAAACCTTTCGAAACTTCTCTTCTGCACGTGCTTTATCTGTTTCGGTCGCCCCGGGCGGAAGTCTGTCTGGGTGTGTCTGCAATGCCATCTTGCGGTAAGCCTTCCGGACTGGCAGACGAAAGACATAAGCCAGAGGAAGTAAATATGAGCTCAAGGAATACACACTTTCTTCTGGAGGCGCATCCTTCGTCACATTTAGTGCCTCGTACAAATCATTTGCCATCGTTGAGAGTTGGGGGGGAATGGACAAGTGATGTGCTTAGACTTGCAGGTGCGGAAGCTTGCCCAGTAATTGGCCACTTATACGAGGTATTCAAACTCCGACTCCGAATGGGTGTCTAGAAATTTCCTCGAACGGCGAAAAGCCAATCCCTAAAACTTTAGCAAATCTCTTCTTGAACTCTGGACAACTCGTGTTGGCCTTGCTTTCGCTTTCTGCTTTCTGTGCCGGAACATGCGCTACCAGGAGACTGTTCTCTGTTCAACTGGTGCTTCGTCGTCCAGTCAAGGCCTGGGATCGGTCACACTGCATGACTTGCAGACGGGGTCTTTGTTGGCTTCTTTCAAGCAGACTTGCTCGGATATACATTCCACTTCTGTGCTTCAGACAAAAAATGGTCAAGGCGGCTTCGTACTTGCTGCTCAGCCAGACAAATCAATTTTGAATGCTTATTTTTTTCAAAAAGTTCTGCATTCTGGTTATTTCTGACGATCTCCAAATTCTGATCCTTCCTTTCCATGCACAGGACCAAATTGGAGTAAAAATGGTCCTTCCAGAAAAGCTTTCTTGCATAGCGATTGACAAACTCGGAGACTACTGTGCTGGTGGAACTGCGCAAGGTCGCATTTATCTATGGGAGGCTAGTTGTGGCTCGGTCCGAACTTGAAAATCATTTACTGAATATATTTAATAGATCGCCTCCGGCATCCTTTTCAATGTCTGGGACGCACACTATCGCAAAGTCACTGTTCTTCGTTTCACTCAGGATGGAGCTGCGCTCATTTCCGGGAGTGAGGATTCAGGGGTTTCCGTTTGGTCGGTCTCGAGGTGTGTGCCGACAATCTTAGGGTGTCGTAGAACCCCACATTGTGACTCCTCACGAGGGCTGATCTATAATTGATCATCTTGATAAATCAGCCTCCTGGCTGACGAGAACCAACATGAGACACCGGCACCCTACTGTACGCTGTCGGACCACACGTTGGCCATCACCGATCTTGTTTGTGGTACCGGGACCTTCCCCTCGTGTCGTATCTTAACTTCTTCGGTCGATCATTCAGTAAAGGTAAGTGTTTGTCTCAGATTGGCCACTCACAATATCTTACGAATATTATCTACCTTTTCGAACTATGATTGATAGTAGTTATGGGACTTGTCATCGCGCACGCTTCTTACGACATTCCTGTTCCCTTCTCCGATCCTTTCGCTTGCATTCGAAATCACCGAGCGCACCTTCTTCGCTGCATCCTCGGCTACAACTTCTGGAGTTAATGGCGGCGTAGTGTATCAAGTCAAGCTCTTTCGAAGGCGAGATGCGCAAAACAGCAGACCTGATGTCGAGGCGCTGGGCGGAGGTGGTGTTGCGGAAGCTATTCGCTTGGACGCAGACCCCAAGCGCATGATATTCGTCGGGTCCGTTAATTTCTCTTCTTGCCGATCATCGTCATCTCCTCTGCATTCGTACTGTTCCTATGCATGCCATTACTGATGCGCTGGAATAGGCAGCCTATCTCGTCACTTGCTTTGTCCCTCACTCAGTCAACATTACTTGTTGGGACGACTATAGGAGAGGTACACCTATATGACACTGCGTCACACCAACTTTTGCGTACGCTTTCGCCCGTTAAGGACAAAAACCAGGGCCTTGCGGTCACTCACGTCGAGTGTATGTTGAAGCCACCTGATCTGATAGGGCACATTAGCCTGGGCTTCGAGGTTGGCGGAGTAACAAGTGCTAAGGACGTCATCCCAACGAAGCCTGTCGCGCCTTTCCACAGAGTTCGCGACGGAAAGGCACGGGAAACGCATGATATACCGATGATGCTGCCCATGCAGAATTTGGCTGTAAGTTTCTCAGTTTATTATTATCAATCAATTCCTCGTTGTCCCTTTCTCTCCTATTCTGCTTCTCGTCCATTGCACTTGAAGCCATATACATTGATGATTTGTGCTGAAATATGCTGACTTCCATTGTGCTTTTCTCAGATTTTTCGGGACCCCAGTTCGTATACAACCTCCGAGCTCCTTCGTGACCATGGACTTTTTGCGCAGCAATCTACTTTTCAGTCAAATAATCGGTTAAATACGTCAATCCATGACGGTACATCGCAACTTTCGTCGTTAACTCAACAAGCTCGTCTATCTGAGCTAGAAGCGGAGGTACAACGTCTGCGCACGCAGCTTGCAAAGGCGAAGGGAACCAATGATGCAATGTGGGAGGCCGTTGTACAGCGTGTCGTGGCAGAGAAAAAAGGGGCGGCAGGTGTAGCTGTCGACAGTTCTGGATGAGAACTTAATCCGCATGCTCTATGTGCATCCGTTTCCACAACATCGCTTGGTCTGGATGGACGACCAGTCAGATAACATTCGGTAAAACTCTATGGGGCCTTCGCTATCTCCGGCCTTGCGTGCAAGAAGGGGATTCATTAGTTAACGGTGCGACCTGATCAGCAGCACGAGGCTAATTTGGTACAAAACGTGCAGTCTGCATTGCACTTCATGTGCCACACCCATGTAGCTTCCATCGATCCTATTCATTCTGCGCTCTGGGACCTGAGTGTTCGAAATGAAGTGTCTTCTATGCCTCACGGAGGTTATTGTTCATTAAAATGGGCGCTGCTGGGACAATATCAGGTGCTTTATCCCTTACCCTCTTGCTGACCTGCTAAGTGTGTCGAGTCGGACCGACTCGGAAATAATACATTTCGTGTGCATGTTTGGAATTGTTTGAGCGTCGTCGACGTACTTATTATTTCCGTGATTTGGACTTGTACCGGAAATGCGGAGCAGGAATGTGGACAGTTCTAGTGCTCACTGCGACAAGACGATAGAATCGGATAGATTGCCTTAGACTACTGTACAGGTGGATATAATTAGTTACGCCGCACCCCAAAATGGAAGGTGTTTCCCATCACCCATCCTACCATTGAAAATTTAGTGGAAGTGCTTGCTATTAGTAACAATGCTTCTTATACCATACCTATGGAGTTTATGCATATTCAGAACATTGTGAGTATTCAATTTTGTAGCATATGAGCTTGTCAAATAAATTCACAAATACGTTTTGAGTGATGGGAAACTGTTTCCATTTATAGGTGCGGCGTAACTAATTATATCCACCTGTAGTGCCGTGACTATTCAGTAAATTATAAAAACCAAGCGTGACACGTGACAAGGGGCTCATCCACTAAGCACGTGCATCGCGGCTCCGTCTACCCAGTCCGACGCGGTCGAGCCGAGTTTCTAACTTTCTAACTTCAAACCAGCCGTCTAACGGGAGCTCGCAGCAGCGCCTTAGACACTCTCGCACGCTTGGGGGATTTGGCTTCGTCCATGCACACCTTATAGTCGGATTGTGAATAGTGTCACCGTAAAATATTTCGCCCGTGGATGTCCTACGCCCCCTAGTAGGGCCCTAAACCTAATGGACGTTGTTGAGAGGGCCAATACAGCGAGGCAGAAGAAATGGTATGTTTTCTCTTATTTTCGCATTCTGTTGTTTGATTTTGCCTTCATCATAGGATAAAGGACCAGAAGGTTGGTGAGGGTGCCTACGCCGTCGTCTACAGAGGTACCTGAGCACGCCACTGCCTTCCGCCGGAAACGTTTCACTGATATTACTGCACAGGACGTGAGGCAGAAACGGGTAGGAAGGTGGCTATCAAGAAAATCAAGGTTGGCCAGTTCAAAGATGGCTTGGATATGTCCGCAATCAGGGAGGTCAAGTACTTGAGAGAACTGCAACACCAGAATGTGATAGCGGTCTGTCTCTGCATTGGCGCTATGTGATGTTCCGGGTGACTTACTTAACCACGACAGCTTTTTGACGTGTTTTCTTCAAAGAAAAACCTCAACCTTGTCTTGGAGTTCCTCGATGCTGACCTCGAGCTCATCATCAAGGACAGGTCGATCGTATTCTTGCCGGCGGACATCAAGAGCTGGTTGGCGATGACGTTCAAAGGCTTGGAGTTCTGTCACAGAAACTGGATTCTTCATCGGGTACTTATTTTATGTATACTACTTTTTTTCTGAATACTGTCTAAAAGAAACTTGCAGGACTTGAAGCCGAACAATTTGCTGATTGGGTCAGACGGTCAGCTGAAAATTGCAGATTTTGGTCTTGCCAGAGACTTTGCAGACCCTGGCTATAAAATGACGTGCCAAGTCATCACAAGGTACATTTGTTCGGCTCTCTTTGTAGCTATACCTCCCACTGACAAGCTTCAAAAATTGTTTCGAACAGATGGTATCGACCTCCAGAACTTTTGTTTGGCTGCCGCTATTATAGCACTGCTGTAGACATCTGGTCTGTGGGCTGCATCTTCGCCGAACTCATGCTTCGGATTCCGTACCTCCCGGGGGAGAGCGACATGGACCAATTAAAAACCATCTTCCGTGCTCTTGGGACTCCTACTGAAGAGGATTGGCCCGTACGTATCATTTATCCCCTAATTAAACCTCCGTTACTAAATTTCTGGCGTCTGACTATTCCAGGGTCATACGAAGCTGCCTGACTACGTCCCTGTGGGCCAATTCCCTAAGCCACCTCTCCGCGACCTTTTTACGGCTGCTACTGCTGATGCTCTCAGCCTTCTCTCTCGTTGTCTCACTTACGAGCCACGTAAACGCATCTCGTGCAAAGACGCGCTTAATCACGCGTACTTTTTTGCATTACCATACCCCACGCACCCTTTGAAACTTCCAAAGACTGCGAACCAGCTTGTGCCGCGCCCGCTGGAGGAGGTTGATGGCAATGTTGATCAAAATGCGCCGGGTCCCGCCGTAAAGGCGCATGCGCCCAACGCCAGCCGGTTAAAGCGCAAGGCGTCAATTACTGAAGCGGAGACGCGCTCAGTTGCCCGCCGTCTAGACTTCGCAAGTATATCGCAAAAGTCGCCGTAGACGCCAATGATAGCTCGCGCTCGTCTAACGTGACTCTTCACTTGTTCGTAGTTCCTTCTTCACGTCACTGAGTGACCATGTTTAGAAATCGTAGAATATTTCTGCAAGTTTGTATTGTCGCACTTGACCACTTCTTTCATGTTCTAAATTGATGCCGTGTACACCTGTAGAACAACAGGAATGCAAACAGCAGCGTCGCTTGGCGACGGAAAAGCTAAAAAACGGTATATACGGATGCGGAGAGTTCTGATGTGTGGTCATCATTTCATTAAAGACAAAAACAGGACAGCAACGACGAGGAGAGGGCAAAATTGGGAGGACAAAACACGATCAGACGACGCTCCCGTCGAGGCTTGCATTAGCGTGGCGTATCGCAGATACTGCATTTATCAGTCGCGGATGCCGGGTTGGAAAGCATGCACGTCCCGCACGTCCATGTGTCACCAGCAGCCTTCATTTTCGGGGCCAATCCCGCAGCTGACCAGTCGAACGCTTTCACGGCGGGTGCGACGGGAGGGAGCGGGGCCTTCCCGGACGCCTCAGAGGAAGCAACACTAGCGACTTTCGGAAGGCCATTCATCGATGACTTGGAGAAGCTGTAAGTTGGAAGCGAAGAGACAGGAAGTTCAAGCGCCTCTGCACGAGCATCGGAATACTCCAGGCCGAAAGGAGGATATGTCATCCTAAAGACGAAAACGGGTAGCTTGCACTTGTCCATTTCCATGGCAATGTCCTTCGGCTCCCTTGGCTTCTGAGCCAGATAGGAAAGTCCATCTGCGACAGCTTTACTTGGTGCGGAACTTGGGACAGGAGTGTTTGGCTTGGGGATTTCGCCGTCATCTTCAGCAATAAATGAAGAGCGGAGTTTGGACGGTTCCTTCGGTAAAGACGACCTGGGGCCACCAAACGTTGTTGTCTTGGTATTCAGCGGCGGTGTAAAAAGATTACTAGGCGTTGATGTTGAAGCCCGTACGGGTTCATGCGACGGCTCTACCGGCTCGATAATCTCCGAAGGCCTCGCATAGGAGGTACCGCCTGTCATGTCCTCATCGTCGTCGACGTCCTCGATAGTCACGCTACGGAACTTCTTTTTCGGAGTCGATTCTTCCTCAGGTTCCTCAACTGTTGGGGCCGTGCCGTTTTCATGTACCTCGATGTTGTCGCTTCGCGATTTACCAAGACCCGGCGGAGGTCTGCTACGCTTAGCACCCTTGAATATAGTCATGAGCAGACAGCCAGCATTTAATAATCGCGATTAATTACCTTCGGGACCGTCGCCTCAATAATCGTTTTCGCGCTCAACTCCTTTGTTTCTTGCTTCTTCTCCCTCTCTTTCCCGACTTCCGCAGCTTTCGCTCTCCGTTCAGACATCCGTCTAGTCTCCTTAGGCTTCGTCATGGGTTTCACGGGACTTGCTGTCTGGTACGGGTTTGCAATATCTGGCTTTGGCGGAGGCGTTACTTTCTCTATCATCTCGGTCAGTACGCTCGCTGCTCGTGTGCGCGTCTGCATGCCGTGTGCACTAGTCGGAGATGTGCGTGTATGGGAAGGGGGTGATCCAGGTGATCCAGGCGACGACGCGCCGTTAACGACTTGACGCAGAGGTGAAGGGTTGGCAGGCGTAGTAGGAGGTCGGATAATAGAGGCGCGAGGCAACTTGTGTATGGCAGACAACTTAGACGGTATCGAAGAACCAGATCCCGTGCTATCCGCCCTGGAGGCCGGAGCAGGCTGTGAGGTAAAAGCCCCAGACTGAGTACCAAGGTTATCCCCTTCCTCATAGACCCTGCGACGCTTTGAATTGTCAGCTTTGGGCGAGCTCTGCGTGCTTTGGCGTGCAGGTGAGCCGCGCCGACTCCGGGAAGGCGAAGCACGTGCGCTGCCCGCACCGCGCCAATGTATCGGACCGTTTGGATCTTTGCTTAACATCCTCCTTGAAGTCTTCGAGGACGACTTGTTGTTTGTCAGGGGTGGAAGAGACGAAGATCCAGAAAAGGTACCGCGCTTAGAAGGCGAAGGAGCTGGAGAAGGTGACCGAAGACCGTTGACAGGAGAACGGCTAGGTGTAGAAGGTGTACTCGAGAAGTGGAACGATTCGGGGTCGTACGTCTCTGTGCAAGTAATGATGAATTTCCAGATCCCAAATGCATACATTCAAACCACTCACTCTCTTTGCGCCTGTCTATAAGCGATTTAAACCCTATGAATTCCATTCGATTCACGGGAATCTGACTCTCCTGTTTGTATTTAACCCATTCCAGGATGGAATCGTCGCTCGAATCCATTGGCATATTGCTCGGCGTCATAGGAGGGAGCCCCGAACCAGACGCAACCGGCTGCTTCTCCGTAGGCGCAGGTGTCTGCATAGTACCACCCTCTAATGAGGGCATTGCAGTCGTAGCCATGCCCTCGCCCATATCATCTCTTTGCTAAAGGAAATAGTATTAGGAACTGCTTGGGAGTTTTCATAGACACGTTTCGCAAACCTGAGCATCTTCGTTAATACCCTCTTCTACATCTCGTCGTGATTGTGAAGCTCGACCAAGACCGGCGATGAAGCTGAAAATTCCAGTGATGCTCCAGCTCTTTGAAGCGATCAGTCTCATCTATAGAGTAAAACAACGGAAACAGCAACAGACCTCGTCCTTTCGTTGAGCCAAACCCTGCCTAGGGCCGCTACCCCGGTCGTGAGAGTACGGCTTCGCCGACGAGTTACGGCGTTCGCGCCGGTTAAATACATTCCAGCTCCTGATGGCGCTCATTGTCAGGCTTTGCGGGACGAGAAAGTGGGGGATGACGGTTGGGAATGGGGAGGTCAAGGAGGAGAACAAGTCTCGTGCAAGGATTTATGAGCAGTTAAAGCCACGGCCACGATGTAGGCCACAGCACAAAAGTGTCTAGCGCCGGCACAGCGGCACTGACGACTTTGAGCCCCGTGGGAATACAATTGTCGACCGGCCCTAAATCTGGCTCTGTCCTCTCTAGAGCGGGTACTGCCGGCGTATACGCTAAGAAGTTAGAACAACGTCGTGAACGTCGACGAACGCGACGAAGGACAAGGATGCCTCAGAAGGTCGTCACCACGCCCTACCCCCTCCTAGACAGCGACCCACACGCTTTTCGCGTCGTTCGCTACTTCCGTCCGTCCGACTATGCGACCGTAGCTGCTGGCACCGCGGCCTTTCCTGCCGCACTATACTTCTGGGGTGGGACCTGTGTGCACTGCTGAATGTACAGACGCTAATACGGATACTAGATATGGCGGACCCATCCAATTTCCGTTTGAGAACCAGTCTACGCCTGGGTGGCTTATTGGGTTTCCTTGGCGGTTTTATGCTGGCCTACCAGCGTTCGTCATGTGCGTAGCTCTTCTTCTATCTAACACATCGTATAAACTGTTCTTATACAGTCCGCTTTTGGGGCTGGACTGAGAACAAGCGGGAAGAGGAAATGGACCTTGCGGAACTCAGGCAGCGTGTACAAGGGGGTAAGCCATTGTATGGTGAATCTGACCAACCGCTATGGGTACGGGGCGCTGCGCACAATAACTCTGCCTTCTCACAACTTAAACTCCGTATGTCCCTTGTATTTTTAACTGCTTAGTCGCTGATTTCATTCTAATTCCTTCTGCTGTTTAGACGCATTCCCATGGTGAATATTCTTCAAAATGGGTATTATTATGTGTGCTTACGGATGTTCCAACAGGTTCAACCTCGTCAACCACCCTTATCATGGCACGGACCCCGCGAAGTACGGTGCGGTAACGGAGAAGAAGGATGAAGAATGATTGGTGTCATGTAGTTCACTTTTCCTTTGCTAATGCATATCTTCCTTTTATTTGTCTGTCATTCGCTAAAACCTCAGGCGTCGGTGACGGAACCTTGATTTTCGTCGTTGGCTTCGCTACGCAATTCAGCCCGCGTGGCGGAGGTCTCGCTCAAAATCAACCTGTTTCAATCGTTGGAACATATCATTCGGGAAAGCTGGTGTCTTTACCCGAGGCATTGCCCTATGTTTGACCTGCCTCTTTCTTGTCGTCGCCGCCGGTTTGATTTTAGTTCTGGTTTTCGTCTTCTCGGAAGAACTTAAACGGCACAACTCATCCAGCATTCTTGTAATCATGGCAGCGTCCTCTCGAGCTTCTCTCTGGCGTTCCATGAACGCTTCTCTCTCACGTCTGACGGCCTCTCTCCTTGCTGCTGTACGTTCCTGGTAACGTACCTTCGCCTGATCTGCCCATGCCTGTCGTTCCTGAGCGCGCCTAAGGCTCGCTTCATCTGTGAACCCCCGCCAACTGTGTTCGCGACTGGGGTCGATATTGTGACATCTATCATATTCCTGTACCCCGGAAGCCACATGCATTTGCGCCATCGGACGAGCGAGTGAATGGTTATGCGAAGCGGGTCGTTTATGTTGTCCGGTCGTAACATATGGGAGGAACATGGTATAAGCGTTTTCAAGCGGCTGCGTACTTAAATGACCTGCATACGCAACGGATCGACGAACCTTGCGCTTATTGGGGTCGTGAAGCACTTCGAAAGCTTCGCGCACCTGCTGAGAACGCTCCGTACTGCTCCATCTTCCCGCAAATAAAGAAAGGCGTACCTGAAGGAACTTCCACTTGGCCTCCTCTCTTTGCGTCGCCGTGCACGCGCGATCAAGTTTGTCTGGATGCGTCTCAAGTGCACGTTGTCTGTATCCTTTGCGTACTGTGTGCAGAACGGATGTATGTCAGCCCCTCAGCGAGATGCCATGCGCCCCTTGTAACGTAAACGGCGAACATGAAAGTCATTTTAATTAAAAGGCTCGCCTTCCTCTGCAGACGCTCCTTTGGCGATCCCGAGCACGTTATAGAGATCGGAGATAGGATCTTGCTCTGGACTAGGGCCAGCAGACATGTCTTGCTCAAGGTACTTCTGTGACCGTTGGTGGTGAATAGAACCTATCGATGCTAAATAAGGGTACTCGGAAGTTGCCGGGCCTCGTGTGTCTAAGAGACTCTGAATGTATTAATCTCTTTTCTTTGGTGTGAGAGTTTTTGCTACTCCACGAAGCGTGCTTAGGACGCTCCTTGTATTCCTGATCGCAATATTAATGACATATTAAATGCCGGAGCACGAAAGGGTAGCATTTAGATTGGAGCTTGTATACAACGTGAAATCCAATGTCGCGAGAAATCCAGATAATCTTGAAATAAAAATTGAAGAGGGACCTACGCTACTAATCCTCCAGGACGAAGTTTGACTTCGGCCTGCTCCCCAGTCCGGTCTGAGCAAGGACGGATGCCTGTTAGTTGCTCAATCGTTGGAACTCGAGGTATCAAGCCGAACCTTATTGTAGATCTCTTCAATCCAGTGCATGTTTGACACAGAGCTTTGCCCGTCCATCCACAATTTCGGTTCACGACCTTTCACCTTATCCACGAAAAACTCCAGTTGATAGCGGTACCTGGTTTCAAGAGCGTGATTAGCATCAAACACTACCGCCATTTTGCGGATCGTTGTCAAAAAATTCACGTAGACCACCATTCTTCTCCAGGGCCATCCTTGTACACATAAGCCTTCTCGACCCTCTTCTTTCCTTTCGTAGGTCTGACGGTAATTGAGTGGTAGGCACTCGGCAGTATATAGTTGTATATCTCCACTGTGCCACCTTCGCACGTTGCTACAAGACCTAGATCAGGGATGCGTGGGAGCAGTCCAAGCGGGCCCCAGCCGTGCCAGCATGTATGGCATCTGATAGACGCGGTAACGTCGTCGGGGAAAGCGAGCGACGCAATGGTGCCAATGTCAATATTTCGTTTAGATTCGTCGTTCTTCCGGCCGGGGAAGCGTTCCGCCTGTGCGGTGAGGACGGATACTGGTTCCTTATCCACAACGAAGCGGGATATGGCGAGCGGGTAACCTGGAAAATTCATATATAGACGATACTGATAGGATAAACATGACAGAATTACTTACATCCCATGTCCATGAGAGCACCGCCGCCGAGCTCGAAATTATAGCGGATATCATCATCATTGAATAAATGCATTTGCCAAGGAACACGAAGGCCTGCGGAGACACTTTTGAGTTTTCCTATCTCTCCGCTGTGAATTATGTCTTTAACGCGATTAATCGCTGGGTGGAAGCTACGAGAATCCCATTGGCACTAGATTCATTGGGATTCATTGGTGGGTGCGCTTTGCAGCTTACCGGGAATGGACTGCCTCTAGAAGAACCAGCCCTTTTTGCCGTGCGAATTCGAATAAGAATTTTGCTTCCTCCTCTGTGTCCGTACTAGGTTTCTCAAGGAGTACATGTTTACCCGCCTTCAGAGCCTTTAATGTCCACTCGTAGTGTAAGCCGTTTGGCAGCTGCGCGCCATAATTGTTTAGAAAGGCCAATATCCTCAAAGCGGAGAACATTATAGACGAACAGGGTTATAAACCACATCGATTTCCGGGTCGTCCAGCATATCTGAAAGAATATTAGCATTGAGATCCCTTTCTACTGCTTGAAAAGCTAGCCTTGGTAGCCGGTACTTCCGAAGTGAGCCTTGGGGATATCATGTTGACTAGCGAAGGCTTCAGCTTTTTTCTTATCTCTCGCAGCGACTGCGTAAATGATGAATTCTGGGTGACTCTTCGCCGGCTTTATGATTGCATCGGGAGCTATCCTAGCTGCACCCAGGATACCACACCGCAGGGTCCCCGTTTCGAGCTTGGTATGAGTTGGAGGGCTGTACGTCTAATTGGAGTCCCACGCGAAGACGGTTAAGTAAGCACGTAGTAAAAGCGATAGTACATTGGCTTGACTGACCTTGCTAATGCGCTCAATAAGACCTACGATCGACAACATCAGGGCTGCAGTTATGAAAGACTCTGAGAGGATGGGAGTGAAGAATCCGGCGGTTGCTTAAATGTTGCACGAATAAATACCGAAGCGATGACAACGCCAACTTGGTTTCCAGATTAGGAAGAAAGCTACCAGCGTAACAGCCCACGAAGCGTCTGGCCTTCCGAGTTTCTGTTAATCTGGCCTGTACCGGGAGCAGTGATTCGTTGAGCGGGCCTGAGCCTAGGACTACCCCTAGCTTTAGACCGCGTATAAGTTCCGATCGAAGTAGAGAAAACGGTACGAACACGTCTCAGACACATAAGTGTTGATGATTAGACTTCTAGATGCCTTTAGGTCGAGGGTTATGCGGTAGGACGGCAACGCGGCACCGTGATATATAAAGCAAATAGTACCGATGCCGTTCAAAAAAATCCGCACACGGCTACATTTCTGTATCCGTCGTTCCCTTACGTAAGGCTTCTCCGGGAGCCTTAGTGCCTTGTTGAGACTCGCACGACCACTCATTTATTTCCCCTCAACTGCTTCGCAATATGGCTGACGATCACGGTGAGCACCGTTTCCTATGCGTTCCCAATGAATTTTGTACAGGCACATAAAACCAACCGCCTCAGCACAGTTGTCGCTTGAATCCTCTTTTAGCACTTTGGCGATGTTTTTCTGTGGTTTTTCCTTCGTTATGTGCTGTTCAAGACGATGAAGCTCATGGTGCACATCCCTTCTTTTCCACCTTGCACCATGTCGGTTCCTCTCCTTCATCTAGCTAGCTAGCTGAAATCCCATCCCGTCCGGCTGCACGACGGTGACGCACACCCGTTTTGATGCCATTGCAGTTGCATCACCTCATTTCGCAAGGACCATCGTTGGCCGAGCTTTTACTCACCTTTCTTTGCAGACCGGGGCCACAAGGAACGTGACGACCGTTACCGTTCTTCACGTTACGAAGAGCGAGACAGGGGTGGAGGTGCAGATCGGTACAGTTCGAGAAGAGACGATCGAAGGGACAGGGACAGACGTGACCGTAGGGACTTTGAGGAAAGACCGCGCAGGCACTACGACGAAGACAGGTTTAGGGGTGGACGTGAAGACGAACACGGGGGACGTCCACCGCGCCGTGATCGCGAAGATGGGCCCCTTCCAGGGGGTCGAAGGGGAAGGGGGCGGGATAGGGACGGGAGTGCAGAACGACGTTCGCCGACGCCGGAGGGGGCGGCACCGATCTCTCAGAGGAAGCGCAAGGCTTCAGGATGGGACGTCCATGCGCCGGGATACGAGCAGTACACAGCCATGCAGGCCAAGCAAACCGGTGAGTTTGGCTTGAACACTTTTTATTTGGGAAATTCTGACTGAAATATATAGGTCTCTTCAACCTTCCGGGAGCGAATCGTACGCAGGTCCCGCCTATTCTAAGCATTCCGGGCCTGCCTCCTCCCATGCCTGTGCAAGGTCTTGGTATGGGTATGGGCATGGGTAACAATCCCAACTTGTCACGCCAGTCCCGTCGACTTTATATTGGCAGTATTACGCCAGAAATCAACGAAACCAACCTGGCGGACTTCTTCAATTCTAAGATGAAGGAAATGAATATCGGAACGGGTGCAGCTGGGAATCCTGTCCTCGCCGTCCAATGCAACTACGAGAAAAACTACGCGTTTGTTGAGGTTAGTCGAGTGATTTTATACGAAAAAGACCTTGCCTCCTAATACGAAAACTTAATTGTGCACAGTTCCGCAGCGCCGAAGACGCGACGGCCGCCATGGCATTTGATGGAATCATTTTCCTCAATGGACCTTTGAAGATTCGTCGGCCGAAGGATTATGGTGGCGTGGACCTTTCCGCTCCTCCTGGAGTACACGTTCCTGGCGTGGTTTCAACAAATGTCCCAGACTCAATCAACAAGATATTTGTTGGTGGTTTACCTACATACCTCAATGAAGAACAGGTGCAAGAGTTACTGAAAAGTTTCGGAGAGCTGAAAGCATTCAACCTGGTCCGCGAAAATGGGAACGGGCCTTCAAAGGTTTGCTTATTGATTTTCAGCTTACAAAAACTGTTGCCGATCTTTTTTTTTGTAGGGTTTTGCTTTCTTTGAGTATGTCGATCCGTCCGTCACCGATGTTGCTTGCCAGGGGCTCAACGGAATGGAACTGGGTGATCGCTATCTCGTCGTCCAGCGAGCCTCCATCGGGGCAAAACCCGGCCAGCCTGGCATCCCTAACATTCCTTACGATCAATTCCCGGAGATTCCTCGACCTATCCTTCCCGCCGGGGATATCTCTCAGACGAGTGCCCGCATCTTGCTCATGCTCAACATGGTGACTCCGGACGACCTAACGGATGACCAGGAATATGCAGACATTTACGAAGATATCAAAGAGGAGTGTTCTGGCTTTGGTGAGGTTGATGATCTGCGTATTCCTCGTCCTGTGAAAAAGGACAAGTCACGTTGGGCGCCTGGCGAGAGTGGCCAGCAGGCTCATCTTGATGCGCAGCGCCAGGACGAGGCCGCGGGTGTCGGTCGTGTTTACGTGAAGTTTGCCGACGCCCAGGCAGCAGGGGGTGCGCTAAAGAGTCTTGCCGGGCGTTCTTTTGCTGGTCGCTCGATTATTGCGACGCTCCTGAGCGAGGACAGTCAGACAACGCCTCCACTGAACTTAGTCTTTGCGCCTCAGCCAGCCGCTCCTCCCCCTCTTCCGATCTAACGATGATATATCTTCCGCATCATACTCACTTGAAAGACCCGGACTCCATGTATGCTTGTTGTTCCCGGAGCGCATCTGTCATATATAACTAGTAAACATTATAAACCCGGTATTTGGTCGTCGATCATATGGGCCTTATTCCGGCTTCACGGATGGTAACCGACATTTATGTCTAGTATATATTCGGTGTGATGAATTGCTACCACGGCAAATCTCCATCGTGACTATGCCCTCTTGGAAGTCGATAGTTCAGCAAAAACAAGCCGCGAGAACTAACGCTATTGCAAGGGCATGCAAACAGTTCGAAGCGAGGAATGTTTCCGTCTCAGATAATATATATCTGCATGCAACTGGTAGGCGATAACATTGCTATAATGTCCTAGTCTTCGTAGTCAATGCTGGTAACAATTCACACCGCCCTGAATACAGCTTCAGAAATCGTCAGACGTATTGGCACTGGGGAATGGACCTCTCTGGCCGTTGTGTCGGCGTACATCAAACAGGCGGCACGGGCACACGAAGCCACTAATTGCCTAACTGAAAGTATGTAATGCGTAACTGTACAAATAACCGCTCCGTACTAAAACTTGGCTGCAGTACTATTCGAGCAAGCTTTAAATGAGGCTGCCGAGCTTGATTTAGAATTTTCGCTCACCAAACGTCTGCGCGGACCGCTGCATGGGGTGCCCGTGAGCTTTAAAGACCAGTGTGCGTGGTGCGTTACTGGGCGCTCCCCAATGTATCACATTTACACATTTATTATGCCAGTTGAAATTACCGGTTATGATACGTCTATTGGTTTTACGCAATGGGTGAACAAACCCTCGACTGAGGACGCATATCTTGTGACCCAGTTTCGAGCGATGGGTGCAATTATCATAGCGAAGACCAACGTACCACAGACTATGCTTTCCTTCGAATGTGAGAACCCACCTTTCGGGCGCACGGTGAACCCATGGAGTGCGGCGCACACGCCAGGTGGCAGTTCTGGCGGCGAGGCCACACTACTTGCGCAGAATGGGTCTGCACTTGGCGTGGGATCCGATATCGGAGGGAGCTTACGCATTCCGTCGGGATACTGCGGCATATATTCCTTGAAACCTGGGAATGGCAGACTGAGCTGGAAGGGAGCAAAAGGTTATATCCTTCGTTGCTGTTTGGACTATACTGAGATACAGTCTCGCAGGCGCAACGCCTGGATTTGAAGCTATTCCCACAGTTATGGGCCCTATGTCAAGGTAAGTATCGTAATTCTAGTAAGAATTGCTTTCCATTATGAAGAGTCAGGTCGGTTGAGGATATTGAACTTGCGTGTCGGGCGCTTTTTGGGGCATCAGGGCCCGCTCATGAACTTCCACCTTTGCCTTACCGCGAGTCCTCGTTACCGGACAAGCTACGCTTTGGTTATTACACATCTGGTTCGCTCCATCTCTCTATACGGATTGCCACAATCAACCTCTTAAACCTGCGCAAGACCTGTTTATAAAAGCCTCCCCCGCATGTAGACGTGCGGTTCTGGAAACGGTTGAAGCTCTGCGCAAGCGAGGACATGAATGCGTTGAGTTCGAGCCCACACTCGGTAAAACTCCCCATAAATCGAAGAATGTATACACTTAGCTAACTACAATTGCGAATAGCTCGGGAGGCTATGTACGTTTTTGTGGCACTCACGTCGTCAGACGGCTACAAGACTTTGTTAAGTCACCTAGGCCCTGACCCTAGGGTCGTTATATCACTCATTTACATGATAAGCACACAGCTGACCATTCGCGTCGTCCATAGGAAAGAAGTCTATTTCTTCTAACAATTGGTCCCAGATTCCCGAGTACGTGTTTATTGCTCATTTGCCTGGTGCTTAGCAGTCTCATGGGGCACTCTTGATCAGGATTCTTAAGGACGATTGCCTCCTGGATCGTCCGAGTGTTCTTCGGCGATGAGATATTTGCCTCATGTATAGGCGCAACTGGACCGAGGAGTACCCAGGAGTACTACAAATTTGTAGTCAAACGAGACGAATTGAAACAAAGATGGTATACGGAGGTACGTCGGATGCCAAACGGCGACCAGGTTTTTTCGTAACATTGGATCGAACTGGCAGGTATGGCAGAAGTACAACTTTGACGGAATAATTGCCCCAATCCAGGCGTCTCCTGCTATTCCTCACGGGTACGCGTGTATTTTCATCAGCATTCTTGGTGTGATTAAAGTATATTTCTCAATGATAGTTCGACGAGTACACTCTCGCCACTTGCCTCCGGAACCATATTGTACAACGTCACTGACAGTCCCGTCGGAATCGTCCCTGTGACCCGAGTAGACCCCATACAAGACCAACTCACGGACGAATGGACGAGTGGACCAGGTCTCGGCTCGCGCATATTGGAAGATGGGCTGTACCGGATGAGAAACGCTCCATATAATCCGGAACAGATGAAAGGACTGCCAGTCGGCGTCCAAATTGCCGGGAAGAATTACGAAGAAGAGAAAGTTATTGCGATGATGAGAGTTGTTGATGATGCGCTGGGGCCAAGAGATTTTGGACCGAGTGCCTGGGTACAAAAATCATAGTCCGGTGACTCTTTATTTTTCCATGGGCTAAATTGTTTTTATTGTAGTCCAGACTGACATCTCCGGATTATCTTCTAATGTCAATACTGTTGTCTTTCCCTTTGAATCCATCCTCCCGCCGCTGCTCCAGCTACGTAGCGGTTGTCTACATTCAGCATCTCCGTGCCGATAGAGCAAGAAAAGGTACTCGCCCAGTTCTTCTTGCAATCCTTGTACGCCTCAAAGAAATCCTTGCATTTCCGTTTGTCGTAGTCGTTGCGGTTGAGGCAATCCATTGACGCGCGGGATGCCTGTTCACAGGGGCTGTAGGATGAAGAAAAGCCTTGCTTTAGCGCGAAGCCAGTATATAGCCGGAGCCACGAAACACGTACTCAACATATTTCGTGACTACATTCTTATGCGTCTGGAAACGAAGGGTTTAAGGTGAACGTAGCCCGCGAGAAATATAAAGATTACACGAGGCACTCGCCTTGAAATGCTCCTTGTAGTCGAGCGGCTTCCGAGTCGTGTCATCGGGGGAAGGTGGTTCAGACATGCGCCGTTTGCCGGCACCGTCCGAACGCCCATTTGGGGGGTAAAGTAACGTGTGACATCTGTCACTAGGAGAAACCCGATTTAGGAAAAAGGGGCTGAGAACAAGATACTGCTTGTGGATATTCAAGGGCGTAGCGCGTCGATCTTTAGATCGACACTCCCGAGCTTCCCGCATCGGATGTTCCCATGGAAATGATATCCTTAAAAGCTTAAGCACGGACGCGCGGGCAATGCTCTGCAATTGTAACAATAAAAAGAAAATTATACAAATATACAGGGGGATCACTAAAGCTACAATAAAAGAAGGTACTGATTTAGTTTAGTGCGGTGGACAGGGGAAATGCAGAAAGAAGAGCACGGTGGCAACAGAAGTTTGATAAGGGGTAAGAAGCAAGCGGACAATTCGGGATACGAATTGTTTCCCTTGGCCTGAGGTTGCGCAAGCGAATGGTGTGGGTTGAACAAGGAAGGAAAGAAAAACTCGGCATTCAAAAAGAAAGAAAACAATTGAGTTGTAAAACGTAGCCAAACAGCATAATGACGAAGTATATCGTAGTATATATGCCTTTAGTTACCAGTCTCTTTTTCTTTTTACCCGCGTATCAGGTTATCGGCGTGCCGGCAAACCCTCAGTACCGTGCGAAGCGAGCATGTGCTCATGAGGCGACGGAGGCGATGGAGTCCGCTCAAAGTAGGACGGCATTTGGCCGTGCCTCGAAACGTGATTCTGTGAAGCACCGTACGAGTCCCGCGCCGTATGCACACTCTCCTGGAAGACCGAGGATACAGTAGTGAGCCCAGGATTTGACAACGAACCGTTGTGTTGATAATTATCTGCTGCCTGTACGCGCAGTGTGGGCGCTTGTTGGGACAGACCCGTTCCTGAATGCGATAGATGGGGTTGTGTAGACAATGATGTATTGCCAGATAAGCCTGTAGCAGTAGGAGAAGGCAGCCCTGGTGAGAGAAGTGGGGGGCGCGGAGATGAGGAGGAACTGAGTGGCCAAGGCGGTGGTTGTTTTACGGGTGTCGATGCACCAGATGCACGCCCGAGAGGGTCGTCTGCGAAGACGTCGAGGAGTCCACTAGACTTCAGCGATGGCAGTGAAGGCTGATCGCGACCCCGCAAAGTTGATGTTGACGACAAAGCTGGGGAAGCCTGTGGTGCCGACCCGGGAGTAGGCTCATCATCCGCACGCAAGACTGGGTCTATAACGACATCTGGAACAGTCCAGGTCGGAGCAGATGTTGAGGGCACTTGACCCTCAGCAGCTGACATGCTGGCGCCGGCCGACGTTGAATGGGAATAACACGTGTTACGCCGATGCTCATCCGAGTTACCATCCGAGCTATTTGCAATATGCTGCTCGTGGGTCGGTCCCCAGAATTCTTCCCACTCTTTTATCCACACATTCAACTGTGGCAGCAACTCAGGTACGTTCGGGAATTTTGCAGATAATCTGACCGCATCTGCACCGCCCAACGAACTGTTATTGACAGGGTCATCCACCCCAGGTCTGGCATTATTAGAAGCATGGGGCCCGCAGTATTGCAGCCAAAGCACGCTTCCCACTTTACATACAGCCATTTTCAGTTACTCCAAACGATAAGATGGCTTGAATGTACTGACTCAGGATGCTGTTTCGTGCCCGAGGGCCGATGGCATTCATAATTGTGGGAACCGCCACAAGAGCACTTTGATGGTCACGACTTGGTCCTTGGCGAAGACGTTTGCGAATCTAAGCAATCGGCAGCAATTTAGCGAAATTAATTAAGCGAAATGAACCTCGAAATCAGAAAAGGTAAGTTCCAGCGAGGGCGTGTTGATTGGCGAATACCAAAACCACAACTGGAGTACCGATAAGACAATACAAGCACTCACGTCGCTAAGCGCCAGTACCGAACAAGCATGCAGGATGTGCATGAAACAGTAGCACCATGTACTTGTGTTAGAGTTCGTTTCCCACAGAGACAGCTGGTAGCGGAGATTATCGATGTTGTATTTCAAATGGTCCGAAAGGCTGTGGACCCATTGCTATAAGCACGTGGAGTGAGTTTGAGCACATGGTTCAAATGGAAGAATAGGCGCAAGAAGCGAGGCACAGCGGAGGGAGGGGGGATTATGGAGCACGGGAAAGAGGCAACGCGTTAGTGAGGACCAGTTGGAGTAGTAGGGGGGAAGGGCTGTGAGCAAGCAAAAAAGCGAACCTCCAATTGATTTTCACAATTAGCGATGGCTTGAGCATCGGGCACTGCTTACGAGTCCGCAATAGCAGAACATTAGTTTCAATCATGACAACTACAAAGAGCAGTGAACGCACGTTCAACATTATGATATTCAATCTCCCGTAGAAGTGTTGAGATGCGTATGACGTGCCCCAGCTCAGATGCACTACGCGTCCTCAGTGCCGGAGAATCGAGGTATTCTGCATGTTCTAATCAGACAATTCATATTATAATTTAGACCGATTTGTTGAATATACCTGGAGTATTTACGGGCACACCGAGATCGAAGCTCGCCTCGTCGCTCGGTAAACGAACCCCGGCGACATCTTCCCTGCTGTATGTCGTGGGACGGCGTGTAAAAGTTGCTCCCAGGAGTTCAATTATGTGAATCAACCAGAATGTGCGCCTCGCGCATTCACTTTGGATGCCGCGCGTACTTAGGCCCTCAGAAACAAAAAGATCTGGTCCCGAGTGGGGCGCGGTACGGGACAGATCGTGGAGTGGGTGAAGGATACGGAGAGCAAGGTCTAAGGAATGAATTGTAAAAAACCACTGTGATAAGGAACTGCACCACGCTCTCACCGAAAAAGCCCAATTCCCCCGACATATCGCTTTCCTTGTAAATTTTGTATGTTTGGAGTAGGACAAGCGCCTGCGCGGCCTCTACCCCCGTCGCCATGACACGGCCTTCCGTGTCGAAAAGCGTCTCAAGCGCTGCCTCCGCGAACTTTTGTCCGGCCTCGCGTACAGGACTTACACGTACAAGGGGATTTTGCGACAGAGGTGCTGCTACCGCGCAGACAGCATTGAGGAGAAAAGAGGGAACTCGATTGCGGCAGAGATCAGCGAGGAAGGACGTAGAGTGAATGATAAGTCGATGAGGGTGACAATGCGCAAAGAAAACTAGAAGAAGGTGTAACAGATTATTAGTGCCGCATTACACCAACTCCGGAAAGGCGCGGAACGGATCCAAAAATGCAAATAGTGAAACAAATGCAAGGGTTCCCCTTTACATGGCGATGCGTGGGTACGCAGGCGGGGAATCCTCGTTCATCAGTGCGGGTTGAACGGAGCATGTCGATAGCAACAAAAGACATCTTTTTCCAAAGGTGTCTAAACTATCGACCGCTATCAAAAGGCGACGTATACGGTCTTCAAAACTGTAGGGATGGGGAGCACTCACGGCTGACGAGCTCACGTACGACAAAGTTGTCATATGCGTCCGGAGTACCAATCGAGTTTATGTTTGCGCCCTTGAGTGGGTCACCGTCCGAGTTTGTTGGACAAAGACTGGCAGTTCTAACGCCGTGAGAGGCACCAGCAGGCGAAGTCGTTTGTGTCTGAGAATCATACGCAGTGTCTCTGCCAAAGGCATGATCTCCGCTTTTCAAGCGCTTGCGAGGTGAAGGCCGGTCTTGGGAAACGTTGGATGGTGTACTGTGCGATTGCTGCCCCCCCAGGGGGAGACGTGCTGGGGGAACAAAGATGTCGCCGGTGGCGAAATACGAAGGACCAGGTGTACCGGTGTCAAGAGAAAGGGCTGAAGCAGGGTGGCGGGCCTGAACCTGCGACTGAGCGCGGAACGTCTCCTGCGGTAGATAGGAGGCCGATATAGCGCCAACCGCTGACACGCTGATGTTGTTGATGTTATTGGGGTTCGCGTTAGATTGGGGATTAGTAGTTTCCGGGCGCGGCGCATTAGGTGCTGCAACAGGCCTGCCGGAGGAGTCGGTGTAGGTGCAGTCTTTCGACGCGAAATAGCTTTACGCGTAAAGTGGCTTTGTGAGCGAAGCAGGATAATTCAGAAAGTCATTGTAGTAGCCCCACCAATTGCCGCATGGCGCTGCATAGCAGAGTAGACGAAAGAAACATTAGATGCGAGTAGGGATCGACATGGGGGAAAAAGCGCACCAGTTCCGTCGCAGCGGCGTTTGCTTTTATGGCAAGGATCACAAGCCTAGGATAGAATGACCAAGGGAATATGTTAACACATGAAAAATAATAAAGGGGAGGACGAGGAAAGCTAAGAAAACCTTGACGAGACGCTTGCGTTTTGGACCCTTGAAAATGGTAGAGTGTATATTTTGAGCGTCCGCCGGCGGTTGGACGTGCTTCGCACCGCTTGAATTGCGGGATGCTCGCGCGTGGCTCTGGCTCTGCTGCTGCTGCGGTACCGCAGCGGCGGAGGTGCTCATCGGGGTAGCGCCTGTCGGAGTATAATTGTGAGAGATGAAGCACCGGAGAGGAGATGCGAAAATAGAAAGCAGAGGCTAAGAGGAAAGGGAGAGTAGGTTGGGCAGCGACATGGTCGTTGGGAGAGAGCTAGTCGCTCCGTCTCCGTCTGCCATACGCTCAACTCAATTGCAGTATTCTTGAACAAATCGGTTTCTCCCGCGGCATAGCCCGATCGGCATCTCGGCCCGCACTGCTCTTTCGGGTTTCTGTTCCATTCTTCGTAATTATGCGGCTGCACCAGCCTCCAGCCTTTCTTTTCTATTTTCTTCCGCAGACAGGGCGAGGAACAGGGGGCGATAAAGAAAAATTAACGAGATTCATATGATCTCCCCGGTATCGTCCCATGCCGACTATCCGTTGCCCGTATCTGTCTTCACCCTAATGCGTCCGAACTTCCCCGTCTCCTCGACATCACGACATGCTGTACAAGCAGGACCCCCGCTGTTTGCATCCCATTCCGCTCCCTATCATACAAGCTTGACAACCACCTAATCCCGTGTCACGCTTCAGATAAGCCCTCCGCCAAGACGTAACCAGCCACGTTGGCCAGATCCCCGTCCCAGATCTCCGTGTCGCGAATACATAATATTATAATTAGCCTGTTGGGGTGCTTGTATGGCGGCAAGCTCACATTACCCACAAAAATAACCCCCGCCTAGGGGGGGTCAATCTACTTAACTAGTACTCTTTTGCTCACCGGGTTTACCCCCATATCAGAGTTGTACATACATCAATAGCCAAAGGCACGCCGCAACAACGGCAAAAGCAAGGGCACAGGCAAGTCCAAAAGTAGCGTGTCGGCCGAAAATCTTTTACTCAGCATGTGGCAATACACCTTCTTGCTCGTTAATGTAGTCGACACCTCACGTCAAGTCCCCTTTGATGGGTACGGGGTACAGTAACTCAGGGCATTTATCATGCTAATACAACCAATTACAATAAGAGGCGATCATCATGTTGCGCGTATCTGGAGTTTGTTTAGTCGAAGAGACCGAAGCCCATGTCGTCGTCGGATTCCTCCTGATTAAACGAGTTCGGTTAAATTCCGTTAAGAAAATACGCAAATTGAAGGGCCATACCTTCTCTTCCTCCTTCTTCTCCTCCTCCTTGGGAGCCTCGGCAGCAGCAGCACCACCGGCCGCACCACCAGCAGGAGCAGCGGCGACTGCTCCGCCTGAGGGAACCTGTTTATAAGCCGTCAGCATTGGACTACAGAGCATCAGAAAGATGGTGACATACCGAAGCGAACTTAGCAGAGCCCTCGGCAACAAGCTCGGCAATATCCTTGCCCCCGAGCTCAGAAAGGAGCTTGGAAAGACGCTCCTCGTCGGCGTCGATGCCAACGGCACCTAGGACGCTCTTGATGTCATCCGCAGTCGGGGAAGCCTTGCCACCGATCTGGAGGAGGAGGTACGCAGCGATGTAACGCATTTCTGGAGCAAACTTTAGTTTAATTATCCAGAAGAGCCTTGCTAGTATTCACGCGAGACGCACTTTAGATATTGATAATTGGGCAGCCGCAAATCGCTATTCAAAAAGGTCAGCCTGCTGTTCTCTCTGCTTCCACCCAATATACAGCTCACTTTTAATCCCAAAGGGAAGACTTGAGGATTCTGTCCGTGAGGATGTGTGCAGATTTGTGTCTGGTCGAAATCTCAATGCCGGCAGAATATGCTTACATAAGTAAAACTATACAGTTCTGTCCCAATTTGGGAAGCTACCGCTCCTGTCGTCCGCATCGTCCCCCACTATCCTCGCCGTCCGTCAACCCCAGCAGACCCTCAAGAAAAGCAGCTCAACATGGTCCGTTAAGACTTGGCATTATCCCTGCGTTCGAGGCTGATGCACCCGTTAATGTTGTGCTAGGCTGATTCCGAAATCACCGACCCCAAAGTCGCTGCCGAGCTCAAGAAGAGGAGGACGTTCCGTACCTTCTCGTACCGTGGTGTTGAGCTCGACAAACTCCTGGACATGAGCAACGAGGACGTACGTTTGATTGCTGTTTTTCCTGAACTAAGCAATAGATTGACCGTTTGCGTGCTATTAGTTCGTTGAGGTACGATACTCTTGTCAGGAGTTGCTTTCGAGCGTCACTAATAAAATATCACTGTACTCCAGCTCGTGCATGCCCGTGCACGTCGCCGGTTCCAGCGCGGCCTCAAGAAGCGTCCAATGGGCCTTATCAAGAAGTTGCGCAGGTCAAAGAAGGCCGCACCCCCTAATGAGAAGCCTGCCGTCGTGAAAACTCACTTGCGCAACATGATTGTCGTGCCCGAGATGATTGGCTCTGTGGTTGGCATATACAACGGGAAGGTCTTTAACTCCGTTGAGATAAAGCCTGAGATGACTGGCCACTACCTCGCCGAGTTTTCTTGCTCGTACAAGCCCGTCAAGCACGGTCGCCCGGGTGTGAGTATTCCTCTCCTATCTATATAATAAGTCTTCCCTATTGACTCTTCGGTATAGATTGGTGCTACTCACTGTGAGTCGAGAAACGAGATTACCATACATTATGCTAACAAGGGATTTCTTTGTATCCGTAACCAGCTTCTCGCTTGTCAGTATTCATCTTGTTTTTTTCACATCGTCGTATTGACAATGTCTCAACAGCATTCCCCTCAAGTAATCCTCCTACGTACTTACTCCTCCCTCCCATTTCCGCCATCCTTGTTCCTTACATTTATGTCATATCGCTACGAACAAAAAAGTCATGCACATGTGTATGGAATTATATGCGCGCTAAATGTATGAAATGCTGAAGGAACCGGGTCTGATCCAATAACGCCCCATCTTCGCGGAGTCAGGCTGTATAAACAATGAAATGCCGATTCCAGGGACAACAACGCGCAAAATAGAAGCAAAGAATAGAGGGAAAATTTCGGAGGGGCTGAAGTTGCGGTTGGACATGAGTGGTAATTAATGGCTGCGAAGCCATCGGGAAAGGGAGTCGTATACTACTGAAGCGGATGGCCGGAGCCGTTTTATGCTTGGAAGCCATGGAAGGATCAGTTGTTTTAGAAGTTTATGGGCAAACGTTACATGGCCAAGTCCGAAGTAGATTTATGAGTTTCCCTTAGTACTAGGTGTAGCTTACGTCTTTCTGCCGGTGCAAGCGGAAAGTGACCAGGTCGTCGATTAGACGACATGACCGGGAGACCGAGCTGTCTGAAATTCGGGCGACGAAGGGTCTTTTGAAAATTGGATTCACATTGTCCCCATACCGTCAGTAAGAGCGTATCTCGATAAGTCTTGATGTCCGAATTTCACAGTTCCGTGGGTTGTAGAAGGCTTAACATTAATGTTAAATCACACTAGCGTTGCAGCGGCTTCCTGAGATCTGCCATTGACATGTATATTAAGGGCTGGGATAGTATCAAACGACGAGCTCTTGTGCTTAACCTCAGAGGGAACCAGCAGATGAATATGCGGCAGGTGCCGCTGTGCATGGGCCGGTAAAGGGCGGAAGCATCAATAACCGCCGGGAGGAACGTCCCTTGGGGCCAGACAAGGTCTGTCAATACATAAGAATTACATACATACGAAAAGCACGCATCTTCACCCACGACTATTAATCCCATCGTATACACAACCGGTTGCCATGAGTACTAGCGTTTCATCTTGATCGGAGAGGTGCAGCACTGGCCATTTTAGCGTGGTTTGATCCTGCAGAATTTTATGAACTCGCAAGTCCAACAGATGTCTGATTATTGTACAACACCGGGATTAATACGTCGTGCAGAAAATGACCCTCAACGGAAAAAAAGATGATAATAACGCATATGGAAGTAGCAAATTGCAAGGAATCAGGGGCTTCAAGTATGTGACAACGTGAATAAAGCTTGCCGGTTTGGGTATGGCCGGAAGGGCGAGGCAGAAAGAATGAGGGGAATGAGAGAAATTGTGAAAGGTCCGAATGAGGGTAAAAGAAGTGTGAGATAAAGTCATTGATGTTCAGGGTACATATATGCAGACAGTAAAGGAGAGAGGAAACACGCTGGAGGAAAAGTCTGATGCAATCATAAAGGCGTAGAAGGACAGATCGAACAGCAGGCGTGACTTTCCAAATGCAATCGATATTCAAAAAGAGTTCATGTCCGCTGGCGTACTTGCATCGGTGGTGCGTGTCCATTTGTCTGAGGGAAGTTACCGTGTGTATGTTCACCACTGCTCCGCGGGGTATAGGATCGCGGGGAAGTGCCCGGAGCAAAAGCAGGTCCCTGGCCCTGAGGTACTTGAGACTGTGCAGGTAAAGATGCAGACTGCATCCACTGTTGTCCCTGCTGCTGTTGCCCCGTCCACTCTTGCTCTTGGCCATTGTTGTATCCATGCGTTTGTGCAGCTGGCAAGCCAGCCCCAGATCCGGGATGCGAAAACGGCTGGTGCTGCAGCCGTGACTGTGGTTGCGGCGATTGCTGACGTGATGAGTAACCACTCCGGAACGGCGGTTGCGGTTGCTCAGATGGAGATGTCGGTTGGCCTTGTCCCCGCTCCTGGGCGAAATATCCATTCCGGGGGGCCGTTCCGGTGAAATCAACGGGCTGCCGGCCACGCTGTGCGGAAGGATCTGACTTCTGACTGTTGAGACGGGGGTCGCCGTTATCCCGGCCTGTGTTTGCGAGCCCCCCGCTTCCGCTAGGCGACATTCCAAAAGAGTTCAAATTTCCTGGTCCTTGTATTGGTGAGGACAATCCCTGAGGAGGCCGGCCGTTTGCGCGTGCTCGGTGGTACGCCTCGCACCTCTTGAAGAACTCCTTGCTTGGTAACTCCATCGCGCCTCCAAAATAATCCTGGTCACGTAAGAGCGGCAAGAAGTCTTCCGGCACCAGATAGAATTCATCCTGATGTTCAAGCAAGGAGTCCATAACCCGTATACTCTCAAAGCTTTCCAAGCGTACGGTATCAGTACCCTTCGAGGGAGAGCTGCGGAAGATGTTTGGGCTGATTACAGTCGCGAGGTTATGTAGGTCCATCTTATTTCCCGTCTCCACATCGACATGCGAAAAGGATGCCACCCACTTAAGGAAGGTAAATAGCACTTCCACTGTGTCGCGATTACCTCTAGGAAGTATCATTGTCACAAGATGCAGGCAGCGCTTGCGATCAGCCTCATTGGTCAAGTCTGTAATACAAATCATAAGCTTGATACCTAGACAAGAAAAACTGTTATTACTTACTTTCGGCAGCCATGAACAGCCGATACAACTTGTATGTCATCAATGGTTCAGGAAGTGATTTCAAGAATTTCTTTAGCAACGCGGCTAGTTGTACCGGGTTGTCTTGACTTAAATCGACAGAGGATGGGTCTCGGTCAATCGCATCAGTCAACTCGTTTAAGCGGCGTATGTTCCCATTTTTGCGGAAAATACCCTCAATGGACATATCTTTTAACAAGCAATCAAAACAAGCACGTTACGTCGAGTTAATTCACACCTACCCATCTGTCGCATAGCGGAAATGACATCGTCGATAAAACTTGGGACTCTCAGAGTCGCATGTGAAGCTCCAAGCATTGAGTCAGCCCCCTCCCTTTCAACAAGGATCTCTAGAGGGACACCAAATATACCTGTAATCGAAACACATAAGCTGTCGTCTTATACTTAAAGCAAAACCGCCTTTTACCCTTCTTCTGTTGCTTGTTTGCTTTGAAAAGCTTATTCCAAAATCCACCTTTCTTGACTTCAATGAATTCTAAAAGGTCGTCTATATCAACCTCGGATTTCACAGGCGAACGGCTGAGGGACAGTAGTGCAGCGTGCTTGACAATCATCAATTCCAGCGGTGTCAACTCGGCAATTAGGGGAACATGACTTTGTGACGGCAGTGCACGATGCTGCTTGCGCGCCTCCTCTGCCTCGATCAGCTGGGGAATGTCGGCAAGCGTAATGCCGTCCTCCTGCGCCGACAGCGAGGGCTCATCATACATACCAGAAGGCGAGTTCGGCATAGAATCGTCCACAATCAATACCCCTGTATTATTGCGAGCGAAGTTGGGACGCAGAACCTGACCCCCATCGCCATACAATCCTCCAGAGAGCGTGCCCGGTGGGGCTAATCGGGGCCGTATAGGTTGGGCATGCGGCTGGTATTGTTGCTGAGCCGGAGACGGCTGCGGCGAGGTAGGTGCCACTTGCGAATTGAGTGGCTGGCCAGGTCGGGGTGGGCGTACCGGGGCCGCTGAAGACATCGCGGCTTGCGGCTGCTCCAAGGGACCAGGTCCACGCTGAGTGACATTTACAACATTGGTTGGCTGAGCCGTCTTTCCAGATGGAGACTCCACTATCGTTGAGTGTTTAGGCAACCGCGCAGTCGCAGATACCTTTCGATCAATATGCACGGACTTCATTCGAATGATATCGCTGGAATCACGATACGAACGTTGCTCGGGTCCGTCTCGCATTTGGGGCATGTTAGCCGCAGACGCTAAAACAAAAAAGTCTTGTAAGCTCGGGGCTCCGCCCGGTTCCGTAAATAAGAACTCACGCGTAGGAGAAACTAGAACACCTCGTCTCTTTAGTAAATATGAAAGCCTACGCAATGCCACATTGAGGAGAAACGCATATTGCTCGAGCCTCGACACCGCTTGGAAACCTCCGACACACCCGTGACGTTGATGGTCCGAACAAAACATCACGGTCGGGACTGGGCCGTACGGCGATTCCTTCGCAGTCTCCTGCTCATAGACGAAGATATCGACATTCGCTGGGGGTCGACGTATGGTGGAAACCTTGGGCGGGCCAGTTTCCTTGTCATCCGTACCCGATTCCTTCTGCGCAGTCTCCTTAGGCATAGGCGGTGCGGACGGTTTCCCGCACGTTGAGCACTGTAAGCAGTGCGAGTGCCAGCGCTGGTACGTTCCCAAACGAGCGCAATCCTCTTCCACAGTTGTCTCGCACTTTACGCATAGATCAGACGGTGGCTTGATCGAGAGGCGTTCCGATAAAGATGTCGTTGCATCGACAGAATCCCAGAACGGTGAATCTCCCGCAAGTTCAGGAGCAAGGCTCTTAAAACCATACGTCACACCCTGAGTGCCGGGTGCGCCGCCTTGATCCCCTGTGTGTTTCTCACCACCCCTGATTACACGTCTAGCACTCGGATTTCCGCCTTCGACGGCCAACAGATGTAACTTATCAAGAAAACTAGCCATTGTCTCTCGCACCGAGTAATCACGTTCGAGCTTCAAACTGCCAGTGAGTGCTATTCTGATGAGAATCTTCAAATAATGCGCAAGGCCAGTCACAAGAGCAAGAAGCTCCTGTGTCATCCCCGTCCTTTTTTGGCTCTCTTGAGGACGAGAAAGAAGTGTGAACAAGTCAACCGTTTTCCGACACAAAAGACGTGCCTCACGGACGTGCGACATGCCTTCATCAAACATAACGATTATTCTTCAGTACCTTTTTAGTGTAACAAACGGATGAAGCGTACCTTTTAAATTTAAGCGGGAAAAGCACGTCTCAAGATCATCAATGGTGGCAAATAAGACCTCCACATGCAAGATAAACTTCTCAGCCATTCGAATGGCCTCCAAGTATTGTCCATTGCTGACTTGCCGCAGCATGTCTGATATGCATGCTGCACTCGATTCCTCGAATGCTGACAGGACACTGTGAATCACTGAGTGGATTTATTTAACGTTGGAAAAAGTATCTATAGCTTACGTCCAAATACGATAGACCTGTTGCTCCATCCGTACTTGTTTGTTCTTCAAAGATTGCGCAGTCTCCCTCTCCTCTTCCTCCTTCCAAATAGGTTCGTTGATGTCGGTAGTCGAAGCAATGGAGCTTGCTGGTCTTCTTGAGCTAATTTTGACATTCCAGAACTAACTCGAGCTTTAAATTACTAATCAATATAAACTTCGGCAATTCACTGACTTTGTTGATCATATAGCATTCCGGATGCCAACATTCGTCGCGGTTATTCCTGTTGATCTCTACGAACTGTTTCAAAATCGCACTGTTGCATCCTGCACATTTAGTCGCAAAACGCGTCGAATAGTGGAAATGGCAGTAGACATCAGTCTCGTGTTCGTAGTAAGAATCTTGGGGACCGAACACTGTAGGGCACACGGAACATGTAAAATGCTCAACATGGTATTTTTTGTCTGCAGGTCGCATCATGAAGTGAACAAGACAATAGATCACAAAAAGCAGTAAACGTACTGCATGCTGTGATGTAGCTGCCTCGCAACGCTTGCTCGCATTTGGCACAAATGAGACCGAGTCGTCCGAAATAATCACGTTCGCAGAGAGGTTGCTGCTTTCCGTTGGAGCCCTCGATCGGGAAGAATTTTGAGGCAACAACAGCATCGCAATCCTGCATCAGATCAGACGCCAAATCAGCCAACTGCTCTCAGACATTTGTGTATAGTCCTACCTTGCACTTGAAACATGGAAGATGCCATACGTTCCCCAAGGCTCTGACGAATGCACCCTCCAATGGCAGTGTACACGCGGCACACGTCGTGGTCGCGGGTTGCTGGGCCCCGGACGTACTGCTTGCGGCCCTTGAACCAGCCGCTGAAGGGGCTGAGGACAATGATGTCAAGCTAAGACGCTTAAGAGTCGAGTCATCTGCATAACCAGAGCCATTCTCAGAATGATTGGACGAAGAAGCACCACTGCGACTGTCATTTGGAGTCAACGGCCGACTAAGGGTTTGGAAAGAGGGCATGGGACTTCCAGACGGGCTCGTGCTCATGGGCACGTTATCTGGACGAGAATGGTTCAAATCCTCACTGCGCGCGTGCGGATGCGAGTCGTAGTTGGACTTCAAGTGCTTTCTCTCAAGCTCCTTCGCTGTACCGACCGTTGAAGAACGAGTGGGAGGGTGTGGCCTGGGTTGGGAACGACCCGAGACTTCCATAGGGGATGATCGCGTAGCATCCAGCTGGTGACCATTCTGTTGTTGTTGCTGCTGCTGCAGCTGTTGTTGGTCCCTCCGCTGGGACTGCTGCACTTGCGACATCCCTGCAGGTTGTTCGATATCCATCAAAAAGAGTGGCGAGGGAGTGGATGAGGAGCAGCAAGACTAAGGTCGGGTCCGGCTAAAGAACGAATAAGTTATAGGCTGGCTGCGCTCGAGCTGGTGTGTCAATGCGCTGCCGTCGTTGTGTCGTCGCTAGGTCGTCGTACGTCAAAAGCGGGGACGATGCGCAGGATCGGCGGTATGTTTCAACCGGGCATGCAAGAGGACCAAGGGAATAGTGAAGACGATGAAGACAGCGGCGACAGTAGCGACGAAAGCGTTTGGACGACGAGGCTACCAGTGCTCCGAGTCGAAGGCCTTGAATTCGGCAGGCCGAGTTTTGTGACAGTGACGATGCGTGACATTTGTTACATCCTGGTACACGTTACAAGGGTAGCTGCCGGTGGATCCAACTACTTCGACAAATTCAAGTGAACTCAGTAGGCGGAAAAGCCGACGATTGTGCACGTAGTATTTAATCATAGTTGTTCAAGTGAATTCAGTTGACGGGAAGAAACACAGGCAATTGAAATGTTTCTGCTGCTAATCTTGGCATCATCGACTCGGCTGAAACCATGCCAGTGCCACTGGTCCTGAGGTGTGGCATGAATCCAACATCCAAGTAATAAAGATTAACCTCCCGAAACTCAAGCTGGTTCTTCGACGATTCATTGTACGGCGACCGCTGGGCCTGCCTGCAGCTGCGGAATTGAACGAATTGTCGCTGCACTCGCATTTCAACATCACTGGCATATCTGGGCAGCTGAGGGAATTCCACTGCAGTATGTCGACTGTGACGCACCCGCTGACTGGCACTGCAGGTGAAGACCCCTTTCGAAATTACGACTCGCACGACATTCGGCGCGTACCAATGCACAGAGTGGTACCAGGCGTGCTCTGACGTTTGCCACTAGCAGCAGCGGAACACCAGGGTAATGATGTTATAAATTGCCCATTTATGACGACACTGGCATTCAGTAAAGCAGACGTTGAATGAACGCGTTGTAGTACAAATGCTTGACTTACTTATACACAGCGGTCTACTACCGGACTTGAAAAGCTATGAACTCCAAAAAAATTCGTATGCTCACAACAACGAAAGATACCATGCAAACACAGTGAGAGACGGCAGCTCCAGCCTCCTTTGCTAAAGCTCATCATCTCTACCACGGCCCACGAAGCATCCGCTTCCTTCGCATCACTCGTTTTGTTGTAGTCTTTTGAGTTTAGACTCGTCTTCGGGCGACTGATTGACTTTCTTCGTGCCTCCCCCGGCAGCCTAACATGAAAGTGAGATACTAAGAATATCCCTGCCGCCCTGCAACATCCGGTCATCAACTTGCTGTGACAGAGCGCAGCTAAAGGTCTATATCAAACGAAATCACATTTGTGATTTGCTCCTTCCTTCGTCAACCTTGAAGTCAATATAAGCCGCTGGGCGCTCCACTCCCGGATTGCGGAGGACCAGCCGCCCAGAAGCGGGACGCGGCCTTACCCGGTCCGATCCGAAGACGCTGGGGCGGCACGGCTTACTGCAGTGCTCGGCACATGTACACTGAGGTGCCGGGTCATACGCGTATCCTCCGCAGCGTCGGAGGACTGTCTGGACTGCCGATGATGTTGCGCAAGCCTTATACCTGCGGCGCCGTGCTGCATATAAGACCCGTCAAGCAGCGCGACTTAATACATCACAACATTCTCATCCTCACTTACGCCTGAAACCACTTATACCGATTCAAACACTCCGGCATTCAGTTAAAGAACATGTCTGGCATGGGACCCGACAACTTCAGCAGGTGGCACCGCGACGCCCACTTCTTCCACCATGGGCCGCGACGCTTCAGGTTCTTCCCGCGCCTCTTCTGGTTCGCGCTCGGCGCCGGCGCGTTCGCTATGTGGTCACAGCACCACCATGAACGGAAGCAGCATTATGTTCAAGATACGGCGGATAAAAGGGGCCACTTTGGGTGGCCATCGTCGTGTCACCGACAACACGGTCATGGACGGTTCGAGCGTGATGATGTTGCGCCCGGGGCGTCCCCTGCACCGACGCCTTTCATGGCCGCGCCTGCCCTGACACCACCCCCGGCGATGATACCGGCGTCAACCCCGGCGCAAGTTGCACCCCCTAGCGAATCGACGACTCCCGTCGCTCATCACGAGTGGCACGCGGAAGATGTCCGCGAGGTTGGGAAGCACGTGAGTAACGCCGTAAGTCTATCGATTGTCCCCTTGGAAGCAAGTCGTTCATACTTATTTTTCAGATGGCCGACATGTCGGAAGGCGCACTTGACCAGTTGATGGCCAGTATTCAGGCCTTGAAATCGGTAAGTACCCCTGTCTCTGCTTCATTTAATCCGCTCTCATATGGGTGACATTGAAGAGGATTGCGGAGGCGCGCGAGAGGCGCGAAAAGGAGAAGCTCTATCTAGAGCGGCGCATTCCGGTGGAAAACTCAGAGCGTCAGGATAAGGAAAATATGAGACGTCTCGTTTAATTCTCAATTGATAACATACGTCCCCTAATTATTTACTTATAATTTGTTCTGTCTGTATTCTAATGTATGACCCTCCCCTCCCGGTCACTCATCACCTTGCATGAAATGAAAATAGTCAGGTTTTTCCGAGTTAACATCCGTCAGTGACCTCACTTGACATCGACCGAGAGCTTTACTGTAATTTGTGGCCAAAATGAAATGGTGCTCACTCCGCGAGTTCTTTGTAAATAAACACCTCCCATCGAATACAGCAAGAGGGATGCAGTGCTCGAAAAAAAAACACCACCATAGTAGCCCTTACAATCCGCTCCCCAGCCCACAAACACTATGACCGTACTTGCCTAGACCCGTTCTGAAGGTCGACAACGGGCACATTACATACTGTATACTAACAAATGATGTTATGGATCATTTGGATTTCACACGACCTGAGAAAGTTTTCACCATGATCCTCCTTTGTAGTTATCTTCACCCTCCACTGCAGTCAGCAGAATGGGTAGTATCAATTCTGTACCTGGCTTACATATCATATATCGTTAAGAGTTCATCAAGGAAAAATAAACAGGGGCTAGCAAACAACATAGAAAAGGAGGGAAAAGCAGATGAGTAAAACTTCGGAACACCAGAAATTCGTACATAATCCGTCGTTGTTGTATTAGACTTTACTGCTCTCCAGTTCCGGGACGTCTTCGGCGACGTCACCCGTATCGTAAGCTTCGTGGTTCTCACCGCGTTTGTTGACATATGCAGGTGCGCGAGGGTCCAGCCTACCCTGCTCCTCAGCTGCAGATAAAAGTTTTTAGTCAAAAAAATCTATTGATGCTATTCTTTGAAATATCTTACGCGTCGCTGACCAGAAGTAGACAACGAGCCCAACGAGAACGACTGCGAAAGCGGGGAAGTAGAGCCAGAAGGGCTTGTAATGCTGCACAAAAATAGGAGGAGACTGAGTAAAAGAAGATAGCCGGGCAAAACGGTATGCACTTACGAAGAGGAATAATCCAAAGAGCAAGCCATAAAAGTCACTCGTCAGAAGCGATATGTTGTAGTATGCAGATGACGCCATGCGATACAACAATGGTGCGACAGTGTACAGAATGAACATCGCAGCCGTGTAAGCGACCAAAAGACCAACTACAAAGTGTTGTTAGTGATTACTCAGGAGAATATGCATGGATACAAATACGTACTGTTCTCTCCGCTCCAATTAGTCGTGCGCATGTCTTTGTGTTCCAGTCCGGCAGCCTGGATGCCATTGATAATTGTCCCCCACATGCCCAGTTGACCTACGACCTCGTAGAGTGGTCTGCGGCGCACGAAGAATTCTTCGGTGGCATTGGCTGAATAAACGAGAGAGAATATAAGTAAAGCACATGGAATATGCGCAGCGTACTTACTGAAGCCGTACAAAGTTGCGCCAACAATCATGAAGATGTCACCCTTGACCATACTCACGGCGGAGTAGTTCTTACCCGTGAGGGTATCGGACGCAACAAGCAGGCCCAGGCCACCAATGCAGATCAGTACACCGAGCACTTGTGTCCAATGGAATTTCGTGCGCATGTAGACCCAGGTGAAGAAAAGACACACGGGTATCGCCCACGCGTCCAACAGCATACACGACAGTAAAGTGGTGTAGGCATAAGCTTTAACGACAAGAAAGTTGCCCTCGACGTCGCACGCGGCGAGTATTATGTCTACGTATATGCACTCGAATCAGATAATAAGCCGGAGAGAACAAATGACGCACACTTCCAGCCGTCTCTGATAATCATCTTTGCCCATCCCTTGACTCCGTCTATACACCTATTGGCGTCAAACCCAACTTCCCGATAAGCCAAGCGACAACTCACATTGATAGATAGTATATGGTGTATAGATCACGAAAAGAGAGAAGTACCTGCCGACGGATTCAGTCCCATCCGTCTCTCCAGAACGTGATTAGACTCACAGAAACCAGGTCTGTGTTGTTGAAAGCGCCCAGTTCCTACTGACTAGTTCCGTTGTCGTCACGTTCGTGCATGTAATGCACAGTGAAACCACCTGGCCCGCGAGCAGTGACATACAAAATCGCCGAGTCCAAATGCTTGCAAAACGTGTCCAGGAGCTTCTTGCAAAGGCGACGAATGAGCTGTAATCAATTGCCGGACGCACATCCTGCACGATCCCGACACGCTCGTCCGTTATCGGGCTCGTTGACGGGCGTAGGGACCTCAGGACAGACTCGATAGCGAAATGTTTGCTATCGCTGTCGCTGTCGAGGCGCGCGAGGGCTGGTGAGTCGTTTGCACTGGGGATTTCGGCCATCGTCAGGTTTCGTCAAGTTTTCCGCGGAGCTGACTGAGATGCTGGTGGAGGCGGAAGACAAGGAGGCCCGAAGGTCCATCGATGCAATGCCCTCAGCTTTTCTATACAACCGTTAGCACCATTCATTGGAGAAATTTTTGCTCCGACTTTTTTCAGGCACGAACCGCGACACTAATCCAATACGGAAGCAAATGCAGTATGTTGACGAGAAAAGCCATGTGAGAAGATAAAGAGGAAGCGACTGCTGCTATTTAACAGCAGCCAACCCTCGTATATGCGCTACTAAAAATAGTGTTCTTGCTCATTATGCAGAGCGTTTGCACGGTGTCGAGATCACTTGTGCCTTGAATTCTCAGCCTCAGAGCGCTAGCTTAAAAACCCCAATTCATTTGAGTTCAAAGATAAGCTAGCAGTATCACCCTCCTGTTACAGATTTTATAGGAGAATATATGCAATTGAGTGCTCGGCAATGATAACACGGGTACTCCGTCCGTAAGTTTTAAAGTGAGAAAAAAAATTGCAGGGGCCCCGGGTGCCTTTTTGACCTTAACCCAGATCACAGACATTCCCGTGCCGGGAGGTCAAATACGGTTTCCTTTTGTAAGAGTGATCGGCACTCGGACTCCGATTCTGATTTCTAAGGTCAACACATCAGCTCTTACTGGTCTGTCTCCTTTAGCCATGTTGGCCGTTTCACACCCAGTCGCTGTGCCAGACCCGTCCGTCGTTCCATCAAATGCTCCAGAACATTGTCCTGGAGTGGATTCCGACCTCGCTGGCAAGGCTGATGCATGCTCAGGGTGCGCCAATCAAGATATCTGCTCGTCGAACAAGCCTGTTGGCCCCGACCCGGCGCTGCCACTCATCAGAGAGCGCATGACAAGTGTTCGTAGGAAGATATTGATTCTAAGCGGGAAGGGTGGTGTCGGTAAGAGCACCTTTTGTGCACAGTTGGCGTGGGCATTTGCAGCGGACGAGGAGATTCAGGTGTGCATACACCCCGTTTCCGTCTTGCTCTTAACTGCTTACTTCGCCTCGTTTCTCGCAGACCGGAATTATGGACGTTGATATATGTGGACCGTCGATTCCGACTATCCTGGGTATTGCCTCCGAGCAGGTACATGCTTCATCTGCGGGCTGGTCTCCTGTCTACGTCTCCGACAATCTGTCTGCCATGTCTGTTGGACTCATGCTGCCGACCTCCAACTCGGCGGTTATGTGGCGCGGGCCGAAAAAAAATGGTCTCATTGCGCAGTTTCTCAAGGATGTTGACTGGGGTACGCTTGACTATTTGCTTGTCGACACCCCACCGGGCACGTCCGACGAGCACCTTTCCGTTGTGCAATACCTAAAGGAGAGTGGGATCGACGGTGCGGTCGTTATCACAACTCCACAGGAGGTCGCGCTCCAGGATGTACGCCGCGAGATTGACTTTTGCCGTAAGGTTGGCGTACGCGTCCTCGGTGTTGTAGAGAACATGAGCGGTTTCGTCTGTCCATCTTGCAAAGGGGAATCGCAGATTTTCAAGCCCAGTACAGGCGGGGCAAAGCGGCTTGCCGAGGAAATGGGTGTGGAGATGCTGGGAGCCGTTCCACTCGACCCACGCATAGGCAAAAGCGCAGATTATGGCGTCAGCTTCTTGGAAGAGTATCCAGATAGCCCTGCAACCACCGCTTATTTAGATATCATTGAGAGTGAGTCGCTTCTCTTTCTGCCATTATACAACTGTTTACTCATTTACAACTTGTTCCTGTAAATTAGGGATTAAGAATATTCTCGGTGACGACTGATGTTTCCTTCCCCTTCTTTCGTCCTTATCTGCATCTAGATCACGTACATATACATACCTGTATTACTCCGCCCTTATCATCATGTTGTATCACCGCATACGTTACTAGTTTGAGGCATGAACGCGGATAGGATTAAAATAATACACGCCGGTAGCTAAGAGTACCTATGACAAATCAATGACGATCATATACATACGGTTCTATTCTACAAAATCAACGGAGTAAGCGTATGCGACTGGAAAGCAGAATAAAAGCTCTATGACATGTTATGATATGTGTATCTTGTAGATGGTCCATAAGGATGGGAGTGTAGATAGACAACGAGACGTGGATCTAGAAGCAATGGATAGCGGATATTCGAAAGAGGATCACGATAATTAGAAGATTATAAAGCGTTTCTCCTTTTTCCTTGCCGGCGTACCAGTGCTGCCCCCGCTCTCCTTCCCATCGGTAGTTGAATTGGGGGTACTGGCCTTATCTTCACCTTTCCAACCCTTCCCCCCGGACGACTGCAGACTAGCACTATTGGCCCCACTTCCGACTTCATTCGACTTCCCGCTTCCTGAATGAGACTCACGCTCTTCACGTACTGTCCCAAAGTCGCGTGGCATCTCGCTTAGAGGAGCGTCAGCAGCAGTCTCATGCCGCTCGATAATTGCCTGACCCATCGGACCCATCGCGGCCAGTCCCCCTGCGAGACCCTCAGCACTCTCGTGGATTGATACCGTACTAAGTGTACGCAAGAGTTTGCGCGGCCCAAAGAAGCCGGAACCGTGCTCCCCGCCGACAGTTGACGCGGTGCGTGAGCGTGCAGGGACGATGAATGAGCCCCCGCCAGTCGACGGGAAAGGGATCGAGCCCACTGAGCCTCCAGAAGAGAATAAAACGCTAGAACGGGAGGCCCCAGCTATCGGCGGCGGTGTAGGACCAGGCATCGGAAGGCCTTCGCGCAGTTCTTCATATGTTGGTAACCCCATGACAGCACGTCGCACAGGAGATGCGGATGCAGACCCAGCTTGTTGATGTATATATTGTGCTTGGAGGATGCTTGAGCGACGTGCGTAATGTACAACTGGATCATTCTCCATATCCGCGGGCGTCGGTGGACGCATCGAGTCACGCTTTTCTAAGCCAGGCCGGAGAGCTGGTTGCACGTTGACCGGCGATTGAACGGCAGTTTGGCTCGCCGTGGCAGTTACAGTTTCAGTACCCGACTTGTCACCGCGATTGTCCTTCGACATGTTTATGGCCACGGTCTCTCCGGCCATACTATCTTCTACTGCTGTAGATGATTCAGTCTCCATCGCCCGTCGGTCTTCTACCATAATACCAGGCGGAGATGTGGGATTATTCAGCTCCGACACGTTCGCCTTGTCCGTGTTATCATCATTTGAGGCAAAGGATGAGCGAGGCTGGGAGCAGTCGCCGTTCGCATGTGGCGGATCAAATACGATGGTCCGAACCTCCCGCCGATACTCCTCGATTTCATTCCATAGCGCTTCCCGAAACTGATCGATGGTCTCAAGCCCCTCAATGGCCCGCCACTTTTCGTATGGGACTTGACAGACGGGCTCATCGTTCACGTCATGATATGATGCCAGCCACGGATGTTCGAGAGCATCAGTGACCGTGATTCGCTGTACCGGGTCAAAAGTGAGCATTTTTGTAAGAAGATCAACGGCTATCAACATGTTTTATCAGTCAAAGATAATACAATTTTAAAAAAATTTGAAAGGAGTTTCACCTAAGGGGTCGGCGGGGGGGATGAGTTTGTGGAATGGCACGGTTTTTCGATACGACAACGATCGAATATATGCTTGTGCCTAGAGGGATAGTCAGGTTCAATAACGAGTATTACTTTTTGACCAAAGGGGCTGGCTGGCCTTATCGCTGCATATGCGCTTCACAACGTCCTCGTCCGGCGTGCCTGTTCAAGAGTTCAGCAAGAAATAGCTGTGTGAAAGCTAGGGATATTTCCATATTTCCGAGCTACTTACCCAGAACATCCAAGATCTTGTTCAACTGATCAACTAAACAGTTCACTTAGTCTTCCGTGTCCCCTTTATTTCAATTTTACTAACCATAACTAGAAAGTACGCTTGTCAGCTACCGAACACTCATACGGAAGCGCAAATACCAACTCTTTGCCTTTGAACAAAGGTTTTCCGAGAATCAGTTCTGCCATTATGCATCCGATTGACCATACATCAACTGTGTCTTGAATTAGCTTTCAGACGAACAAATTATTCCCCAAAACTTACTCGCAGTGTTGTACCGTCTACAGGACGGCGAGGAGGTCAGTAAAACGGCACAAATATAGTCGGGTGAAGCTACCTAAAAGCGAGCATAATTTCCGGAGCACGGTACCATCGCGTAGCGACATATTCCGTCATATGCGTGGCGAACTCATCAGGTACTGCGTCGAAGCCACGACTCAGTCCGAAGTCACATATTTTTAATTCGCAATCCGCGTTGACGAGTAGGTTTCCGGGCTTGAGGTCCCGGTGCACGACAGAGGCAGAATGTACGTACTTCATCCCTGGCAGTAGTAGCGTGTGAGGGAATGCATAAACCTCATGGACACGGATGTACAATATACGCACCACGTAGTATCTGATACACGAAGTACTGTACGTGTTCATTCGTGAGCGTCTGACCAGACTTTATGATTTGGTGAAGATCGGCTGGACGAACAGGGGTGGGGATAATTAGGATAAATCCGGAAATAGAGAGGTTATAAAAGCACACCTTCCATTGGCTAAAATGATGCAAGATGAAGAAATTAGCATAGCACATAATCAAACGGATGTACTGTCTGTGTACCTCCATGAATAGGTAGCTGGAAAGACGATGTGACATTAGCACGAGTTCCGACTGTTATTAGTGCACCTACATTTCGTTGAAATCTTTTGAAATTGCATCCACATCAATCAAGCCTGTGATATTCTCGTGATTGGCAAAGTGTCGTAAAAGTGTAATCTCTCGTAGCGCCCGCTTTGCCAGCGAGACTTTCTCTAATACCCTTGTGACGAGTTTAATAGCGACAGTCTCCCCAGATATTTCATCTGCAGCAGATCTGCCGAACCGACATTAATGGGATTGAGACAAGCACAAGTAGAAAGCTCGTACATAACGACGCCATAAGCTCCCGAGCCCATGTCTCGGACCATCTTCCATCGTCTCTCAACATGAAAGACCTTTCCAAATGACGAAAATAAAGCGTGATAACCTCTATGTTCGTGGTCACAATAGATGAACACGAGCCATGAGCTGAAGGACGAGTGGCAACACTAACCTGCGGCGCAGATTCAAGTTGTCCCCCGACGCCGGGCTAGACAAGCGACGCGTCCGCGAGCGGCCTCTGTCAACATTCCATGAGCCCGGTGAACCCTTGTCCTCCGAACTGGACTCCTTGTCATTTTCGCGGGCACCCGAGCGACGCCTGCTCCCTTGTCGGACACCGTGGCCAGATCCTGAATGACGGTCATTCCGCACTGAAGCGTCCCCGGTCTTGTCCCTCTGGGACATAAGCTGCTTGCAGTCTGCTTCAGAAAACTTATGTGGCACCAACGCTATAACGACCAGCAGTAGGAGCCGGAAGGGGAGAGCTAGATTTAGATGGCCCCAAAAAGTGACTCCAAGTACGGAATTTGACTAATACGATAACACAGCAAGCCAGTGCAGTGGGAAAAGGGGGATCCCGTCTCGAGCGTGACGGAGAGTTCAGAGGAACAACGAGGTATTTAAAGGTCAGAAACAAAGGAGATACGAAGGCCGCCGGGGGGCGTATGTAATGGGTTTCGGTCGTGCGCGTCGCGTTCGGAAACTAGTCACCCCAACCTGACTTCGCCCAAGCGGCCCTGATTGGCGCTACTTAAACCGTAAACTTACCCGCTCGCTGAAAGAAACACGTTTCGAAGTAAAAGCGAAAGTACATTATTTAGCATTGCGAGTGTTAAGTACGACGAAAATATAGCACACGGCATCAAGAAACTACTCAGGGCAAGAATGGGGGAGGCACTTCGAAGATGTGCAGAATATATATTCCGACAGAAAAATGAAATGAAAACATGCTTGATGCACGTTGCACTAAACAGTAGAAGGAGGGAGGGACTGAACTGGGGTCTGCGACTGCGGCGTCGGACTCTCACTTCGATCATCTCCAAAAAGATCAAGGAAGCCCGCTTGACGGGCCTTGTTCCCAGCTTTCTTTAGGACGAACTCCCGTAAGCCAGCCTTCAGACCTGGCTGTTTGTCCACCAGCTCGCGAAGCTGGTCCTTCGGCAGCTGTAGCAACGCTCCAAAGCTTGCTGGAGCGATCGTTTTTGCACATCGAATAAACCCTTCCCACAATGGAGGATTTGTCCAAATCTTCTTCGTGATAAGACGTGAAAGAAGGGTAGTAGAAACGAACCCGACCAAAGACTTGTATGTGGTGACGGCTTTAATAACCTAATTGATATCTAAGATGGTATTCAACAATCTCCGGTGTAAGTACTCACAGTTCTCAAGAACAGTACAGGAAGCACTGATTCGTCAACGATCTGCTGCATTACGACCGCAAGGATCTCCGACCGGAATACGTCCGTCACCGAGAAGCAGATCTCAATAGCTTCAAATTCGTTTTAATAATTGCGACTCCCCCAAGACGTGGAAACGCACCTTCGATAGCACTCTTTAAGCCTATTTCCTTTTCACATTTATGAAGCAGCACCATCAATTCGGCAGGTGGCAGCAATTCACTTTGCCGGACACGGGGGAGGTTGGAGGTGACGCTACCAAACGTCTGGGGAGGCGTTGTTACGATTGATTCAAACACGCTCTTCACCAGCTGCTTAGCTTCAGGAGTCCCATTTAACATAGATACTATCCGTGGCAAGTGACGGGTGATATCAGCCTAAGAATTACAGCAGTTAAATACGCATTCGGAATACGGATATGGGTAAATAATGCATACCTTGTCCATTTCCGCAATAATAGGTATGAGGAAACGCGCGTCTAGCTCGCGCTCCGTCATGAGACTTTTCACGAGAGTCACAAGGGGTGGGCTCGGTCGAGTATGCTCCGTAAAGATTGTAAGGATGCGCAAAGCAAGGGACTCAGCACCGGGTGGAAATGTGCGCATCAGCGTTAACAACTTCCCATGACTCGGGCCGAGTGACCGAACGAGTGCAGTAATGAGATCCTGTATGGCATCCTGCACAGAAACGTCCATCTGTCCATAAGTGTCGAATATTCTGCCCGTATAAGATAATCAACACGGACGAACGCGGAGAGGTAAAACAACTGGCAACGAACTCATCCAAAAACTCCGGGCATTTCGCACATAATGCAAAGATCAGCTGCACATGCTGGAGAACCTGGGATTTTTGTGCTGGAAGCTCGAGGTGTTCTGGGAGGAATTCTGTTTGTACTAATTCCTCTTGGGGCATCTCGCCGTCTTCCATTGTGTCATTCTCGCCGTCACCGATCGCCTGACCGTCAGCCGGAGAGCTATCCGACGGCCGCTTCTGCAGTCGGCGAAGCAGCCGCAGGGCGAAGTTCCGAATCATATCACCCATGGGCTGTACGTCGGGTACCCACCGTTTGACAGTAATGATCGCCGCCCCTCTAGTAACCTTCTCTGAGTACACGACGTTCAGATGGTACATGGAAAGAAGTTGGTACAAAACAGTACCTTCATGGGTTGTCAAATCGAGAAGAATTTTCATTGCTTGGTTTCGAAGAGGAATTCGCTGAGTTACAAACTCGCGCAATGTGGTAAATCCAACTTGCATCCTAATTTGTATATTGAATCAGTTGGATGATGGGGAGTCATTTCATGGGCACATACCGATCTGGCTCGACACATAAGTCTCTCAGCATAAATAAAACTTCTTGTGGCACGAGCGGAATATCCAGAAGGAAACGAGAGAAAGTTCGGTGCTTAGAATCTATAAGAGGCTCGTAAGCGGTGACAAGCTTTTGCACCCAAGTGGGATAATTTGGAAGCTACTCAGAAGTGTCAGGCCAAAAAGTAAAAGAATCAATCTGACCACGCACCCAGTCTGGATCTCTGGTGCTCCTAATCTTGTCATTGTACCATTCCTCGTTCATCCAAATAATAGCGAGTCGTTCCCTACGTTAAAAGGGTCACTTCTCACACATGGGAACAGTGAGCAGAAAACAAACCTCGCGGGAAAATCGGTCATAACATAGTCAAATAATGTCTGTCTTATACGCTCTTGCCTCGACAAAGTATCGACTTCCATTGCAAACTTATTATTGTTATGGCCATCCTCAGCTCCATTTTCATCGACCCCGTTCTCATCCATGCCGGGAGAAACAACGCGAGTGATCATTCTCACGAGTAGTAGCATCCACAAGTCTTGCGAAGATGCACCCTGCTCGGGCTGGTGTACGCCCTGAATCGAATCAGCTGATGTAGAAAGTTCGCTGCTGGCGTTCCAAATGCGCGTCATTGAGGATCGTACAACGATTCCCCGCTCTGCTTCGGAGAACTCTCGGGCGGAAGGCATCTTGAAGTCTGCAAACCTTAATGCTTCATCGAGGTCTATGAGTTCGATGCCTTCCGGAAGATCCGGAGGTAGACCCTCGGTACGCGATAACTTTAAAATATCGGGATGGTCAGACAAAACAACCATTTCATTAGTTTGGGAAATGACGCACCTCATCGTTGAGTTTATCGGGTTCGTACTCTATTTCTTCGTCGTCTATATCCATCTGTAAAGGATCAACGGGCTCAGCTTTGACGATAGGCCTCTCTGCCGGTGGGGTTTTTGCCCTAATAGGCTCTGGGATGGCGCGAGGCACAGTTGCTGCAGGGACAACTAGTCCATTAATTTGCCTGTAAGACTGACAGTGTGGTCAATAACAGCCGTCCACATCATTCCTAATGCCCAAAATACCTCTACCGCAATTGCCAGAGTTTGCTCCGTCAAGACCTGTAAGTTCGCAACTATGAGATCAGTGATAAGAGTATGTGGTAAGGCCGTAAAGTCGAAGTTTGCCAGTGCACCAGCAATGCCCGCAGAAGGATGCTCAGTTTTCAACCGCTTTGCTTCGCTCGCTTCATTGCTAAGGGCATTAATAGAACGTTTGCGACTTGCTTCCGCAGCCGCTGCGGCTTTTCGATTTCGCTCATCAACAAGCGCTTGCTCCATCCTAACCGCCTGCTGCGTAAGTGCGTCACCAATCTGATGTGCATAGGCAGCATTGAGCTGCGAAGTACTAAACAGGAAAATGTCAACTCGAGCGTAAGTAGGTACGTTAAGGAAGTGAGTTCGGGCGCACCGCGAAAAGTGAATGAGGAGAATTCGGACTGCCTTCTCGACACTCCGTACCGTTGAAGCGGGAAAATTACAGATAGCTCCGGGTGTCCAACTAGCAAGAGCGGATATGATCATGTGCGTCTGTGACGGCCTTTGTTTGGCAAGTGAACTCCAGCTGTTCACCACGGCAGCCATCATATCCGGATTCCTGGAACAATTCCAAAAAAAGATAAGACAGCTGCATTCATTAAAATAAATTGGCGTACGGCATCGTGTAGAAGATAGTGACGACGCCTTTCATTAACTCTTGACCCTCTGCTTCGAGTTGCGTAACAGGGATGAACGGGTGATCGGCAGGGCAGAACGAAAGATTAGGATCCGTCGATTTTTGTAGCTTGAAGGAAGGATGCGCAGGGTAAGTTCTATTGATCGAAGCTGTTGCATGAAACTTACCCGTGGATCCGACACCCCCCGTGTCTGGACGAGGATGACCCGCTGCATGAACTTCAACGCAGCAAGTTTTACGCCACTCGTCGCAGTTGGGGACCATACCAGCTCCAGAATACGTGCCTTACATGTTGTTAACGTGTCCCATGCAGTTCTGAGCGTGCGGTTTGTACAACTGCAACAAACGGAGTGAGCTTTGTCGCCACATTGTAGTTGACAGCCCTCACAGGTAGCGAAATAACAACGGGTAGACGGATCCGAAACATTGTACGACGGTCTTGATCGTGGCAGGATTCGGATCGTGAAGAACTGCCGCCAGAACATCCAGAGACTGACTGGCAACTAAGACAATACTATTCATGAGAATAACGGTAGGGCGCTCGCGTGGTGTATATACGCACGTTCTGTGCGCTTTTCAACGGGCAAATTTGCCCTACCTATCCCATAGTGTAAGAGATCAAGCGTCCACCTCTTCAGAAACGAATCTTGCGCCCCCGGGACCCCCCTAACGAGGCTGGTGCAGAGAACCGGTATGTAGTTTGGGTGCGCTTCGAGGTTTTCACGGAGCTGACATAGTAGATCTGCCTGCTCCTTAGAGTCCGCCGGTACTGAATATGCTGCTTGAAGAGCTTGCAACGGATCCATAATTTTGAAGTTAGCAGCCGCCTACACCCTCATGTGCACACAGTGGCTGGTCAGCGTCGGTACGCTTGTTGCGTCGACGCGCTCGACGTGCCCGGCGTGACGAGCTCGGAACCGCCTTCCTATTTAGTCACCACATCTCCCCCAGCTGCCACTATCATGGTCAGCGTGCCCGACAATTAGCTCGACATATACTAACGGCGATTTTTAGTCTTCCTCCCAGAACCAAGGGATACAGACACTCCTCGATGCTGAGAAGGACGCTGCGAAGGTGGTGCAGGAATCTCGCCAGTGTACGTGAACGCTTCAGTAGCGTTACGCGCGGACTAATTTCTATACTTTCCCCAGATCGCATACAGAAACTGAAGGATGCACGTTCGGAAGCAGAAAAGGAGATAGATGAGTATAGGTCTTTGAAAGAGGCTGATTTTAAGGAGTTTGAGCTCTCAGTATGTCCCCGCTATCCCGTTCGTTCTCAAATGCTCATGCGTGCAACCCAGAGGGCGGGCACAACCCAGATTTCTCAATCCACTACTGACAAGGAAACGGATGTGAAGCTCGCTGAGATTACTACGTTTTACGAGGAAAACAAGGATAAGGTCGTTGCGAAGTTGTTAGACCGTGTTGTGTTGGTCAAGCCCGAGTTGCATCGCAACTTGAGAAAGGTTGAGAGTCCTTAATCACATCCCCATATATCCGAAATTGTGATTGCTTTGAACCTTCGCGTTTGTGCTCTCGTTCTACGGAGTAATGTATGTCAAGCGGCGGCAGTCCTGCACATGTACTTAATTTAGCTTTACGCACGTTTTATATTTATGGTTGTTGCTCAATGACTGCTATCATGGAACCCAACTCCGTGCGGTAAGCTCGCTGATTGTTATTATTCAAAGTAACCTCGTTCAAATAGCTTCTGTCTGTGAAGACATGGTGTCTTCGATTCATGGGGTGAGGCCTGGGCCGGAACGTCGGAGACAACCAGAGAGGAAGAGCAGTACGAACTACGTGACGACCATGAACTACTCAACGCGTCGACTCGGACACGTATTGATGAGAAGAAACCTGCATATTTAGATGGAAGCACAATTGGTGCGCGCAATTTCAGACCTTCACCCGACAAGTTTAAGTGATTGTCCTACAGACTGGCTGCAAGAGGAAGCGGCTGAACGCTCCCGACAGCACTACCTCCGTTCGCTGCATGGACTGCGCGGGATTTTACTCCCTTTGCTGGACACGTCGCGCGTCTGGTTCATAATTGTTGCCACTGGCATTGGTGTCGGTGTTACTGGCGCATGGTTGGACGTTTTGGTACACTGGTAAGCGTTAATAACTTGCCTCGTCGGCATAGCTAATTCCAGGTTCCTGTCCAGGTTCAGCGATTTGAGAGAAGGACGTTGCGCCTACGGCTTTTTCTACAACCAGGTCGCCTGTTGTAGCGGTCTTGACCGTATGTGTTTTTCGTGGTATACGGCAATATGAGCTGATGCCCCTACAGCGGGGGAAGTCTGCACGGAGTGGTTGACCTGGAGCCAATGGTTCGGAGTGGATTCTATTCTTGGACAGTCTTTATTACAGGCTTTCATCTACATTTCCCTCGCAGTTAGTACACGTACCTCGTACCTAATTCGCCGTTTAATGATATCCCCGCAGATTACTTTCTCCAGCAGCGCCGCATTCCTTGTTTTGAATTATGCACCATAGTATGTATGGGTTCTGCCTTCTAAGGTTTGTTATTCGAGACTAAGCTGCCTGGCAATAGCGCGTTTCACACAGGAAGTACGTTTTCGTCCCCCTGCATGAACGAGGTACAAGCTGACCGTCCAAACTGACCCGCCCAAACCAACCCGTTCATCATTATCCAGTTCCGGAAATTAAAGCCGTGAGCGTTTTCTATAACAATGTTGATTCAGATACGTGCTGAAGTCTTCCCAAAGATCTTAGGCGGTTATGTTCTCGACGAGTTTCTCGGACCATGGACTCTTCTCATAAAGTCTCTTGGCCTGGTGCTTGCGGTCGCTTCGGGACTTTCGCTCGGAAAAGAGGCAAGGGAGAAATTGCCTTACCACTGTCTCTGACAATCTTATTTATGCTTGGTAAAGGGACCCCTCGTCCATATCTCCTGTTGCATGCTATTTTTGGTGTCAAAACTCTTCAAAAAATACCTTCCTAATGAAGGTAAGGGTATTAGTGAAATTCCGGGAGAATATGTTGAGGAGGTTTATCACCTAGCGCAGAAAAGGCGACTCTTAGCGGCAGCGGCGTCAGCAGGGATTAGTGTAGCCTTTGGGAGCCCTCTCGGTGGCGTACTTTTTGGTCTTGAAGAACTCGATACGTCTGCAAACGACTCCGACGTCATGTGGCGGGGCTTTGTCACGTCTGTCATTGCCGCTGTATCTCTACAGTACATTGATCCCTTTGGAACTTCAAAGCTCGTATTGTTCCAGGTCACAAGCGTCAGCGATACTTGGCGTGCTTTCGAGTTGGTGAGCTGTTCCTACACGGCTTGCAGACACGATTCGGTTCAGTCTAACGTTGCGTCAGTTGCCCTGGCTATTCTTAAGCGTTGTAGGAGTATGAAACCGATAATCCGATCATCCGATACACACTGAAAGCGTCTTTTTGCTTGTGAAGGGTATCCTAGGCGCGCTTTTAATCAAACTCAACATTGCTGCGGCTGTGTACAGACAAAGGAGCTATCTCCGTGACTATCCTATATTGGAGGTTGTAGGAGTCACTGCTATTACCGGCTGTATAAGCTATTTGGTGAGCTATTCTCACTCCTGATCACCGATCAACAACTAACAGGACAATCACTTTCGAAGATTGTGTTTATGAGGTAGTTTTCTTCGACATTAAATGCGGAAAGGAACTCACCTAGCTCTCCAGAGTGCAGACCTCCGAGCTAGTGGCTAATCTTTTTCAGGAATGCGACCCATCCAAAGGAGATTACCACGGCTTATGCAAGTACGTTGTGCCCGATATCCTTTTTTCTTGTAAAAAAGCAACTGAATTACATAGCCCAACTGCCCTTTATGAGAACATCTTCCTCCTTATTCTCACTGCCGCTATCAAAGTATGCCTTACTGCGTGGACTTTCGGAATGATGGTGAAGTCACCTGGCGGACTTGCAGAAGTTTTCCTCATCATGGCCTTTAGATTCCTGCTGGTATTTTTCTCCCGACGATCGCTATAGGAGCGTGTCTCGGTCGTGCAGTGGGGCTATTTATGTAAGGTCTTGGGAATCAGGATTTCATGATTTAGGACTTTACGTTCAACTATATCTTCTAGCCAGGGTTTACATCGCGCTTACCCGGCATTATGGATTTTCTCGTCATGCCCACCTGACCTTACCGAACGCTGCGTATCGCCGGGATTTTATGCCGTGATTGGCGCATCTGCTATGCTAGGAGGTGTTACGAGAATGACTAGTGCGTTGAGTCCTGCCCATTGTAGCACGAATGTGGCTGATAACTCCACAGTATCTCTCGTTGTCATCCTTTTTGAGGTGGGCGGAAACGGCTAACTTGATTGGGAAAAATCCGTTCATATCTTCGCCGACTTCTAGCTTACAGGAGCGTTGTCGCATGTCCTTCCTATAATGATATCCGTCATGGTCTCGAAATGGGTTGGTGATGCCTTCGGAAAAGAAGGTATCTATTCAAGATGGATAGCATTGAAACGCTATCCTTGGCTTCCTTATGTCGAGTATAGGGATAACGGTGAAACGGCCGCAAACATCATGGTACCCTTCGAAAGATTAGTGACCATCAACGCCCATAAGTCCACACTCCGAGAGCTAGGTAAAGTTACGCTTTCGCAGCTTGCTGTGTCATTAACAAGGGAGTATAGCATATGTCGTTGAGGAACATCAATATCATGGCTACCCAGTTGTCGGTCCGGATAGGGAGCTCCTTGGCTATATCACAAGATCTAGATTGAAGTCCGCAATTGGTAGGATACCCCGTCTACACGTACAAGTGAAAGTCGTCTTAAATGTGCTTGCAGATCCGCTACTTCTAAACCTCCAGGAATCGTCTGCCAGTCAAATGTTCGTCTTCGTCAAAGGAATGACAGATGAGGCGATTTCGGACATGTCCGATCTTGTGGACGAAGCAGCGATTCAGCTGCGGAAGGAAATCCCACAGGAGCTAGTTGTTACCATGTTTCAGAAAATGGTACCTGTCGTGCGCATAATAGTCCGCCACGTATGCTGATGGTTTTTCTTAGAACATGCGGTACGTTTTTCTCACTCGACTTGGCAAGCTGGAGGGACTTGTTACCTTGCCAGACATCAGCTCGTTGATGACATCGCACGTACCTTTTGCTGGGGCCCTTTCTCACGAGGGAATTCCCAATGAAGCCGTTTGGTAGATAATGTATTCCGAACTTCATTTGCAATTAGGCAACCCGATTTTAATTGACTCCGTCGGTGGCTATAATTATGTAAGGATAATGTTTGTTACGACCCGTCACCGCTGTCCCGGTCGCGTCGTACGCGTTGCATTGGTCCCGTCTCTCAGCGCCGTCGTGAAAGACCCACGCGTTTCTCTACCTCTCAATGTCCTACCAAAGTGAGGGCGCACCGTACGCTGATGGGAATATGGACTTTCTCGAACCCGCGAGGTCCGGTGCGCGACGAGTGTCGTCTGGAAAGTCTGTCAAGACCCGTAAATCCTCTGTGTCGCTGCGGGGTGGGTCGAGTCTGGCACAGGCAATGGATGACGACGCAGGACACGGTATGCACTCGTTAGCGCACGAGCTTGCAGTTGCTCTCATGCCCGAGCCGAGTGCGGGTTCGAGAATGCTCCAAGAGGAGTTCGGCATTGAATACGACGAGGGCGCCGAGGGCATAGATGAGCAGCCTGACCTAACCAACGGTCAAGACGACGAGTCATTCGCGGAGGAGCTCAACGGACATGGCGACCCTTTGCCGGAAGCGCAAACGCCGACGTTCGCGATGGAGCCACCCACCGATGACCTTGCCGCGCACTTTGGGTCAGGCTTTGCCTCAAGTAAGCGCAAAACGAAGCAGCAAGTAGTCCAAGATCCGATGGACGTTCTTTCCAAAGACCTCGAGTCTACGGATAAATTCCTAACGCAGTTACGACATTTGGATACCGATTCTGCACATTCCTCAACGCAGCCGTCAATAGAAAGATTCGCGTCGGACGTGATCAGACATATCAACGAGACCGTAAGGGATAGGGAAGGTCAAGTTAGGGAACTACTCGAATATGAGCGCGAGTTTAGGCGGATTGCCGGAGAAGTCAACGGAAACGATGTCCTGGGACAGCTAGATGCATTAAAGGAGGTGGAGGGATTGTCTGATAAGCTGGCTTCGACGGATGCCTCACGGCTGGACAGCAGATCATTGGTCACAGTCCAAGAAGACGACCGAGCGCATCAACGTGCTTACTCGAATGACTGGGAAATGAATCCTGATGAACATCTACTTGGGGATGACGTTGTATTCGACGAAGAGCCAGAATCCCCATCACCAATGAAAGACTCGTTCGTATCGCCTCCATCCTTCACCGGTCCTCCAACTGTGCCCAAAATCATTCCACACATCGTGCATGTGCGGTCACTAACGTCGTCTTTGGCGACTTCCCTGACTGCGATCTCAGAGCATGCTCAGGTTAACGGTGCTGCTAGTGCGGACGCAGGGAGGAAAATCCGGGCGCTGAAGAACAAACTCGGTGGATGGCGGTCCGAATGGGATAGTGCGGAGAGGAGTCGGATAAGGATTGAACGGTGGGAGGCGGGCCTACCTGATGATGATACCCATACCCCCGGGACCCCTCCTAGATTAATCGGAAGCGGCAAGCGCGTAGACGCTAGGAACATTGTAGAGGAACATTTGCGGGCGTTTGAAGCTGCCCTGGCAGACGCGGGGATAAAAACACAAGCCATTATGACACGGTCATGACCACGGTTGTCTCGGGGATTTTTTGCTTAGCTCCCTTGTCTCTTGTATTTCATTCGCTATCTCGCTAATTCATGTATAGAATATCAGTCGCCCACAGATGGACTATTCCATGGATATCCATCACAGATCACCGCTAGCTGTAGTTTTAATCGCGTCCGCTGGCCATCCAGCAATCACTAGAGATTGATTGGCCTGACTAATAAGTAGGTTTTCGAGACAAGCGTTGTAAGAGGGCGTATTATGAGTTTTATTCGTAAAATAGGCACAATTTTACTACGATGTGGTGTAAAAATCAAGGAATAGAGACAGTGCTAAGGCGAGTCCGCTGCTAAGTCAACGAACCCCGAATTCTTCCTTTTTCTACCCGCAATATTGTTTCCTGATGCAAGCGCCGATTGCATGGATTTGAGGTTTGAAGCCCCTGAGGCTACATGGGTCGTTGTACGTCGAGATGACACAGACGAATTCATTGCGGTGAAAGGATTTGTTACTGGACCATAGGCTTTTTCTCCAGACACTGCTTTAATGACTTCTGGATACTTTTCGCCCATCGGCACCCTCAGACTGGGATCTCCGCCGAAAAGTGACAAAAATGTCTTTGACGCCTTCTGCCGTCCCTCCCATACACACGCGGCGACTACGTCTTCGTGCTTGCTCACTTTCAGTCCGTGCGGACTTCCGGTCCGGATCGTTTCGAACGTCACGATATCCAATGCGGACTCGAGTCGTTGCTCGAGATGCTTGCGACGTGCCTGGACATACCGGAAGTCACGCTGCGCTTCTGTTGAAAATAGGAATTTATCGAGCTCCCGGCATTCGCTGCAGCCACAGCCGACTTTGCGTATGACATTTTGGCGTATTTTGGGACTTTTCGCCCCAAGTATAGAGTGCAAATAGACCCCCACGAGGTACCTAAAAAAATCGCCGAACGGTTGTGCGTGAAGCGGGATACTGTGTAAGTTCATCATCTGGCGAAGCTCGGAGATTAGGGGAATAAATAGTTCTTGATACTTTGTGTGTATGCTGTCAGTGTGTTGTGCCAAAAAATAAAGTAGTTTTCTGCATATGGGTATTTCTCCGGACAAGATGCATAACTCGACGAGTTCTCTGAAACGAGCTGGGGCCCGATCCTGCTGCGGACGCGCACGTCCGTAGTAAGCATATTGATCGGGGGATCGTACTATTTGTTCCCGTTGGTTAATGGCCAGCGTCAGACAATATGCGACTATCTCTTGAAACATGTCAGGAGAGGACGGTGGTTTTGATAATTCTGCCTTATTGGCGAGAAGAGACTTCACGAACTCCGCCAAGAATGAAGATGTTGATCTGTGCCTTGCTAGTTGTGGCTGTATGCTAGGAAATATTTACAGCGTAAGTTATTCTCCTTCGGGGTGCAAAAGAGCGGTAGAACAATAAAACGCACACTTTTACAAAGAACTCCGCTCCCTTAGATATCAAGACTTCAATAATTATCGGGACGTCTCCCTTCGTTGGTACCTTCATTTGAGTCAGTGTCAATTTGGACTGCTCGGTGCACCACTTGTTAAAGTCAGACATGTGTCGATCACTCGGGGCATGTACCGATAATGAGTTGATTAGTTCGGTTTGACCTTTAAGTGTCGTACAGTTTGAAATCGCTTTCTCGAACCTGAACCGACCATCAGTAGGTGTACGTTTCAAATCGAACGGGAAAGACCCTTACAGCGGACGCAGCACCTTGAATCCGAACTTCTCCCGCGCTGCTAATAGTTTTCCGCCTCCGAATGCCTCCAAATTTCTGTCCACCCCATGAGCGTATGCAGCCTTAAGCCACAACTCACTGTCGGCCCACCGCAGGGCCAGATCAGCCACGTAACGACCAGCGTTTATGTTCGTGAAGTTTAAGTGACTAGCAAGATGGTCAGCAAAAACTTTGTCTTGTGCTGTCGGATGGTCTGGGTCGTGACACTTCAATTGCGCCAGAGCGTATTCGTTCCCCCCCGCTTGAAGAAGAATGTTATAGTGATCCACTTCCAAATACAAGACGAGGACAGTGCGATGATACCCTTTTTCAGTCTTTGAGATAACCTCGGAGACATTAAAAACTCAATTACTCACAGTACTCAAGACTTCCGGAGTACTACAGTTTCCTCTTAGTTTGGACTTTTTCATCGAAGTGAGCAAAGCTTACGTTTCCCATGTATCCTTCGTACTCTTGATCATCCGGACTTTCGCCATCAAAGGGATCACTTGGTATAACCCCAGTCTCAACTGATATAGTGCCCTTCTTAATCAGCCTTAACCCATCCAAGTTAACTAAATTTGAGATCGTTATAGTCCTGTCCGTCTCTTCAAGCATCCCCGGGGTGCCGCCGCCGCTGCCATCGTCGCTATTTCTGTCGTCGTCGTCGTCGTCGTCGTCGTTGTCACCATATCTCGCCCGTTTATTGCAGTCAAAGCCTGAATCGAAGTCTTCGTCGGGGATTCCGACGATATGACACTTGAGCTCAGCTAAACCCATAGCTACGCCCTCCGCCTTGGCGATGTCGTGTAGCGCGCCGACTATGTACGCATCTGCACCCTTCAGGGCTTTTGAACCCATGCTTAAATCAATCTTGCTGTATTCGTGCTGTAAAAGGTATGCAATCATTTTCGGAGCGTCTTTGTAAGTATTTTTGATCCAGTTAGAGAACAGTTGTTTCAGTCTAGTAATCGCATTGTCCATTGAAGGGAGAACGGGGGTCGGAGCGGAAGGAGCTGTATGGATGAGATTGTAGGACAATGCAAGGCGGTATCCAGAGGTGATTGCCTTAACCTCGTGAGTAACATCAGAGTACCACGCAAGCATTGAAGTCGTGAACTCGGACGAAGGGGAGAAGTCGAAGACTTGTTTCTGAGTACCATGAGAGACGTGCACTTGGCCTCCGGTATACGAGGAAGGGAGCACGATTATGGCTGTCGCAAACATTCCAGGTGCTTTCTCGGTGCTGCAGGGGGACTGGAGTTAGTGCAAAAGGGTTTAGGGGGACGGGAGGCGTCTCACTCTTGATGAGGCAGAAAACTAGCAATGCGGGATTTAATTAGAGCGCCTGTTACAGGAGCTATTATTAAACACTTACTGTGAGCCCTGTTCATAAAGCAGGAGTTCATGTAACTCGCACTTCGGGGGTGATGTGCTAGGAGTGACACCGAGCTCCTTGCATACGCTGTCTACAATTTCGTTCATAAAATTACCCCATATTAGGTTTGAAAATGAGACTTTTAAAGCCTCGATCTCCCAAGTGTCCCGTACGTTTGTGTCAACGACCAACCGTTCACCATGACCAAATGGCGACTGTGAAGCAAGTCCTTTAAGAGTCTGCGCGTCGTCTTTGCTGAGAGGGAACCTTATGAGGCCCGGATGGTCAACTTGAAGGCCTGGATTCGGTGCAGAAGGAAATGTGTTCCCGCATGCGAATTTTCCGTTGAACTCAAACCCGGCGGATAGGGCGACCTCCAACTCTTCCTTTTGAGCCGGACTCGACGGCGTCAGACTATCTGAAGAATGGGCGCACGAAAGAAACATCTCACCCTGAGGTCCTTTTCTTCAATGATACCTGACGAGGCGGTATCATTTCCCCCTTTCATTATGCTACTTGTTCAGGCCGCAAGAAAGTCAAACCAAACGTTACAGTATCGCCCGCGAGGTCAACCCCTTGACCTCTGACCACCATCATCTCACCATAAGCACAGCCACATTCGCCGCCCCTAAACTCCCTGGGTTAACCACCCACACCTGTTCCCCCTCACAGTAGACATCCGTCGAGCTGTTTTACACTCAACTTCATCATCTCCACTTCCTTTTCCCCCATATCCCCTACCTCCTTTATTTTTCTTCCCCCCATGGCGAACTCTCCTAACCCGTCTTTCAGCAGCCAGACATACACTAACACCCCTGAAGAAATGCATAACTACAATTCCCAGTCCCCCAACATCCCAGCATCCCACTCACCACCTCGCCCTCTTCCGTCTCCACCGAAAGAAAACCAAGAAATTGACAAAAACATCAGTATAACAGGTTATCAGCAAATTTTACCGTCGTCTCAGACACCCTCTGTCTTATCCATGCCAACGTCTCAAGACCCGTCCTTCAATGCTCACTTTCAAGACTTTTCCTCTACATATGCCAATTATTCAGACATCACTCTTGCAGCCCCGGTGGCCACACCCATGGACGTCGTTTTTCCCCTGGACTCTCAATCCCTTGTACAAGCTGCCTCCCCAACAGACACGACTCTGCCAAACACAATACACGCACCAGCCCCTATCATTTCACATCAATCTTCCATCCAATCACAACAATCTTCTTCATCTTCTGAAAGTCACACGCACCATCAAAGACACCTTCGATTCACACCAACACCGGATGAGTCAAACATGGAAGACCAAATCATTATATCAGAAACACGCAACGCCGTTGAAAACATTTTAGCGCCCGGATCTTTTGAAGAGTGGACTCTTTCTATCAAACAAATCCTCAATCTCATCGCAAAAACCTGGCCATCCAAATATAACCAACACCTCACCGACCACTCCATGAACTCACTCGCCAACGCCATCCAACTATTTCACCTACATTTCGTTCCGTCTAACACCAACGTCACCATTGTCCACCCAGCCGACCCAAAATCACCGATAACATACAAAAAGATCACCATTGACGACGCTGGCCAATTCGACTTTAAAGTCTGGAACCCAATTTTATTCCCTGACTCTATTTATGATAACGCATACAATAACGACGAATCCAATGCTGACAACGACAACTCAGAACTCAAATTATCAACGATTTCTACTATGATTAACACCCTACAAACTAACCTTCAGGATCAAGCCAAGAAACACGCACAGGAACTCGAATCACGTCTTATTTCTCGTCTCATTCAACTCGAAGAAACCGTCGCTTCTATCGAAAAACCTATTCAACAGAACATCGAACCAAGACATGTTACTTTTTCAGACGACACTCACGAACTCGATAACGTTAGCCACGGTTTCATTCAACCTATCATTGACACAGCAAACACACCCAGAATCCGACCGCTTGGACCAAGACAACGAACACCATCTCCGGTTCTCATTCGGAATCCTATCGTTAACCAACCCATCAGCACACTTACATACAAGGACCACTTAGGACTCAACATGCCATCAAATCAACCCAAACTCCTACCATCGGCACCAGCCTCCATTTCCACCCTCACCCGATATGTCGCTCGCTTTCAAGGACAAAATATACCGCTATCAATAAGGCCCAACTCCAAAACACTCATTGATCGCATTCAGCTCAAACTCGACCGCATACCCACCGCTCGACACATTAGGATCATCGGCGCCGATTGGAACATGGCCGGAAACTGCATTTTTTCCTTCCCGAGTAATATTTCAATTAATTCTATTAACACCATTATCCCTATCCTCAAAGAAGCGTTCAAACTTCGACCGAACCACCCTCTCACAATCACCCACGATACCAAATGGTCCAAAGTCATTATCAGTAACATTATCACGTCGAACGGTCCCAATCTACCAATATTCACTGAACTTGAAATCTTGCGGTCTCTACTCCTTAACGACCTCTTCTGATCCTTGAAAATCACTCAACCACCTCGATGGGCACGTAACCCGGAATTTATCACCAAACCCAGATCTTCGATCTCTTTCGCTTTTGAAGACCCGAATGGAGACTTATTACGAAAAGTTACATCATCAGTATTCTTTATTTTCGGCCAATCCACAGTTCCCGTCGAATGGAAAGCAAAACCCCGTTTCTCTCAATGCACGAAATGCTGGAAATTCGGACACCTCACGCTTCAATGCAACCAACCCCTAGGATGCCGTTATTGCGCATCAAAACGCCACCTAACCTCTCAACATCGTGAAATGTGCTCAGGCTGCTCCAGTGCTCGCTACCAGGACAATCAACCTTGCGACCATTTCTTTTGTGTCAACTGTTCAGGCGCTCACCCAGCTGACTCCATCGACTGCCCACAACGAGCTATGTATTTTAACCGTTTTCCAGCCCCAGTCCGCATGACTTTGTCGTCGCCCCCGTCACCAACCCCGATTAACCCGAACCTTATTAACATACATCCATCAAGACGTAACCATTTCTCTACACCGTCAGTCACACGCCCGTCATCACCGTCCATGCACGTCGACCCGCACAACTCAGTAAACGATGACATTCTATGAATAATACGGCATTACGAATACTCCAGCTCAATGTAGCAAAAAGCGGCCCTCGTACAACACGACTCCTCAATAATCCAAAACTACACATCCTTGTACTTCAAGAACCTTGCATTGTCTTCTCCGGCCTCAGCCGCTCCGACTCTAACCCAGACGGAACACCCATTTTTCTTCCAATAAAACACCCAGCCTGGGATTATTTCATTCCTGCTTACGATACTAATTCCCCTATTAAACCTCACGTGATTACTTATGTCAGAAAATCCTTTCCACACCTATCAGCCATCTCGCGTCAAGATATCATCAACCACAAAGACTTTATGACTATCGACGTCACCTATCTAAATAAAACCTTCCGCCTTACGAACTGCTACAATTACGGCTCCGGCATTCTCGGAGAAAACATTCATATCCTAACCGACACAGAACTCGAATACGACATACCGACATGCATCATGGGCGACTTCAACCTTCATCACCCAGAATGGGAATTGCCTAACCGAAGTCATCGTCGAACGACAGCAGAAGCGGAAAATTTCCTCACTTGGACGCAAGACCAATCTCTCTTTATTCTCAACGACACGGAATTCCCGACACGGAAAGGACAACACCGACAAGCCGACTCAATCATCGATCTAACTCTTCTTAACTTCACAGCCATTCTTTCCGACTTCTTCTTTGACTGGACATGCGTCGACATACCAGCTTACTCATCCGACCACATACCTATCACTATCGCTTTCCTTCCAATCAACCCCGATTTTCAACCTGACGACGCGCCCACAACTTACAAGTATGACCCAGAACGGAAAAAAGAATGGATTGAAAAATTCAGTTTTCACTTAGACGACCAACCGCTACCTAATTTTTCGAATGACGCTTCCGTTCACGATTATGCTAACAAACTTTCGGAAAAAATCTTACTAACAACTTCCGAAATTATGCCCCAAACTTCATTGTCGAACTTTTCATATTCTTATTGGTGGAATGACGAATGCGCCCAAGCGATACGAGCCTTTAGGGACTGTTCCGAAAATTTCGAAAAAGAACATCTTCACAAAGAAGCCCGGATTATCTTCAAGAAAGCTAAACAATCATGGGCTACCGCCGTCCTCGAAGGAGCGTCCTCTTACGACATTTATTGATATGCAAAATGGTCCTCCGGAAAACGAAAAACACGAATGCCGCCTATCCTATTCCAAGATCAAATTGCACACACCCCAGACAAACAAGCAAACGCCTTCCACCAGTCGTTCTTTTCAACTAACCCACAACCAAACGTCTCGGAACTTCCTTACGACCCGCCCAAAAAACCCACAAGATCATCGCCGCGCATCACTCAACATGAAATCGATACGTGCCTTAACCTTACCCATAACAACTCGGCCCCAGGCATCTCAAACATATCATACGCTTACATCAAATGGATCAACTCCGCTCACCCGAATATTTTATTTGATTTATTTAACGAATGTTTCTCTCGTCATATTCATCCGTGGAAAAACGCTAACATTGTTCTCATTCCTAAACCTAACAAAACTGACTCTAGCAACCCGCGCTCTTATAGACCCATCGCTCTTCTCGAATGTATTGGGAAAATTCTAGAAAAAATCATTGCGAAACGTCTTACATGGGACGTCGGTCGATTTAACCTCGTTCCAACCACTCAATTTGGGGGCCGATCCAACTCTTGCACTATCGACGCGGGCCTTTCCCTCATACACGACATTCAAATTGCACATAAAAAGAAACTCTGCGTATCAGCCCTCGCAATCAACATCAAAGGTTATTTCGATAACATCAATCATTCTCGACTTCTACATTCGTTACATCTATTAGGCTTCGACCAAAAAATTATTCTATGGACTCAAGCATTTCTTTCTGACCGTCTCATATCTTTTAAAATTGACAATTTCACTTCCGAACAAAAGCCTATACACAACGTCGGCATCCCACAAGGATCGCCCATTTCCCCAATTCTTTCAACCATTTACACCGGTTTTATTCTCAACTCCTTCAATTTATCATCTGACACTTGTATCAAAGCATATGTCGACGACCAACTCATTTTAGTATATTCCGACTCTTATCAAGAAAACATCCGCCTCCTAAAAATCGCTTATAACATCATTTCCAACAAACTTAACGATATTCAACTTTCCATCGATCATTTAAAATCTGACCTTATTCATTTTATATGACGCGGCTTTTCCCCAACTACCTTTCCTTCTATCACCCTTCATAACATTCATTCACCCCCAATTACCATAGTACTGTCTCCGGTCATTTGCTGGCTGGGCTTCTACCTCGACCAACGACTTAACTTCAACGACCACGTACACCGCATGTGCATGAGAGCACGATCAACTACCATGGCTCTTCGTATACTCGGCAATACCATTTGCGGGCTTTCATTCGCCAATTTCCGCACACTCCACTTCGCCAATGTTCTCCCCGTTCTCACATACGGCTTCCAACTATGGTTTACCGGCATTCGACAAAAACCCAAATTAAACAAAATGACCGTCGCTCAAAATCAAAGCTTACGCCTTCTTACCGGGACTTTTCGCACCACTCCGTCTCACGCACTTCACCGCATTGCTCACATTTTACCGATACCAATACTCCTTCAAAAACACAACCAATCTACAGCACTTCGCCTTAATCGTCTTCCGCTTAACTCACAACTCCTTAACCGTCTTCCATCATCATGGCCTCGTCTTCCAACATCAAAACCACCCATCACCTCCCGTCATCAATCCACCTCCAACAAACCAAAAACTCAACTTCATCGCCTTGCTTTCCTCACCAACCCGCGTACCGAACACATCAATCCATATCTCGCTCACCCTTCACAACACCTTCCGTCCAATCCTAGCCAATATCATTACAAAGCTTTATCTTATCATCTCGAATCCGGCACGTCCTCTTTTGATCGAAAAAATTCTCAAAAAAACAAAATTATTCTTTTACATGATTCTTTATCCAAAAATATTCACAATTTAATCATTTATACAGACGGTTCAAAAAACTACAAAAACAATAAATCCGTCACTATCTCTTCTTTCGTCATTTATCACAAAGGACTCGTTGTAGACCTCGGTCACTTCTACTGTTCACCTTCCGGCTCATCGTTCGACGCAGAAATGTATGCTCTAGCCAAATGTACCGAACGTATCACTCTCTTTCGTCAACGTCACATCCTATCATCTGCTCATATATCTAACATTCATTTCTTCTCTGACTCGTCATCATGCATTCCCGCTATTATCGATTTATCTCCACATGCAGCGCAATGTTCTTCTAAAATTTTCCGCACTTTTTCAGATTCATTTACTTCCAACACTCACCACCATATTCATCTTCATTGGTCCCCAGGTCATCTCGACATTCCCGGAAACGTCATCGCCGACAAGCTCACTCATTTCTCACCAATCGGCCGCCCATTCGTCCTAAAAACATACGCAGGAGAAAAAGAAGACATTAATCTTCGCGCGATTACATCATGGTCTCATAATATCCAAAACACAAAAAACATCTCGGAGTCCGCGTCATTCAACACTATTACCGGAATACCCTCCTCGAAACTACCACCTTTTTGGAAAAAGTTTTACTACCCTCGAGACATATCTTCGCGCATCTTCCATGCAATAACTGGACACGGCCATTTTGGCGACTACTACAGGCGTTTCGTACCAACTGAAGCCATTTCATGCCCATGCGGGGAACACATCCAAACAAGAGATCACATTATCCGACGTTGCCCTCTTTTAAAATCCGCACGCATCCAGGCCTTCGGGAATGTCATACCACCTCCGGACAACATTTTATTCACAAAAGAATCATTTTTACAAAAACTCGCCTCCTTTTTCAATTCGTCGAACGCCTTTACTAAATCCTTTACAGTACATGATCCGATTCCCAACTCTAGATTCTTTCCACCATAATCTCACATTCATCATAAATCCGACACAAAAACTTCACACCTTTTTCCGTTGCTTTAAAACCAGAATCTTTATACCTTGTTAATCTCCTCTGACACAACACTTCATAGAGTTTCACATCCGCGTCTTTTACTATGTAATGTAGCAGTATACAAATGCAGATTTAAAAATAAATAAAAAATCGCCCGCGAGGTGACAACTTGAAAGGGACGCGACGCGACGCGACGCTTAGTCATTTAGCACCACTTAACCTTAATAACAAGTATCCACACTGAGTATTAATGATGATAGTACTGTTCGGCTATCTAGACGAATACGTTCCGCAATTGTCCAGCTTACAATTTCATAAGCAGCATACTTTTGTAGCTGCATTCATATATGTAACTCCTATGGATATCCATGCGGACAAATGGCAATTCACCCGACTTGGTACATCAACCATTGAACAAAAACCTGAAGGTCCTGCGTCAACAAGCGAAGTAATACTAAGCATTTAACCGCTCACCAGGCAGTCCTCGCGTCTACGGCCTCCTTTCTCACCGCCCTCTTGGAATCGTCTAGAGCTTTCTCAAGTTCACGGATAACAAAGGATTTGGACGGATGGAGAACGTCATATCGCACTACCTTCGGGAGAACGGTCAAATATTTGAGAGCCTCCACCCGCAGATTCTAAGCAGGTCATATGTTCCTTAGGTTGTGTCCCAGTGTTCCAGTAATTGAAGGCTTACCACGGAGGTAAGTTCCTGCGGTAGCGCATTCTTTAAGACAACCAGTACCAATGTGCTTGCGTGTTCCTGGGTACAGGCTTGACCACCGTTGGCTGCCACAACGGATAACGTGTTTATGATTTTAGTGCGAATTCCGATATCCGCTAGGCCGAGCCCTCGAATCAAATACGGCATGAGCTGCGTTCAGAACTTTAGCAGGAGATCAGCTATCGCAGCGTTAGAGACCTTACTATTGTCATTTCGCTCATGTACGTTGTATGCGGCAATGACGATATTAAAAACGTGAGCGCGACTAAACTTGCTTTCTGCGCCGGTGATTCTGGGGAAACCCACCGATAGTCGTCAATGCCAAAATGAAAGTGTAGTAAGAATAAAACTCACGGCCAGCGTCTTTTAGTCCTTCTAATATTTTTGGCAAGACACTCTTGAAATATTTTTGAGCATAGAGGATCTAAAGCTGAAGAATTAGCAAAATCTGCTCATTCGGAATTACACTCAACTAACGCGTATCACGGCGTGGTTTTTCTTCGTTAGTACATCTCCACTACCTGCTATCTCGCCTATTGCCCGTGCAGCGTCCCAGCCAACTTCGGAGTCTTCAAACAGCTTAAACAGCCGATCTATAATGTTATTTACAGAAGTATGGTTAAGCATAATGAGGGGTTTAGCAATCTGTAAAAGCGGTTAACGACCTCTGAAGAGTACAAATACAAACTGTGCGAATCACCCAAAGCCAGCTTTCAATAGCGTATATTCGCTGTTGGGCCGGGTTTTGAGTGCTCGATATCTCTTCCCAGATTGTCTCTATTTGTCTCAAGATGAACGGCTCCATTCCTTAAGCACAGATACTTAATCAGAAAGATGTTAACCGCTGGTAAATATCTTGTGTACTTTCTGAATTCTTGTTAAGCAGTGCCGCAATAAAATGATTGGCGGCGTGCCGCTGAAGATCGTTGTTCGCAGTATGTAAGCCCCAAGCTTGGAAGCTACTTAAGAGCTCGGCAGGCTCGATGTCGGGTAAGAGAACCTGAAGATATAGACATTAGTCACTTCGGCGGAGTGATGTTGGAGATACAGTCCCAACTTCTCTATGGCATGCTATCACCGCAGCGGTAAGGAGTTTTACTGTATTCCGTTGCAATGGCGTCGAGGATGCCTAGGGAACTGGTTAAATCATGTGGTGTATGAAAATTGAAGGGTCTTACTCCAAATGGATTGAAATGGTTGTCCGCGGGCATCACCTGGTGGCCTACAGCCAGCTTGGCCAGATCGCCCTTAAAGTATGCACGATGAAGGTCATAAGCCAATCTTTGTTGGCGTCTTGTAGTACGGGTATGTTAGCATCCCAGATAAACGATAATTAGCATCAAACCCACTCGACAGCAGCTGTCCGCACGATCAAGGTTATGGCCTGTCCAGCAACATCAAGCAGCCTTGAATCCGTGTTCTGTGGCCGGGATGAGTCACCGGTAAGAGCCAAGTAAATGAAGAGATTGTAAAGCCGTGGGATCAAGCGGTCAATGTACTTTGGTACATCGGAGTGCTTGGCGTTAACCTTAAGCTCGAGGACTGATACTAGTGTTCTCAGAATACTATGGGCATAAGCCGCTCTGGGTTCACTATCATCGCTATCCTCACTGACACTTCTTTTAGGTGCACAAACAAGGTCCAGTTTCGTCGAGAGGCGCACGACGAGTGTCTCGAACAAAGGCGCAGAAACACACAAGCGAGAAAGCCATCGCAGTGTCCTCCAGTGCTTTGCTCTATCAACGTGATCATCACGCTTGGGAGGCATATCAGGCAATGAGCTGAAAAGAAGAGGTAGTGTTGATCCTTCGACTAAATCTGAGCTTCTGTCCGCAATAGTTATGAGGACGTCAAGGGCCTCATCACTAGGTGGAGAATAAGAGACTCCGATCTGATCCCGATTAGGAATATTGCTTGCCTCAGGTCATCTACTCCCCCGCTGTCAAACTGGAGAATTTCGTTGATACTGTGTATCACATAAGTGAGCTCCTCTTCAGTTAGCACGTCTCGCATTTGAGAAAGCCTCTTGAGGCCTTCCAAGGCGGCCTCGCGACAATTAAGGGTTTTCGTCCCAGAAATAAAGGCTCCTAAGACGTCGTCCTTGAAAGACAGGAGTTGTGCTTGTAGTCCGTAGTCCTCCAGTGTGGGCTGTCTTGCATCTACAGCACTTACAACAACGCAAAGTAAGGTCAGGATCTGCGGCCGATGCACGAGTTCCTCGGGATCATGGAAGAGCTTCATCAACCGGGGGATCGTTTGCGAAAGGGAAAATCGTGTGATGTTTGCTGACGGTAAATCGTCAGTAAGCCCGATGATAAGTACGATCTGGTACGTACGTGTTGTTCCAACTAATGCAGCGATAACTTTGCTTGCTGGGATTGCCTGACTCTTCTCTGGCTCGCTCATCAGGTCCAAGCATTCATCACAAATTTCTGTGACCAGTCCCTCCAACTTTTCGGATGTCTCCTCTTTGTCTGCTTCAGAGTCATAGATCGTTTGGATTAAGACTTGCGTAGCTTTCAGGGCTTCGCCCTCGACTTCGGAATTGACTGGTTGAAAAACCTTTTCGAAACATTATTAGCGCCCTTTAACACTGTTTGAGTACCTACCTCCAGTTTGAGGAAGTTCCAAAGCTTTTTTGCAAACCTCCGCGCTATGGCAGCGCCGTAAATAGGTATACAAGATGTCATAGTATTGATAATGTCTTTCTGCGACAAATAGTTAGGTGCTAGAATGCAGGTTAATAGGTAACCACTATCACCTTTGTTGTCGGTGATGCTGCCAAGAGCTTATCTAGGAAAAGCGGGATTGCAAGTTGACCAAATAGCGGAGATGCATTCAGGCACGACCTTGGTGACATAACTGTTCGTAAGTGCGAGCGAGTGGCAGAAAGGAAATAATTATAATGATACGTACTGGAGCGCGAGTTTAAGCTCCTCAGGTGTGATTCCATATGGGTCATCCGCGGGTGGCTTGAAGGTGATCGGGAAATAGCAGAAAATGACGTTAAATATTTCCTGCATGACCGTAAGAATCTGAACTCGGTATGAATAAGAAAAAGGCACCTCAACATGTTGGGATATGTCAAATTCAATGCAAATAACTCGGTCTATGTTGAAAGCAAGCATGAGGTTTCGGGGATCTTTCTCGCCATCTACCATCTTCGCATATCCAGCCAGGAACTCATCGCCCATTCCTTGTAAGGCTAGAATCGCGATAAATTTTTTGCAAAAGGCGACTTTTAGCGTTCCTACCATTCCGATGGAGGGCCATAAGGGAGTCTAGGGTCTTGAAAACAAGATAACGCGTTGACTGGTTATAATCTTTCATCTTGACGTGGGAGAACAGCCTGTCCCAAAGACGTAGTTTTAATGAATTATGAAAAATAGAGCGACGCGGAAACTTACGCCTTAACAGTATCGGTAGCATCGACATTAGAGAAAGTCGGAAGTGCTGTTAATGGGACAAGACCCTTCAAGGCAGGGATGGTGGTTTCGGTGTCTTCTAATTTTCCTGCATAAAATGTAACCAATACACGCGCTGTGATGTAGTGCATGGATCAATATATCTGGTCGTGTGGCGCGCTGTGACGCATAAGAAGCAACGCTCGGCGCAGACTTACTAGCTTGGCGATTAATTTTATCCGGGGGACAGCGTCCGATGACTTGGGACAGGAAGTCTACCCCTGCGAAGCGGTATATCAGATGTTTTAGAGTCCATTTATCATAAGAGAGGACGGGCCTTTTGTCCTCAGAATATCCTCTTCGGAAGTCAGGTACTCTCCCAAGGCCTTTACTACACTGAGCAGCGTGGATTGTCCCAACGAAATGGCTATCTTACATTAGCACAACTTACCAGACGAGCTGCGGAGAAACCACCTTACCCGAAATCGTCTGTATGAGCTCTTCGTCACGCCCGGATGTAATCCATGTGCGTACAAGCCTCTCCGTCTCTTCCATATTGCGGTCAGAGGCAAAGTGTATGCGGCGATGCGGGCCTTTCACCTACTGGCGCTACTTTCGGATTCCGAATCAGGCACTTAAGCGTACAGGCTCGAGGCAACTACCTAATGCCTACTAATGGTGGATTTCACGTCGACCAGACTGATCCCGCAACTCACATTTGCATACTCTAGCCATTTTAATTTGTGTACGTAGGCTAGGTTGAATTAATACACATCTAATACGGCAGAATTAGAGAATGAGTAGCCTTACGGCCTTACGTGGCTGAACTTCCCGGTTCTCTTTACGTACAATTATTCCCCTCGTTGTGACTTCATCCTCGTTCAGAAAATACACCGGCAGGACGTCCTCTCGCTTTCCACCATATTATCTGTGTACACTTGCGTACTGGGAGATAGTGCGTCTGCTGTTTATCGTCGACGTGCGGCTTGAAGGGGCTCATGCTCCGCTCAAGATGGGCCATCCCACCCCCGTCTCTGTTCGCAAGACCGAGGACATCCATTAAAAGCCAGTTCGTATTTTTTTCGCGGTCGTACGCTTCTGCCCCACCGCAGAAAGGCAAGCGCCCTGTTAGGATTGATTATAACAGCAAGCCGGAATACTCGTTCTTGAACTCGGATGCGGCGACCCGCGAACATCTGGATTACAAGCTCGTCACTGCAAATGACTTAGAGAGCTATACAGAGCCTCCTCGACAAGTGAAGATGCTTGTACGAGACTATATTGAAGATGCTCTATATAACCCGCACTACGGCTACTTCCCAAAGCAAGCGACTATATTTACGGGTTTGGAAGAGGAGCTTCAGTTCTCGGAAATACGCGATTCCAACGAATTCCAGGAGATCGTAGCTCGGAGGTATGAGGGTTATGGGAAGGATGGTGATGGCCCCGGGCGGCAGATATTCCACACTCCGACTGAACTGTTTCGTGTATGTCTATTTTCTGTTCCTATGAAAATGAGTACTCAACTGCATTACTCGAAAGCCTCATTACGGACAAGCCATCGCCCAGTGTCTCATTTCCGAGTACCTCCTCAAGTATTTTCCATATGAGGACCTTATTATCTACGAAATTGGCGCAGGAAATGGTTCGTTGGCAATGGACATTCTGAACTTCATTCAGGAACGACATCCCGAGGTGTATGAAAGAACTCGCTATACCATAATTGAGATCAGCGGAAGCCTTGCAGGTCGGCAGAGAGAGGTCTTGAACTCGACGCACGAGTGTGTTCAAGTTGTAAACAAGAGCATCTTTCGTTGGGACCGACGAGAGCCGGCGCCGTGTTTTATGGTGATGATGGAGGTAATAGTGAGTGAGCTATAGCATTTTGATCGTGCTGGTGCTGAGGCCTTCCCAGGATAATTTTGCTCATGATATGATCCGCTACGATGTTAAAACGTTGGAACCGTATCAAACCTTTGTCAGTATCGATGGAGCGGGGGACTTCTTCACACATTACACTCGTGTCACCGATCCGTTGATCTCTTCGTTCCTTGACATGCGCCGTGCGCTCCAACTGCCTCCCCCTCTTCCTGCTATAATGCGCTCGTCCGGACGCTTCCGAAAACTCTACGCTCATCTTCCCTTTGCACCAAACCTTTCAAAACCGGAATACATCCCCACCCGCCTTATCTCCCTTCTCACAACCCTTCGCACTTACTTCCCGCTGCATCACCTTATCCTGTCAGACTTTTCAACACTGCCCGATTCGGTACCTGGCTATAATGCACCTGTTGTGCAGACTCGGTATAAGAACTCAATGGTTCCCTGCTCCTCGTTGTTTGTCCGACAGGGCTACTTTGACATTTTTTTCCCTACGAACTTCGAACGTCTGCGGGACATGTATGAACACGTCCTTGCTCGGCCGATGCCAGTTATGACGGCTGGTGCATCAGCTGCGGACCTCCCTCCTCCTCCCTTGGCGCGCCCTACGCCTTTGTGGCACAGCGTATCCCCGCTTGCGCTTGGGGCTGAGTTCTTTTCTTCCCAGCCAGGGAACCGTCGGTCACCTTTGGACGGTGTGGTGTCTGCGAGCGGACTTCCAGTTGGCGAGCGCAAGTCGAGCGTATTCACCCACTTGGAGTTCATGGAAACCTACGCGGATGTGGAAAAAACGCGTCTTAAAAACGGGGAGAATCCAATGCTGGACTTTTACAAAAACGTGAAGTTTTTATTTTAACGAATACAACTTGTGAACCATTTCAGTAATGAAGGGCTCTGATGTGATTTTCTGAAATTTATGTCTATACTAATTTACAGCTTCTAGGGTTTTCATTACATAGATATAGTAGTGGAACATCTCTCCAAGTTCGCGAACTTCCAACGTTGTATCTGGTCTAGTCAAGAATCTTTTCCGAAAGTGGGGCTGTCCAAAGGTAATGTATAGGAATACCCCGCTTTGTCTCTTTAATACGCTGTGCGGAAAACAGGTTGGCGATCGCCCTGTCTCGTGTTTCGAGGACTTACCGAACTACTTCATTCACCTCCATTGTGCAGTCCTTTATGACTTGCTCCGGGGGATCCTAAAGCAAGATTGAGACTTTAGTGAACAGGGCAACAGAAAAACGAAAAGGACATGACTGACCCAAACATCACCTTTTGAAGTCATCATAGCATCCATCGTTCCTGTGCATGACGTTGGCTTCAAAAAGAGGAACTCCCGCATTTGGAGTACGGCCTACCTTTATCAATAGCGACGTCAAACTCTGAGTCTCCAAATGTTAACCGTCTGACGTCCATTTGACGCCACTCCATAGCCGGTCTTGTCTCTAGGTGCTTTTCTTTCATCTGCTTAATGACAACGGAAGAATACTGAGTAGGACGGCATTAAGTCGAAGTCGTTTGAAGAGTGACGGTGTACAAAGCATACATCAACGTTGACGATGTTGTGGTATCCATTGTCATACATCTATTAAGTTGATCGAAAAGCGGCTTGTCAGTGACAATAATAAAAGAAGAAAGGACGCTCAACGATCTGGAACGAAAGATCGGAGCTTGTCTAGACTACCTCTTCGGAAAGGGTCGAATTTCCGCACCCAAGCATTAAAATCTTTAACGATTTGTCTGGAATGGTCTGCTCGAGTATGTTTGCGATGTCCTCATATTTCTTAAACCAGTCGAATGTCGAACCATCAGATTCTCTGCATAGTTAGGACGTGTATAAGCTGAGACGGGCGACGGAAGCCATCGAAAAAATCGGCTCACTTTTTGTAGCGTTCATCCCTCGAATCAAATCAGCGATAAACTTGTGAGGCTTAAACATATCATCCGCAGAATAATTACCAGTACTCGACTGTCCCGTAATCCTCGTTTTTCTCTGGTAACACTCCCGAGGCCATCATCGCTGGCCTTGAATAATCGATCCTAAATTAATTCCGACTCGTCCCACTGGAGTTTCAAGTACGAGGACGATCAGCTCAGGCGGATGCATTTGGCTCGTCGTTCGCACGCATCCCGCTGCGCCCATCGAGCAACCTCAGCCCGACTTCGTTACCATAAACCTGCCTTACGCTTTGTTTATTCTCAACCACTCATCGTTCGATTGCTCTTTTGCTTTTTAGTCACTCCTTATTCGGTCCTGGAGATATCTGCTTCCTTTTCCCGCCATCTCCGGATTCAAAGGCGCATGCTGGAGTAAATCGGAAGCACCATGAAGCTTACACTCAAACAGCAATGGCGACCGAGACCATTGAACTCGTTCCTTGGTCTTGTTGACATCAAACTAGGTGTCACCATAGTCCTACTGTTCGCTGTACGCCTTCTTACAATCATGCGCCTATGGGTCGAGCCTGATTTCTCAAATGCACTTTTCTTCAGCTGCTTAATAAAGTAGCTGGCGTGTATGGACTTATCGCAGTTTTCACCGGCGGCTCTTTTGCACAACTCAGCATGTATGTCTACTCCGTGATAACTCTGGTTGCGTTTGGTTGGGCCATCAAGGCTGTTACAGAAGTGCGTTTTCGTGGGGTCAAAATTACAGATAACATTCTAACTGAAAGAGTTCACTTGCAGGAAGACCCCCGACGCACGCTGTATTTTGCCCATCTATTTTTCGCAGACCATATACTATCCACAGCGTGGACGGTGTTTTTTGCTGTTGTGTGGTGGATATACACGCCACACGACGGTCGGCGTCACGCAAATTCTGAGGCGCAGAAGCAACTCATGCAGGGCGGTGGGGGTCATGATATGACGGAAGAAGAACGTACAGCAGCCGCACTGCAAATATGGAATAAAGAGAAGGGACTGGCTGCTGCTGTGATAATTGTTGGGTGGTGTGCTAAGGTACGAAGTGACCTTGTTTTATTTGATCATCTCTACAAGTCGACTCTAGATCTACTTCGCGATCCTTGTCTATTCCTACGCCATTCACCTCCGCAAAGGTTCATATCGCGCGCTCCCGAGGACTACGTTGTCCGCGGACTCTCAATACACCGCCTTGAACGGTTCTGCTCGCAGCGCACACTTTCCTGAAAGCGTTCTCGGTGACGATGACGACGAAGTTGTCGATGATTTCTATCGGGTACCCATTGCGTCTAGCGCACAACCTCATTCTGCGGCCGTGAGTAGGACACCCGGGCCTGCAACGGGATCTTCTGTCTCCTCCTTCGCCGATTTCATTAGCGCCCCAGGGCGCGGACGTCGGTTTCGTGCGCCGGGATCGGCGGGTATCGGTGGGCCAGGGGCTATTGGGGCAGGGACGAATGGGAAAGCGAACGCGGTGGATAAAGACCTAGACTTTGAGGAAGAAGTGTTGTTCGACTCTGATGAGCTTGGACACTCAAGGTTTGGAACAACGGAGGAGAGCACGAGCGTCAGCTCACGTGACGAGGACGCCAGCGGGCGGCGGACGCCGGGTGATGGCGCTCTGTATAGTCGGGAGAGGAGTGGATACGTTAATTCTGGCCATCCGTAACATATGTCCGCGTAAGAACCAGGAAATGGTGCATTTTCTTTCTCCCTGGTTTCATGTGTTTCATTTTTCTAGCTATCCCTGCTCCTTTGTGCATTGTCAATCTCTCTATATCCTCCGTATTAGTACTATAGACAAGAATTAGTTGCGACAGATTAAACTCTACGTTTCTACGCAGTCTAGAAGTGCTGCAGCTCTTTTGCCCGTGTAAGTTGAGTCTATGTCTAAATTTCATAGTGTGTTATCGTTGTCGTGTGCTTCTTTCTTTTTTTAATGATTCACATAGTTGTGGGCTTTCGGGATATCATTCCGCTTTGAGTATTACTGGCATCCCGGCCTTCGTTTTCTCAGAGTGGACGGAATCCGACTCTCCTTCTTTTTGCGATGGACGTGTTGAAGGCGGGGTTGAACTGGCGGGCGCAGCATTATGATGCTCTGTATCATTTTCGTCCAACAGACTTGTATGCACAGGTTGGGACGCGAGCTCCGCCTCCATCTCCAGAAGACGTTTCCGTTTCCTTTCGGCACGCGGGTTAAGGATAATAGCAAGAGTAATGACGACACTGTCCAGGACCTAACTCAGGGGAGAAGAAAATGGTCTCAATCAAATCGGCTCTTCAAGGAATCTATTGCCGCGGAGAGATAAACTCACAATGACCAGGCTATAGGAAACTCCAGCAAGTACGTCAAAATTACTCGCGAATACGAGCGAGAGGAGCGAAAAGACGCCGCCCATAGTGTCGATGAACATAAAGAGCAGCGATATCCCCCTGACCTCGCCTAGACGGTATATTTCTAAGAATTGTGGGCTGAAAAAAGGGGAAATGAGGACGTCGTGCAGTTTCGGACACAAGCATCGACGTACAGTAGTCCCGCGGCTAGCAGTATGGACGTCATGATCCCAAAAAATTGGATAGGGCGTTTATTACCGTTATCAACGGCGGGCTAAGTTAGATGGGAAAAAAAAGTTAAATGACGGGAGATTTGCTAGTGTGGGTCCCGCTGAGGTATGACCGGAGATAAACGCGCTGCGAACTCACCCGGATGGCAAAAATCATGCCTGCTTCGAAACCCCCTAATATAAGAAGAGTTCCCATGAGAGTCGTTACGGTTCGGCGTAAAGACACTAGCCACCGAATCAGCAACTCAATGAACAAAGCAAGGTTCGCCCGCACCTGCGACCACGCTACAACAGACAAAAATCCAAATAGCTGCGGTTGTATCCTGAGCGGGATATTGAGGTTTTGCACCACAGAGAAGACGCCGAGAAACGCCGAAGCCACGCCCCAAATTAACCTGTATGCGCAACATCAAAATATGGGCACAGCTCTACGCGCGACAATTAAGTAGACAAATTGCTAACATGAGCCAATGCGAAAGACCTTCAGTAACCTTCGCCCTCCAGTTTTTCCAAATTTGAGGTATAATTTGCCCTGTCCAACAAATAGTGCCTAGAAGGAGTTTAATGGTCAGCAGGGACTCAAAAAATATAAGAATATTAATGACGACTGCCCGAGCCCAAGCTCACCTATTGTTCCGAGCACGTTTCCTGCCGCAGTATTTACAGGCATTTTCAGCGAACCTTACTATATAGTAGGAGCAATCTAAAGCGCCCCAGGACCCAGGTTGATAGAGTGGCGAGATTGTGGGTTTTAAATCGAGGTCTCGGATCTCGCGTCAGCCTGAGAGTGGCGGGCACGTATATAGCCGGGATTGGTCTTGGCTATTGCTAGTGGAGCCCGAATCGCACCATCCGAAGTAACTGAAGTTCCTCAGCTCAAAAAATGTACGTCGGTCGAAATTTTGAAACGTCGGCCGGATTCCCGATTATATAAAGTTCTAACTCCGAGAAGTACTAGTCTCGGAAGCAGCTTGAGTTTTCGAACTCTTGTAACATAGTTAATGCCAGCGAGCCTCGAGTTCGGACCTGTAGAGATTAATGCCGCCGGCCACGACAGACTAAGCTAATTATCGCCTTGTTATACTGCAATTCGCAGGTCAAGATCATTTCATGTATGGCTACCTTCTTTTGTTACCAGTAAAAATGTTGCGCGAATCGTGTGTCCCACCGTCCAAGTTGCAGGTACGATGTAAGGCTAGCCACGTCATCAAATCAAGCATTGCATGATGACAATTCAAGAACAATTAATTGAAGGAAGTGAACCAATAAGCGCCCGGACGCCCCCGCTCTTGATAACCACTCCAAAAATATAACAATTCAAGTTTAAATCAGCGAAAATGCCGTTATTTAAGGCGGACCAGAGCTTGTCGCCGAAGCTTGTACTTACTCATACCATGTAGCGTACCCTGAATACATCGTGGAGATAAGGTGGCAACGGACAAACGACAATAAGCAACAGTAACCTTATACATAGATCACTCAAAGCGAGATAGGTTCGCATGCAATTTGATGGAACTTTCGTAGCCACTTTACTTAAGCCCGCAAGCTGTATACGGTCTTTCCGTAGTACGCGCCCGCTAATGCTGATGTGGCCGTCAGTAGAGCTGGGACGGGACCCTTTGCCGCGCGAGGTGCGGAGGAAAGCAACAGGATTGCGGAAGCACCTTGAAGTACAATATCATATGTCAGGACGACTTCCACGTTATAAACGCGAGGTCCTTGTTGAACTACATACCAAGGGCAGTCTCCAGACCATTCGCTGTGCCTTTGCGAATGCTGTCGGCACTCCAAAGGTAAAGTAGGCCAACACTACTCAGCTGGTCAAGATCGTGATATAGAGGAATTCTTCACGCTATCCTATCGCTCACCCTACGCCCGCTACCAACGACGGGATGGAACGTGTCCCTGGGTGATGCGATTCAACTTATCATGTAGCACCGTTCAACGAATCGGACACACTTGCAAAGCCGGTTACTCCACCCACAAGACAAAGAGAGCCCATGAGGTATGCTGGATACGCGGACATGATCGAAATGTTGGGAAGTGCAGGAGTGTGTGAACTGTGAGGTCGCTGGACGTGGATCGGCAGACGCTGACCAAGCATTCGTGCTTATGGAAGGCTTTGTGGACATGGCCATCCTTTCTTCAGCTACTTTGTCCTTGCCTGCCCATAGTCTGCAGTTTTTGTCCTACACGCGTCCTCGAAGCCCGCATACAGCCACTCTTGTCTATAGCTTCCAATTATCGGTTATCTTAGCTTCGGCATTTATCGATCGTACTTTATTACTAGCCATGGCCGGTTATTTTTCTAACCACTCTCAGTCACGTTTCCTCGCCAACTCTGCGAACCATAACACGTCGACTTCTACAACAACAATGACCGCATCTTCAACTGCGACGGCGACTTTATCATCCTCACACAACCCTGGTCGTCCTCGCGCCACGTCTTCGAGGCACTTCTCGACCTCAGTCTCTACAAGTTCCTCGGGGGATGAGAGGGAGAAATTAGCAGGCAATCGCGACAACACCAGCAATGGATTTAGTAAAGCCGCACCTCATCCGCTGCGGTCTACGTGCGTAATTGAATCGTCGCATTATATTTCCACACTGATGTCGCGATGTTGTCCGCCTAAGATAGGTGGGTATTTTGGTTTCGCCAGCAACGAGCACCAGGGAATAAGATTGTTAACTACGAGGAGGGCATCAAGAAGATCTCCACATTTGGCTCTGTACGTCCCTTCTGAACGCCTTGCGCAACGTCTCGCTATAACCTTGATTCTTTTCAAAATTAAGGTCGAATCTTTCTGGTCGCTCTGGACACATCTAAACCCGCCTTCTACTCTTCAACCTACGACAGATTATCTTCTTTTCCACTCCGGTGTTCACCGACCTGTTTGGGAGGACCCACTTAATCTTCAAGGTGGCAAGTGGATTATCCGTCTCAAAAAGGGAGTTGCAGATCGGTTATGGGAGGAACTCGTCTTGGCGGTAGTCGGTGATCAATTCGATGATTGTGGGCCGAATGGCCCCGGTGGTCTCGGGGTAGCGGGTGGTCAGGCTGCCGGAGCCGACGCAGGTAGCTGGCGGGGTAGTGGAAGAGGAGCAGACAGTGCAGGTTCAGGGGTTGTAAACGGCATGGTGGCTGCAGAAAACGATCCAGAAATCTGTGGGTGTACCCTTAGTGTACGGCAGCACGAGGACATATTAAGTGTGTGGAACAAGCATGGGTCCGACGTGAGAGTGAATCAGCGGATTAGGTCCGTCCAGGAAGCTCTACTCTTCCGTGATCTTGACTTCTAACGTCTTCCATCAGAGATACGATAAAAAAGGTCCTTGACCTTCCCCCAAACACTGTATTAGAATACAAGACAAACAATGGTTTGCTACTTTCTATCTACAACATCTATCTGGATGACTTTCTGACTAGCATTTTTTAATTTGGTAGACTCGATGCAGGACAAATCGAGTTTCCGCAATCCACAGGTTGACAGAACTGTGCTTTCATGACGTAGCTCCGCATATTGCAATCTGTATCGGGTGTGGCAGCTGGGTATATTGTATCCCTATGTCCTTTTGGCACACGTCAATGGGACCTTTCTCGATTTCACTCTTAATCACTGCGCGCCAGATGTGTCGTGAGAATACGAGGACAAAGCCTAGAAAAGGGTATTCAGTAAGACTCAGGAACTTGAAGCTGTACCATCGTCTTGCTTGAGTCATCTGGAGTTTTCTGTGCCTGCAACATACATGGAGCTTATTTGGTACACCGTTTTACCGCTGTTAGATGCACTTAATCTGGGGCCTCTTCATTGGTACTGCGTGCTATGTAGGCTTCTGCCACTTCCTGATCGAGGTACAAGAACCGCTATTCTCCAGAACGGCGCTTTGCTTTCCTCGCACAACGAGCAAACCTAAACCTTTGATGATACTCTCGGTTTTTCAAAAGACCTCGCAGGTCGCAGGTCTAAACACCTTGTTAAAGCTTCAAAACCTTTTTTTCGTACGGTTTTCGTTGAAGTTCGAAAAACCATCTGCCGGATCAGTGTCATGGGGTCCAATATCGAACGTCACCAAATCCCGGATTGCAGACACTAATATTATATCCAAGCGAGCTTCAGCACATTGCTAACTGGACACTTTCAGAAGACATAAAATATTGCGTTTGAAGTTAAGTTGCCTTATGATACAGATATGATACAGAGTACAAAATACAAATGCGTCCATTAAATATGCGGTCAGTCGAGCAATTGAAATTTAGGACATGATGATCTAATAGCACTGTAAGTGATAGCTTCCCGAGTGCTCGAAAGCGGAAGACACTCACCAGAAAGAATTTAAGAGGGTATGATCGCAGTAGCGCCTCTAGGAGCGAGCGCACTAGCTAACAGATCTTTGCAATTTCGTAACCGTTCTCTCCGAGCCACGAACCACGTTCCTGCATCATAAGGTACGGCGAGAGGAACTCCAATGATGCCGGCAGCTTGAGCAGTCCGCACAGCCTTCACCATTGAATCAAGTTCCGCCTCCGAGTCCACATCATCCATATTCTCGTCTTCTGCCTCCTCCTGCACGGTGCTTCCACCTCTAGGACCAGTAGCAGTGGACTTCTTCCCTTTCTTTGCTGAACCCCCCGTGGCCTGTTTTGCCGCCGCCGCTGCTGCTGCCGCCTCTCCTGCCAAACGCTTCTTCTCCGCTTTATCCTTCTCCTTCTTTTCCTTACGCTCAGCCTTTGTCTGGCGCTTGACAGGTTCGATATAGTTTGGATTACGTTCCTTATTAAACTCGTTCAGGAGGTCATCGTAAGCTTTTGAGCGACCTTGTACTGCGCGCTTTGCACCCATCGAATGCGACTTGCATGTAAGGGCGCGTGAACACGGCAGATTCTTGTCATTTATAACACCACATTGCCTGTCGAGGTCAACCGGCCCCTTCATACGTCCTTTCGTGATCTTCGTGGCGGGCTTTTTCCTTTTCCCTGCGACATCGTCATCTAAACCGTCTTCTTCGTCAGCTTTTCGTTTCTTTCCCTTCTTGTCTACTACGTTTTAGGGATGGTGGCATGTTCATGTGAGCTCGAAGACTGACCATCTGTTTTCGTACCCTTCTTGCCGCCGCTACGTATGACCCGACACCTTTCTACAAAGCGCAATATACTCGTATGTCAATATACCACACATGCCTGATCGAGTGCTCTGCTCTCACCTGCATGCTCCAATACGGCTGTTCGCAAAACCGGTTTATCGCACTCGCTGCACCTCACGATGCCGAATTCGGGCCTAAGAGGGTCGGCGCCAAATATCTTCATGTGCTTCGCGTCGAGCCATTGGGTGGCCGGGGACGAGGGCGGATCGGAGGTTGTTGATGCGGACGGGGAAGTTGGGAGGTTGTCCCATGAGAACGGGGCGCGCGGGGAGGATGCGCTGGCCGGCTTCAGCTTCAAGCTCATGGCCAACGTCGAGGGCAAAAGGAGTTGGGAGACCTGAAGTAAGTATATAGGCCGTGGTCGAAGTCGAAGGTCGCGTCAAACTTAACTGCGAGTGGTCCCGTGACAGGCACGCGCATATAATTGCACCAGTACGTAATAGTTACGAACTGTGTGTGCTCTTCAGACTCCAGACTCTAAATATTTACATTTGTCGTGTGCAACACCGCAGGCTAAGAGGATTGGGCTATGTATGCTCAAAAGTACGATGTGAACTGATAGGCCGGGGTTGAGAGCCGAGCTGTGTTATCGGAATTTGATTTTCTTGTTTAAGCGGAGTCTGTCGGCAAACGGATGCCGTGGAACCGAAATACCTTCCTTGTAAAGAGTACACTAGGTCACTGGTACTGCGCACGCGCAGATTTCTCCGCTCGCCAGCCGACTTCCGTCTACAACTGCACAAGTCCAAGGTGCCAACACGGTCAGCGCAACGAACTTCAGGATCCATGCACGCTTCCGTAGTTCGTCCCCCTATCGCAAGCAGTAGCTTTGGCGGGAACGGATGGGCAGAACGCACCACGAGGAATCCCCACAAGAGGAACGGCGGATGGGGAGTATTTGAAGATAAGGGGAGGTTAGGGTCGAACTGGCTGGCTAGACTTCGTTCGAGGGCCGATGAAAGGGATTTCCTGCGCACGTCGAAGACATCGTCGCTATGGCAAAACTTCCATCTTTTCGAGGCCCCGCGACGTCGCGCTCTTACTTCTCCGAATGCACCCCCTTCAATGCTCAAATTCTGCATGCTATGCGCATTTTGGTATTCGACCTCTGCCATGTCATCTAACACTGGCAAAGCCATCCTCAATCAGTTTAGATACCCAATCACGCTAACGTTTATCCAATTCGGCTTTGTGGCGGGATACTGCTTGCTCTTTATGAGTCCGATTGTGCGTTTCACACGGCTTCGGAAGCCAACGCGGGCTATTTTCGAGAGCACCTTGCCTATGGGAGTTTTTCAAGTCGGTGGGCATATATTCTCGAGTATGGCCATCTCACGCATTCCGGTCAGCACGGTCCACACTATGAAGGTACGTTTGATTGGCCATCATTTCCTCAATTGTCTGTCTGATTTACTTCAAACCAAGGCTCTTTCACCTCTCTTCACCGTCGCGGCATATGCTCTGCTATTCGGGGTAAAGTATTCACCCAAGACATACATATCGCTCTTGCCGCTCACGTTCGGTGTTATGCTCGCATGCTCGTTTGACATGTCTGCGTCGAACGCGCTCGGACTGCTCTGCGCATTTGCTTCTGCCATTGTCTTTGTTTCATCAAATATCTTCTTCAAGAAGGTCATGCCTTCGACGTCATCTGGGGCTTCGCAGGGGTCCTCCCATAAACTGGACAAGCTCAACTTGCTCTTTTATTCATCCAGCATGGCTTTTCTCCTCATGATCCCCATCTGGCTGTGGTATGACCTTCCTACGCTCTTATCCACTTCTGAGCGTGTTTCGCACCCAAGTCACGGGCATGGCTCGCCGCACGGCGTCCTGTACTACTTCTTCCTCAATGGAACGGTCCATTTCGCGCAGAACATCATTGCGTTCGTGATACTCTCCTCTACATCCCCGGTCACATACTCTATCGCGTCACTATTCAAACGCGTCGCCGTCATATGCATAGCAATACTGTGGTTTAACCAGTCCGTGCACCCGGTGCAAGGCTTTGGAATTTGCATGACATTCATTGGCCTGTGGATGTATAACAATGCTAAATCGGACGTCGAGAAAGGTGAAAACAAAATGCGCCGCGTGGAAGCGGCACGGGATATGATACTACCGAGCACCAGGGCAGAACACCGCATGATGCATTCCAATAATTCACCTGCATTGTCAGAGACCGAGGAGGAACCCGTTTCGATATCATCTGCTGTAGAGCGCGCGGCATATGCATCATCATCCTTGCATGAGCACGCACATGCTGCTCCATTGCCTCCACCCCCTCACGCCAATCTGCACACCCACCATACCCCAAATCTTCATATAAAGATTGTGCCAACCGTACTGTCATCGCCTACTTTGCTTCGAGCAGGGGAGTCCCCGGTAGACTCGTATCCCTCTCCTCCCCTTTCACGTGATTCTCCACCTCCCACTTCAATGCCCATAACGTCCCTACCCATTGAAAAATCCCGTCGACGCGGAACGACAATTTCGCACTCAAACGCAGGTCCACTTTCCCATACAACGGTACCCACACAGAACCCTATTCTCACGAAGGCATGATGCGCGCGATAGAGCATGCTTATACAACCGACAGACTATTTAGCCAATACAATGGACGCGATACAAGCTAATCTGACTCTTAAGTCATTTATTTATGCCGAAACCAACGTTTGTCGACTTTTCCTACGTCCTGTTGCGAATTTTATTCGAGGACCACGACTACTTAGCAGCTGGCTTGGCATTTGACACCTTGATTTATTCTTTTTTTTGATAGTAGATCCATAACGGTACTATTAGAAATGTACTATCTGATGCGTTACTTCTGGTTGTATGCGCCCGTGGGAATTGCTTCCGACCCTGGTTAGCTGCAGCTGGAGAGTGATTTTGAAAACCTCAGGCTTGTCGATTACCATCATCTTGTCGAGCGCGTTTCTACTCTTCTCTTTGGACAGTGGACGCTTTAGGGCATGTTCTCTCGGCGTCCTCCACTGGCAGTCTACTCTGCTAAGCGACGACAGCGTTCTATCTCCAATCCTCATCCTCGTCCAGTTCCATCCTCATCACCTTTAAAACAGCTCGGTGAACAAGATGCCGACCTTACTGTTGGAGAAATGACACGCAGAATGATGAAGCGTTCGCGCAGCAGTCTGAAGCGCTCGCATTCTGGGCCGGACTCCACGAAGGCTGCGAGTGCTGGCGCGTCTCCCGAAGAACGGTCGGCGCTCGAGCCTGAGGGAGCACGCCCAACAAAGAAGGCCAAGATAGGCACAAGAACTCCATTGGCAACAATATCAGGGTCAAACTTTAGTAATCAAAACGCGCTTGTTGATGAAGACGGAACCATCGACATGGATTTGACAAGTATGGCACAGCTCAAGACTCCTGTTGCACGAGAAGGTTCGGTTCGGGTCAGGTCCAACGACGCTACTGTAAATGAAGAAGCCGATTTCCTATCTCCCCTCCCTGCCTCTCGTACTGCTAAACGTGTTGTCGCTCACCGGTCTAATTCAAATCTCAGAGAAAACAGGCCAACCAAAGCTCTTACCGATAGTAACGATATCGTCATGTCCCCCGCTCCAGACGACCTTGCCTCGCCCTTCCACAGTCGCCCAGTCTCGCCAAACTCTTCCCAGCTCACTGTCAAAAAAATGTTAAACAAAAAATTAAATCGAACACGTTCTGTTGGCACTGATCTTCGTCGCCGGGCGACTATGCGTTCTTTTTCTCGGGCCGTCTCTCCTGCGTCCAATGTCTCTAGTCCAGGATTTCATCGACACCCCTCACTTCCGAACAGCCAGAGCAGTCAGAAAAAAGAAAACCAGGACTGGCTGGCCCCGGCGCAGCTCGGTCCGCAGCTCAAACGACCGATTGGCCAAAAAGCCCCCCGCAGACTTATTGAGTCGAATACTCCTTTTGTTAGAGAAGGTTCATTCTTTCGCACTGTCCCCGAAGCTTGCTCTACACCTATTACGGCGACTGGTAGAATCCTCGCACATACACACCTTCCTATTTCTGAGCCGATTGGAGACGCAGACGCTACTCCACGACTTCCCTTAACCCTCCGTCAAGCTGCTGCTCTGCCGAATAGTTATTTGTTCTCGATGGCTGACGAGCCAACACCCCGGGCGAGGCCGGTGCAAGATGCCGTCACTAAGGCTTACCCTCGTATGGAAGATTCCCTTTTCCTTACTTCCTTATCTCCCTCACTCGACCCTGCTGAAAGCATATCGCAAGCAGTTCCGTTCAAGAAAGCCGCCCAGCACAAGAAGGAACGCGGGCGCGTGAAAGTTCACTTATCCGAAGATAGTATATTTTCTTCGTCTCTTGACTTTTCTTTGTCCGCAACGATTAAGCAACCTACTGGCCTGATGATCACTGAATCGGATGCTGCAGGAAAAGCCTCTCCGCATCCTTTGTTAACGGCCCCGCCTTCCTCTCCCACTGTTGCGAATACTTCACCTGTAAGCTCTGACGGGGACGAGCTACGGGATATGTTCTCCATTCTCGGGCTCGACGGTTTGTTCCATCCATTCGCCCAAAGGACCTTAAATTCACGTTCGTACAGAGGATGACCAATGGTTTACCAGCACTTTCATAGCATCTAAAACCTCTCATCCAGCTACTATGACGCCTCCAATCACTACTAAAAACGTCAGGAAGAGAAAAAACAACACTGCCGCCCTTAGCAGGAATGTAAAGCGGACTGCCGATAAACGGGGGACGGCGAGCTCGAGCACCAGTGTCTCTGCTTCCCTTAGCACTAAGGCTAGACCTGCACGACCCCACACTCCGCGTTCTGGTAAGAAGGTAGCACCCGCACAGGCTAAGCAGAGGCCAACAATCAAGATGAAAATTTGCAGTGAACCTGTTCAAGCAGAGACTGGCTCGAGTGACGAGCTCGACTTTTTGAAATCTAATGGATCTCCGCCCTCACCACCGTTCTTCGGCTAGTAATCGAAACATTGATGTTTATTCTGTCTTTTCTGCACTTTCAACAATCTCTGGAATTATGGATCCCCTCATGGCGACCTTACCTTGTACTTTCCTTCTTTTTGTCCCTGCTTTTCCCAAAGACGATTGCCAAATACTGCTGTAAGACTCAAGTTGTAACTGACCCGACCTTCTGCATGTCGTACACTGTTCGCAGCCTCGCCCCGTCTATTCACTGTTGCGCTGCAAGAAAGACTCACTCAATGTTGTATCATCATGATGTATTAAAACCAAGTACAAGTGGTAATAATGATCGCTTTTACGGCTGATCAAACTTATAGATGAGAGACTCGATGAATAGGCCGCCAGGATGAATATCCGGATCGCCGAGTGTCTCCCGACCCGCTAGCCTGCATCGGCGGGATTACAACCGACATGCGCTGCCGCGACGAGTTTGACGGTATAGAGGGAGCACGGTCACACAACACGACATGTCAGTATAATTTGTACACCAAGATTCGTTTCGGCGGCGTCCTAGCTCGGACCTGTATATCGTTGGAGAGATAGCCATGCTGTCTCCAATCAATCATATCGCCCTTTGGAAGTACGCGTATCCCGAGACATGTTTGTGCCAAATCCGATAACACGATGGAGTTAGGCACAAAGACATCCTGCATCGTCCGAGGGAAGTTCATCCCCTACCCCATTTCAAACGTAAAGATATGCGCTTTAAATGTGGCGCTACCGCAGTGTCAGGCTAGCAACGCAGGCGCAGCCGGAATGCATTTTTACTGGTGCGCGACTGACGGTCCAAGTAATCCTCATAAAATCCGACAATAAACTCCTCTGCTTTGAAGCCGAAGCGGTTGTATAGCAGCTGTGGCAAGACAGGTAGTATCAACGGGTTAGTGTTCTTGTTGCTGTTCGAGCGGCAAAGAATAGGGAAACACACCATGGCCGGGTTGTTGGCGGAGACGTGAAGGAGTATATCCCGCTTCGGGTTGCGAGTAATAAGCGTGTAAAGCATCTTGCTGTATTCAATAACGATTAACTAGACGTCGTTTAAGAAGGCAGAAGTACGTACGTTGCAATCTGCGAGCTTTCCCAACCCGCCCGAACGGCTAGATACGTGATATAGGTCTCTTCAGGAGAACTGAGGCACGCCGCACCAACGACCAAGCGTCTGTATGTTGCGACGACTGTACACTGCTCCGGAGAGTATCGGAGGGAGTCGCTGACTAGAAATGGGTATCGACAAAGTTAACAAGACTCATACAGAAAGCGGTAAATAAAAACAATACTCACCATCGATCCCGGGCCAAAACGTGCGCGAAAGTAGGTCATGTACTTGCGGGAGGTGTGTCTGACGGAGCGCCTGATAGTCAATTGGCGCTGAAGGCCTGCTTGCCTGCTCCCTCTCTGGACTAACCTAACTCAAAAGTCTGCAGCATATTTCAACCTATGAACTCACTGTGCGATTGCATGATGCTCGTGGATATCATCCATGAGGTCTATCCAAGGTGCTTGCGCCTCCCAGTCACGATGGAGATATCCAGGACGTTCGGGTGGTATGCTTGCATGACCGGCAATCCGAGCTGCCAGTGAACTTGAGTATGGCGTCGTGCCAATAGACACGAGTGCATCGATGACGGCTTTGTCCGGGGGAATAATCTTGGGTGGAGGTTCGGGGGCTTTAAGCGTCTCGGGCAGAAAAACAGCGAGACGAGGCGAGGCGAGCGAGTGTTTGCGTCTGTGCTGTGTACCGCCGTCAGCGAGCACGTACAGTGCCTTGAATAAACTACGCTCTACCTCGTCAAGTTTGAGCTTTCTCATGAGTAAACAATCGAAGGGACATTTGTTAATCGAGGAAGGCGAGCTTTGTTGAAGCTGTAGTAATAATGCCTTTGCCTCCGACACCGTGAGCGGACGGAGTTTTTGGCCCTAGTGTGCTCCTTTTTACCAGCTGCTTCTGACTGTCGTCCAGAAATGCTACTTACCAGTTGGTTGACTTCAGCCTGGCTCCTAAGAAACGTTTCCCTTGCCTCAAGGAACGAAGTCAGTGGCTCCTGTATGACTTCCTCGAAGCTCTGCGGGCCCAGGTTCGCATTCAGCGCGGCCAAGGGTGTCCACATCCTCACTTCCGCCTCCGCATCGAAACCCGTGCTTCCTCTGCTTAACTCGCGTCCGGCACTCCCTTTCTTGCGTTTCGCTTTCTTGGTTTGCTGCACGATCCTTCTCTGCCAGCACCACAGTAGCGGCGGTGTGTTAGCGAGTTCAAAAAGCTGGGATTTCATGCAGCACGGTATTCACCTTTTTTGGGGAGTCTACATACTCGTCCTCGTCGCCATCCGATTCCGTCGAGTACGTATCAGACAGCTTTCGCTTAGCCATGGGGATGTTCGAGCATGTGTGTACTTTAAAGCATTCGAAAATAGTGCACCATACAGGTTTGGTACGCGTCGATCATGTGAAATCTGGCTGTCGCTATTATGAACGGCTTCGCCTTGCAAAATCTAATCATTGAACAACCGAAGCTGAATCTTAGATTTATTCTGAACCGCGAGGGAAGCTGTGCGATTATCTGGGACTTCTGTACCGTAAGTAAAAACGAAGGAGGTGAAATAAGAATGAAAACATTGATATAGGAAAGCCAGTAAATTTTATTGGATAAAAGTAACGTGAAAGTTGTGGAAAGCATAAAAGCGGTTCGGCGAGGAAAACAGACGGAGGGCATAGGGCCATGCTGGGCCGGGATCGTGTCGTTCGGGGATAGATACATAATGGTACATTCTACATGTTGGCGTGCGCCCGTATTTGATCTTACACGGTGGATAACTTTGTTTCGCTAGCGACCACGAAGAGCTCCGGTATTTTTTTTTGCTGATGACGGGTAGGAAAGTTTGCGCCGCGATTATCTGTTGCAGTATGGCTCTGGAGAACTCGAGACATAAGATATAAACCATGAGTAGTTGACAGTATTAGGGCTCCGGTCAGCAATGCGGACGATAGGGTAGACGACCCAGAACAAGGAAAATATGCGGGAAAGGGCAGGATTTGGGGCCCATGGCTGGAAAATTGCAGGAAGATGAGCCTGAGTCACCATGGCTTGCGCCGCACCCTGATCTTGCCGTCTTTCCTGTACACCCAGATATTCGTGCGGCGGCTCTTCATTTCCCGACCTTGACGTCCAAAGAACGATCCCAGAGTGAGCATACGGAGCGACCTTAGCGTCTGTGCGAATGCGAGACCCGCCTGCAGCTCCGCAAGGCGTACGTTCACTGCGTGCCGTTCGAAGCAGAGCAAACACCACTCAGGGCCAAACGGCGGCTCCTCGCTCTCGACGAATTCCTGCGCGTGCTCGAGGTGCTCATAGAAAAGTTCTTCAGGTGAAAGGAAGAATCCGAGCTGAAGGTGCTCAAGGTTGGTGAGCGGTGAGAGGATACGTCTCAGCTTTATCTGTGAAGGTGATATCGATCTGAGCGGGATATATGCGCATATATGCAGGTAACTGTACTTGCCGTCATATCCTGCACACTCGTGAAAACCTCGGGGATGGGAGAATGCCAAACGCAACTCGCACTTTCGTCGAAGCAGCTCCAGCAGCACGAAGGGTCAAGGCGGTCTATACAACTCAGTTCTAGGCTGCGCAGTAGGAGAAACTTGTCCGCGATCGCGCAAAGCATGCGCACGCTGACGTCCGGAAGGTCAGTAAAGCTAAGGTCAGTCAGCCCCGCAGGAAGTGCTTCGAGGAGCGGAAAGATAGTTCGTCGATGGTTGGAGATGGTTTCTGTGAGGAAGTTGACACGCACGGTGCGCAGCAGGTGGAAGGAGCGCAGTTTAATGGCTTCTGGGACAGCGAGTGCTTGGGCGGCGCCGCACAAGGTCCTAAAAAACGGTGACGTTACACAGACAGTCAGGCTCTGGTCAAGGATGTTTAAGGTAGAAGAATGTGCGCAGTTGACAAACCTGACCCATTTGGCGAGGTCCTTTATATTCGGCATTCCGCTTGACCAGCGCTTTGGGCAGTGTATATTTAGATGAGTACAGACACAGCGGAGAGCAATCTGACGGAAGGCATATGATGCAGAGGCAAACCCGGAGACGGAGGGAAAGGAACATTCAGGTTTGTAAGCATAGGAGACAATAATCTCAAGTAGTTCAGCAGGCAGCAGACAGTTCTGTCCAAGACTCAGTCATCCATCACTTGTAAGGATGAGCGAGCTACGACGTACAGTATAGACAGCAGAGGACTTTGAAGGTCTAGGACTGGCATAGCATTTCGAGTCGCAGGCAGATGAGTGACGAGAAAGCGAAGGGGTCGTTGAAGTCGGTACTGGCATAAGGTAGAATAAATATGAGGATGAGGAACAACCTGAAGCAGTGTCGATCATCGACTCGACGCGTTTCGCGCGTGTTAAAACTCCGCTGCCTCGAGCCAAAGCCTACGTATTAAGTAACTTTTGTTATTAGATGTCAAAAATGAGACGGATTTAGATTTCTACTACTACTGCTGGACCATAGATACTACAAGGAAGAAAAATAGCAAGAAAATAAATTTACAAGAAAGCAGGAAAGAGGGAACAAACGCAAACGGTACCTCAACTCTCATCGCTTACGCTACGCACATCGAGCAGCCTCGCAGCCCGTGAAAGGAGCGACCCAGTAGTCTGTGGGTAAGTGTCCCCATCTCTTGGGACCGCAAGAAGGAGGAGAACAGCTATGAATACCGCCATGAACCGGAGCAACCCTCCGGACGAGTCCGCCCACGTCTCTTTTGTGTTTACCGACCGCACGCGAGGCTCAAACACATCGTCGTGGTGCACAAGGGTATCCGTCGGAGATAGCCCGGGTGTCGACGACGCGTCCGCGTCGTCAACAGGGATTGAGAGCATTGGAGGTTCAGTAAGCCACTCTTCCCCGCGCGTGAACATGCCACGATCTGGGAACACCTCCACAATGTCTGCAAAGAAGCCTTCGACACTCAAAGTATAGCGGCGCCATATCCTTTTCTCCCTTCTGCTGCCATTCCCGGGCTTTTCGTATGTGTCTGGGTTGTCGCCATCGTCATCAACGAGTCCTGCTTCAAGTAGCTCAAACGCAGGTACAACGCCCATTTTTCGGAATATCTGCCCGATGGCGTAACCTTCTTGTAAGAACAGCTGCGCACAAAGAGGGGATGTAATCGTCACGGAGCTCGTCGCTACGCAAACAGTGCGGCCGTTGCACACGAGGTGGACCTGTCGCTTTTGAATGGCAGGCGAGGCAGGCGACGGCGCGAGGGCCAGGGACATTGAAGACGGTACGGTTTGGGCAAATATACGATTGATGGTAATAGGACGGGCGAAGAAGGCACTATGAAATAAGTCTCAGCCGAGAGCTAGCAAAGCGCCCGGTGAGTATAGGCCCATACCTTAGTATTCGCTGCAGGTCACCATGGGCTGAGAGCATTATTCTCTCTAATGGTGTAACACCTTTAGGCCAGGAAAACTAAAACAAACGATACACAAGCTAGTTAATAACCGCTAGCGCACACGCGCCAGACAGCGCCAGCAATACTCACCTCTACGCTCGTCACGGTAGCATCGTAACTGTCGACGGACGGCATTTTCGTGTAGTCGTCGTGATCGTGGTCGTCAAACCCTCCGTTTGTTTGTCGACACGTCAGTCAAGAGTGGTGACGGACGCGGGTAGTAAGAAGGCTGAGGAGAGAGTGCAGAAAGGGGGCGCGAAGGTCTGGTGAAATATAGCATCGTGCCATTCCGGCGGTGCCGAAATCAGATGATTTGACCGCCCGCCTGTTGGTCATCAACTCCAATGCGCCCCCGAAGTACCCCGCGTCCAGATTTGGGTCTACCTAGGCATTGAGTCAGCGTCCGCCGGGGGCACTTGCAGGTAATATTCATGTACATACTTACATGTAGCTGAAAAGAAAGCTTTCTGAGACAAATGCGAGTTGCGTGCGGAAGGCGTATAAATTGAACGAACGCGAAGAAGAGCGAGTCTCGGATCAATAGCAATTAATGTGGTACTATACCTGGCTGAGAGCAGGCTTCGATCGATCGATGGGTCGGCGCTTTGTCACCGCTTTCACGAGCCCCTTCCTCCCTCTCGCACCGGTACCACTTGCAATAGATGAAGCAATTTATATATAGATAAAATATTACTTAGAAAATATACCACAGCCAATCTAAAAATCGAGCAGCCCATTACATTGTCCATCTGTCCTGAGACAGGCGCTAATATTATTTCAGCATTATCACCCAGCCTTCGCTCGCTTTGCAGTCTGCTTCTTCACTGGCTTCTCCGACTCCGAGTCTGCATCCTCGCTATCCGACGTCCATTCCCATTCGCAAGGAGTTTTCTTAGCGAGTAGGTCCGCAACGTACCTCCCCCCTTCCGCCCCATCAAACACGATGACGCCACTTGCGGTTTTTCGGCACGATCAATACTGCATGGGTTTGAGGTTTTAAAAAAACCGGCTTACCTGTCTCCCAGCTTCCGACGCTCGGTCCTTTTCCTTTTCTTTGGCCTCCCTGGAGCCGAAGCGGGGACATTCGGAGCTGTGGGTGAGATATCCCATCCGAGCTTTCCTGCGAGGTACTCGATGATGACATCTGCATCACCGAGAAGCTGGCACTGTTCCTCGTTAGCATGAAAGCGCACTTTGTCAAAAAGATACGCACGTCTGCACTGATATGTGTAAGGGGTGTCTTGTTTATCACGAACTGTGGAGACAATCACAAATCTGGTGCTTTTTGGATAAATAGGGTTGACTCACTACAGGGACAGTATGAGGTATGTGCGCTGTGGTAGTGGAACGGTGAGACGTCTATGGGACGCGAGATTAAAGAGCAAGGATAACGCACACAAAATCTCCGAAACTGGTCTGACTTTGAGAGAAGTGCCAATAATGAGCAGCAAATCTACGGTCTTTATGTCTTCGAAAATCTTTCTATCGAATTCGTTCGAGAGCTTCTCTCCAAAGAAAGTGATATCGGGCTTGATGCGAAAGGTCACGGAGCAAGCCAGGTTTAAAATTGACAACGACAAACCTTCATGATTCCACTTGGAAGAGGAGCTGCCGGCTCTTCCGGTTCTTCGCTCTCCCATCCATCATTTCGCTTCTTCTTTTTCTTTTTCCTTATCTTTTTCGGTTTGACAATATCGTGGTTGATGACATTACAGAAGGTGCACAAAGGTATGCGCTGGGCGAGTAGGTCGTCTTTTATACTATTCCCCGAGACCCGGGAGCGGCAATTTATACAAGATGCCGTAGCAAACGAACCGTGGCACTGCAGGACGTTTTTGATGCCGGCCTTCGTCTCTAACGTATCAATATTTTGGGTATAGTTCTTTCGTAGAGTTTGGTTAGCCTTAAATTATGCTACACAGTAAAAAAGAGGATTGCATACTCTCAAAAGCTATGAAGAAAATGATGAGTAATCACATTTTCTTAATATAAATTGAGGCTAGCATTGCACCTTTCCTTTGTCTTCCATAGCTTTGATGAAGCGGTGGCAGGGAGAAGGAGTAAAATTAGAAGGGTATATCTTACTTTTACAAGTTGAAGGTCAGTTAAAAAGTGCACGACTACGATCATTAAGGATGACTTACTGCGCAAAAGAGCTAAAGATAACTCTGATAAGCCCAGTAAAGAGCATCTCGCAAATTGATGTGATTGAACTCACTAAAACACTGCGAACGTAAAACATGAATGAGGCTCGCAATTGGATAAGTAGATAGGAAACCACTATACCGGCAGGGTTACTCTTGAAATAATTTATGTCAAACCTGAAAGCCATGTCACATTAGGACGTCCCTATAGCGATATATTTTTCAAGGACTCACATCTGCTGAGGATCATCAAGATCATACACACCACTGCAAAACAGCTGGGCATATAAGCCGTTGCGAGAGCGGAAATCCGGAATGCCGCATGAAACGCCTTACAAGCAATATGTTATCATGTTCTGAATAAGCGGGTTTTAATGGTATGCACTTATTCCTGCTCCTGTAAGGACCATTATCCGACTTGACTGCTTAATTTCCTTTACGACATCGCCGAGATCACATGGTTCCGTATATGCTCCACTGCGTTGACGCATGCTGTATTTGATAGATAAAGTAACTATCGAGCACAAGGGTTTTTGTATATGCCACAAACTTGCGAACGAGTGCAGCTTTCAGCAACGGCAGTAAGCTCAAGTCATCTAGGTTCCGTCGTTCCTTGGACTACGATATGATATTACTGTGTCAGATATCGTCACGGTTTTCATATCAGCACGTACAAGGATAACGCCGAAGGCAAACAAGAGCTTCTCCAAAGACTCGCGTCGCTTTACGACATACTCCTTAAGCCATTCTTCCATTCCTAACTCACCGTGATTGGATTTCAAGGCTTCGTATGACAGATAGGTGCGGTTTACCTTTAGATTTTAAAGAATATCTCATAAGGAGTAGCTCTTCTTCTGTCCACCACGAACGAGCTTCAAGGAGTGATGTCAACTGAAAGTCATAAATATGTGCATACAAAATTGTAAGTACCTATTTCATAGTAAGACTTGACCTCCTCCGGATCATCATAGTCAAGGTCGAGCGTTGGTGAGTCCGGGAGGTTGAAATCCGCGTCAGCGGAATCAGAATCCCAGAGAAAGGAACCGAGCGAGTCCTCAATCTCACTGTCGACATCAACAGTCAGGTCGAAGTTGTCTTCCGTGATCAGAAATTTAGCCTTTGCATCATCGACAAGCCTAGGGACTGCGCCAGCGGAGTCTCCGGCACGAAGGGACGCAGGTGCTACGACAACTGCGGACATACGCAGAACTGGTGGTGGTCCAGGTTCAAGAGATATACCTTATTACAACTCGCGATCTTGGAATCGCTCCAATTTCCTCTTTGGAACACTCGGTTGGGCGAACCGAACAGTGCTTATAATCTCATTAATGATGACACAGGAAGTACTGCGGATTCCAAGTGCTTTCATACATTCCCCAGTACATACATTTGAATAGTAAACATGAAATAGGTGTGCGCCAAACTGCTTGCGAATAGAAAGTGGGGATACAGAAAGTGAAACAAACAAGAAATAAGTAGTGTCGTGACTTGCAGCCAGCCAGAGAGAAGACTGGTCAAACAAGATCCGTCCGACGGCCCCTAATTATAAAACAACAGAAGTCCGTGGGCAAGAAACGATTAGGCGGGAAATTCCCCATGGCCTCAGAGCCGTGTGATGGCCTTCGAGTCCAATGGCATGCCTGGAGTTGCGGAAAACACATCAGTCCGGACCCGAGCAGGAAGAACTAAACGCATACCAGAGGGGTCAATACCATTCTCTGCCAGAATTCGATTGTGCCTGATCAACCTAGCCTGGTCAAAGCTGGAAGACGGGACGATCGTCAGAACAACATTCATAGATAATACATCCATAATACGAAGAACTCACTTCACACGCTCCCTCCGCATGATCTCTTGAACCTCATGAACGCCACGCTCATCGAGACCCATACGTGAGTCGCCGTCTCTGATGTTCGACTCGATGTCAAAGGAGGCACTGCTAAGCCCTTGGCTGGCCTGTTCGGAAAATGCCGAGAGGGGCGCATAGTTGGCGAGGCGGGGGAACATTGAGCGAACGCGCTGTGGTAGGTGAGGGACAACAGCGCGTCTGTAATAAAACGCCACTAGTGATAACGAGACAAGAGGTCAAATTAGTAAGTATGATCTATTGGACCCCGGTCGGAAAGGCAGAGAACGGCTATGGGGAGCTACGCGAAGAACAAGGAGGCTCACAGAGGACAAGGAGGGAGGTGAATGCAAGAAAAGACAAGATGAAAAGCATGTCTGGCACAAGCGCGAAGGGGAAGCTGATGGAAGCAACGGTTGTCGTAGAGCGGCAGGAGGAGTTCAGTTCTTTACGAACGCATACTTACATGGCGTTCATAACCCCGTGGCCTGTGGGCGATGACGGATGGCGATGTCCGTGCGAACTTATTTCCAATTATAATTCGTGTGTGTCGCGATGCCTTACGAGCCAAGCCAATATTCCGCCCGGCGAGCAAGGCTGCACTCTTTCGTTGCTCATCGTCTTTCCTCTTTTTAATAGACGTGAATAGAAACCATGGGGGACTCGTCCCACAAAGGGCCTGACTTACAAGAAACTTTAGAGGTGAAGGCACTTCTAACCATATACTGCCCGACCAATTTCGCTAATGTCTCAACAATCGGCCTCAAGGCCGAGTTTTGCCCTCCACTAGAAACCACATTAGTCGCCGCGTTCCTAGCAGACTTTTTCGCAGACAGCAGCGGCGTGCCCGCACACGAAGCACTGCAAACTCTCCGCGATCACCTTGGCCTCCTTGCCGCGAGCGCTGCTGCTGATCAAGACGATCTCGCAAGTAACTTCGTCGATCTCCAGCCCTTTGCGCAGTCGACTGCTACGGATGATAGTCGTGACTCGGACAGCGTGTTCGACAACTTTGGCGAGGCTAGCTCCAGCTCGGGCTCCTCGGCACCCCCTCATGGCTGGACATCTCCTGCACAGCTGAATTCTGCCCTTGCTTTCCTACGAGCATCGTTCCCACATCTACCTGCGCTTGCACTAAAAGAAAGGCTTGAAAATGAGCAGCTATTCGGCGAAATGGATATGGAGAGAATCGTGGGGGAGTTGTTGACCGAGGATTACTTGAAGGAGCTGGAGGAACGCGGCCTCGAAGATGACGAGACACTCGAAGAGGAGGTTGAGAAGTGGCAGACTGTTTCGAGGAAGTCCCAGTCAACTAAAGCGAAAGCACCACTTGCTGTAGCCGGGGGCAAGAAAAAGAAGGCGAAGGGGCGGACCATTGCGGTGAACGATGTGCGACAGAAACAGCATCTACGCCCTGTTGCACAGGCTTTTCGAGTCCGTACTGCCGGAGACCCCTGGAATCAGATCGTCTCTATCGCGACTTATCTCGAGTCTTTGTTACTGCGACCAGCTTCTTTCTTTCTATCGTATTTCCACAAACCCGATTATGCGACACCTTCTGGCGCGCTCCGTGCTGCTCTCGACTCTATTCACAAACAGGACAAAGCCCCGGGAGACGAAGAGGACCAATCCCTAGCCCTTCTGACTCTTCTGGACTTCATTCGTGCTTCTCCAGACTATAACTTTGATAGTCTCGATTCCGAAGCTCGTGCCTTTCTCATCTCCGACGCTGAGCTCTCACTGGCTGCAACCGGTGGTTCGCCAGACGTGGCGTTCGATATCGTAAAACTCCTGCACGAGATGGAAGTAGACAACGACGGTATGCAAGAGATGGGCGTGTATCACTCGCCCACGTCTCCGCTTTCCGCTCTCATTCCGGTAATAACCTCAAATGGCAATTTAAAGAATTCCTCCGAAATTAGTTCCACAACATGGATGAGCATTCCGGAGTCCCCCGCATCGTCCAGCACGACGGCGTTTACACCTCCCGCGACTGTCCCAAGACCCCGGCCGCCGCCCGCGCCAAACCAGAACACATGGCAGGTAGTCAAGCCCGCTCGCCCGAAAGCACCGACCATAGACCCACTTGCCGAGTTCATCCCATCCTATAACCGTAACAACGTTCCGCGGCGTAAAGCGCAGTCAGCAGGAAACTCCGGAACATCGACAAGTACAAAGGCCGTGCGTAGGGCGGGGGCGTTGAGCGACTACAAGGGCCGCATCGACGCGTGCCGCGCGCGTCGTAACGAGGCGCTGCGCACGGCGAGCCGGCACTGGGCGGGTGGCAGTGCGCGGACGCGCGGTGGAGAAGTCGCGTTGTTCTACGCGCTGGAAGCGCAGCGACACCAGGCAGAGGCGCGCCGACTGCAGCTTGACGCTGCGCGGGAGCTTGTCGAGGGGAAACGGTACGATTCCACATATTATCTCGCGTTACTTGGTGTGTTAGAGACTGAACCCGCCATGACGCCAGGTTTACGACGGCGAACCACGACACGATTGATTTGCACTACTGTACTGTTGCAGAGGCGCTTGCGCTAGTACGGGAAGTGCTGGATGAAGGGTGGGCATCGCCAGCACGGCCTTTGCAAGTTATCACAGGCCGCGGCACCCATTCAACAGGCGGAGTCGCCGTGCTCGGTCCTGCACTCAAAAACACGCTAGAGCGCGACGGCTGGAGCGTCGGGAAACTAGGTGAAGTCGGGCTCGTTGTAATAGGCCAGGCATCTCGGTAGCTACGTGGACGTATCATTATCTTTGTTTTCTACTTTGTTTTCTGCTTTGTTATCCTTTACTTTCTGTGACCAGTGTTTTTCTAGAATTATGGGATTGATACCCCTGTGTATTTTCTAGTCTTGGCTTGTTACCCCCCGGTCCTCTCGCTACAGTGAGATTTTTAGAGTGTATTGCTTTTGTTATTGTCTTAATGTTCGAACCCGTGGTTATATTGGCTTTTTTCGGGAGGGGGGAGAGGGGGGGGGCGTTCAATTGCTTATTGGCAATACAGGCTATAACAACATTTTTGACCCAGTCGGATCCTTAGCGTAACCGCGGCGCCGCATGCAGATAGTAGAGATTCTAATTACACGACAACATCAGCTAAGATAACCATACAGACTTTACAACAACAAAAACATTGAAAACCGTAAAACAAGTCTACTCCGTCTCGAAAAGCAACACCTCCGCGACGCGATCGCCCACATTCTCAACAATCATTCTCTTCTCGGGATCACCAAAAACGTACGCGCCATCGCCCTCACGCAACACGAGGTCTGCCGCGCCTTCGCCTTCGCCTTCACCGGATGCAATCTTCACAGCAGCACCCTCGGCCGCCTTCGAATTGTACCCGGACGTCTGCACGACATGAACGTACGCTTTGCGCTGTCTAGGCTGCGCGCCTGCTGCCGAAGCGGGTGCAGATACCGATTCTGATTCCGATGCTAGTGCCTGGGTGGAAGGAAAGACGTATGGAAGCGAGACGGAGGGCGAAAGAAGCGTCGCGAAGAGAGATACGGGGGATTGTACGGGGGCCGGGCCTGGGGCTTCGCGATCGGGGGACACGCCGGGCGAAGCGACAGGGGCAACAACGCGTGTCCATTTGTCTTTCTTCTCTTCATCGGTGAAGTGTCTGGAAGGACCATTTCGTGAGAAAAACGGGGGGGGGGGGAAATCGGGCGGCCCAGAAAGAACAAAAACAGGACCCTACCGGGTAAAGTACTTGGGCGTGAGGCCGCTCTTCTGCGGGTGCGTCCAGATCTGCAAGAAGTGCACTTGTTTCGGGCCGTGCGCTTTCTCGCTGTGTCGGATGCCCGTACCGGCCGAAGTCAACTGCACGTCTCCGCGTCTAAGGACCTCCACGTTCCCCATCGAGTCGTGGCTACGTAACTGCGTGTCAGCAATACGTTCCCAAATTGTGCAAGCAAAGCAAGACCCACTGCTCGAGTTCGCCGCTCACGACATACGAGAAGATCTCGAACTCGCGGTGGCCGTGCGTGCCAAAGCCTGTATGCGGCTCGACACGGTCTTCGTTCAGGACGCGGAGGGCGCCGAACTGCTGGTGCTCGTGGTCCTGATACCTGTCGATGCACGTGTCAAGGCGGGCTGTAGGGACAAAGAACGGTACTTACATGGCGAAGGAAAAGGTGTGAAAGGTCTTGAGCCAGGAGTGATCGGCGTGGCCGCGGTCCGTGCTCTTGCGGGGGATAATCTTCATTGTCATGGAGTCAATAGCACCAGTGCTATACGTAGAATGGATGATCGAAGGCGAGGTGCGGATGCGAATACGAGCAGCGGTGAAGACGGCGGTGCGTAGTAGTGAAGACAGGACTGTCTAGACGGTCGAATCAGCCCGACCATGGCGGACGCGCAGGGCCGCTTTTAAACAGCGTCACGACCGCTGCAGCCTGACCTCACCGAAGTCAGTGTGTATACATGGTTGCCTTTTAAGGAAACACGCTGACTTTCCGTCGAAATGGACAGAACACGAGAGATTCCGAGTCGAGGTCCTGACCAAGCGTCGTTCCGCCGTGTCGGACGCCGGACAACGGTCGACGTCGATAAACCACTAAACACATCCAAAGCGTGCAAACGTCCACCACGGTGTGCTAAACCTGTCTCTGTGCCGAGCATCGTCATCCAGTTCGTCGCCGACTCGGGCGACAAAGACTAACCTTACAACTGTGTTACGTGTGCCGAGCAGTGTGCTTGTCCATGGGTATATCAGCCCCAGAAAAGACTTCAGCACACTTTGAAAGACTATGCCCACCAATGACGACGTCGGCGTTCAGAATGGACTCATCGCCACGCATGGCCCGTCTTCCGCACCGAGGTACATAAACCACAACAGTACAAGCCACTCGAGCAGTCGAAGTAACGGCCACACCCAAGAACAACTATTCACACGCGGACTGTCACTTCAATTCTTCACGCAAACGCGGAGTAGTCACAAATAAGATATTTAGGAGTAATAATACAGCAGAATACAGGTATCGCAATGAATAACAAAAACACAAATATCTATGCACCGAAACCGTAGAGCGTGCGGCCAGATCGCTTCAAGGCGTACACCACATCGAGTGCAGTCACAGTTTTGCGCTTCGCGTGTTCTGTGTAAGTCACAGAGTCACGGATAACCTGAAGGGAAGAGGCTGATAAGCAAGCCGCGTCGACGGGCATTAGACAAAGACAACTCACGTTCTCAAGGAAGATCTTGAGCACACCACGGGTCTCCTCATAGATCAGACCAGAAATACGCTTCACACCGCCACGGCGGGCAAGACGACGAATAGCGGGCTTAGTGATACCTAAGACTCCAAGTCAGCATCCCCATCAAGTGAGAAACGAAAGCGAAAGCCGCGTACCCTGGATGTTGTCGCGCAGAATCTTGCGGTGACGCTTAGCACCACCCTTCCCGAGTCCCTTTCCGCCTTTTCCGCGTCCAGACATTGTTAAGTAGTAGTGGTGGTGGGTGGTGAAGAGGCGGGTGTGTAGCGGGCGCTGGGCGAGTAGTGCGCGGTGATGGACGTTGGAGGGCGAGAAGTGAGTAGGTAGCACTCGACCCAGTGTAGACATCCTTTATAGGAGAACTGAGTCAGCAGTGGCAGTGCAACATATTAAGGTTCGGCCACAACACAACGCGTTCTGTTGCACACGTGACCCGTGTCGCACAAGTATATAGCGGGCCAGCCGCGCCGTGGTCAGAGCCCACTGTTATCCGCCCCCCACTACGCACACTAAACAACACCCGTCGTCGCCGACTAAAACTTTTCAATGGCCCGCACTAAGCAAACTGCCCGCAAGTCCACCGGTGGTAAGTTGACTTCGACCTTCTCTCGAGCATATATTCTAAGGACCCTTGTGCAGGCAAAGCGCCCCGTAAGCAGCTCGCTGCCAAGTCGCAGGCTCGTAAAACCGCGGCGGTGAGTTTGGGTTTATCCATTTCACTCTTACATTGAGTTAATTGTCGTGGTTACTCGCAGACTGCAACTGGGGGTGTGAAGAAGCCTCATCGGTTCAGGCCCGGTACCGTCGCTCTGCGTGAGATTCGTCGGTACCAGAAGTCGACGGAATTATTGATCCGCAAGCTACCGTTCCAACGGTTGGTGCGTGAGATTGCGCAGGACTTTAAGGTTTGTTCTTGCTCGTCGAGGGCGTGGTGGATTACTAACGTGTGTCGCACAGACGGACCTTCGGTTCCAGTCATCTGCGGTGATGGCGCTGCAGGAGGCGTCGGAGGCGTACCTTGTGTCACTGTTCGAAGACACGAACTTGGCAGCTATCCATGCGAAACGTGTTACGATCCAACCGAAGGATCTCGCTCTCGCACGCCGGCTGCGTGGTGAGCGATCATGATGATCTCACCGATCCGGGGCTCGTATTTCTATTTAGCTGTGTACTATTTATGTGTAACATTTAGAGGGGCTGTGTAATAGGACAATGGCAAAGTATATTATTGGCCTGAGCTCGCCCGCGGAGAGGTTCCCGTACGGGGTGTAGGTTAAGCTCTTTTGAGTGGGCTGAGAACTGATACCACGGGGAGTGCAGGCAGCGAATGCGACGCGTATAGGCGTGGGAACCGTGGTCTATCCTCTCGGCGGAGGGCCGCTGTGGCTGGATAGACTGAATTAGCTGGAGAAATCTCGACGACACTCGGACGCGGCCCCCGACGCTCACGCGCGATGGCCTCTTCATGTCCTCTCCCCAATTGCCATGCAGTTCCTCCTCTCCCATGGCCCTCCTTTCTCTCCCCAACGAGACCCTCTCCACCGTCCTCGCCCATCTCCCCCCCGCCTCTCTCGTCTCTCTCGTCCGTGTCTCCCGCCGCCTCCAAAGCATCAGCGAGCGTCTGCTCTACAGCGACATCAGCATCTCGGACTCGGTCGACGGCGATCCAGACACGATCGTCACGCCGTACCAGACCCTGGGCTGCTGCACCGCCGTCCGCCGCCGGCCCCACCTCGCTTCCTGCATCCGCCGCATCCTAATCCGCTGGACCCGCGACCGCGCCCGTCAACACCACGAGTGTCACTTCGCACCCGGCGTCCTCCGCGGCCTCCACAGCCTCCTCCTCGCCGCCGCCCAGGTCGACGTCCTCGAGCTCCACCTCGCCGGCCTCCCCGCCGGCTACGACTACGCCGGCCTCCTCGGCGGTACCACCTTCCGCCTCCGCCGCCTCGCACTTAGCGGCCCCGTCGACGCGCCCGTCGAGTGGTTCCTGCGCGTCCAGCCCGGCGTCGTCCACCTCCAGCTTGCAGACCACCGCCGGCCCCTCGTCCTCGCCCCACACGACCTCCCGCTCCTCGCGTCCTTCCGCGGTGACGCGCGTTGCGCCGCGTCTGTCCTACCTGGCCGCCCCGTCTCGGGGCTGGCTCTCAGTGGCTACGAGCCCTCTGAAGAGCTCCTCGTCGCGTTCGCATACAGCAAGCTTCCCATACGCCGGCTCGACCTGAGCGGGCTGTCCGTCACGCCCACCCAGCTGCTCACCATCTCGAAACACCTCACAGCGCTCGAGACGCTACGCATGCGCCTCGCTCTGCGGCACACACTGCACTTTACTTTCTCCGGAATGGTCAGTCCTCCTCCCCCGCCCACGGGGAAATTACTGACCGACGGTGAATTTGTCTTTCATTTCCTCGGGGGTTCTGGTTCCGGTCTTTGGCCCCGTGCTCTCCGCCTATCTAGATGCTTCTTTCCGCTCTGACGCAAGTACTCGGTGCCTTCCAGAGCCTTGCCCACCTCGACCTCTCTCCGACCAACGTAGACGGTATTGTCGGCGTGCACAACGAGGTCGAGGAGCACTCGCTATGCACGGCGTGGGCCGGAGTTTGTCCGTCTCTCCACCGCGTCAATTTCCCTTCCGGGTCCGACTGGGCACGAGCCGCCTCCGATGGAATCTGGAGACCGGCCAACTCGGTTGCGCTCGGTCAGGTTCCGACTCACTTCCGCCGATGATGACCAACTAACTAACAAGTTCAAGCGGTGGGTTGCCGCGATGGTTCTTGTGGGATCGTGGTTGCGTCGCGCGCTAAATGTACCAATAGTCACATGTGTTCCTTTCAGACATTGTATCCTTATTTGATACCAAGTAATCTGAAAGCATCAGGAAAGGTATCAGCCGACCACGATACCACCCGAGACTTAGGCTATATAGTCTTTCGCAGTCTTTTGGGCTTCTGGTGTTAGAATTACATGATATAGCACGATAGAGATAAAGACTGCGATAATGTAGGTTGATCGCTCACTAGTTTCCGCAGAAATACACCGTTGACAATCCCCGCGTCGCCGACTGGGGTTCAAAGGTACTTACACGAAGCAGGAAGATAAGGAGTGGTATGCTCAAACTGAAAAGAAAAGTGGTTCACAAGAATTGTGCATCCACTTGAAGGAAGGGGATACAATAGAAGAGGGCATGGGTATCAGTGAATAATGGTAATTGCAATAGGAAAAGGCCAAAGAGCGGATGATAGCAGAAAAGTGATAGTCCACAGAATAAGTGGCGAGCGCAACGAAGATAACAAGGCGAAGTTCAGGTCTCTTCGTTTTCGTCGATAAAGATATCGGTATAGTGTTCCAGTATTGTCTCAACGGCCTAGTACAAAAATCCCATAAGCACAATATCAACATTTAACACATATCACATTAATAAATACCTTGTTCTGAAACGCTGTGTCTGCCATGCCGTTCGCCTGGCCAATCGGCTGTCCCGCGGATGCTCCGGAAGGTAGTCCAAACAGAGTCGGACCGAATACTATAGCAATGTTTGAAATGGGCATGGCATTCTGCGCTTCGTGTTGCACGACCCTGAAGGAGAAGCAGTGGTTAGCTCCTAGAAGAACTTGCCAGTAATTGTCGCTACTAAGACGTACTTGTACAGGTGTCCCATGAAAAACTTCAAGGTAGCATAGTTAGGATCTGGAAGGTCATTCACCCTTTCGTGCAGACGGATATGCCGCAATCTGTCGTTCTCAATTTCTGGTTGCATCCCGATGAACGCTGTTTAACGGTATGTATGAAAGCGTTTTTACGTACTCGCAGCATCAATAAACCCTTGGTGAAGAGCCTGGGTAAATAGGGGGTCGGGGAGCTCCCGTAGCCAAAGCTTAAGAACGCTCGCTACATTATTAATGTCGGATGTCCATTCATCGGCGTCAAGATTAACTGTGTCCATATCTGTTTACATGAGTTAGCATAAGGATCAATTGCGGAGGAAGAATGGTATACAGGAACTTTCCTTTATCGAGACGCTCTTTCAATTTCAACACTTTCGTAATAGTTCCGCTTATTCTGTATATCCCTTGCAGAGTGAGCCCGTACTTTTCAATGGCCGAGCAGCATTTCTCCATGATAGGAGGGATCTCGACATTGTCACGAGTCATTTGCTCGGCCAGGTCTATGCCAAACGTAGGCCGGCCTTTGTCTGGGGCATGTTGACCATTAGAGTTGGCAGTAGTTCCCGACGTCGAAGAGACGTTGGCGGCTGGATTCGAGTACACTTTGTCATTGTAAGTCGGTAATGGCGGAAGCTGATAAAAGAAATTTCGCATTTAGTAATTGTAAACTGGTGATGGCCCTGACCAATGACAGGTTACGCACGAATCCCTCTTCCCAGGGGCCCTCTCGTCTTGGTCCGCGAGGAACCTGTCCACCGTGGGCATATGCATAATTCTGCATGTAAACTTTGAAGTCCGCACGGTTATCAATGGACTCAATCGTCGCTTTGAGACCCGGACCTGGGATGTATAAAAATGATTAAGAAAAATAAGTTACATGTGAACAAACTGGACAAACCATCTTCGGTACTCGGCGGAGCAAGTGTCGTGCCGTCACTCAGCACTATGGTTTCATACAAATATGCGTATCTGGTAAGGTGATACTGAGTCCCTAAATCGATTTCATCCGCACATTCCTTCAGGGCCTGTTGGTAAACGAAGTATACAATTAGACAATACACTTTCATACGCTAGGGGAAATGTCTTTACCCGAAGAATACGTGGCAGCTGGAAATTAAAATACTCCTGACGCATGGATTGTGTGTCCAATACCGCTTTTCGGTAAACGTCGGATGCTGTCGACATTCGCGCCCGGACGTCATCTTCTTGACGTTGGATCTACATAAATGCAAGGGGAATTTGTAAAAAAAGGCTAACTGGACATGGAAGTTAAGACGACGAACATTCTGAGGATTTTTGCCTTTAAGAAGCAAGCCGCCTTTCTGCACGGCTTTTCCTAGCGCCCTTTTCCCACCTCCTCCCGCGCCCGGTGAGCGCATAGCCGTATCCTTCATTGATTCTCCCTCTTTGGCCACGAGAACACGCTCCAGCTCTTCCGCTGTTAAGTCAAAACGTGCTTTGCTCTTTTCCATGGCCGTTTCCGACTCTTGCAAGCTACGTTCATATCGTGTTGCCAGATCTTTAGTCTGCGGAACGGTCAACCTCATGCGCAAAGATGATGGATATGTGAACTTTTTAATGACCTGCTTGCGATTTTTATCCACCTCCTTCGCCAAAGTACCCAAGTCTTCGCTCATCTCATTCAGACGTTGTGCGAAGCGTATGCGATTTTCAGCCATTGTTTCGTGAATTTTCATGCTTGACTGCCACGCGTTGACGAAAGTCCTTGAGAAGTTGAGAAGATGTTGACAATTAGCGCATAGAAGTAGTAGAGGTATAGGAGGACGTACCCGGCCTTTCCGTCATTCATGGAATACACTTCAGATGTTGCCTTAGACAGTTTCTGCATGGTTCGACCATATTCCTCCTCGAGCGCTGCTCGTTTCTTGAAGAAAACCGAGGCTTCCTGTGAAATCATTGGCGTGTATCGGGGAGCTGGTCAAACCGGTTCACTCACTCTGCATGAAACCATGCTTTGTTTGATTCGATCCAGCAGCAATGGGACGCCGACCTTGAAATATCGATGTGGCATAAGCACACAGTTCCTAGGAAGATGCAGCTCAAAAGGAGACACTCACGTCCATATCACATAAAGCCCTAAGCACATTTTCGTCGAACGTCGGTTCGACAACTTGTAACTGCTCTCCAGCGACAGTAGAGATTGTATCCCGTCGCTCCAACGTAGACATACTATCCCTCCATTTGGGGGGTGGCGCAGAAGACTTGACTGGCGAATCAAAGCTCGAACGTGGAGGAGGGGAGACAGACTTGGAAGGAGCCGACGGTGGAGAGTTACCAGAAGTTGAGGAACTTGTACTGGACGCCTGGTCCGTAGCTGAAGACGTGGAGGACATCAATGGACGATGCTGCGAGTGGGAAGCCTGGCTTGTCGTTGGGGAAAGGCTCGGGGCAGAATCGACATAATCCCATGAGGAGGTGGTGTAGCGGTCGTCTGGCATGTGGCTCGACACTGAAGAGACCATGGCCGCTGCCGCCATTCCGTAGCGCCAGTGCTGGCTGGGTAACGTCGTGACTCGTGAGGAACACTGGACGTGCACGAAAGGTGCGCAACTGGCACTGCACCATTCCGGCAATCGCCATTTCGTAGCACCGCCAACTCTTGCCCATATCCCCCATCCATAAACCAGCCCAGCAAAACCCGTTATTTACATGAGGACATCATTTGATGCAAATCTCCAGCTACTGATGTACAAAGTTGGTCGAAATCCGAGGGAACGAGGGGTGGTTTTATCGTGAGAATAACATACCAGAGTAATGATTCTCGTCAATGTAGGGCGCAACTTCCCAGTCCTACACGCACCAGCCGCTGACATCCTCTTTCATTTCCTTATGGAATGTACTCGCTTTCATTTGCCCAGAAGTCAAGCGAGGCGTGCGTTCAGCCAACAGCGCAGGGATGGTACTAACGATCTCACACAGTTCCTTCTACTTGCCATTTGCCCATCATTAAGTTATTCATCCCGCGGCCCCGCCGCTCAACCCTATCTACATGCTGCAGGAGAGCTTCATCACACGTCCGAGCCCAGTATGGATGAATATATCCTGTTCTTCACCAGGATTTAGATCGAAGCCAAGCTATAACCACCACCGTCAACCTAACAGACACGAAGCTCGGGTTCGTCGTGCAAACTGATCCTCCAAGGCGGATCCTACTTGCCCCATCCGCTTCCTTCCGGCATAACCTCGGCCGAACGTCTTGTACTGAAAAGTAATAAAAAAAATGGCTGGACTCACCGTGGCCCTTTCCCGAAGGGGCATATCCTAGTTAATGCAGTCTGGGCCTAAACACCTCGAGCATTCTGTTCTCCGGCTATCACTTTTACAAAGGGCAGGACCGTCATGGCATCCCGACGCGAAGGATAATCGACGCATTAGATCATCTACAAGCAAAGGTTATTCATATACTTATTTTGACTTTGTCCACGAAGACAATAGAAAACATGCCTTGAAGTCTAATATTCTGATTGCCTACAATGGTACGTTCCTTTCATTTTGCTCACAAGTGCATGTATTCTACTAATTGGTCCCTGGCGTTCCCCGCAAATATCGGAGTGTATGAGGATCGTCGTCTCCCAGATAAAGTGCTGCGGAAAGTGCCGGGCCTATGACTTGCTGCAATATTGAGTCTACTTCTGCCCGAGGCTGCTGGACTGCACCGAATAACCGCCTCTCGAAAGGCCGGGACCCTTCCTTTACTATCACCGTTCCGCCACGGTCTCAATATGGTTCTTATCGGTTTGAAGCTGTACGACACAAACGGGGGATCCATTGGACTTTCTATTAAAAAAGCCCGGAATTACGTGTATCTCGTGCGAGTAAAATTATCTGTGGCAAGTCGCAACCTTAGAAACCGCCACTTTCGTTTAGTCAGCTCGCTGCTGGATATGATTCTCGGATTATACTAAGATATACGTAGGTAAAAGGGCGACATAACTAGCATGTGGTTTACAAAATCCTAGTGGAGCAAAATCCTAGTGGAGCAAACGGGGACCGAGCTCAATAGACTACATATTATGGTCCGAAAGTGTACTTAAGAAAAATACTGTCTTTTGTCCATGAGATCCAGGAAGAAAAGCCAACAAACATGGATGGATGAAAAGGAAGGACAGCTAGTGCTTTAGGAACATCTCAGGCAAGGACCGAACCTATCTTCGACAATGATTCCGCTGGGAGGCTGGGGTCTGCGGGGGTGAAGGTCAGAAGTCGATTTTGTATTAGTATTTTGTTTGTCACTGACTGGTGCAGACACATCGAAGCGCAATCGTGATCTTGACGCCCGTGAAGCTGGCTCAATGCACACTTTCGATTATTGCAATCCATCTAGATGCTCAAATTTCAGGATTTCCGATTGTGTGGAGTAGAGAAAAAGACGTACACGCTGACGAGTGAGTTCCACCCGGTGACGGCAGGCATATTCGGCGTAAGAGATGAGGTCAAAGCACATAGCGTCTTGTGATTTGCTCTGGGCGTTATATAGGCGGGAATGTTTAGCGAACGGCTGCAGAAGAGGGATAAGCGATATATACTTCTGTCTTCGGTGTCTTTTGTGTTCGGGAGGAGAGGAAAAGGAGGGAAGTTGTTTGTTTTTTTCTTTCGAGCGAACGACGTTTGCTTATAGCCTGTCAAGAAACGCTTTAGAAAACGGGCTCGTGCCGCGGAATTGCACGTACATGGAGGAAAGCGCGAATACATATCTGCTCGTACTTTCCTAGTCGATCCATTGCGCGCCAAAAAGATGGCTTCATTTCCTGTACCACTGGTTCCGAAACGAGTCTACACCTCTAGAGGATCCAGAAAGGGCCGAGTTCTTGGACGGATCCCCATATGAAGAATTAACGAAACAAGTAGGTTAATGCGTGATCTTCCAACTTCTTACGGTACTTCTGAAAGGGGCGAATAGGGTACAGAAAGCCGGGTACTTACAAAAAAAAGGGGGGAATCTGTGACAAGCCCCAATCGCACGGCAGCAGCAGCAGCCCGAGAGTAAGTTTTGGGGCACCAGAGGCTCAGAAAATCGAATGGGCCTACGTGCCAATACGACACGAGGATCGGAAAATTCTTAAGGTATAGCCTTAGCACCCTTCTAATGGCGCCCATTAGAGTACGTAGCGTTCGACACGCACTCATCGCCGAGTCTGAGGTTTGATAAATGAATAAATCTGAGATCCAGTTCCCGGACACTCGCGGAGAGTACTAGATTGATGCCTCCTAAAGAATCTCGGCAAGTATAGCGGGTCGAGTATACACGTTCTGATTGCGCAGCGAATTTCAAGTTTAGACTTGGTTTCAGTGCATCCTGTGGTCTAGATGCTTTCTGCTCGTCCAGAAAAGCGCCCTGGTTCTGGGATAGCGGATCGTTCCTGAGATTAGCCGCACGACAAGTCCGCAAGTCTTCACAGTTGCGTGTAAACGGTATGATTACTAAATAATCACAAAATGGAACCATTCGCAGCGGGTCGTCACGTGCGGCACCGCTTCCCGAAATTCATTTGGGCATTAATGCTCTGCGGAGCCTTTGCGGTATTTCGTAATATAGACAATAGTGGCTGGGCGGCGGACCTCACGTACTTATCGCAAATAGTAGTCCCGACAGAAATAGGACCATACAGCATCAGTTCGTGATACATGCACTAGCTAGTAGTAGTACCACCAGTACACCAGTTGGCATAGTCGCACTTTTGGAAATACTAGGGCCCATTAGAGAGGGTGGCTTGTATAAAGCAAACGTCATTACAGAAGACGGCGAGAATCCAAATGCGGCGGAGAGCTATAGAAAGTCGGGAATCAGATACTCTCACAACACATGTGTTGTCGCGGCAGCCATCCCTCGGGGTCCTGCGAGGGTGCATCTGGCCAAGTAGCGAGCTAAAGCTAGACGCAAAACATCCAGGCGTTTCAGGGCTTCCTTCGAACCTTCGACATTCAGAGTTCGGGCCAAAATACTAAGGTAGTCGTCTCCACATCCTTGGCCTGTCGCAAGGGAAACTTCCCCAAGTCGTCTAAGGAGGAGGCAAGCCGCGCCCGACGAAATGAACAGATTAGATTCTGAATAACCAGTTAAATTTTGTAAACACCAGCTCAAAACAGACAGACCATCTTGCAGAAATGGGATTGTATCATTCAAGATAACACCCCACCATGCTCTGGGAGCGAGATCCTCTTCAAACATAGATATAAGGTCTAACGCCGCATTTTCAGCATCACCCTGGGCGTTGCGCTGATGAAATTCAGCATATCTGACTGCAAACATGAGCCGATGAACAAAGACGCCGTGAGGGCTAGGCCCCGTTCGAAGCTCTTGGAGTAGCGGTGCAATGTCGGCGACCAATGGGACGTAGCGTAACGGTCCTATATAGATTACGTTTGCAGTCAAGGGCCGAAGCTCCGAGGTAAAGTTACTGATGTGACTTTACCATGCAATATATACTCCTCCAATACATTATCCACGATGTGTCCGAGGCCCTTCCAATCTTCAGCTGATCTGCAGTACGAGATAGCTAGTCCATACTTCCTGAGCTTCGCGAGTTTTCGGGCGGCTACCTAATGAGATATATTATCCATGAGTAAAAGTGGAACGAGAAAAAAGGCAGTATTCTACACGACTTACCCGGCAAATCACCCGACGGGCATGTTCCCTTCGATGCTCGAAGCAAGTTGCATTGAGTTCTCTGATCACACCCGAGAGATCGCCGTCCTCGATTTGTGTATCCACTTCAATTTCGATGGCGGTATTCTGATTGCTTTCTTGGCGTATGTTCCTGGAGGATAACGGACCGTCGACGTCCATTGGAACACGTATCAAGACCTCATCTGCCATTTGCTTTCCGACTTCCCCACAGGTGCAGAGATAGTCAACCGCAAGTCGCCATAGGCCAGGGTCGGAATGCAAGTAATCCGTGTACATTAGCATATACTGATCACGGACAGTAAGACCAGTCCTGTAACGACCGTTAGACCTGGAATAAACCTGTGTGAATAGGTTCGTACTCCTCGTCTGCCTCACGATCCAATAAGCCGATAGAACCCATTATGTCTGCTAGATGAGCCGCGAGCCAGACGTCTATGCCGTATGCGATAGTCAGAGACTGTATAGGGCGACCTTGAAAAAGTTCGGCGTGGAGAGAATCTTCGTTGTCAGTTGGGTCAGGTGGTAAGTCCACTAAAATCCTCCCAACAATGTCACTACAGGGTTTGCACGTGGTAGTCAGCACCCACACTATTCACTTCACTAGAAGCTGGACCTACGGAAGTTCAGCCCTTCTCAAGCCGACATCAACCCATACCCCGTATGCGCAGATGATTTCTTTCCACCCACCCCCCAAGTCAGTACAAACTCTTTGCAGAACATCCTCCCTCCCCTCCACAGTCCCAAGTAAATCGCTAACATTATCCCACCAGTTTTCGAAGCCATCATGTCTATCATTTTCGGGTACTCGATCCAGATCAATACGAAGGGTCTTCGCTCTGTCTTTCCATCGGCGCGAAGTAGTAAAAAACTCCTTTTCAGTGCTGAAGTGCCGCTGACGAGGATGTTTTTCCAACAAGGAAACCAAACGTTCGGATACCCGCTGCAAGTTTTCCGAGGGATGGTTTGCTAAACCGCGCAGGAAGAAAATAGACGACTTCAATAACCCGCGAAGAGTAGCACTATAGAATAATAAGCATTTTAGGGGATAAGGAGTAAATTCAACCACTTACCGAATTAGATAGGGCCAGAAGATCTCGCCTTCCCATGGGCGTTCAATTGCACTTAGCTGGTCCCCTTCTTCCGTAGAAGGCTCAATGAAATGAGTATTGAGCCATTCTAGAAGTTCGTCTCCAACAGGAACATCTTCGATCCCGTCCTCGGGGAGATAGAGTATCTGAAATAGCGACAACGATGTGTACAACGATCTGTAATGTTCCCCTGGGAATTGGGGTGGTCCGTCGGTACTGGACGTTAGTTGCTACGGATGGTGGTTGAGAGATCGATATCAAAAGAACCCCAATATCAATATGCGACTAAGTGGATTACATACTGTGGAGTGCACCCAGCAATCTTGCAGATGCAAGATATAGTCGCTTGCGAGCTTCCTGAATGTTACAATCGTCTCAGGAGAACGCACCCTGTTAGCAGAGTATGTTAGGTCAAATGATTTTCGCATAGTCACAATACTAACGGCTCTTGCCCTTTTTCCCTCTCTGTTTCGATGAACCTTCGACACGCCGCGAAGATCACAGATGTATCTGTGATAAACTATCGAAAACGAATCTCATCATTAAGAAAGAAAAGAGGCGCCGGTGTCCGACCCGAGAGCACTGACCACACGTCTTTCCTTAGCTGGAGGCTTGTCCCACCCAGCGGTGTAAACGGGATGCCACAGATTGCTCGCCGAAGGCCCGGCTTTTGGTACACACTGAAGACACAAATTGAACCTTTCACGACACAATTTGCTTTGGAGATAGTAAACCTACTTGTATTGGGGTTGCAAACGTCGCCAGCGTGTTCGATCGAGGTGAAAGAGCAAAAGACACTGTTCTCCCGGATTCAAGAAATTGGGGTAGATGGGCCTCTTCGTATAAAGGAGGCACTAGACTCAGAGTACTTGAACGAAGCGACTCGGCCATTGCGATCGCCCTGGCGTGTGCCGTATCGAAAGCTTGCGGGTAATCGTTTAGCCAGCACTGATAGCTTTGTTTTAGTACAGAGCGGGACGGGGAGTGCAAAGACACGAATCAAGCAGTCAACAGCTCAGGTACGGACGGTCGCGTCTGGTCGACCGTGCCAGTTGAACGCGGTCCTTGGCGCGCGTTACGAAACTTATTTCCTTTCTGAGTCACCAGTCTGCTCCGGTCCGAGAGGCGATTCCTAGTCAGCGACGGTCGCATTTTACCACTTCCAGGAGACACCCATCGTTTTTTTTTCTTTTCTTCGTACGCGAGGAGGGGGAAACTGGAAAATTACGTTTCTTCCTTATTAATGAGGAACTGTACCGGCTACGTCCCCAGAATGGCAGCCCTGAAATCGCTGAGTTTTTTATAAACTAATGTTTACCTCGCGACTTCTGACTCGAGTCGTAGCATTGATTGCGGACACTTCGATTAATAGGCCGCCACAATAGCCCGAGGGCCCAGGCTCGTGAATGGGAGCCCCTTGTGTAGATTCGCTTGTTCCCTTCCGTCCTGGGTCGGTCTGGGATTGCGCAACCCCTCTGGCAATGATTCGCAGAACTTTCCATAAATCTACATGGCTAGGAAGCAATAACAAACTGTATACCTCGGCTTTTTGCGCCGCAGGCTGCAGTAGGCATTTTCTAGACTGCATCAGTGATTGAAGATGGTGTGCCAAAACCTTTCTTCATAGTGTTTCCAATAAGGAGGTCTGCAGGATAGGTGCCAGGCTTGGCTGATTTACTTCTTGCCAGTTTTACACACTTCTAACCACTCAAGGGAGAGTCATCGGCTTCATTTCCGTGGCGCTCGGTACGCGCTCGGTATAGGCCGCTCCCTTCCATTTCTCTAGACGTGGCAGTCCAAATGAGCAAAGATATATGTGCCTACCCCATCCAATTGCCGGGAAAATGGCCATACCACGCTATAAGGTGCTCTACAAAATGCGGCACAGTTCTACGTCGCCCAAGGTCTAGAAGGATCCTGGACGGGCCTTGCCCACTCTCGACCCCTTCTGGGGTAGGTTCTCGCGACATGGCGTGCTATTGAGTCTGGTAAGATATTCATGCGTCTGAATAACCCTTCGAGAGCTAAACGTGAGCAGACACGGTTTGGTAGTAGCGGCTTATCGACTCCGTTCTCTGCTCGATTGCCCTATTTAAAGACGCGCTCCCTTCCTTTCAATTCCTTATCTCCGTAAACTTCGTATACAAAGCGACCCCTGGCCTCAGTAACGTCGCCTTCCTCGGACGGATCCAACAATGTGTCGTGCTTAGTATTAGGACAACGACGACCCGTCCCTTCGCTACGCAAAAGGGGTAGTCCCCATGACAGCCTTACGACAACCTTCTATCATCAAGTTGTGAAGGGTGCATACAGTATGGATGCAATCGTGACTAGCGCGGGAGATGGTACCGGTGGTCGACTAATATTGAAAAACCCTTGTAGCCTTGATTATACGAAAACTTATTTCGCAGACCATCCCCTTAGTATCCGCTTCCGGGAAGCACAACTGGCGGCGTATGGTTTAATTTTATTTGCGGTGTATTTCCTTAGTTCATTCATCGATTAATCATACGGAGGTTCGGCTCGTTTACATATGCGAATCATAAGAAGCACATGTCCTGGGAGCGAACAGAACATTCGGGAGGCTTGGCCGTATCAGTACGGTGTGAGTATGACACACGCATTTTAGTATTAGTATTATAGGTGCATTTCAATTTTATATTTTATGGTATCGGCTTCTATCTGATTACGTACGACGAACGCACTACTATGTGAGCGTCTGTTCAACTGCAAATTCAAGCAACATATTGAAGGGGCAGACTCTGATGATTAGTTCTGCTACAGCATCACCAGTCAGTTCACATAAGCGCCTTTCTTGCGACAGGTCTTACTTTCCCTCCAACGTAAGGTGATATTTGGATAATTTGGTTACCAACTTACCACAAGCGTCCATATCTTCAAATCTCGCTCTGACCCGGTCTGCCCTCAATCACGCGACTGCCAAGGCTACCCCAGGATCGGTGAGAAGTTTTTTTAATTTTTTTACATGGACTATTTCGCTGACGAATGCAAGAAGCTTAAGGTTAACTGTTCTTATCACGCGCTCGCTATGACGGGCGCCGACGTCTAACTCGCAAGAAAACATTTTATACGTGTCTTAAAATCCGGTCCTCGGAGGCGATCAGGGTCAAAGTAAATTAAATTCGGAGTACACGCAAAATTCGTTGCTCAGAGCGCTTGTCCAAATCCAACCTGCTTTAAATGAAAAGTTGACATTAATGTTGGAGCTCAGAGTCTTCGCAGGGAAGTCAGTAAGCGGGGAATCCTCGAACAATCCATGTCCCCTGTAGCAGGTATATGATATCGCGGAAGATGTCCAAGGCAGGGGTCATTTTCATTTCAATCTTGTGAGTCCCCCAAACGACTTACGTTTGTCCACATTTACGGTCGGAAAGTTCCTCCCCCAATGTCGCGCCCTCTTGATAAGTGTCCGTTCAGATTCATTAAGTCACTGAAGCCTGCCAAAGGTTTTGTAAGTACCCCTTTTCCCACCAATAATCGTGTGCCAATTTACAGGATTATTCCAGGCCGCGTCCAAAAATCAAAGCTTCTCCGGGCCCCTCTAGATCCCATGCAGAAGGTATTTTGATACGCCGCATAACGATATGCATATACACGTAATAAACTCAGGCTCCTCGCTGATAACCCTTCTTAATTACACACGTACAGAACGTCTTCAGACCACTGTACATTAGGGGTGATTCGACTGAATATCAAGAGACGTTTAACCCGCATCAAATCGGACCCGGATGTTCGTTGTGTCGATTTATCTTTACCTATTTCCGCGTATCACCATCCCCGCCTGACACCCGGAGCGCATAATGCCGGATGGACGAAGGTGTACTAGGACGGGAACTAGGCGCAGAAGCCGCAAACCGACGACCGGGGCGTGCATCCCCTCATTCTCGTGGCTCATGTCGACTAGGAAGCGCCCTAGAGACATCTAATATCCCGTCCTGGGACTTTGTGTTCACGTTCGCCTTTGAACGCCTTGCACGACAACTCTATCTGGATAAGACGGAAATGAAGGGGGGGATGCGAACTTGGAGCTTGGAACTTTACTCTACGGAGATGAGCAAGTCCGCCGGTATCAAATTTATCGACGAGGCAGCGCCTACCCCACCCGACCAGAGAACGCAATGCTCCGATGCCTTGGGTGCGTAGTAGTAACAGCCAAATGATCTAGAACGTTGGTGAGCCACTACCGTTGAGTTGGACACATCTAGTACTTGATTATCAGGACAGGCATTGCCACGCATTATTTTACTTGATCTTACTCGGAAGGCATGTATATCAGAGCAGCTACTCCAAGCATGCTCCTCCGAGTCTTCCTCGCGGTTAGGCCGGTTATCGAGTATGCAACGTCCACGGAGAACGAAACAAGCCAAGATCGTACAAGGTTCCTCCAAAGGACCCCCTGTGGAGCACAATTCACCTTCCTTGTTGATGCCATAGCTTCAGGTATCCGCTATCGGAGGACAGATCCGGCAGGCTACGCTACAATCCTCCAAGAGGAGCTGATTTCTTACAGAAGTAGTAATTTAGACCGTCCGGTTTGGCGGCCGGTGCGGATCACGGGATCACCAGTATAGTATTTTGATCTGCGGTGGATTTGCATTGGCATCAATGCTTGACTGTACCGAGAAGAAGATCGAGTTCGGCGCCGAGCAGATATTTGATGACCGCTTATATTATTCCCTCAAGAGGGCCACGGCCATTCATCTTGATAGAGGCACAGGATTCGCATGAGTACTCACACTAGCATAGTGCTTGGTTTACTTTCCACGTTCATATTATTAAAGATCTCCCACAATCTAATTTCACTTCAATAGACGAGCTGATGGAGTCGGAACTGTAAATCAAATTGAGCCCATATAGGAGATACAGATACAAATCCCGGAGAACGGAAACTGATACACAGTACCCAATAGCAATTCAATAGTCCGAAGGTCTGTATAAAATACGTTCTGAAGTGTGAAACTGTGAGCAATATAGGAGGGTGAGCGGTGGGTACGAGGCTGATACATAGGCGCGCGGAGGCGAACGGAGAAAAATTAATAGATAAAACAGAGAAACGAGATAGGCGGTCCGTCAAGCGGTAACCAGAAGTACACCCCAGCAGTCTCGTCAGCGCAACAATCCGTCTCCCCCCCTTACCATGAAGCACACAGTCAAGGACCAAAGGGTATTATTCCTTGTCATCGACTTCCATAGATGCACCTGGTGATATCGTAGAACGTCTTAAGGCGCTCAGAGCGCTCGCCGCAGACTGCTCATCACTTTCAGCCTTTCCTTCGCTCCCTTCGCTCCCTGACCGTCTTTCGTCCGCATCGCGGATGGTCTGTAACTTCCTTGCCGTATATTCCCAATCGTAATCAGCCAGAGTAGGCAGACTTTGTGTACTCGAGCGCGGCGTCGCAAACGCTGAGCCATTGGCAGACAAGGAGGAGAGTGTCAGCGCATTAAGTGACGCTGCTGCAAGTCCACCGGGCGAAGGAGCATCCGCAGGCCATGACTGTGGAGACGGCGGGAACGATGTGTATGATGCCGTTGCACTTCCGCTCCTGCTCACGGAACAAGACAAAGTACTGGTAGATGGCGACTCTGTTGTCGATTCGCGGGAGTGCAGAGGGGGCAAATCATCCGGAAAACTATCAGGGTTTTGCTGTCGTTGAATGCCGATTATGCGCAAGCGATCGACCCAACTGAGAGACGGAAATGTCTAATCAGCACTTACCGAAAACTCAGGAAAAGGACAGAAAACTCACGTGTCAGCTCGATCCAGACTTTCCTTAAAAACACCGGTAACGCTCCGCATCATATCCAGGCTCTCTGTTGCGAGCGTTAGTACGCGCTGAGCTGCCTGTGCCGCAGATCCAGCTGTGGGACGCGATAGTGCCGTCTGTCTGTATGAGTTGTTAAATGAGCTGCCGACTGCAACGTTTGACAATGGCAAGGTCGCGTGCCCAAGGAGTTTGGGGCTCTGCGACGGTGATGGTGGCGCGGTACTCGCCGCAGAGGCGGGTCCTGACACCGGGAAGGAACCATCCCGCCGTCGCCTCTTTCCGGCACTTTTCGACTGGCCGGGAGAATGCGCATGAGATGGCACATGTGTTTGTCGATGTGCAGTGTTAGCCCAGCGCTGGGGAAGGTGTAGGATGAACTGTCGCACACGGGCGCGGGCGGGTTCGGGAAGGGCACCGCCCGCATATTTAGATACGACGTCGACAACCTGGCGAATAGTTCCAACTACATCGCGCTTGACATTGGTCAACGTCTGCATATGCGAGGCCGATATTGGCCGTTCGCCCCCGCCTTCCTCTTCTTGTGCGTTCAAAGACGCGATGAAATTTCTAAGAACAAGTATTTGGCCATCAATATGTTCTGTTGCATACTGTCGGGGCATATAGTTGGTCATGTAGGATTCATGTTAATAGATAGGCGCACCTGCAACCAGTGAAGACAATATTTTAGCCTACGCATGCTTTCCTCACTCACGGCAGCACTTATTCCTCCGGCCTCGTACAAAAGGCTATGCCAGCGACTTCGGTTGGCTTCCTGAAGCGGAAGGGTATTGTCCTCCGCACCGACCGTGGTCGCATCTAGTATGTAAATGCGTTCATAACGTCCGACAACAGCAATCACATCCGAGTGAACGCACCCTGTGACTGCACCTCGCCCTGATCCCGATCACCAATACTGAATTTCGCCCGCGATTGCCTCACCTCGCCCGCACTTTGTCCAGAGTCCCGCGAATCCCAATTATGCTCGATGCTGAGGCTTCTTTCACGAGTTTCTGGTGAAGTTCCAGAGTTGCCATACTTGCCGAACTAGGATCATTAAGGATCAGTGTGAAGAAACAGCACGAAGGGTGCATTTCCTCGTACCCTATCGAGCTGTCTGCAGGCAAACTCGTCTATCTGGTTCACAGGCAGTCGGTTGATCACTGGCTTGGATATGCTTTTTACAGAGGACTCCATCATCTCCGCTCCATACTGGAAGTCACATCAACAGACGAAGTGCACAGGCACATTTATGAAACCGACCTTGACCATTCTTGAGCTAGCTTTGCTGTGCTCATATGCTCTTAGTGCGGTATTGACGATGGGCAGGCCGGTCACGCGCGAAACGAAGTCTGCGGAAGCAGCTGCTTCTTCGGAGGATATTGCGAGGCTTTGCGAGGCATTGGAGGGGGTTGATGACGTGGACGCAGTGGTGAGAGAGGGAGTCTGGTCCGGAGCTAGCCGTAGCGAAACAAACAAGGGAATAGGTACAGAGACGGGCAAGAAGCAGTACAAAGAACGTACGGGAACCATTCCGGTACGGAGGCGAACTTGAAGAGGGAGAGGGGGATGGCTTCGTGCCGCTACGCATGTCGTCAAGGGCGCGAACCGCGATCATGACGTTCTCGTCGTCGGTGCTCAGCGACAGCGATTTTGGGGGAGAGTGGAGGTCCGCATCGAGGCCGTCTATGCGAGAGGACGCGGGTCGCAAGGCCGGGGAGGCAGCGAGCATCGTCGGCTGGGACGGAGACGGGTTGCAAAGGGCGGAAAGAGAAAGCCGTCTCTTTGCCAGGGAACGGGCGGGGGAGCGGGAGGAGGAGGAGGAGGGGTCGGCGTCGTCGTTAGACATGTGGGGAGCTGCTTGGCTCGAATTGATAGCTGCTTCCACCACTTTCACGGGTTTTCCTGTATAAGGCAACTACCAGCTGCAATTTTTCTCGCGCGATAAGTTTGGCCTTGTTTGGCTCCGGCTGCTTCCGGACTGGCGTTCAAGTTTCCCCGGTGGGCACCAGTGGACTCGGAATGTGGATTTATAACTGAAAGTGTCCCAGCGACATAAGTATCCGTATCACACACGAGGCCCCTTCATCTAAAAATTACCTCTGTATCCCCGCCTGCTGTGCGCATTTTCATCATCCCAAGTCTGCAACTGGCAACCTGCAACCTGCGACCTGATGGCTCTGTGATGCTCTGCCCAGTGCCCGCATCCATCCCTTGTACCCAGCCGCGTCCCCCTATAGTAGTTTTGGATTCCATACCAGCGCCAAGATTCAAGGCTCTGCTGAACCGTCTATCAATCATCCCCCAAAGATCATCCTCAGTTTATTCTAATGGCTGTGCCATTGATGGAACAGATACGAGATGTCACATATCCAAAACAAAGTCGATTCCAAGTGCCAATTGCACATGCACGGCTATCAAACGGGGACAAGCACGTATCGCTTACGCCATTATGGTATCAGAAATCTTACCCTGCCAGTATGTGAATCGCCCGTATATATATTCATTTTGCCCGACCCGAGATTATGTCACCTTTGTTGATCGTCGTGCTTGTCCGCTCCCGCAATGTATTTCTCTTTCCCGGCTGTGGTGAGCCTTTTGATAATCTTTCCAAACTTCCGGGGCAACCTGAGTATAGTCTATTTGTGTGCGTTGGCAGATCAAGGCATCAGAACAAGCGGCATGCACGGTCTAAACATCCCACTGTCTGTCACTGAACCTAATACGAAAGACTCGTGTGTTTCAAACCGTGTTACCTCCGAATCATCGTCATCGTTCGGCTGCGTGTTCATACTTAGGTACCCGTATTTTTGGATATACTTTCCGACTTCGGTCCTTTGTTCGACTGTACGTGGGGACGCAGGGACGCATCCCGGAAAAGTGGTCTGCGATCAGACGGACAGGGAGCTTGAGGCCGCAGTACTGTTTGAGCTCACCTATTACCCCTCTTCACGAGACTTCGTTCTCAATACGCTCATCCCTATTCCTTTCGCAGCAACCACCACTCTATGGGCACATTACGCACCCGAATCTACTAGCACAACTGCGCAATGTTGATGCACATGTTGTGATAGTTCGACAAAGTTCTTGGATTCCCTCACTTTTCCAACCTCGCCTGATCCGCGATCCCTCACACTCATATAACCTAGTGCGATCCGTATCGAGACGGAAAAGCTGCATGGAACATTTGAGATAAATATATTACATAGGGTAGCAAACCATTACAAGCCGACCTTGTGTCTAAAATTGCAAGATGATCAACACCGACCCCGAAAAAAGACACATAAGAAACGAGAAATGACAGGGTTGGATGAAAGATTAAAACGTTCGTAAATAACAAGGGCAACGAGGGAGCTGCAGACGAAACATCCAGTGTAGCGAGGATACGAGGCAGAAGAAGCGAGATAGGTGTCGATTGCATGGGGACGGGGCACAGAGGGAGAGAGCAAATATAGAATGGGACCATGGGGTTGCACTGCGACACTTATTGCCCTTTTTGCTATTCAATGAGAAAAGCGGAATGAAAAAGAATTAATCACGGTTCGCCTGATCAGAGGGAGCAATTGGCCAGACATTTAGTCCCTCTCTACGTTCGCCGCGGGTCGACAGAGGAACAGACGTCGCCGCTGCCGTAGGCTGAGCTGTCGGGCCCGAGCTTGAACTGTTGTTACTTCCACCACGCGTATTGGCCTGCTGCATGTCGTCAATTCCGCGTTTTACACCGGCCATCAATCGATCAGTCCTATCGAGCAACTCCTGCATTTTACGTCGTTGATCTCCAAGCTCATGGTAATGACGCTCGAGATCGGTGATGCTTGGTACAATATTTCCGCTTGCCCCGTTTCCGATCCCGCCATCCCGAAGCGGCGATGACGCGCGCGGGGACATCGTGCGTCCCTGCGCCAATGGCCCTTGGAAGAAGGGAGAGTGGACATGGTTCGATGTGAGACCATGTGGGAGAGGGAGATGCAGGCCCGCGGTGAGGCCGCCAGATCCCTGCGACCCCGGTGGACCTCCAGCATGCAGTGATGTCGCAGGCGAGTGTGTACGGCTGGGAACCGTACCTTCAGAGCGTGCATACGACGATGATCCGACGCCTGCTGAAGCATAAGGAAATCTTGCATTAGATTTGTCGTTACCGCCAAGCGCAGCGTTGAGAGGAGGGAGATCATATCCGCCTGTGCCCTGCCCATAAAAGCCGGACTGTCGACCGCTTTGGCTGTCGACAGGGAACGATCCAAACCCGGAAGACGACCCCTGCGTCTGTTGTTGTTCTTCCTGCCAGCCATCACGCTTCCGCTCACGGTGCCTTTCCCCTTCGTCAAACTCCATGTTTACGTCCGACATACGCTCACCCCCACTCCGCCTCGATTTTTTTCTCACTCGCTGGCGATCGTGCTCGTCGTCGCTTTCTTCGCCTGTGCTACGTTCTTGCGCACCACGTCCAACGGATACGAGAGCCTCCGCAGCAGCCTGCTCAGACATGCGGCCTTGAAGTTGGCGGCCTGCACCTTGGCCAGGAGAAGACATCTGGATGGCGGGGCCAGCAGCTGGGACCCGTTTCCTGCGCTTGATGACGGTCTTCTTCATAGAGTTCGGCCGATGTGTGCCGTGGAGCTTGTAATACAAACCTGAGGGGTAATAACCACGACCGTGGCATCGACTAGTCAGTAAAAAAAAGTCTGGCAAGCGAAAAGGACAGATGAAGGTCCCATAGGGGAGAAAGGCCGATTGGCTTATCAGACAAGGATAAGATAGATAAGATGGAAAGGAGCGGAACAATCGTCCGAATATTAGGATTTAAAAGTCCGCCTTTTCCGATTTCGGCCGAGCGTGGGAGAAAAAAGAGTTCTGGGAAGATAAGATGTCGATCAAAGCAGCACTCACCACACGCGTTGCAAATGTTGTTGCCTGCATCATCGCGTCGCCAGAGGGGCGTTGTGCTTGTCCCGCAATTTGCACAACTTAGTGCACCCACTGCCGCGCGCCCACGGGGATTCCTGCCCCCGTTCGAACTTCCCTCAGCGTTTCTCGTTTCATTGCCGGTGGTACCGTGCGCATGCGCACCGGCCGCACTTCCGCTGTGATCTGCGGAAGGCGAATGAACCTGAGCGTCAGCCATGTCGTGCTCGAGACGAGCTTGAAGTACGTTGTTGTACGTGGGACAGCCAGCGCAGGCCGACGTGCCCCCTGTGCCGTCACAACGCCCGTCGCCGGGACACGTACCCCTGGTTGCCTGTACCTTCGGCTGCATGTTCTGTGGCGCTAGAGGTTCGTTCATGTGTGTGTCTGCCGATGGGGAAGGCGGGGACATGAGCTGTCGGCCAGAAAAGGAGTCGCGATCAGGAGGGGAGGGGAGCAGCGATCCAGTACCAGCTGGAGGAGATGTGCGCGAGACAGACGAAGGCCGAGGGACGCGGCGAGATTTAAGATAAAGGCCTACTCAGAGGTGCACGCGAAACACGATGCAAAGGGGCGAGGATCAGCACGATTGCCTAGAGATCAAATGAACCAGAAATGGAAAAAGGATGGAGGCGAAGGGGAGGGCAAGACCATTTCGCCCACACAGTAAACACGTTAAGACGGGGAGGAGGAACGAAAAGATCACATCCCACGTGTTGAACGGGGATCATAGCAAGGGGATGGGAGAAGAAGGGTGAAAGATGCTTACCGCACGCATTGCAGATAAGCTTGCCATCAGCGTCACGACGCCAAAGGGGCGTTTTCTCGGTGCTGCAGTTGCTGCACTGAAGCGATGAAGAAGCGGCGTCGTTGTTGATGACGCTGTCGTGATCGAAGAAGTCATCGCGATCCAAAGGTGAGTATACACCGGAACGATGCAGGGCCGCATGGAGGGATGGAGGATAAGATGACCGAGGGGACTCTGCCCTGAAGTTGTCGAGTGGAGGAGACTGTGCCGGGCTGAGTTGGAGTCTTGCGAGAGAGCCAAGGTTGTTCTGGTGGAAAGACATGACGGGAGCTTCAAGCGCTACGGGGGACATTTTCATTCCAAGGCAAGAAAATGTAGCGCGGGAGGTGGAGGCGATGTCCAACAAGGACGCGTTGGGTTGAAAGATGCACAGGATATCGCAGTACGCGTAGAGCTGCGGGGACAAGAGTGAAGATGAGATGAGTGCGAAGAGACAAACGGTTGTGCTGAGGGGGGAGATCCGTGTCTGTCCTTAGTCAGCATTACTCAACTGCGGCTCAGCCAATAGGGGTTTCTCAATTAGGCGTGCACGCACATCTGGCTCGTTCGATAAGATACCCGACCTGCTTCTCGGCGACTCCGAGATATGATAAGTAATAGCCGCATTCCGCGCTGCGCCGAGGGGGAAAAGACAAAAAGGAAAAGGAAAAAAGCTAAAAATCCCCGCAGGAGGGACAAGAGAGACATAAGCCACTGGACGACTGACGCATGCATACCCAGAGGCTAAGCAAGTTCATCTCCTCGATCGGCCTCTTCCAAGTCTCCGACTCCGTGATCAGGTCCGCTGACGCGACATCCTGTCCCACTGGCATCGCAGTACGCATCCGACTTGAGACAAAGAAAAAACGCGAAGGCTCAACTCGCCAAATAGCACTCTGCATTTCCACATGTACATCTTCCAGTCAAGGCAGTTTTTTTTCCGACCTCTGGTGAGACTTGTTTCTTCTTCCGCTTCCGCATCATGCGCACTTTTGTTATCTCCCTTCGCCGAATCAGCGTTCCCAATCACTTGCTGTGCAACCTGGAATGCTAGTGTGCTTCAGGTTCGCTGATATCAGGATCAGGATCAGATATATCTCAGCATACATCTCGTTTATGATTTTCGGCGCACGGATGCTGATTATATCAATCGCCTTTCCTTAATCGCCGCTTCCAGCCGATTGCTGAGTCAGCAGGTCTTGCATCCGTTTGGTACGTAAGCAATCTCTCTTCCTCCTTCTCCGCACAGTACTCGTCTCTGCTACTATGGCGCTTCAGGATCCACCCCTTCAGCCTCGTTCACCGCACCCACCAAGAGGCAGCACACCATTGTGTCACCCCAGGGTTCTCGCAAAAGGCCCATACTGGGCCCGACTTCCAGCTCTCCTTGCCAATACGCACGCAGCCTCTGAGGGCCTGTCGCAGGGCCCGTTTGTCCCTAGCACCGTGCAAGGCCCAAGTGTGCCTCCAGTTGTTTTACCAGATCGCATAGGAACGACCCGTGTTCTTCTCCACGATACCCAGGCATGCATACAGAAGTTTTCCGCGCGCATGGACGTCCTGGGCGCACACGTTGAACAGGCACTTAAGGAGGTCCAGCTTTCTCGTGCTGCTCTTGAGATCAGTGGCGAGAAGACCGTTTCAGACATTGCAGACGTCGGTAAGTGGTTTTTATTATTTCTCTGCTTTGGTGGAATCGCAGGGAGGTGTTCTCGTGCGCATATATGCAGGTTGTATGCACCGTAATGGCTGAACAAACGAAACCTAGTGTACAAATGCCAAGCTTCACTCGTAAAGAGCATCGAAGCACAAGGCAGTGCTTTAGATAAAGCCAGCGAAAAGATATCTCAATTAAATTCTGTACGTAACGCCTTCTCTCAATGTCGCCATTCAGCTCACACTTGACTGCAGACAAATGATGCCCTTGTCAGGCTCTATGACGCACACCATTCATCCTTAAATTTACTCCTCCAGACGTCGCATACGCATACAAATGCAATACAGGCCCTTCAGACACAACAATGTCAGAATCTCGCAGCACTTGCGCCCCTCGAGGGCCTTGTAAAGGCCGTTCCTGTACACGTTGACACTAGCCAAAGCACTTTCCTCGCGGGGGTGGCGAATGCTCTTGGACCGGCCATGGAGAAAGCTGTAGAATGTGGAATTGAGAGGGCACTTGCAAAGAAGCTTTTAATATGCGTCGATGCTCAGCCCCGAGCCCTAGATAAGGTGGTCGTAGAATCTGCGAGGGGAAAGAAGCGAAAGCGCGTTGCAAACGAGGATCTCCCTTCTGACACGGTGCCACTTCCCCCAATTCCTCGTCGCCCATCTGTTGCGGTAACACATGAATATGACACGGCTATTAACAAGCCTTCAGAGGCGTCAAGTATTTGCGAGGCTATCGCCGCTCCAAACCACCGTCAGTTGGCAAGTCGTCGAATGCGGGCGCGCGGCTCAATGAGGCATCCCTCGACTCAACTGGCACCAGAAATGGGGACTGGAAACCCGGAATTGCTGGCCCGTGTCGATGAGCGGGAAATATATGTTAATGCTCCGAAGCCTCCGTTGTTGTCCCGCGCGCGTCAAGTCACACTCCCTATCTCCTGCCGCAAGCCAATCAGCGAGGCATCCCGTAGGACACATGCCCGTTCCATTTCACATACAAGAGCTTCTAACATCAATAACGTTCGGATTGATGTCGATGGCAGTGGATTGTCATCTACCATAAATGCCAATGTTAGCTCCGATATAACTTTTATGCCCACCGTCTATGCGCCTGAAACCACAGCGCCGCGTCATCCGGTGCTCTCCTCACTCTGTCAAACCATTCAGGAGAATAGGACCACTATAATTGACGACACCCCGCGCACCGAATCCGACGGAGTCACATCAAAAGTGGACGTCACAGACTCTAATGTGGGGAAGTCTAAGGGCAGGACATGCAAGAGCAAGAGTGCGAAAAGCAAGAGCAAGCCAAAGAGCAAGAACAATACCAATAAACCCAGACCTAAGGGCCCTGGGAATAAGAAAGGCAAAAAGGCTTCAAGCACGACATTGCCTGTGCCTTGTCTACCCTCTGGGGTCGCAAACCCCGACACAATAGTGTTAGACTCGAAGGGAATAAATTCGGGTCGTACCTCGTCAAACGACGTCGAAACAAGCGGAATATCTGAGCGCGACCAACTAAACAGCCTGTCACGCGCATTCATGGGCGGAAGCACACAGTCTGTCGTTGCCGATAATGTAATGACGGCGGTAGAGGGAGATGGAAACGGAGCCCCACCGGTTCAGGACGTGCACATGACAAGCATCCAGGCAATCTCAGAGCTTACGTCGGCCACTGCCCCGGAGAGGCGGACCCAGACAAACATCCAGGAGAGTACACATATCCCTTATAACGTGTCCTCGCTCTCGCTGCTAAATATGGGAAGCATTTTCTCGTCCCCGTCACGCGATGACAGGGCCGACGCCCTGGCAGATTCTGATGCGGGTACACGTCTTGCTGCAGCGCTTGCGCACATCCATAGCGACATCGACTTCACCGGACAAGGTGCATATACTCAGAGCGATTCCGAGACTAGGTCGCAAGCCGACATCATCGACGACGCCCATAACGATGAGAACAACCTAGATAACATTGATGTTTTCGCACCCCCTCAGCCTTCTTTCGTTGGTAACGAAAATACGCCCAGAAAAAATACCATAAATCTGGTGCGTTTATTTACATTTACGACGTATTTTATAGTATGCTATCGGGGGGAATGGTGTCCCGCTCTGCTCATTGTTGGATTGATTGATACGTTTTTATTCTCAGAACAATCAACCAAACGCAAAATTAAAAAGGTTCCTCCTGGATGACGACTTTTCGGAAATTGATCTTTGTTTCGGTGGGCTGTCGGACTAGCGACAAACATCAAGAAAAAACCCGCAACGTCGACAGGGCCCGAATCGCTCGATTCTTGGCATCTAGTGGCTGTTGTATTATTCTGTGCAATGGTCGGCATACAGTCAACTATCAAAACTCTTCCTCCCTCGTCCATGTCCTGTGCTTTTCCCATCATGATTGACCAGCTCTCTGCCCATTAGATGTTTACTTGATCGCCGCTGCGGATGGATACCACGAAACAAACCTTACAGGTCCAAGCAAAGAGCTTCTCGCTAATTAAGACAATTTTTTTGGTACTTCTCATCTAGTTTGTATTGTACGAGTTATGTATATACCATTCAAAAAATCAACATCAGCATCAACATCACAGCCGCATATTGTCGACCCTGGAAATCATGCAGGGTCTATCGTATTTTACGAAACATCGTGATGAAACGTTCCCAGGTAAATCTCGACGGGTTTCCCACCGGCGCCGCCGACGTGCGCGATCTCATCGAAACGAAGTCCTATCGTACGCGCCATTTCCCAAAGTTTGCGCTCGTCCGAGTGGCGCTCCTTGTACGCCAGGAGCACGGCTGGCGTGTGGCCTGGGCGGAGCTTAGAGAGCCGGGAAAGTGTGCCAACCAGCGCGGGGAAAGAGTCCGTATTGTACGTCACGTCTGCCATTCTGTGAAGGGTATCATCAGCGTAGGAAGGCTTGCGGTGTATACGCAGAACAAATCAAAGTATAAAGAAGACGTGGTTCTTCTTTCGACAAGTAAGGGGAAACGGGCGGAAGATGGGATTGGGATTGGGATTGCAACCGTACATGATGAAATCAACGCCATCCCTGACCTCGACAGGAAGCACTTCGTCGTCCCAGTCGAGCACGACGGCTCTAGGGGGCGCGGATGGAAGCCATTGCGCGTTATCTTTGATATTGCCATCCAAAACCTCCATCGCGCTTTCTGTATATTCATAAGACTCAAATGAGGATTTCATCTTAAGAGCAAGCAGACTAGGGCTTTAAGGGGCTGACCTAAATCTGTCGTGATTAAATTTGCGCACGATCCCCCCGGATAATTATTGAGCAGGGCAGAGAGGACGATGGAAACTATCCCCGTTCCAGCACCTGCCCCGTTTCATAAAACAGCAGTTCTTATCTGATTTCTTTTTTACGATGCCCTACCTAACTCGAGGATCCTCGGCGCTTTATCTTCCATAAGACGTTTCACGAACCGAAGAGTGTCGCCCTCTCTGGTAAAGGCAGAAACGAGCCAGTGTGAAAGGCCCAGCCCGCTATCCCATACTTTCTTCAAAGCCTCCGTCAGAATATTAATCCCGGTGCAGGTAATCTCCTTGTAATTCACACCTTGTCTAGGTCATACGATAGATGCTCCGTGATGCGCAAAGGTCCAGCCGCTGCACCCCAGAGAGGGGGTAGTTTCAGAATGCGTTCGTTCTTCGCCTGCTTTTTATCTGCCGAAGTCTTGCCAGTAGGGCTTTTCTGGGAGGTGAAGAGGACAGGCGTAGAGAGAATCGGGAGTACGTGCGTGCCGAAGCAGACTAGTTCCTTGCCGCCATCTTCGCGGAGGGGAGTCAAGTCGACAGAAGCTGAGAACTTCCCTGAGTGGACATGCTTTGTGCATAGAAGGAGTTGCCAGAGCTCGCCCTCACGCATGTTTTTTGGGGGAAACACGAGAACCTCCTTGTACGAGTTCCCCGTCCAGGTCATTAGCTTCTGCGGGGGTATCATCGGTCCAAGCACTCTAGAGTGTGGGGCCCACTCTGATGGTTCGTTGTTTTTGCCATTTAATGTGGTCTGCGATACGGTCGCAGTGGATGATTTGACCCAGGCATAATAGATGTCGATGCCCCCTCGTAATGACGTCGGGAACTCAGTTCGGAGATCATTCGCGATGTTTGGGGTAATGTGCAGAGGCTGAGCTGGGTGAGCTGCCTCAGGCGGCGGGCGTGTGAGGTGAAGGTAGTAGAACATTTCCCCTCATGGAATTGGACCAATCCCGAAAGTCGGATGGAAGAAAGAAAGAGACAGATAAAGACGAATTTGGGAATTGCCCTCAGCTGAGGGCTGTGTCAATGATCGACGCCGCGGCACGGACCGGACACCACGCATTCATTAATACTGTAAATTACTGCTTTTAATGAATGGGGATTAATGCGGAATACATATACAAATCTATGTAACGATACAAAACATCTCCTTCACCAGATTACCTACGACTTTGCGAGATCTCTCTGCGCACCTATCGCTCTAAGTAAATTCCAATGGTCGGGTCCATACTTGTAATACAGGACCCCGAAAGCTGCTCCGCTAAGATGTGCCCAGTGATCGAAAAACCTATGATAGGACATAGTAAGCTGTATCTTCCTCGAGCAACGAAAATTGAATCTGAAAAGGCTTACCGCCAACCTCTTATGATACCAATCATGTCCATGGCGACCATGCCGCCGACCCCCCACGTTATTGGTAAGGGGATGGGAGGGAAAAGCAGGAACACCTGAGCATCAGGGTATGCAAGAGCAGTGATAGTCACTGTTGCGTAAATCGCACCCGATGCACCCAATGATGGGAGGATGTCTTTGGGCACCGCTGCTACCGCCTTCTCCTTGATAGCCTGTCCCGCTCTACGGAACGCGGTTGCGGATTCAGAGGCAGCAGCTGTCGCTGCTTTCGACGCGCGGAATTGGGAGAGAAGGCGCGGGTAAGTGATGCGTGCGGCGACCACGTGCGAGGTGAGTGCGGAGAAAAGACCAGCTGAGGAAAATTTGGTCACGATCTAGCTAAAAAAAAACTAAGGGAAAGCCCCGCACCTCCTACAAAAAGAGCTAAAAAGTGGTATTTGGGAGTCGATTCCAAGAGGCCCTCACTGTTTTCCGCTTGCTTTTTACTCAAATATGTAGTAGCAGCAGAACCTGGGCATTTCCAATCAGATTTTTCTTTGTAGTCACAGGGTTGCGCGCACCAAAGCTAACGAGAGCAAACGAATTTGCAAGTAAATGTATGAAGGATTGGTGACTGTTAATCAGTTTAGAACGTCAGAAACAACCGAGAGTGTCTGTGAATGACAAACCTAAATATGCTAGTGAGAAGTGTAAAGTACTTTCCTGAGAGCGGGTGGTGTGTGAAGTTAGCTCTCATGAACGGCTGTAACGACTTGATTTGCCACATGAGCCACACCAGGCCATTGACCGCACATATCTGGTACGCAACCCGCTTCCCTTCAGACGCATTAATATACCCGTTGGCGACCTGCACATACGCCCAGAGGAAGGGGTAGGACAAAGAGCTGGGCGCACTAACTAACGCATCTTTTAATTTTTGCAGCGTGGCTTTTAGTTTCTAGTGGATTGTTACACGTTGGGACAAAGAAAAGGAGGAAGCGAAAAACGCAACGCACCTCTGAGACCATCGTAACTCTGACACGACGAAGGTGTTCGCTAGTAATCATTAGCGGTGCAGGAAATGCCGCGCTAAGCTCTTTCGTGTTGATACCCGTTAGCTCTGCGTTGTGTACGAAGAACAGGAAAGTAAAGCCAGTCGCGAACTGTAGTGAGGAGTTAAAACATATTCCGTACGAGGTATAAGAGAAGTAGGTCAACCAAGACCATGAGTTTTACGCACTGCAACCTGCTTCCATATCCCGGGTCTCCCAATCTCATCCCCGAATCTGGCTTGCCCAAACGCTGGGTCCTCCTTCAGCATCTCTGTTCGGAAGGACGACTGGCGCGTCACCGACTCAAGCCCCGCCCCTGGCGTGGATTTGGAAACATTGTGCGGAAGCAATGCAGGGATTTCCTTCGAGAGCTCTTCTCGAAATGTGCTTACACCGCTCTTGTGGCTGTCGGGATCATGCGCGCCTGCGCGTGCGGTGCGCGGCAGAAAGCGCACTGAGCCTAGCGGCGAGACATGGCGGTGGTGCGCAAGACGGAGGCACGGGGTGCGTAAGAGACGTACGGACGATGACGGAACGAATGAGAGCATTGGCCGGCGCTGCGGCAGACGGCGACGAGGACGACCTACAGACAGGGCTTACGAGTTTCTGCGGCAGGTGGATGGACGCGTTTGTCGGCGTGACCTCGGCAAACAAGCCGATGCCTCTCTCATCCCCGCTTAATTTCTCACAGGTAGTCATTAGTCTTTTGTTTGCTGCAAAATTCTTGCATAAACGGCGAACGAATTTCTCTCAACGACCTCGTACTCGCGAAAATGTCTGAGGTGCAATTATTAGACTTATCAGATCTTGTCAGACTTCCAGAGAACTCTGTGCGAGTCGATGATCCTGAAGAAGAGGTTGGTCCAGGTCGTTTCGTTGTTCATATTATTTCTTTTTGTCTTCATTCTTCAACGCAGTTATTTTTGCTGTACACCCGTCTGTCAACGCAGGCCACGCAAGATGGGACACACGCGTTCACAGGACTAGGCTCGATTGACTCCAAGCAAGACACGCTCACAGTTCGTTTCGATTTTCCTCCACCAGCGGAGCAGATTCAACAGACTGACCACGCAGAAATTGCGGGTCCATCCTCTAAACACCATGCTAGGAGAGGCAAAACAAAACGAAAATCGAGGGAAAATAGGACGCTTGAAATTGAACTTCTACAGGACAAAACTACACTTCGCTCGAAGAGAGGCGACACGGGTCAGTTTCGGACTTGCTGCATCCGCATTATGCACTGATTAGCTATCATTACAACCTCACCAAGGGAGCGTGCTCTGGAGAGTGAGGTAATCGCTTTCACATTGCTCTCGGCAGGCATTTGCGCCTTTACACTAGAACTGGTCCTAGCGTGGCTTTAGGTCAGACTCTCCTCCGCGAACTCGGCTCAGATTCTGCAACGTCTTTATTCAAACCGGATCGGTTGAAGGAATGTTCTGTGCTAGAGCTCGGGTATATTATAAGTGACTGCTACTACTCTGTGTCATTCTGACTGTTAGAATCCCAGAGCTGGAACAGGTCTATTAAGCATTATCCTCGCGCCTTGGGTGCGGTATTATACGGCAACCGACCTAGATTATCTGGTGCCGCTTATACGGAAGAATATTGCTGCAAACTTGCCAACTGTTGAACATGCGCTCATAACGCCGCGCTATCACTCTTCGCTCCGACACAAGCCGAGCGCCAAGCATCCTGTGCCTGTTCCTGCCCCTGCTCCAGCGCTTGAAAGCATGGTGGCCGTTGAGACACTGGACTGGTTGCAGCTGCAGCGCACTGCGCCACAGGCGCGCTCCTCGCTATTCCGTTTGGCCCGCGCAGACCCACCTGATGTCATTCTCATTGCGGATTGCGTATATAACCCAACGCTGCTGCCCGCGCTCGTCACTACGCTCGACCATTTTGCACGGCCCGGACACACCCGAGTGCTTGTCGCAGTAGAGCTGCGCGCGGAAGATGTCATACGCGGATTCCTTGAGCTGTGGACGGGCCTTGGTGGGTGGGAGATCTGGAGGGTCGGCGGAAGAAAGCGTAATGACGATTACGAAGTTAGTCCAGAGGACCCAAGCTGGCTGGGCGTCAGCTTCGCTGTTTGGGTGGGCTGGAAGAAGACTTAGAGATGTTGCGGAAATGACGGCGGCCGTGTGCCAAGCGCTGTGTTGTACAACGGGGGGGCGCCTTTTATCACCTGAGTCGGATAATTGGAATCTTGGTTGATGATATTTAATTTAGGAGTTGCCTGCCTCACACCTGAGGAGGGAAATGGAGTATGTTGATTGGCTGGGATATGCTGCGGAGCCATTTCGAGCCCACGGATGGCCGGGACGATTACGTTGGTACAACGCATCCCGCAGTTTGCGGTGACCGGTGTCGGACGGCGGACCAAGTACCGTAAACCGAAACGGTCGGCCAAGCGACGCAGGCATACATCGAAATACTGCCGTCCAGGGCAACGAATTCACTTTCGCAGAGACAAACCAAGAGCAGGAATACTTGGCTGCCCTTGTGCTCTTAAACAACAGCCACAACATGCAATACAAATGATGGAAACAGTAACTGTTGCCACTGCGATTACATAATGCCATACTCCGCAGCTAAGCGGTGACGCGGAGTGGCCGAAGAGGGCAGTGTTGTGGCGCGGTTTCCTTTCTGGGGAGTCTTAGTGGTGCCCGGCCGGAATGCGCAGTCTACTCCCTGTCTCTGACCGTCATCCGTCCTCTGTCGGTCGGCATTAAAACCACAGCATTTGAGCTCGCAGGCCGAGCTTCATTCCTTACTCCCCCTACCTCTACGTCCCTTTTCTTTTTAACTTACGACACCCTACTTCGTCCCTTCCCTCTCGCGACAATTCTCTCATGCGACCATCAAGTTCAGCGTACTCCCTCGCCCTCCTCGCCTTTGCTGCAGATGTGCTCGCGGCACCTAGTCCGGCAGTGCCGCAGGGACAGTCTATGAAACTGTCAAGGCGATCAGTCAACAACAGGACCTATGATGAATGGGGTGTCTGGGCGAAGAATAATCGTGAAAACCTCATCAACAAGTACACCGGCAACTCTCCCAGTGCTAAGCGCAAGACCAAGCGTGGATCCGGTACCAACCTCATCGTCAACCAGAATGCCGACTCGACCTACTTTGGTTCTCTTGCAATTGGGACTCCACCGGTTGCGTTCGATGTCATTCTCGACACTGGATCCTCGTAAGGCACTTAGTAATACGATTATTGCTCGATTTGTAGACTAACTTCTCTGACAGCGACCTTTGGGTAGCCGACTCGAGTTGTCAAACGGGCTGTGATGGCATTACAACGTTCGACGCGTCCTCTTCATCCTCATTCAAGAACTTGACGTCGGATTTTTCCATCACCTACGGGAGCGGCCAGGCTGCTGGATCTTTAGCGGAGGATATCGTACAAATGTCTGGGTTTTCCGTTTCAAATCAGACTTTCGGTAAGGGGGGATCTTTTTTTTCGCGCTAAGTCGCGGCCTAATTAGTTTCTTTTTGCAGGGGTTTGTGATCAGGTCTCGAGCGGGCTCCTCAGTAGCCCCGTATCAGGCTTGATGGGTCTCGCTTTCGAGACTATAGCATCATCTGGAGCAACGCCCTTTTGGCAGTCCCTGGTTGAGGCTGGAGCGTGGGATTCACCGCTCATGTCATTTCAGCTTACTAGGTGAGCTTTATGTCTAGGTGGCGAAAGCCCCTTTTGTTAATCACGGATTTCAGGTTCGGTAATGTTCAGAATGCACAGGCTCTTGAAGCCGGAGGCTCGTTTACCATGGGTATGTTTTACATCAGATTGGGCGTTGGCGCCGTTTTTCTGATATTGGCTGCCATTTTTAGGTTTCGTCAATAGTTCACTGTATACTGGTGATATCGATTACAATGATATTCCCGGCGGCACGGGTACATATTGGATTCAAGAGATTTCTCAGTTGACTGTGCAGGGGAATTCAGTGTCGCTTACCTCGGGCTCCAGCTCGTACGCTGCTATCGACACTGGCACGACGCTGGTCGGCGGACCTGCGAACGTTATCGCCGAAATATTTGCTCAAATTTCCGGATCTGAAGCTGGAACAGGCAACTACGAAGGGTACTATACTTACCCTTGTAGTACGGAAGTCACAGTGTCGATGGCGTTTGGCGGAAGCTCGTGGAGCATATCCCCCGAGGACTTCCAGCTTACTCAGCTATCGGAGTCTGAGTGCCTCGGCGCATTCTTCGATTTGGATGTGGGGGGGAGCTCAACGCCGAGTTGGATTGTGGGTGATACATTCCTGAAGAACGTCTATTCGGTTTTCCGCTACGATCCGCCGTCGGTCGGATTCGCAAATCTGTCGAGCGTCGCCACTGCGCAGAATGGTGATCTCAGCGCACCAGTGCCCACTCCCACACTAGGCTCCGTTGCAGCCGCTGTTACCGCTACCGGCTCTGGCACCGATCGCACTTCCAATAATAGTGGTGCAGTACCGGCTCTGCATCACTTACCAATGTTCAGTACCGTCATGCTGGCGCTTTTCGCAGGCGCGCTTGCCGTCGTCCTGTAGTCAATGCCTCATCTCATATCTGAAACTTGGAGGAAGGAATTATCAGGATGGTCGGTCCTGTTGTATTTTAGGGAATTCACTTTCACGGAAGCCCTTATGCTTGGACCACGCAATCGGGGCCATAATCAACACTAACGTTCTCTATTTTTGCTTTGCATCACACATCATGTTATTAGCATTTATTGCTCTCATCTGTCATGTAAATGACTTCATATTTGCACGGACTCATGGTTTCGTATTGGTTATTGGATGTACTTAGGAGTTCCAGCGTATGGCAGCACTAATAAACATTCAAGAAAATATTATTCTTTTCATCCGACACATGAGTCGTATGGTGGATCTCCATACAATGTAAATTTGGGTAACAAGGCCTAATAATTGCAGTACCGTGTATGCCACCCAAGAAATTGTTCAGGGACATAAATCAAACTTGCTCAAGTCAAAACCAGCCCTTATTTATGAACCACAAGGAACCAGCGCGAGACAGACAAGCAGAAACGATACGCATATGCATAGGTCATGTAGCAATAAACCCGGCGAACCAGGCGTTCATACAAAAATAAGAGTACAATACACAATAAGACGAAAATAAATTTAGGCTAAGGAGAGGTAAATCACGATCGCTCTCCACGAAGACGACGCGCGAGAGCAAGATCCTTCGGTTGGATCGTAACACGCTTCGCATGGATAGCTGCCAAGTTCGTGTCTTCGAACAATGACACAAGGTACGCCTCCGACGCCTCCTGCAGCGCCATCACCGCAGATGACTGGAACCGAAGGTCCGTCTGTGCGACACACGTTAGTAATCCACCACGCCCTCGACGAACAAGAACAAACCTTAAAGTCCTGCGCAATCTCACGCACCAACCGTTGGAACGGTAGCTTGCGGATCAATAATTCCGTCGACTTCTGGTACCGACGAATCTCACGCAGAGCAACGGTACCGGGCCTGAACCGATGGGGTTTCTTCACACCTCCAGTTGCAGTCTGCGAGTAACCACGACAATTAATTCAATGTCAGAGTGAAATGGATAAATCTAAACTCACCGCCGCGGTCTTACGAGCCTGCGACTTGGCAGCGAGTTGCTTACGGGGCGCTTTGCCTGCACAAGGGTCCTTAGAATATATGCTCGAGAGAGAAGGCCGAAGTCAACTTACCACCGGTGGACTTGCGAGCAGTTTGCTTAGTGCGGGCCATTGAAAAGTTTTAGTTGGCGACGACGGGTGTTGTTTAGTGTGCGTAGTGGGGGGCGGATAACAGTGGGCTCTGACCACGGCGCGGCTGGCCCGCTATATACTTGTGCGACACGGGTCACGTGTGCAACAGAACGCGTTGTGTTGTGGCCGAACCTTAATATGTTGCACTGCCACTGCTGACTCAGTTCTCCTATAAAGGATGTCTACACTGGGTCGAGTGCTACCTACTCACTTCTCGCCCTCCAACGTCCATCACCGCGCACTACTCGCCTGGCGCCCGCTACACACCTACCTCTTCACCACCCACCACCACTACTACTTAACAATGTCTGGACGCGGAAAAGGCGGAAAGGGACTCGGGAAGGGTGGTGCTAAGCGTCACCGCAAGATTCTGCGCGACAACATCCAGGGTATGCGGCTTTCGCCTTCGTTTCTCACTGGATGGGAATCTGACTTGGAGTCACAGGTATCACTAAGCCCGCTATTCGTCGTCTTGCCCGCCGTGGCGGTGTGAAGCGTATTTCTGGTCTGATCTATGAGGAGACCCGTGGTGTGCTCAAGATCTTCCTTGAGAACGTGAGTTGTCTTTGTCCAGTGCTCGTTGACGCGGCTTGCTTATCAACCCCTTTCCTTCAGGTTATCCGTGACTCTGTGACTTACACAGAACACGCGAAGCGCAAAACTGTGACTGCACTCGATGTGGTATACGCCTTGAAGCGATCTGGCCGCACGCTCTACGGTTTCGGTGCATAGACTCCTGTTTCTGTTATCTACTCTACCTGTATTCTGCTGTATTATTACTCCGAATTATCTTATTTGTGGCTACTTTGCGTTTGCGTGAAACAAATGAAGTACAACAAGGATGCGGTACGTGGTATACAATGCTAGTTCCTCCAACTGCCGGGGGGTGTCAGTTGCAGTTCGGGACTTCATGAGGGGGTACTTACATCTTCACAATACGATCGCGGCCTCCGCTCACTAGCTTATCGGCCACGAAATCCACACAGTACACTTCGTCAGTATGCCCCGGGAGGTCTGTTTTGATTTTGTACGTCTTCAAGTCCCAAATCTTCAGCGTGCTGTCCTTGCTTGCGCTCACCAGCAGCCGCGAGTCCGCCGACCACGTCAATCGGTACACCGCACCGACATGTCCACGCAACGTCGCGATGAACCTGCACAAGATTAGCACCACACACATCATTCACAGAAAAACAACCACGACTCACTTTCCCGTCCGCCCGTCCCATACCCGTACGCTGCTGTCCCAGCTCGCGCTCGCTGCCCACCGCCCGTCTGGGCTGAACGCGACGTGCGCTACCTGTTTCTGGTGCCCCGTCAGCCGTCCGATCGGCTTCAGCTTCCCTCCGCGTTCGGCCGCTTCGTCTTTCCCCTGCGCGGACGCGGACGTTGAGCCCGCACGCGAGGGGAAGATCGACCACAAGAAGAGCGTATGGTCGTCCGAGCCTGACACAAGCAGCTCAGGCGCTGTTGAGAGGACGGCGTTGTATCGCGCGAGCGCTAGTGATTGTGCTGCATAATGCGGGGGCTCGTAAGAGGAGACAGTGAGTAGCAGGGAAGAGAGGTGCATACCCTCTTCGTCTGAAGCTGCTTTTTTCGATGTGTGGTCAAACGGTCCAGTTCGTAATACAAAGTCCGTGTTGAGCGCCAGCGTCGTTACCCAGTGAGCATGATCCTTGAGAGTGTGCAGCAGCTTCCCCTGTTATGCCTATGAGCAGGAATTCCCGCAAATAAGACAAAGTACGCACCCCCTCCGGATCCCACACCTTCACCGTCCTATCACTCGACGCCGTATACAGCGCCCCTCGCCCGCCAACCCCGCCCCCACCCCACTTCACGCAGTTCACGCTCGCAGTATGGCTCCCAAGCGTATACTCCACCCTGCGCGTCGTCGCGTTCCACACACGCACCGTCCCGTCCTTCGACGCGCTCGCAAGACGCGGGGCCGCCGCGTTCAGGTGCACAGGCTCCCACGCAAGGCTCGTAATCCACTTCGCATGTCCGCGCAGCGCCTCACCGACTGCCGCGCCCGTCTTCGGGTCCCACAGACGCACGTGGCCGTCGTGCCCGCCCGTCGCAAGACGGCGCGCGCAGCCCTCCCACTCGACGCATAGCACCCATCCCTTGTGTCCCGCAAGCGTATGGCTCGGCGTCTCGCTCCCAAGGTCCCACAGCCGCGCCGTACAATCGCCCGAGCCCGTCGCGAGCATCGCGCCCGTCGGCGAGAACGCCGCGCACAGGATGGGCGAGCTGTGTCCCGCCAGCGAGGACGAGCAGCGCGTCGCGGGGCGCACTTTGAAGACGGCCTGCGGGGAGCAGTAGACGGTGAACTTGTCCTCTGCGGTGAGGTCGTAGTTTGGATTCGAAAGTATGTCGGCGGCGATGGATTTTGAGATGGTCACGCGTGTCGGCGCGCTCGACGTGCCGCCCTTCGGGGCGGGAAGGGTAATATAGAACGAAAACGGTGTGGGCTCGTCATCCTATCATTACCTGTCAGTACACATAGCACTCTCCAGACATTCGCGAACGTACTTTTGTTGAGAGCTTATTGACAAGCAGCTCGAGATCTTCTCTGCTCACGTCCGCAGGGAGCTGCACGGCAGGCGCAAGACTCTTCCCATCATCCTCAGCGACAAACTGAACGACAATACTTGGCACGGGAGGCGGGGCGGGTTGTTCTGGCTCTGGTATGCCGTAGTAGAGCTTTGTGCGCTTCGGAGGGGGCAACAAGGTCGCCATGGTCTGTGCAGGGCAGTCTGCTATCTTGCCGTGCAAAAATCGAGGAAAAGTTGCGACTTCCCGAAATGGTAACTATATGCATCAGATTGACTCTGAAAAAAAGTCACCGCACCCGAAACTCTGAGAGTTTTTCAGGAATTCTCAAATCTTCCGTCATTACAAAACCGTATACCAAAGACAACAATAAATATGAAGAAAAGTAACGCAAGGTTGAGTTGGCTCGTGCAAGGACTTCTTATTCAACATGCGTCGTGAACCGTCTCTCAGCGGCAGCCGGTCCAACAGCTATAGACTCGCGGAGCTTTCGCCAGTAGCTTCTCGCTCAGAATATCAATTCGCGGGTTCACAACTTCTTGCACTCCATTTGCTAACGTCGCTGATCCTGTGCATTTTCTTGTGCGTAATGAAACTAGACCGACACCAGTTCTAGCAGAGCACAATTCGCCCGCTTCCATTCGGTGAACCACAGGAACGCAGTGACGAGTTACTTTTGCGCGGAAGAACCTAATACGACCGACCGGAGCTTCAGCTTCTTCCAAAAATAAAAGAGTTCGGGCTCGTGCACGGGGCCGAGATATAGTTTATGAGGCAAGCTCTGAAGCTCAGCGCTGGCGGACTTGCTGACTCACGAAAAACTTCCGCAGAGCTGAGCAAATTGGAAACAAGCGGCTTGCCATACACATATGTCATGTCATTGCAGGAAAGCGGATAGAAAAAGGAAAATAATGCAGCATGTAACATGGACACAAGCAAAGGCTACAGACTGCTCAGATCGTCGAAGGGTAGAGCATCTAAAACAGAAGTGTGAGCAGACGGAATTGTGCCTTGAGAGAGCGACATACCACACGGACGGAGGCACCGAAGACGTGCGGGGGCAGGTTCGACCTGAATTTTGACTTGACAACACCAGAGTTGCCGTGCGGGCGCGTTACACGTCTGCGCCATGTGTCAGTACAAGGATAACACGGAGACAGACGCAAGTAGCACTTACCCCCAGATGACGCGGACCTTGGAGCCGCTGACCTCGCGCTTGGCGCGGTAGACGTATGCGACACGCTTGCCGAGGTAGAACTGGGCGTCCTCCTTGGTCGCGACGCCCTCGATCTGGACGAGGGACGTGTTCGGGCGGGTGTTGCGCTTGCCGCGCTTGTGGCTGAGCACGCGGCCTTTCGAGTAGAGTCTGTAAGGGTGCAGCGGTTAGCGTTGGATGTACGGGATATGTGCTGCCGCCGTCGTTGCTGCTGCCTGCCATCCATCGGTCATCCGTGCCATCCACCGCCTGAACGAGCCATCCACATCCTTCCCGACCTCTCCAACACACCCAGCCCAGCCAGACGGACGCCGAGTAGCGATACAGCAGCCCAGACGACGAGAAACGCTCACCTTGTAGAGCCCATTTGTCTTGCTGGTCGTCGATGTCGTCGGATTTGTCCCTACCGTCGCCCGCTAATCCCCGTCCCAAAGCGGACTCAAGTGGCGCCGCCTCTTCGACTCCGCACCCGGGCAAGGAAAAAGGAGGCTATAAAAAGGCGGAGAAAAGTTTGTGATGGGTCGACCAGCGATGCAGTCGTCGGATTGCACTCGACCGTCTCGTCGACGACGGACCGGGTAACGGAGCGCTGGCAGAGCAGAATATTCGCATCCTTGGTCGTCTATATTACTAGACCCGCTGTATCGTCGGTACTCTACTGACTCTACTCCGAGTCATCCTCCAAGGAGCACATATAATATAATACACCTCTCTTCTCGAGTCCTTCGTGCCCTCCACCATGCCCATCCCCCGCTGTGCACTCCGCCTGCGCGTCCCGCGCCTTACCCGTATGTCCTCGTCCACCCCAGCGGGCGGGCTCACCTTCTCCATGGCCGCGCCCCCGCCCAAGGCGCACCACCACCAGCCCATCCCCGCACACACCTTCCCGCGCGGCTTCCTCCTCGGCGGCACCTATGCCGGCGTCAAAAAAGTCAAAGGCACCCCCGACCTCGCCCTCGCCGTCTCCGCGTCCCCACGCCCCGCCGCAGCTGCGGGCGCGTTCACGCGTAACGCCGTCGCTGCTGCCCCCGTCCGCGTGTCTGCGCAGGTCCTTGAGACAACGGGCGCACGCGTCCGCGCGGTCGTCGTGAACAGCGGTTGTGCGAATGCTGTAACGGGTAAACGCGGTCTCGACGATGCGTGGAGCATGGTGCGCGCTGCGGATGGCGTCGTGCGTGCTCTGGATCCCGGTGCTACGTCCGGCGTTGAGCAGAGTCTCGTCATGAGCACGGGAGTCATCGGGCAGCCGCTCCCCATCGAGCGTATCCTCAACGGCATCGCCTCATTTTCTGCGCCTCAGTCCCAGTCCCAGTCGGAGGCCGAAACGTTGCCCCTGGGCGACACATTCGCGCACTGGGAGCGCGCAGCGCGCGCGTTCATGACGACGGACACGTTCCCGAAACTACGCGCGCGCACCTTCCGCGCGGGCGGGCGCGAATACCGACTGGGCGGCATGAGCAAGGGCGCGGGCATGATCCACCCGGATATGGGTCCAATGAAGACGACACAGACGAAGAAGGAGCTGCACGCGACGCTCCTCGCGCTCATCCTCACCGACGCACCCGTCGCACCGGGAGCGCTGCAGCGCGCACTCGAGCACTCCGTCGCGCGCTCGTTCAACTCCATTTCCGTCGACGGCGACATGAGCACGAACGACACTGTGCTCGTCCTCGCCAACGGCGCCGGTGCCGGCGTGGGCGCGGACGTGGAAGAGATCGACGAGACGCGCGACCCAGAGGCGTTCGCCCAGTTCCGCGACGCGTTGACCGACTTCGCAGCCGAGCTCGCGCAGCTCGTCGTGCGCGACGGCGAGGGCGCGACCAAGTTCGTCACCGTCACCGTCGACGTAAGTATCTCCTCCAAACCGCATACACACGTGAGCTAATTACACGCTTCCGCATTACAGGGCGCAGCGACGTACGAAGACGCACACTCCGTCGCATCACGCATCTCAACCTCCGCACTCGTCAAAACCGCCCTCTACGGCGAAGACGCAAAGTATGTCTCCCCTCCCCTCCCCCTCTCTCCCTCTCACCCACTCACCCACTCACACAAACTTCCATCACCACAGCTGGGGCCGCATCCTCGCCGCCACAGGCTCCCTCCACGGCTCCTCCCTCTCCACCGCCCTCGACCCCACGCGCATCTCCGTATCCTTCGTCCCCACCGACGGCTCCGCCCCGCTCCCCCTCCTCGTCGCAGGCGGACCATGCGGCGTCGACGAAACACGCGCCAAACAGATCCTGCGCGCCGAAGACCTCGAGCTGCGCGTCGAACTCGGCCTCGGGAAGGAGTCTGCGCGCTATTGGACGTGCGATTTCAGCTATGTGCGTTTCTTTCTTCTAGCTGGGGTTTTTGATTTCTGGGTTTCTTACTCTCCTTTCTTTTTTGAAAAGGAATACGTCCGTATCAACGGCGACTACCGCAGCTGAGCTGAGCTGGCCGTCGCATTTCGTCCGGTGTGTCACTCGAAAAAGGAGGAAAAGGGGAAAGAGAAAAAAAAGTACACCCATTCACAAGACCAATCTTCTGCGCTTGGGATAACCACAACAGCTACAGGGCATCCTCATCTCATCTTGTGAATTATAGATATAACCATTTTTTGGTCTTTCATTCGTGTTTAGCAATTATATTGGACGATAGGGAGGACGAACTCAAACTCGGACTAAAAAAGAGTGCGAACCGGTTCAGAAAACTCTAAGGCGGACAGTTAGCTATGCAATTAAAAAGAAAAGCCAGAGTACTAGTAGCCATAAGGCAGGAGCAAAGACAAAGACAAAGAAAAGTAAAAGATAGGGAGGGGACCCTCGACACGGAGTAAATCGTGAGCCGCGTTTTGCGTTACAACTATTAAGTATCTACAGGCATACAGAGTCAAGTCGAGTCTATCAGTCCCACTACTCAAGAGTCCTTGACCGCCTTCTGGACCTCGTCCATCCCCTCGTCACGTACCCAGAAACCAGTCATGTCCTCATCCCCCTCGTCCTCCTTACTGTCTCCTTCCAGCCCACCATCCACACCCTTCCCATCCCGAATTCCGTCGCCCACTTGCGTCTGCGTCTGCGTCTGCGTCTGCGTCTGCGCCTCACCCATCCTCCTCCATATCTCCTCCTCCCCTTCGCCTTCACCATCAACACCCACAACCCCAATACTCCTCAAATACCGCGTCTTCACCGCCCTCTCCGCAGCCTCCTTCTCCGCAGCTGCCGCCGACCCACGCCACGCCGCGCGTTCCAGCACGTGTCGCACAAGCAGGCGCGCAAGCGCGTGCGCGTGTGACGCAGAGAGTGCGAGCAGTAGCGCGGAGAGGAGTAGTGTCGCGGGCGTGTAGGACGTTGTAGTCGTGCCAGACGAGGAGGATGAGAACGCGCTTGTGCCCGTGCCGCCATTGTGTGTGTCGAGCGCGGTGCCTACTGTAGGTTCGGATAATATGGAGGACGAAGAGGAGAATGCGGTGGGGTGGAAGAGGTAGACAAGCGCTGCATTCGTGAGTGCGGAGAGCCACGCGATGAAGCTCTAAAAATCGCGATTTCATAAGTTAGTGTTCAGTTGTAGCAGAAGTGTCAAGTGTACGGACCAGTGTCTCCAACCAAGGTCCAATAGTGTCCGTACGGAAGGGTATCGGTCTCCTGCAGTGTGTCGTGATCTTAAGCGCATCTCCGCGCAGCTCGAGCCAGTTATTCAACAACGCCATCACTGTAACACACAAGTTAAGTTGAAGTTCACACCAAAAAGCCTCCGCAAAGCGAAACAGGGGAAGGGAGGAGAAACACTCACCAGGCGCCAACGGCCAAATCGTGCTCCACAGCGCAACATACCCAAACTGCGTAACCATCTCGCTATAATCCGTGAACAGCGTATACTCAGGCAACGCGAGCTCATGCCTCACACCCGCAAGGAACGCACGTTCCGCCTTTTCCCCGCGCTCCTCGTCCTCGAACACCACGCGCTTCCCATTTTTCTTCCCCGGGCCCGAGCCCGCACTGGGACTCGCCACGCTGGACGCCGTCGCGCTCGAACCGGTGCTCGGAGACGCAGAGCCGCCCGTACCCCCGGACGCCTTAGCCTTGCGCGCCGCGCGCATCTCACCAAGCTTGCGCAAGATGAACGGCAGCCCGATCTCCGTAAACGTATTGACTGCCTGGTTCGTCACAGTGTATGCGAACATCTGATTTTGCAGGCGCGCCGGGTCCGTCTTCGCACTGTGCGCCCACACTTCCCGCGCGCTACTATTTCCGAAGCCAAATTTGAAACCAAATCCACCACTACGCTCACTAGCAGCTGCGGCTGCGGTGCCCGCCGTGCCGTTTATGAAGTCCGCAGCGCGCGACGCACGCTCGTTGACAGCTACACTCGTCACAAAGACAGTGCGCGCGACGCTCGCCATGAGCTGCTCTCCAAAGGGCACATACACGAACGCAGAGAGTGCAAGACCTAGGTATGCGACTATAGCCGAGAGCGCAAATGTTTTGAGCGTGAGCGACGCCTCGTACGTAGACTGATGCGCATGGTTTTCCCAGTTTGTCAGTCGCACGGCGTATGATTTGTATAGTCCAAGCAGCTGCGGGACGAGCGCCACAAAGAGCAGCGTTGGGCTGAACGACTTTTACACACAATTGCTTCAGAAACGGCCACTGGTATTATAAGAATAAAGTTGCGTACTATTATTCTCTGCCCAGGTCCCGTGTATAATTGCGTCACAAAAGCCTCGATCATGAAAATACCCGTCAATATTGCTGCTAAAGCGGCTGCGAAAAACAAAATGACGGGAAGGCTGGCAAGAATACGAGCATCCCTTTTCCACCACGGAAATATGCCCGAATTCCCGTTCTCGTCCTCGTATTGAGCGCGGCGGCGTTCGACGCGGAAGGAGCCTCGAGTGCCCCAGCGTATAGATAATTTCCGTTCGCGGATACGCCATACCTCAACGAAGACGATCGACCACATCACGATGAGCAACGAGTAAATAACCGAGTACGGCATCCGAAGGATGTAGAAGACGATCCCCAAACCAGCGCTGTACATTAGGGAATGCGTGTACGACGACAGGAAAGCAAAATACAACGCGACTGCTTCACCAAACTTCAGAGCTACTCAGCGAGTTAAAAGAGTGGGAATAAAGACCAACGCACCTGGTTCTTTATTTTGTCCAACTCGACATTTCCGATCCCGAACCCAATCTGTCGGCGCGTCCAGCTGTGCATCCACATCTCGTTGAACTTGTGGTCATGCAGCGCGACGACGCTCTCGACGCGCGTCCATTCTTTGCTACCGGGTACAATTCCGAGACCACCGCCATGTCGAGTCGAGGTGACGAACTCGTAGACGATGCGCAGACGGTCTGCAGGCGAGAGCTGGGAGGGATCGGCAAGGGCCGAGGAATCGCGAGTGATGAGTTCGGTTGAAGAAAGACCAAGGAGAAAGTCCTGGTATCTAGAAACATGATGGAATTAGAAGACTGGCGGTGAGGCTAATCCCAATACCACGACAAGCGAAGCATGCCTCGGTGGAGCCGAACAAGAGGCTTCTAGACCAGACCACGTGTGCCTTCCAAGGCGCTCACGTTCATCTCGCCAGAACCCCATCGGCCATCGGCCCCCGTACATAGAAGGAACTCGAAACTCAAACTCACCTCTCGTGCTGCACAAGCTTCACGAGCTTTGGCACAGGGGCCTGGACGAATACGAGGAGCTGGCCGTTCTTCTGGCCGCGCTTACCGCTCGCCCTAAGGCCCGCACCGCGGAGAGTCGCGAGCAGACGCGTGTACTCTGTCTCGGCGGCGGCTGCACCCTCGCGCACTTCGCGCTTTGATACGTATTTGGAAGAGGACAGCGGCTGCGGGGCGGAGCGGAAGACGAGGATGAGGTCGACTTGGGGGGTTGCGTCGGGTGCGGGTTCAGGCGCGGGAGGGGCCGGGTGCTCCATGGATGGCGTTACTCAAGTCGAGGCGGCGAGGACCGAGTCGTGGAACTCGTGTTCGCCGTGTATTTCGCTTGCGGTGATATGCGGCGGCGGCGCTTGACTTCGAGTGAGAATGAGAGAGGGCGTATGTCGCCGCCGCGGACAATAAGGGAGGAAATGGGAGCAGACTGCTGGGGGACGCTGTGGGCGGCGAGGAGGGTCAGAAAGGAGAGCAGGCTCGGTGAGGCAGCGCGGAATCCGGAATGGCGTGTCTGATGTCACGCACACGTGTCCATGCCGTAATCCACACGTCGGGTCCGCCGACGACGACGCGCTCGAGCCTGGGTCAGCTTGCTTGGTCCGAGGACGACTGTGGGACTCGGTGCGTGCTCGCTGTCTGCATGCGTGCAACAACGCTTCTGCTACTCATCGGCCCTGGGCGCGAGTATTCGGAACACCAGCGACGCGAGCAACTTCATGGCAACTTACGACCTTATCACTCCGAGGCCGCCGTATATTGAATAACAACTTCCCCACATCCAAGTCAACTTCTCGACATCCCTGCCGCACTATTTGTACCGTGCACATTACATACTTCACCCAAAAGCACACGCCACCACGCTGTTGGGTCTGCAGCCCACACACACACGCGCGTGTACGCTCCCTCCCCCGGTGCAGTAAAGCCTCGCCACCGCATCTCACGACTCTTCAATCTTTTGATGCACGAGGCTCGGGATATTCGAAAAACCGTCGTCCGTTCACATATAATTGCTAATTGCTATGCTCTCCATGCTCGCGCCCAAGGGCGTACGAGTCCGGCTGTGCGACTTGAACGTGCATGTTTCTCGCTCTCATACAAAAAATTCCGCGCGAGGCGTGTCAGATAGACAAGTACGTACAGCACTCGGCAGACAGTGGACACGCACTATCGTATGCACATGACACGCATCTGGCAACGATCAACAAACATATATCCCGGCTGTACTTCTGTCGAGCGCCGAGTGTCGTTTCCCGGATGTTTGGAATGAACCAACGGGGGTAATATGTGGTCGGCGGGCGTGAGCTGGTTTCCCCGATAAGGAGCCAGTCAGTAGAATATTAGTATCGACGCCGATGATATGCAGGGATGACGTAGTCGGAATGCCACGGATCGAATACTGGCGGCGAGCGTTGCGGGTGACGGGCTGCTCGCACCTATCCCAGAAGTGCCGGACTCGGACCGGGAGAAGAGAGGGGCGTGGGAACGGGTGCCCTGGTCGCCAAGGGGAGGATGTGCAACCCAATCGCAGCTGTCCCAGATGGATCGGCACGCAACCGCCTCAAATCGCTCGCTTAACTCCTTTACGCTTTGCCAAATGTTTTTATATTTCAAAATAAACAAGAGTTGTATGTTCTCTGAGGTGCGATCGTGCGCACAATATTAATGGATGTATGCCGAGTCTGTGGCGAGGGAGAGCGAACAAGAGCTTGATGCCCGATTGTATAGAGGCTGTTAGTGTGGGCGTGGCGCGCAGGGAGGAGAGTATGGCGGGCGGGACCATCGCGTAACTTGGCGCGTTACATACAGTCGCGTACCACTCCTTCTGTCTTTTTTTTCTTCTTCTTCCTCTCTCTTCTCGAACATCCACGGCCGTGTCCACTACCCCCTCCTCACGGCGTGGTCCCGCTCGTAGCCTTTTTCATAACCTCCCTCGGCTGTCTCTCTTCCCTCCGAGTCGCTAGCCTTCACCACCTTGCTTATACAAGTTCAAGTTTCCAGCTGTTAACGACGCCCTGTCAGCACCACTCCATACAGTGACACGCAACAACATCTTTGCTTTCGTGCAGTTTTGAGCACCCAATACAAACCCCAACCCCCGCCCCCATTCGTCGGGCAGAAACGATCTAATACCGGTGTTTATTCCAATGTATGTTCGTTCCCCCTCCTACCCCTATTTGCGTTCTGCGTTTGCCCCGCAATCTGTGTCATCGCCCGTCGCATGAGCGGGGGAGGAGGAGAGGGAGCGAAGAAGAAGCCCCTCGTCGCTATGCAATTTCCCCTCCCCTTCTTCCCCTTCCTCTTCCCCGCGCACTTCGTCTCCTATTCCTATTTCTATCTCTATTCCGCACTCTTTTTCTGACCATGCATTCGCTGACCCCCGGTTGCTTTTTTACTTTTATCCTGTCCTCTCCCGCTTTGCCACGCTGGCGTAGCAGAATTTATTGACATCGTCAGACCTTTTCTTTTCCCTCGTCCGTCCGTTCCTCTTCCGCCTCCACACCGCCAGGAAGGAACAGAGATAGAAACACCGCGCTACGCTGGCGTCGAGCATCTGTGCGTTGGCCCGTTTGTTTGTGACGCTGTTCCACCTCCCCCAACCTGACGTACTTCGCACAGAAAACCAGCTCGTCCGCTCCCCAATAATATTAATGGCCTTCTTTGCGTCCAAATCATTTGACCGCGACCGCAGCACCCTCAGGCGTACGTTCTCCACTGACCGTATCCGCCGAGGGGGCTCGTCGCGCGAGCCCACGCCCGCCACCGAGTTCGGCGTCCTCGCCGACACTAACCAACGCGAAGAGCGACATAGGAAGACGGTGAGGACGGCCGCTGACGCGGAGTCGTTCTTTCCGGGTTCCCTACCCGTTGCCTCGTCATCCACCCTCGCGTCAGCTTCAGCCTCTGCATCCGCACCTTTTTCCGTCCCCCATATCCCTACTGGCTCGGCTTCCGGCTCCCCGGCCTCGTCCGTGCGGATGCAGGCACAGACATACGCGTCAGACTCAAAATACTCGCTCCGCGCGCCGAGCCCTGCGTCCGGCGCGGGCAGCAGTAAACATTCCTCGCCTAGCCCCAATCCGTCCCGTCGGCGGGGACAGCAGCAGCGCGAGGGCGTCCCTAGGTCCCGAGATGGCTCGGACGCCAGTCACTCTTCGCCCTCACACTCCGCTGCACCTTCGCCCGCGCCAGGAGTGAGTCCGAGCCCAAGTATCAGCAGCAAACGCATGGACGAGGTCGCAATGGCCGCGTCGATGGCGCGTGCACGTTCCTCACCGGACCTAAAAGTCGAACAGCGTTCAACGCCCAAGTCGCGCTCAAAGATGTCGCTCCGCACGCAGATCGCGGAGAACTATTATCATAACGATAGCCAGGGCGCGTCTGGGATGCTGAGCACGCCCGTACGCCAGCCTCGGGGGCCCCGTTCCCCCAACTCTGCGTTGAGCACACACTTGTCGACCACGGCTCACGCGAACCGCAATGCCGCCCGGGGCATGGTTTTCCCGAGCGGCTCTGCGGGACCTGGCCAGGGCCAGTCACCCGCATCCCCTTCGATGTCTTCCTCCTCATCGTCCCCACTCTCACCTCAATCCTCCACGCGCCAGCGCCCCGCCACGTCATCCGCGTCCATGTCCACCGCACGGCGCGAGGACCCGACACTGACGATTCCGAAAGGTTACATGTCCTCCGGCGGCAGCGTCTCTGACGGCTCATACGGCTCACCCTTCTGCGAGCTCGGTATGGGGTTCAACGTCAAGCGCCTCCTCTCCAAGCCCGCCGCGAGCTCTGGCACCTCCGCCGTCCGTTCAGAGCCGGACACGGACGGCAGTTACAGTTACGGATATGGCTATAACGGCTATAGCCACAGCCTTAATTCGTCTGCAGCCACGCGCCGCAGGCGTATGGACACGAGCCCACGCCCACCATCGGCACGGTCGACGAGTGCTGCGGGCGCAGACGCGAGTCCGACTGTACAGCGCATGATGTATCCCGGCACGGTCGGGCCGCGCAAGCCGACGACGTCCGACCCCGAGCCACCGCAGCGACAGCGCGGGTTTGAACGTGGGCATGAGAAGGAAGGGGAGAGAGAACGAGGACGAAGTGGTCGTGGGCATGTGCGGAACCACAGCTCGTCGTTCTCGCTGTCGTCACCTTCAGAGGGCGCGGGGTACCCGTTCGGCCTTGCGCTGGAGCGCGAACGGGAACGCGTGACTGGTTCTGCTAGTAGTGGGACGCAAACGCATATACAACTGACGACGAGTGCAGTTCGGCGGCTCTCTGCGTTGGGAGTGCGCGAGGCTGAGTCGCCCGTCACGCCCATGTCGTTCTCGACGTCTTCGCCGGCCTCTGCGTCCGCGGAGCCCAACCCGGTTGTAGGTACGCGCACGCAACGGCCACAACAAGCTTCGCGTCCTCGAGCGCCGGCGGGTGTGTCGCGCCGCGCCGATTCGCCGCCTCCACCGGGGCTGACGCCAGCGGAGATTGTCGCGCACGCGTACAAGCAGCAGGAGCGACGGCGTGCGGAGTTGGAGCGCGATGCGTCGAAGGACGTCTCCGAGCCGGACCGGACACGAATCGTGCAAAAGGAGAAGGCGCAGCGGTCGGCGCGTGGGAAGGAGAAGCTGACGCGGAGCATGAGTGTGGAGGATGTCAAGGCTGGTAGCGGAACGGAGGCACCCGCGCCGTACTACACGGTGTTCGGCAATCCGAGCGGGCGAGTGGTAGCCATCGGCAGTGCACGCGACAGCGCGTTCGGGCTGTTCGAGCGTGGCAATGGAGGGGCGGAAAAGAAGACGGAGCAGGCTGTCGTGGCGGAGATATCCATGTCGTCTGTCACCCAGGGCGTTGCTGCCACGGCCGACGACAGACAGGCGGCTCCGCTGACGTTGCGTCGGAAGCTGTCGCGGAAGATGTCGGGGAAGTTCAGGCGGGACGGGAGTGTGCCACGTGTTGGAAAGGGGAGCAGTGAGGGGCGGGAAGGCGGCGTTGGCGAGTGGGGCGACCTTTACGCGGCGGGCGATGGCGCGTCGGCTGAGGCGCGGGCGAACAGACCGAGTTTGAGCCTGAAGACGCCTTCGTCAGAGCGCAGGTCCGCGACGCTGCCGCGGGAGCGGACAACGGTGGCGCACCTGCTGCAAAGGCCATCGCCCAAGCTGTCGATGGACAGCTTCGTCGCTGTGCAGAGCACAGACTCGGGCTCGGGTAGGACGCTCCCCTCTGCGGTCAACGGCTGCATTGCGACTCCTATAACGTTTATTCCCGGCACGTGGGGCGACCGTGTCGTGAGCGACCCCAGTGCGAGGCCGCGTGTGAAGAGCGAGAGGCACGAGAAGGAGAACCACAAAGACAAAGGGAAGCTATGGGGTCTCGTCAAGCGCATCAGCTCCAACGCGCTCAAGGACAAGTACAAGCCGTCCCCGACCGAGTCTCCCCCGCCCGTGCCCACCCTCCCGCGCGACTTTTCTCCCGTCCTGCCGACGAAATTCGACTTTGAGAAGACGCGCGAGTCCGAGGGCTCGTACGCCCAAGAGGCCCGCGATACGTGCGTGGCGGTACCCAAGGTGACTACACCGCCCTTTACTCCCGCCACGTACGGGCGGCGACCGTCGACTGCGCCGGCGTTGACTCACGAGAACTCGGCGGGACGCTTCACAGTCCGTCAGAAGCAGCCGTCCGCGCCGGTGCAGCTGCTCGGGGTCAAGAATCAGAGTCAGGGTCATGACCAACGGCCGAGCACAACCACACGATCGTCGTCGCCCATCTCGTCTGATATCGCGTCTTCAAATTCGTTCAATCGGTCTCAGTCGAACCGGTCGTCGACGTCGTCGTATGGCGAGCTCACAACGAACGGCAAGGTAGTGAATATTGCTACGGCGGCGCTTGGGCAGCATATTGTGCCCCCCGAGAAGCTGTTTTTGTTCGATAGCTTGGACCTCAGCTTTGGCAATCTAGATGACTACGGCGCGAAGAATCGGTCAGGTGCGAATGGCGCGTCCAAGGGCTTCGGAGGTCCGCCTTTCGGTGAAGAAAGCTCGGGCCACCAAGCTCTGCCTGTTCCTCCTCGTCGTGCTAATCAGGCGAGGCAGGAAGAGAGTATCAGGTCTCGGTCGCCCTCCATCCCTACGTTCTCTGCGGATAACGCTGTCAACACCTTTGGATTTCGTGGTCGCTCCGCGACGATTGCTAACAGCGTGACGTCCGCGTTTACTGGGACTGACTTTGGCGGCCAAGAATCTACTTCGTCTAATTCCTCGTCGCCGCCGTCTGCCCTGGACCCGCCCCCGCGTCCTCCCCGAAGCGTACGCCGCGGGCCCATACCCACACACTCCACCTCGCCCTCCATCCCATCCGTCTCACGAACAGTCTCCTCCGAGCGCGCAGGCCGCGAGTCGATCGGTGCGCACAGCCAGGCGTCGACCGCGCGGCCGGGCGTCTCGCGGTACTCGGCCTCCCCGTCGCCCCCGTCTTCTCCGCCGCCCCTGCTCAGCTCACAGCAGTCGCCTGTGTCTGCTACGGATTCGCAGACGAGCACGTTGACGTTCCACGACGCGGCGCGGCCAAAGGCGACGTGGACGGAGAAGGAGAAGCTCGATAAGTGGAATGATTTGCTCGACCGCAGCGAGAAGGCGGGCGGTACGCTGCATGTTGGGCTCGGTGGGTTGTTGTCTGATCATATGCGGGAGTCGGCGTACGGTGGTGTGCGTGATTCTGCGTATTCGGAGTTCTGAAGCTCGCTGGCCTCCCTCTTCGATAGGCAGGGTACATGGTAACAATACCAATTCACATACGATCCCTTGTTGTACATTTTGCGCCCCCCTCTCCCCTTCGGGGTTGCTTTTGTTTATCAATTGTGATTCCACTCTTTTTTTTGTTCACAGCTGGCACACGTACCGTAACTAATCCCGCTCTTTTGTAAAGACCCGACCACTAAAACATACCATCATTCAAGCTGTAGTATCACGTACCACCTTACCGCACGCAACCAACGACCAACGATACCCCCTTCCCTCGCAAGCACGATGCACTCTTGTCTCCTAGCCACTAGTACTAGTAGATTATACTTACTACTTGCTATCTATATCCCGTATCCTCCTTATCCTAGTCAAGTACATCCTTACAACACCGTATATGTTCCGAGTAGCCTCCCACCCCCCCTTTGCCTGTTTCTGTACTCGACGTGACTATTGAGAATGGAGATATACAATACATTTGTTACCGCTAACCGCAGTGTTCTGATGTTCACTTTTTCCTTTCTCCTCATTTCTGCACGACAACGCGACAACGCGAACGGGATCGTTGATGCTGCGCGCCGTGCCGAAATGAGGCTCTCTCTCACGCGCCGCTTACCTTACATCCGTATCCCCAAGTTATACGTCGACGTGTCCTCAGGCCTCAGGCTGCTCTCTGCACTTCCATCTACCCACCCCCCTCTCGTCCCTCGTCTTTGTTCTACTGTAGTAGCCTAGCACATACACGACTATCGACCATAATGGGCGCCATGCAGAGCACCGTCTTGCCCGAGGTCGCCGTCGTCGGCGCGCTCGTCGCAGGCTCCGTCACCGCGTACGGGATCTACGCGCGCAACGCCGACGCCGACGCGGGTGCAGGTGCGGCTTCGTCAGGATCAGGGCCAGGATCAGGTGGGGTAGCCCCGTCCGAGTCCGCTGGTTCCACCGCGAAGAAGGCCAAGGCGAAGAAAAAGGGCGGCGACCGCGAGTTCGAGAAGATCATCGCTGCGGCGAACAAGGAGAACTTGAACCAGCAGTCCCTCTCCGCGTCGGCGTCGGCGCGCGTCGTGTCGTTCCCCGATGTCGTGCCCGGCGCGTTCGACGCGGACGGGGGCGGGGGATCGGCTGCGGAGAAGAGCGCGCCTGACGCGAAGGATAAGAAAGCACGGAAGAAAAAGGCGAAGAATATTAATGCTGCGGGGCCCGCTGGTAGTGTAGCGTCTTCCACCGCTGCGCTCGATAAGCCGCAAGCTTCTGCGAAGCTGGCCCCGCGCGACGCACCCGTACCCGTACCTGCGGCTGCAACGAAAAAGGGGAAGAAGCGCAAAGGCGGAAAGAACGAGGACGCTGGAAGCTCGGGAGTGGGAGCAGGCGTAGGCGCGCCTGCGGGCGCTCCGTCTACATCCACACCTAAGGCTAAGCCGCAACCGGCTCCGAACCCCACCCCGACCCCGAACCTTTCTTCCTCATCTGTTAGCCAAGCCCTCGCGATGAGCGTGACGCTGAGCGACGCGCCGGAGGACGTGTCCTGGACGCGCGTCTCGACGCGTAAACACGCCGCCGGGGCAGGGGCCGGGGGCGCAGAAGCGGAGTTGCTTACGAGCGACACGAATTTGACGACGAGCGTGACCGAGCCGGAAGGCACGGAGGAGGATGAAGACGAGGAAAGCGTGCAGGAGCGGGGGCGGGAGCCTGAGAGTCGCAGGACGTTCGCGGAGCGCATGTTACCCCGTCCTCGCAGGACGGGTGTCGAGGAGTGAGTAATACCCCCCCTACCCCCCGTTCACCTCTCATCAAGTATCTGTGCTGATGAACTTTGCGCTTCGCCTAGCATGGAGGACGAGCCTCTGCAGCCGACACTCGCCCGCGTCATGCGTGTCAAGCCTGCGTCTGGCGAGAAGCCTGCTCCGGGCTTCTCGTGGGATGACTACGAGGACTTTGCCCGAGCGGACGACGGAACGAGCGCAGACGGCGATGCAGACGACGTATGGGAGGAAGTGAAGAGCAAGCGACGAAACAGTCAGTATCTCATTCCCCTCTACCGCTACACTACTACACGATGATAACTAATGGGAAACCAGAACCCGACCGCGCGACGACGTCCGCTCTCGCCTCCTCCGCAGACTCCGTCACGCTGTCCCCATCCCAGCGCCCGACAGCCACATCGGAACCCACGAAGAAACAGCGCCAGAACGCCAAGCGTCTCGAGGCCGCGAAGGCGGAGAAGGAGGCGCAAGAACGCGAGCGAATCCAGCGGCTAGATAAGCACAAGCGCGAGGTCGAGCGTGCGCGCATAGCTGAGCAATATGCGAGTGGGAAAAAAGTCAGTGGCGGGATGCAGGCGAGCGTCGGGGACAATGGGAAGTTGGTCTGGGACTAGGCACTGATCAGTATTAATATCCCGGGTCCACCGTCTTCCAAATCTCCGTCCCTGTCCGCCTCCCACAGTCGTCAATCCCGCTAAATTATGCCGCTTTGTTTAATCCACCTGCTTTTAAGTCCCAACTGTGTATAGTTAGTTAGTTAGTTAGTTAGTTACGCGGTAATTAGTTTTAGTTCTTTTTCTTTCTCGTTTCCCCCTGCTTCACAAATGGATTCTCATATTCTTCGTATCTCCCAACGTTTGCTTCAATATCCCGCATACCAGTACTAGTTGCTGAAAATGAAAGATATGCTATAATATGTTTACTATTTGCCCCCAGCGCCGATCGTGCAAATGTTTAACTACGTAAGCAGTACTAGTGCCGCAGCTGTGTCTATTTTACTAATCTCGAAGACAGCATTCCTTTTCTAGACGTGAATGTTAACCCGTTGGGTGTGCATCGTGAACTGTCGCACATAATCAGAGCGAGTCCAATCAATCAGTCCCGGTATGTTCACGACGAGAGCTCATTAAAAAGACCATTCCCTTACCCCCAACCGATATTCCACTACCTCACCTAAAAAGCAGACGTAAAGAATCGACCCGGATCACTATTTACGAATCTGCAACACCACAAGCACATAAACAATAAAGGGCACAGAACTAGATACATATCGGGAGGGAGAAAAAGTGCGCAAGTGCGCCCTTCGGTCAGGACTCGAGATAATACTAAAAGAGCGACTATTGATGAAGTAAACGAACGTCGGTCCACGAACCAGACACATGGTATAATTGCAGACCTCACCCCCCCAGCTTAAAGTAAGCTGCGAGTATTGTATATACGTCAACCCCCCTGCCGATGAACCTCACGCGGTCTGCGCAGCAGGCGCAACTCCAGAGGCCGGCCGCGGCTCGCCCACACCCATCGCAGCGAACTGGTTGTGCATCTGCGCGTATTGCGTATTAACGCCATACGCCGGGTGTGCGTGGGGCGAGTTCTCTGGCTCGGGTCCGGGAGGGGGGGCGCCGCCCTGCGCTGCGTACGCGTGGTCCGGGTACGGATTCGGCGGGTACGCCTGCTGAGCGGGAGGCGCGCCAGCCCCAGGAGAGCTCGGCTGACCCTGCGGCGCACCGTAGAACGAACCACCCGGGTGCGGTGCATTCGACACAGTCGGAGAGCTAGAAGCCGTTTGGGGTTGAGCGTATTGCACGGCGGCCTGGTACTGCGCGGCCGCGTTCCCCTGGCCCATGGAGCCTAGAGATGTAACACTCCCGTTACGCACAGGCATAGGTTGAGCTGCAGAATATACAGGTGCTTGATCGACTGCAGGCGGCTGCTGGTGCTGCTGCGCAGGGTACGCCTGGTAGGGGGGCTTTTCCGTCGATGAGGAACTGACTTGCTCATGCTGAGCATCCACATGTCCTAGTGACGACTGACGTTCAGGCTGGCTCCATGCCTGAGTCTGAGTCTGGGTTTGAGTTTGGGGCTGGGCTGCAGGCTGCTGTTGTGCCGGAGTATCCGTTAGACCAGGTATGGAGATGAAGTAAACTGCCCCGGTCATATCCGTACCCCCCTGAGCATAGTACACCGCCCATGCTTGTGCATTCGCGTCTGGATAAGTTGCGTTTGGATCAAAGACATATGGCGGCCCCTGTGTGATAACACGAGGTTGATCCTGAGCTCCTTGACCCTGACCTTGGGGCTGAGGTTGAGTTTGCGGCTGCGTTTGAGCTTGAGCCGCTACAGGAGCCTCCTGATAGTTCTGCTGCCCTTGTGGTTGGGCGGGTGTTTGAGCCTGTCCCTGCATTTGCGGCTGTATCTGTTGCTGAGGCTGTTGCTGTTGCTGTTGGGGCTGAGCGTATGCTTGTTGCGGTGCCTGGGCCTGGACCTGAGGTCCTGGTTGGACTTGTCCAACATTAGATTGGGGATAAGGGCTATAAGCTGAAGCAGGGTCCATTGGGGTCTGCGGCGGTCCATATGGACTGGTGGCTTGTTGCGCAGGGTACGGTTGGGCGTACGGGGCCTGCTGAGCAGGATACGCAGTATTGGGGACTGCATAATGTTGAGGTGCCGGAGTTGGAGATGCTGCGGGATAAATAGGGTTCGGTTGAGGGAATCCAGAGTAACTCTGGTCGTAGACACCTCCATAGCCAGGCGGACGATAATCCTGGCGGGACTGCTGTCCAGATTGGTATGGAGGTCGCGCATCGTAAACTGGAAAACAAACTCGCTTTAGAGTTAATTGATAAAAGTGTGTGTCGTTACTTACGTCCGCTGTGACGAGCAAGACTGTCCTCCATCATGCGATCGAACATTGTCCTCGCCTTGACAAAGCTTTCGTTCATCGAAACAAGCTCGGCTGAAGTACGTAAATAACTTAATATACTTCACTCATGAGAACCAAGATGAAGCAGCTGACCTCTTTTTTGGCTATATTTGTCAATCAGCTTCACTATCTTCGGTCGCAAGGTCATGCTGGTGCGATATAATTCCTGGAAAGGGGTGTCCCAATCACTACATGATTGAACCTTCCCATTACGTGAAATCTCACCTGAATCTCCTCGTTGTCCGCAAGATTGTCCCTCGCCGGGTCCAATCCTCGAAGCATGCTCAAGAGCCTATCAATATCGGCAGCTTGAGAAAATACCGCCGCCTCTTGCTCCGCCTCCCGTGCGATTTCATCCGGAGTTGGATCAGGAAGGAGTTCCTAACGCAACGGCAAGATATCAAAACGAGTATACGCAGCAAGGCATAATCTCGGTACTCACAACATAGTTAACAGGGAAGATACCTGTTCGACCTTTCAGCTGACCCCTCCACCAGTCTTTGTAGTTGCGGTCAACAACTTTGATAGTATCTCCTTTCTCAAAAGTGAGCTCCCCCTGTTCTGTTCCTTCAAATGAATGCAAGGCGCGGACACGCGAGACCGAAGTGAGGGGCAGTGATGCCTGTGAGGAGGTGGCCTGCGATCGGGGCGAAGGTGTAGCCGCCGATGTGGGCATGTAACTTGCTGCCGAAGGCGCAGCAGCCACAACGGGTGTTTGGACCTTGGGCGAAGGTGTGCGTACGGGAGCATAGCCAGTAGCCTGCTTCGTGTAGCTGTAGTCCGGGCCACCGTATCTTGGTGCTGCGGCGACTGCGGCGGTAGGCATTTCGGCCACCGCTCCCGAGCCGCCTCCATGCTTCGAGGACGAGGGACCTGCACCACTTGGACCTCCATTGTTGTTACCGTTGTAAGAATCCCAGTTGTTGCGCCCCCCCTTATCGTGAACCGACATCTCTAATACACGCTGCAGTTCCTCTTCTTCGCGTCGGCGGATCTCATCATCGACCTGTGGTGGAGGAGCTTCTTCAGCCTCCACAAACTTGTAGCCTGAAATGAAACAGATATCAGTCGTGCGACAGTAGAGACTGCTGATGACGTACCCTTTCCCCTCAGGCTCTCGTAACACTCCTCCATTATTCCAAGTGTGGAATCGTTTTCAAATTCACTCGTCCACATGGCTATTAAGGATAGCGCCTTACGTTTGACCTTGTCGTGTGTAGTCTATAGGTGGAATTGTAGGTAAGATCAGGTCAAATGGGGTTGTCAACGCGTTCGGCCTACTCTGTCAGTGATAAGTCTCTCTAATCCCTGCGTAAACGAGCGCGATGCAATCTCGCGGTCCACTTCAAGGCCGCAATTTTTTGAGAGCGCCTCCACCAGTGCCAAGGCGTATAGCTGAACATTAGGGTTGCGGTGCGCGAGTCTCTTGAGCACCGCAGCAAGCACATTTCGCGCGCTGCGTGAAGTCCCTCAGTGTGCGTTGATCAAGATACAAGACGAAGCACGCACCCCTGCTCGCCCTCGTCTACTACCTTGTCACATAAGTTCAGGATGAGCTCCCAGTTTTCGCTGGTTAGATTCTCGTCGGTTGTTTTGGCTGCATACACATTCCCCGATGAGCTCGCCCACAGTAATACGTCAGCGAGGCTAGGCAGAACCGTACGTACCGACGATCTCGTCATAGGGATTAGGTTGGCCTCCTCTAAACATGTCTGATATTATTCGCTGAGGACACGACGAGGAGTAGGAGGCAAGAACTAGTGCGCCAGGTTTGAAGGGGTGTGTCGATGCAGGAACAGCGGGCGGTGTTGGCCGTATTAGGTTATTTGGTCCCCGACAACCCGCCACAACCCTTGTCCTCGGCTGCAACCCTACAACACCTCTTTCTCTTTGCTGCCGTCTACCTAACTGTCCCTGATGGCGAAAGGTTCGTAGCTACATAATTACACGCATATAGTATGAAAGGTACTGATTCGACGTGCGCAGTTCCTCGGAATTTCCGTCTCCTCGAAGAACTCGAGAAAGGGGAGAAAGGCATCGGCGATGGCTCGTGCTCCTATGGTCTTGACGATGCTGACGACATCCTTATGAGCAATTGGACTGGAACGGTCATCGGTCCTGGTCATGTTAGTCCCATCCCTCTCTTCCCCATCGAGTGCGATCCGTCGCTGATCAGCCGCGCAGACAGTGCATGAAAACCGCATTTACAGTCTGAAGATAACCTGTGGCTTGCAATATCCCGACGCGCCCCCAGATGTGAAGTTCCTTTCACGCGTGAACCTTCCGTTCGTGAACCAGACGGACGGACGTGTGGACAGGAACATGCTCCCCGTCCTAGCACAATGGGACAGGTCCAAGACTATCGAGACTGTGCTTATTGAGATACGCAGGTACGCGTCCGACTTAGCTAGAGTCCGAGGAACCCACTCTAATTACCACTCTCAAATTACAGAGAGATGGCAACCTACGAGAATAGGAAGCTTCCGCAGCCTCCTGAGGGGACGTTCTTCGGCGTCTAAGGACTCGTTCATATGCAATTGTGCTAATAAATGTCATCATCAACCCATAGCATTGACGCTTGTTTCATATCATGTACCAAATACTCAGATTGCTTTGTTTTCACTTCTTTGTGCTACACTCATAGCAACTTGAATGTCAAATATCAAAAGCTCGGCATGGTAAGTGTTAAAGTCGCATACAGTCACAGTCGATGGTAGCGAAGACTTCTGTAAATGCACGATTAGCAACTAGATTCAAAGGTCGGATATAGAGCTGCGAAAACTCACAAAATAAATTACGAACAAAAACAAAACAAAAATCGTACCGTACGCCGACAACCACACACCATCTACTAACCGACGCTCATTTCCGTAGACTCCACCGGCCGTTTACCCTCTCTGCCTAGTCCCGCAGCCCGTTCCGACTCCTCTATCGTATATGCCGGTTCCTTCAGCGCTTTGCATCGCCGCTTGTGTACCTTGCCCCGCCAGTGGGAACGCAAAGCAACATCAGACTCGAAGTATCTGCGTATACGGATGAAATCTCAGTGTATATCCGTGATAGATAAACTACATACTCACTTTGCGCACTCCACACAATAATGCTGAGCAAGTCCGGGTTTCTCGAGGTCGAGCGGTTGGTTCTCGAGGGCCGCCCGGTGCTAGACGGAGCATTCACTTTAGACAAAGTATCCATCTTAAACGAGTCAAACTTTATTCACCTTAGGGTCTAAGTCAATGAGCTGAATCTGGTCCAAATCCTTCGTCCTAGCCTTCAGGGACTACGAGTCAGCGTCTCGCCTCATATTCGGCGCCCAGCTTCACGACTCACCCGCGTCCGCGACGCCCGATGCACATCCCTCTGCGCATGATGTGTTCGTGAACGGCGTAATCTGCCCATTTTATGTGACCCGTAAAAGGTGAGAAAGTATATTCTGGGCGGGAGGCGGTAGAAAGGCGAGAGTTCTTTCTGAAAATCGACGTCGGACTTGCTTTACGGAATTGTTGCGTCGATCATCCTTTTCTGGAAACTGGTCCACAAATGGGTGCACCCAAACTTGTGCCTCTATGCTACCGATACCCCAGCGAGCCTTGCTTGGATCCCTTTTATTTTACCCAGTTCCTGACATGACGTATAACCGATAGCGGTTTACTATAGTGTAACTTGATACTCGCCGCTGCTTTATCAGGCCTCAAATTAGGGTAGACCACTGCCAAGTGGTCTGAATCTCACAGGAAGTTCAGGCTTAGACCTGGTGAGACTACAAGTAGTGATTAGCCCATTACATGGGAAACAGGGCGTATATAGTCTACGGGGACAAGCACAACATCATAATAAATAGCTTGAATGTTTTAATAAATATACAAATTGCCTTGCTCAATGCAGCCCTCAGGAATTTTAGCAGCACCAAGCTCAAGCCAGCGATGACCCCAGTATCAAACTACGTGGGGTTTCTGGCATCTTGAATGAGCTCGCACATCGGCGGAGCTCGGTGTATGGGTTCAAGTAACGGCCGCATAAGCGAGTGTGTGTCGTGTCCCGAACCCGTCACCACTTCGGATCCGGTCGCCGTGCTTTGACCGCCTGCCAGTATAACGATTGCTTGTCGCGGAGGCCAACAAGGAGTCCCGCGATGATCGTGCGCGCCTGCGTCACAAGCTGCTCGACGTTCTCCGGCGTTGGGTCTTCGCTAAGACGCTCTTCCAGCACGTTCCGCAGATCAGGAAGGAAGCCCGATACATCCCTACACGCGGATGACCAGATCATAGCGGAAGGGGTGAAGAAAGATGCGCAGATGCACCAGAATCAGCAAAGAAGGACACTGGTGAATACACGGAACGCGGCGAAGTAAATAAGTACGTACCTCATGTCGATGCCATACGCGGCGAACGCGGTGAGCATAACGCGGAAACAATTGCCGACGGCGACGAACGCGTCGCTAGCGTCGTCCTCGCTGGCCTGCAGCGCTCCCCACATGCGCGCAATATTCTGGAGGCGGCGTACCGCGTCGAGCATGCTAAACACGGCGTTAGGCACGTCAGGGGCTTCGGACTGTTCTGGCGCGGCCTGTGGATGGTGGGTGTTCGTCATCAGATCTTGCCCGTTCCCGGGACACCTGAGATGAGGGATATGCTCACGATAACGATGCCTGGGGGTGGGCCGGGATAGCTGGCAATCTCGCGCGCTGGGTGGGTGTAGGACATGGTAGAGCTGTATTCAAGTGTCAGTAATTGGGAAACAGCGGGGAAGGGCCAGGCAGCCAAGCACGGGACCTTAACGGCGTCCCTCTAATTATACAACAGGTGAGCGAAACGCACCAAGAAGGATGAAGGTCCTACAGGGTGCGATTTGGGTGAGCGGGTTTCGGAAGAGCGTCGTCGTACACCTTGGAAAGTCAATTGAGCGGAAACACGTCTCAAATAAATACAGGTCGGCGCTTACCAGTCACGATATTGAACCTGGCAATAGTAAAAGCAGGGCCCTAGAACAAGGCTACGTGCACGCTGAGATTAAGTACCATGATTAGGACCGGCGCTGGGTCTGGAGAATGGCGGTACTGGCCGGGACATCAGGTTGCGGTATCCAATGGACAGCACACCCTCATCTCACCATCCAGCATGCGCTTCGTGGCTGTGGGCGAAGTCACTGCCACACTGGCTGTGTATTACGTACTCGCCATCGACTGTGCGTCTGTGCCTAAACCTCACGGCTGTGAAGAAGTACTCGCTTGTTTGAAAGTGTACAGTGTAAGAACATATAATTTATCGTCGATATGAGGTCCTTCCGCGGATTATTTAGCAGTTTACGATAAGTCTGGAGGTCGAGGTGGTATGTGAGTGCAGTTGGTGAGAGACGGAAAGTCCGTCATGAATATGCGAAGAACTAATTACGGAAGATGAGCTGGGTGGTTGATAGTGGAGCCCCTATGGGAAACATATGTTGAAGTAGAAATTTGCCGAATGTTTGTGCAATACGAAAAGAAGACTGTTACAAAGGGGGTAGAGGCCGCCTGCATTGTGGGCAGATGTTTTTGATGGCTAACCACTGTTTATGGGACTTGTCAGAATTCTTCTCTTCGTAACATAAAGGGAAGAGTACGTACCCGTTCCAGACACGCTGTGTGCTTTTGGTTTTTAAAAGTGTTTCAGCGACTCTTGTTATTCCGAAAATGGGACTACCCTCGAAGCAGACACTCACGAAAAGATGGTGACACGGCGCTAATGCGTAGCTCCTTCTGCTTCCGCTGCCTCCGATACCCACGCCGACGCCCGTGCTCCGTCCCGTGGCGGCTTCTATCCTGTCTAGTATCCCCCTGACGCCTCTCTCCCTGTTCTTCTCTTTCTCCCTGTCTTTAATACTGGCACTCCGCCTCCTCCCGGAGAGGGATTTTTCGGACAGCGAGCGGCGTCGTATATGCGCGTCGGGCTGCACAAGGATAGCGTCCATGCAGATCGCGCAGTCTCCAAGCGAAGGTTCGGGCGCCTCGTCGTCGGGCAGCGGTATATATGGGTGATAATCGTATTGCGTAGTGGGAGAATACTGCTTTATGCATCAGTGGCGATCCAGATGTTACCGCAGAAGTAAGAAAAGTTATGCATACACTCCGTGGTAAGAAAAATCCCGGTCCAAATTTATCCTGGAGTAGCACAATGATAACCTGAAGGAAGACGAATCCGACGAGCACGAAAATCAAAGCTGAATAGAAGAATTTGTATTCCCTTTCTACAATAACGAGGAGGAGGAAGGACATACGAGATGTATCCACATCGAGAACGTTGTCCGGACAAGCAAATAGGTCTGTGTATCGAGTATTATTATTCGATGATCATTACGCTTTGGGTTGGAGACTCACAAAGGGCAAAGAATGCTCTGCACGCAGATGAGCCAACCAGATACTCCACGCTTAGTCCTGAGGTAGTCCCACGTCGCGCAGAGCGAACGATCTGCGGCACCCAGAAATTACTATACACGCCTGCTATAGTGAGTAGCGCGAGTGAAGGTGACACGAGCACGCGCACGAAGAGCGCAAGTGCGAGAACCATGGAAAGCCCTGTCATCAGAAAATATGAGAACTAAATGGAAGAAAGCGGAAAACCCAATGAGAGCTACCTACAGAAACGCGCTTGTGGATTCTCCCTCAACCTCCGCCACAGTCGTGATACAACTCCCACGGAGGGAGGCCTGACAGGCAAAGGAACCTGAGTACCCTGTGAAGGGGTATTCGTGTCGCTGACAGTGGCGGCGGCAGGCGGGGTCATAGGAGGTGTGCTGGATGGCGCAATTTGTTCTGTCGGCTGAGGCAATGACGGAGTAGGTCGAGGGGGAGAGGGATTAGTTTCCTCAGGTTGTTGAATTTGATGAATTAAAACGGAAAATTGCTAAAAACAACAAAAGCATTGAATGAAGAAATCGTCACAGAGGTGAGAAGGATGACACTCACGGCCTCGTACACGAGCAGTACAGCTGCTAAGAATGCTGGAGCAATTAGTGAAAGTGATGGTCGCCCATCGGCCAATATGCCGAATGTTATGTGCTGTATAATCTTTATTATTAGAAGGGTTCATCAAGTATAATCGGGATTGCTTACGCCAACGAAGGAAATCGAATCCGCCGCAGCCTGTGTGAGGAATGTCCAACGTGAAACGCGCGAGATACCCGCTGGGGTCTGGCTCGCCTCTGTCTGTCTGACAAACAGGAGCAGCAACATAAGATACACGATCGCAGCGACGGCCGAATCTGAAAAAACCCGATAAGTTAGGATTCACGCGTTTCGTGCCCCAGTAATGGTGTAGCTTACATGTAGTGACCTTCCTCCAGAACCTTTGAGATTTCAAACCCACCGCCTCCCGAACCTCAAGCAGTATTCCACACTCCTTACTCATGAGAATAGCATTCATCTTGAGTTCTGGCCGCAAAACGGTCGTTATTCCGGTTGGGTGATCCATCTCGTTTTCGAGCTCCTGCATTAGTTCCTGAGGTACGAGAGTGGGAACAAGCTGGCCGAATAAGACAAAGGGACAAGTAGTTTTCGGAGGATCCTCTGCAATCCAAGTGTATGACAATTAGGATATTCGGAATTTGTTAGATGAGGAGGGCAGCTCACCAGTCGACTGAGAATCAATCTCAACGACGCCCGAGTCAACCATGTCTTGTAAACGGTTGATTCTAGCTATCAGCTCTGCATTAACTGCCTGGGCAGTTGCGTTCGTATACTGATTAGGGACGAGCGATGGAAGGTCCCGCACGTCTACATGACGTCTGTAGTAGTGGGCGTTCAGAATTATTCCATCAGACGTGTGTGATGAATGGCATACCCCGAGGGTTGAGCAAAGCCATACACAGTCCCGTTCTCCAGAAAATGGACAGCCTCCATGTCGAACCCAAGTTCATCACCCGTATTCTTATCCGTGAGTTCCACACGGCCGTGCATCAGGCTGATATCAATCCACAGCGATGCATTCATCCTCCCCGTACCGGTTTGGACCATGCTCTTGCCCCATGTACTGGCCGCGATTTCGACGACAACAGGCCGCTTTTCCAGTACACGGAACGCGAGTTCCGTCGGTGCGCTCCAGTTCCAGGTGCCGATGCGTTCGAGAGCAGAGGTCATGTTAATATCTTTGATAAAGTCCGAGGCGAGTGGTGTCCATGGGGTCGGGGATGCAGCCAGCGGCGCGAGCGGGATTTCAGATCCTGAGTCAGGGTCTGCGATTGACTCTGGAGGAGGGACAGACGAGAAGTTGAGACTCGATGTAAGGTTATGCATCTCGAGTGGACCGCGCACAAAGCCGGTGATATTTGAGTAATAAGATGCGAACGATGGGTTAAGGGGCACACCGAACTCCATGATGGAGTGTGCAAGGAGAACGCTTGAGTTGTCTGTCTCTGGCTGAAAGAGTATTTTCGAAATCAGTTACTACGATCGACCTAATAAAATGAGACGTACAAGCGTGAAATTCATCCCCTCCGACACGTTCACCATAGCATTACCGCCCGCCCATAACCATGCGCTAAAGTTCCCCTGCTGTGCGCGCAGGGTCCTGAGGCTCTCGCGGTACTGCTGGCGCACAAAGATGTCATCGCCACCACCGTTTGTGAGCATGAAAAGCATGATAGTCATGAAGAGGAACGAAGACATGCTCCCGCGCCCGTTCTGTGGCCCGATCCCTGACATCCCCTCGGGTGAGTTTGATTCAGGTCCATTTTCTGCGTTGGCCGTAGCAGGCCTGGGGGTGCTGCGCCCGGTGGGCGCTGTGGTCGGCAGAGACAGTTGCGAGTCCTCTGGCGTGGACATCGCAGCGACGATGGCCAGAACTCGACAGCGAGCAGCGACTGGCCGTGCTTACGGTACTTGTGCCTGATTTGGACTCCGCGCGATCAGCAACCGTAATTGGTCGAAGGCGCGTCGCGTCGAATACAGGATTCAACTTCGGCCTTGCTCCCCGTCCGCGATGTCGACCGCGTCTGGCAGCGCAAGTGTATCTACGTCGTCTAGCTCAGGGCAGCCACCGGCCAGCAGGAGGTGGACGCACTTTCACTCCGCGCTCCAGCTCGCGATACAACGCGCCGCACACAAGTGGACGTGAGTTCCGCCTTTTTGCGATGTGAATATGCGTTACACCTTTCCGCCGACACAGATACGAAGAGTTTGCGGAGTGTTTCGAGCTATGGTGCAAGGAGGAGCCCGACGGCGCGTCCGGTGTATACAACACGATCTCGTTGCATATGGAGCGTCTCATCACTGTGCGCCAGCTTTCATTCTCGCTTTACATTACAGTGTACTAATACAGGGAAATATAGAGCGCATGCGACGAGTTGTTTGTTAGGTACAATGCCAGAGAGAACATTGATATCATGCACGCAGTTGTAACCGAGGCGCGCGAGCGACAAAAGGCTGGACGGGCCCCCGGTCCGGACGCGTGGAGGGCAAACTTAGAACCTCGGACAGCCGCAAGAGCCCGGACAGTACCGCTCCTGAGGCAGGAAAAGGCCGCGTTGGAGGCCCAGCTTGCGGAGGTGAGGAACACACTCGGCGTAAAGTAGCACATGCTAACGAAAGATGTGCATAGCTGGAAGCAGAGAACTTGGGTTTGCAGGCGCAAATGATGGAGAATGTAAGTGCAATGAAGGCAAACGAAGCAGAGGAATCACGTCGTCTGGATCTTCTGGATGAGGTGTGTTGGTTCTTCCTGTATAGAACAATGCTTATTTGCTCATACCGACCGATAGCTAGAGGCAAAATGGTCATCGCTGCCAATCGAGGACATACAGGAATGGACATTGCGCACGGCAGAGACGCTGGCGACAAAGCCTGCATAGCTACTGTACTTGTATATAGTCTATTACGATTGGCTGGCTTGTACATTTATTATTATGCTGCTCTGCTACGACTGGCCGCTGCTCTCGGCAAGTGATGACGACGCCTGGGTGAGCCAATTCCGTCGGGCCGTGCTTGTCGGCAAATAAACCGCGCGGGGAAAGCCGGAACTGTTGGCGAGTTTTTGTCGACGCCGCTCGAGTTCCCTCTTAAATTCCTGCGCTGTCATCGACGCCCACTATCACCTCCTCTCCCATAGACTGGTTTCTGGCACTCGGCCGTCCAGCTCCCTCTTAGACTCTATCCGTAATTTTTCGTCCTCGCTTTAATTATCAATGGCTGCCGTTACCAAGTGGGATGCTCGGTCAGTACACGTCGTCACCGTTGTTTTTTTTCCCTCGCGGTTTTTGCTCATGCTGTTCTTTTCCTTTGCGTTTTCAGCTTTGTCAATCCCAGTGTTCCTCATGACCTTTCCTACTACTCCAAGTGTATGCTTGGCGGTGTTCTCGCTTGCGGTTTCACCCACGCTGGCATGACCCCTATTGATGTAACGAAGTGTAACATGCAGGTAAGCTTCTCCATCCGCACGCACTTTTAACATCATCCCTTTTGTTTTTTTCCTCGTCTTGTGACGTTGAGATGATCGCTATCGGATTTTTCTGTTAATTTTTATGCCACTCCATAATTTTTACTTCGCCACCTAGCTGACACTTACTTGGTTTTCTAGGTCAACCCGAGCAAATTCAAGGGCCTTACCTCTGGTCTTTCCATGCTTGTGCGTGAGGAAGGCCAGAAGGGTCTCTGGAAGGGTGTTGGCCCTACCTTCGTCGGTTACTCGCTGCAGGGCATGTTCAAGTACGGTTTGTACGAGGTCTTCAAGGACTTTTACTCCAACGTCGCCGGCGAGGAAAACTCACAAAAGTACAAATCGCTCATCTGGCTTGCCGGTTCTGCGTCGGCCGAGGTCTTCGCAGACATTGCGCTCTGTCCATTTGAGATGACCAAGGTCAAGGTCCAGACCTCGCCCGCTGGCACGTTCCCGACCGCGTTTGGTGCTGCGATCAAAGAGATGAGCAAGCTCAAGGCGGAGACCCGCTACCCCCTCGGTTCCCTGGTTCCCCTTTGGTCGCGTCAGGTTCGTGTGGGATGTATATTGCATCTTCAACACTAGTTTAACTTTGAATATTTCCATATCTAGATTCCCTACACGATGGCCAAGTTCTTCTTCTTTGAGAAGATCGTGTCATTATTCTACACGCACGTCTTCACGAAGCCGAAGAACGAGTACGGCCAGACGACCCAGCTCGGTGTTACATTCGCATCTGGTTATCTCGCTGGTGTTGTCTGCGCAATTGTCTCGCATCCTGCGGACTCGCTTGTCTCCCAAATGGGCAAGGAGGGGAACAAGGGCAAGACTGTCAGCCAGATCGCTAGCGAAGTTGGCATGATGAACCTTGCGACGAAGGGCCTGGGCACGCGTGTCATTATGATCGGTACCCTCACTGGTAAGCTCTACTGACTTTTGTTGACCTTCAAAGACGTATGCTAACGAAACGACAGGCTTCCAATGGTGGATCTATGACACGTTCAAGACTGCTATGGGTATGGGTACGACCGGTGGCAAGTAAAATGTGACGAGATACCCTGGTTGAGCGCAGTGGATATTTGTTTTCGTTCTTGGTACATGCCGTTGTTTATTAGCTCTATCTGTCCACACCGAGATTCCAATAGACAGCTTTCGGAACGATAGTACTTGTTGGGCATATGAGAAACTCAAAGTAAGCGAACGGGCCGCTGCAACCTCGGCGGCGCGCTCGGATATTCGGAGTACCCGCCGAAAACACTGTAAGTAATGACGACAGTGGCATTGGCTCGCCAGCGCTGCAGTGAGACTTGAAGACAAGTATACAACATCGATGCTCTCCGGCTCCCGGATTCGTGCAGCACTATAGCATCCCTTGGCTCATTCACTTTCCGCCATGGACACCGAGTCTCAGCCAAGAAACGATAGTCTGTCCAATGGGGGCGATGGGGGCAAGCACGAGCCTGAGCCCCGCTCTACCCTCGAAACGATTAAACAGGGCGTTGAAGACCAGCTCGACCACCTGCGTTCGGATGTAGAGCACCACGTGCACCATGCACGCGGCGACATTGGCGGAAAGTACCACGATCGGGAACCAGATGAGGCAGACAGCCTCGCGCAGAAGGCCGGCGAGGACGCTCGGGGGGACGCTGAGGTGAAGACTGGCGCAGGGCCAATCCTCGTCGTCGTCATGGTGCGTATATGCGTCTGCTCTCCCATTCTTCCTTTCCCCGCGCACAACTACTGACGAGAAGCCCCCTCATCCCTTTTCCCCATTGCACAGGGCGTCTCGGGGTGCGGGAAGTCCACCGTCGGCGCAGCGCTCGCGTGCGCACTCGGCGTACCGTTCGTAGACGCAGACGCACTGCACCCGCAGACGAACATCGGCAAGATGTCGCACGGCGTGCCACTGACCGACGCGGACCGCCAACCGTGGCTCGAGCGCGTGCGCGCAGAGGCAGTACGTACTTGCGAGCAGCAGCGCGCGGACGCAAAATATTCAGGCCGCCGCGGCATCGTCGTCGGGTGCAGTGCACTCAAGCGCGCATATCGCGATGTCCTGCGCGGGCACTCGTCTGAGTCCGAGTCCGAGTCTGGGAACACCCCTGCGACGGCACCGTCTGCGCTCCCGACGTACTTCGTGCACATCCGCGGAACGCGCGAGGCGCTGCTGCAGCGGATGCAGAAGCGCGAGGGACACTTCATGAAGGCGAACATGCTGGATAGCCAGCTCGCGACGCTGGACCCGCCAGAGGCGACGGGCGAGCCGGGTGTGGTGGTGGTGGAGCTCGAGGCGTCGACTGAGGACCAGGTGCGCGAGGCTACGGACGGGCTGAGGAAGTTGGGTGTCGAGGCTTAGAGGGACGAGTGATATAGAGGTACGTACCGGGAGTACTCTTTGTTTGATACTTCGGTGGTTGGTTAATCGTGTTTTTGTTAGTTTAATGGAATAGAGCTTCACTGCGCTTTAACAAGGTATGCTTAATTTTGATTTTAGTAAATTAATCCTTCACTGTCATTGACATAGCTCGCTCTTTCTAGTATATAGACAGAAAGAAGCTGTTTTCCAGCTGCGTATCGCTCAGACTCCGAATTAATTAGATGTGAATTCAATCAAATGTCTGAACTCTGAACAGGGCTCGCTCCAAGTCCCAAGTCCCAACCCTCGCCTGCGTTTGGTCAGAAGAGTATCCCCCGCGCGCCGTTCCTATGAGTACTAGTGTCTCTGAGGGCACACGCACGAGCGGAGCGGAATACTTAATGTTCAACAGACCCCCGACGGCCCGTGGTGACAAGTGCGAATGTCCCAGACGTACCCGCCAACCGTTAATATACATGTACAGTAGTTCCCCTGGATTTCTAAATATTGGCGAACGACTTGATCTACAAAACACTGCGGACGAAGCTCTGGCAAACATTTATTAGTATTATTGTTGTACACACTTCAGGATAATCGGTCGTTGAGCTTGGGGATCTCTTTCATAATCTTGAGTTAATCAATCCGTTAATAAAGCAGTACGGCTAAGGAGAGTTTTCGTCAGCTTTCCAGCTCGACTAGTAGTCTGAATTATAATTCTATGATGCAGTAGATACATGCGGGAGAAAGAGCAGAATAAATAAAATACAATTCCGACATCCGCTTAATAATCAGGGTCCTCGGCACATCCCGAGCGCAGACGCGGATGGCAGCCTACCGGAGACTGTACGCCCCCTCAAACGAAAGACCGAAGACCGACCTCAAGACAACGACGACGAGATGGTGAGTGCTGTCCACGCCGTTTCTATGCGTACAGGGCGTCTGGGGTGTACCTACATGAGCGATTGTGTGGTTGGAGGGGTAGGGTGGGGTGGATGGGGGACGGGTGAGGTGGATGGCATGGGTATGGGTTGGATGACATGGGTGGATGGAACGGATAGATGAAAGAGATGGGTGATACGGATGGCTGGAGGGACGCTCTGGACGCTCTGCTCTGGCTTTGTGTGTGCACTGGGGGGAACGACTTGCTAACTACTCCATGTTGCTTTTCTTTCTCTAGACGAAAGGTTCGCTTTTTTAACCGCCTTTTTGCGCCTAAGAGCGCTAGGGTGGAGTTGTACTGACTGATGGGATTTACTTGCTGCGCGATCTTGTTGTTGACTTTGGCGGATAGGTACCTCGTCCTTCGGGTACGTCTCTTCTTGTCTTCCTCCCGTGCAGAGTTACTTGGTTTCTGAACAATTTCCCTTTTGTCGCGTACCACAGTAAGCGCCACACCAAGTCGCACACCCTGTGCCGCCGCTGCGGAAACCGTGCGTTCCACAGGCAACACAAGAGTGCGTTCTAGTTCTCCCCCTACTGGTCGCCCCATTTCTCGCGCAGACCAATTGTTCTGACGGCTTGTGTCGTGTACAGCCTGCGCGCAGTGCGGCTACCCGTCCGCGAAGTTGCGCTCGTACGAGTGGGGCCAGAAGGCAAAGCGCCGCAAGACGACGGGCACTGGACGCATGCGCCACCTCAAGGAGGTGTCTCGCCGCTTCAAGAACGGCTTCAGGTGTGTCTACACGTCTCAACTTTTTTAAACTCATGACTGACCACTCGGCGTGCAGGGAAAACACGTCTGCTGTGAAGAGGAAGTCGGCATCGGCGGAGGCATAAGGTGTTCATGCTCCGATCCTGTTATTTTCTACGACTAGTATGGTTGTGCTCTATGCATCATGACCCATGTACTTGCCCTTTCCCACTCCTGCACGCGCACGGCGCCCCCACACCACAAAATATGACCGTTTTCCCTGTCATGCATATGCACTTTCTCTTCTTGTCGTGAACCCCAATGCGTGAGGCAAGAAAGAAGGCTGTCAAGTGTTCCAAGTGGAGCGGGCCGTCGCGGGTGAATCCGCGAGGTCTGGACTGCCAGAAGGCGCGCGATCTGCGCAACGCGCATTGCACGTCATTCATTTGACTGCGCTTGCTGGTCTGGAGTTTATGTTAACTGCTTCTGTGCGGCGCTCCTGAAAGTGGCACGCACTTCTGCTGCGGGCGGATATAAGCATATTAATCCGCTAGAGCAAGGTATTATCCGTACGCCCGCCGGTCCGAGTCTTTGCCTGGGCTTTGGACTTGCCGTTCTCGTCTAGGTGAGTCCGTGAGCTGTGTACCGACTCCCGAGCGACTATAGCTAGGTACACCTTCCATGATCCCCTTCTTCCATGACCTGCCTCCTTCAGAGCGTTCTGACGTCTGATGTAAGGCCTCCGGTACTCGTACCTCTGACGGAGGTCTATGCGCTTAGCGGCTTAGCGGCTTAGTTCAACTTGTCCACCTTCCCGTGCGGACTGCGGATTGGGTTGGGTTGTGAGCAGTTTTCGCCACTAGTAATGGTAGCTTCCCTCCAGTTTCCAAGTTCAATTCTTCCGGAAACGGTGACTTTTTTGGGTTTGGGCTTATCATGGTTCGTGGTTTGTGGTTCGTGCGGATGCGAAAAGTGTATACTGTACAACTACTGTTTCCAGATGTAGATGTATAGGTGGCTAGTAATTACCGAACACCTCAGAAGGAAAATGCTAAAGTACAGTTCAGTAGATACAGCTTCGTGTGGTCTTTTCACACACAAGAGGAAGAAAAAAGCAAGGTGCGGACGGTGCGTCATGATAGAACCCAACTGGCACATACTCATACTCATGAATGGAAACTGGGCATAACGACTTCGGTGCCCAAGGTACCGATGCGACTAGGTCAAGTCCGACACCAAAAATACCCAGTACTCCTCGGCCGTCACACCAAAATAACGACCTCTGGTACTCTGCAGAGTGCATGCTGCATGCATGTAGTAGGATTGCAAACCGGCACGGCACGGAACCCTCCCGTCCAAGTCCACGCACAATCAACATGTATAAATAAATACAGCGAGAAGCGTAGAAAAGAAAAGAAAGAAAAAAGGTAACTATATGAAGATGCGTGCGTTGTTCGTGGCGCGTGCTGGCAGTCTGCATGAGCGTCAAGAAGAAGAAGAATGCAAGATAACGTGATGCAGGAGGAGGAGAGGGGGGTGATAATGGGAAAAGATCGGAAAATCGGTCGTTTGTTCGTGTGGAGCAGACTCTCAACGTCGACGTGTACGCAAGTGCTTAATATGAACGACGTTGCGTAATATGATAGGGAACGGTGAACGGTAATACTAGTACCTGTAGTGGGAGCGGAAGTGCTAAATAAAAGTGGTGGTGGCAGAGGAATGGTGGTACACGGAAGGAGACGAGGAGAGCGAAGATGGACGTAACAGGCGGATAGATAGAGGTGGAAGAGGGAAGAGGGCAATAGGAGTGGGGAAGAAGCGACCCGACGGCGACGAAGGCGTTTTTAAAAGGAAAGAAGCGAGGTGGGGGCAGATTAAGGGATAAAAAGAGAGACGAAGAAAGATAATTCCAGAGTTCTATGCGGTGGATGTGACAGCAAATAGAGGATATGATGTGCTACGATATGTGGGTATTTTGGCATTCCTGACCCGCCAAGCAAGAGTGGTGGAGAGGAAGGAGACAGCTAAGAGAACAAGAACGCAGGGCTCGTCATGCGAGCATGACCAGCGGGAGCGACATCTTCCGCGCGTTCACCCGCTGTGGTGACGTCCTATCTCGGCCATCCCGTCCTTCAATGGGCTCGCGGGGGGCGGGCGACGTCGGTGAGGAGGGCGTCGGCGGAGCGGCAGCTGAGCATCTTGCAGGCGATCCGTTCACGCGGAGAGGCGAGGGCAATTTAGCCGTTCTCGGCGAACCCGGAGCTACCACGGGAGAAGGAGGAGCAGGCGGAAGCGTACGTGTCTCAGCGGGAGGCGAGGGCGGCAGCGCCGCGGACGACAGCTGGGCCTTCAGCGGACTCGGCGCACCCGACTTTGCATGGCAGCGAGCACGGTCAGAATTGTGATTGTGAATATGATTGCCATGATGCACAACATGCTTGCGCGCTCCAGGCCAATCATGCGGCCAATCCTCGTCCTCATCCTCCGTCTCGCCCTCGCTGCCCGAGCCGCGTGAGGAGTCGGAGCTCGCGAACCCAAGCTTGCGTTCTAACCCGAGGGTCGCGCTGCCACCGACACCGGAAAAGCCTGCAAAGGGACTGTACGCGCTGTATGCGCCAGTCGGTTCATGCGGCGGAGAGAGAGCCCCTGATGATGAGCTCGGCGAGAGAACGTCATTGGGACTACTCAAGCCACTCGTACTTGGCGTAGCCGTCGGTGTTGGGGCTGGAGTATCGAGGAGGGGCAAGAATGTAAAATTGCGGGCTCTCCTAGGTGGCGGAGGGGGGATGGATGTCACCAGAGGGCGCGGGGGTGTATCGGGCGGCGAAGGTGTCTGAACGAGAGATGCGGGGTGCACATATGCGCCCGCATTCGGCGATGTCGGGCCTGTGCTTTTAGGCGAGCTGGAAATAGAATTGGAGTGCAGCTTGCAGCTCTTCGCGTGCTCGCAGACGCGAGAGCCAGGGACGCCTGCATCGACGTTGAACGCCTTGCACAGACAGGCCTCGGACAGCGCACGACCGAAGGAAGCGGCGAACGGGCCCGAATTAGGGGACGTTGGTGAGCGTGGACACGTAGGAGCGGGCGACTCCGGGAGGAGTGGGAGGAGTGCGACGGGGACATTGGAGAGGAAACGGGACGTCGAGCCGTTCGCTGTATGTGCGCGTGCACAGGCGCGAGCGACAGCGACCTGCATCTGCTTGAGTTCGAGAATGTCGCTGAAATGGAGAGGTTTCGGCCGAAGGCGAGCGAGAGACGAGTCAGCACAAGAGCTATAAGGGTGAGGTCATAGCAGATAACGTACTCATAGGACAGCTTGGATGCAATATCAACTGGAGATCTGTCCCAATCGTCCGCAGGGTGGACCTCGTCGGAGTCCTTCTCGCGGAAGCTGACGGACCTCGAGCAGGATGGACGCGGGACAGAGGGGCGGGAGGGACCCGAGCCCGGGGAGGGAGAGCCGCTACAGGGCGAGGAGGACGAGGGGAAGCGTGTGTGCTTGAGACAGCTCTTGATGTTCATTGCGTGCGATGGGGGAGGAACGGAACGTATCCGTGCCGCAGAGGAGAGTGTGTGGAAGAGACGACAAAGGGAGGACAAAAGTTTTGAGTGCGTCGGAAGAAGTCGGAGGAAAGTGGAGACCTGAGACAAGTTGGCCTAGAGTGTAGTGCCACGGCCAACACAGCCGGGGGAGGCTGGCTGCGACGCTCGACGATGTGAGTGGACTGGGGACAAGGAGGATATGGGGGGGATTAAGTATGCATACGGGGGTCGTGTGCTCTCATTTCGCCGTCCAGTCGCCTACCCCGACTCCAGGCGTCCGAATTGTTATTCCGCCTTTCATTTCTTTCGTAATCATTCACCCCCAACTTCCTGGATTACGTAATTCTCCCTCATCGTTATTGGCTGCCTCCGATTTCCTCGTCGATCATTGGTCCCCCACTTTAAGCCGGTGGCCAATTATACTAGACAAACGCTAGCACAACCGAGTCCCGACTATCCTCGTCTTCCCTGTTTGCTTTCCAGTCTAAACATCGTTATAAATATATCTAGCTAAATCCGTCCTGCGCCGACCTGTTCCGCTGGCCACCGGTCCGCATTGCAAATACGCTTTCACTCACGCTGCTTCAATGCTGCTCCATCTACCTTTCCCAGCCAGCGTCAACTTGCTTGTTTGGGGGCGCGTTTCATCCACCCATACACCAAGCTCCGGTATACATGGCGACTCTGATCCGTGCCCCTTGCTCGTGCCCAAGATTGATTCCTCGTATTTATTTCGGGAAACAAAGTGTGAAAAAACGTGTTCCTCTAACTTTGCATGTCCCGGTAAGCCGTACGTATATGTATCGTCCCACTTACGTATCCCCGCTCAAGTCCAGCCCAGACCTCCCCACCCCCCACCGAAAATCGCCGCAAATCGTACGCGCACGCTAGCCTGAGTCTACCCGACAACGACAGCATCAAGCTCAAGCTCAACTAGCATCTCCTCCCTCACAAAGCGCGCGCCCACAATCATCGTCGCAGCAGGCGCAACATCCCCAAGCGCCCCGCGCAACGCGCCACCCACGTCATCCGCGTACTCCGCGTGCCTGACGAACATGCGCACGCGCACGACGTCAGTGCGCGCGCCGCCGAGCGCTGTCACTGCACGTAGCACCTCTGCGAACGCCGCGTCTGCCTGGGCGCGTGCGTTGTTGACGTGCTCGGGCTCGAGCTGTGGCAGGCCGGTGGATGGGCTGAGCGCTGTTGTGCCCGAGACGAAGATGAAGGGCCCGCGTCGCACGGCGCGCGAGTAGCCGAATGCGGATTCGTATGGGTTGTTTGTCGAGAAGCGTTGTGTGTCCATTTGGTCTTGAGGATGAAGTTAATCGGTTGAGTGGCTAAAGATTCTGGCTTGGGACACGCAGTACTAGTCCCGAGATAACCTTCTGGTCCTTGCTTCGATTCGTTATAGACAATATCGACTATGACTCGATGAAGACGTTCCAATTCCCCGCTTGATCACCCGATCCTGGCTAGACTCTAGCAAAAGTTCATCTAATTGAGGTACAGTACAACTCGCCAAAAGACCTCCAACGAATTGGATGCGTTGGATATGAATCAATAGAAACAGATACGACTCGCCCGCGCTGTATTCAGAGATCAGACTTGGCGTATTTTCAATTAGCCAGATGCCGGATCGATACACCTAGAGAACCTCGCAGGTGACGGACAACCGGGCCCGTGGTCCCTACGATCGCTTAGTAAACGTCAAAGCACACACACACGCACAGCCACGCCTTTATCTTATCTGTCCAAATCTCCAAGCTTTTTTCTTTTTCTTTAAATTTGACTCGCATACAGCCAGCTGTTCATCTATACATCTACGTGCCACAACCACAAACCACGGGATGACGGAAACTGGCACTGCGCTGACAAGCACCGCGCTCCCCGAGTCTTCTACGCTCACGTTCGTCTCGCGCGGCAAGGTGCGCGACCTGTACGAGGTCGTCGACTCGGACTCGGACTCGGAATCGGAGGAGCGATACCTCCTCTTCGTCGCAACAGACAGGATCTCCGCGTTCGACGTCATACTCAACAACGTGCGCCCTCTCCCCTTCCCCCCTTAAATACGCTAACGAGAAAGAAAAAACCGAAATCCCAACACACCACACAGGGCGTCCCAGACAAAGGCGCCCTCCTCACGCAGCTCTCTCTCTTCTGGTTCGCGCGCCTCCACCGTACACTCGCGCACCACGTCGTCGCAGGCACGCTCGACGACATGCCCTCAGGCGTACGGGCGCAACTCGCACCGCACTGGCTGTCTGCGCGTCTTGCGGGTCGTACGCTCCTCGTTCGCAAGGCCCGCGTCGTCCCCCTCGAAGCTATCGTACGCGCTTACCTCACTGGTGCGTTGATACGTTTCCTTCTTTTTCCTGTGTTTTGACTTGGATTGAACGCCCGCGAAAAAAGGGTCGGCGTGGTCCGAGTACAAGAAGACGCACACCGTGCACGGCATCCCGCTCCCGGAGGGCTACGTCGAGTCTGCCAAACTCGCCGAACCGCTCTTCACGCCGTCGACCAAGGCAGCCCAGGGCGAACACGACGAGAACATCTCCCCCTCACGCGGTACGTCTCCGTCTCTGTCTCACTCACCCACCCAAACGGCAACCCGATAACTCAATTTCTACATCCACCTGTATATTCTACAGCAAAGGAACTCATCGGCGAAGATCTCTACACACACGTCGAGCGTGCCGCACTCGCGCTCTTCGCCGAAGCGTCCTCATACGCGCTCTCGCGCGGTGTCATCCTCGCCGATACCAAGTTCGAATTCGGACTTGTCCCTGCCTCCTCCTACACCGATGGGTCCGACGAATCCACCCCGATAATCAACGTCGACGGCGAGCCGCACCGGCTCATCCTCGTCGACGAGGCGCTCACGCCAGACAGCTCGCGCTACTGGTCCGCCGCGGCCTACGCACCAGGCCGGCCACAGGCGTCCTTCGACAAGCAGTTCCTGCGCGACTGGCTGCTCGAGAACGGCTTCCGCAAGGGACTCGAGAGCGGGCCGGCCGGCAAGGAGGGCGCGGGCTGGAGTATGACGCCAGAGGTGGTCGAGGGGACGCATCAGAGGTACGCGGAGGTCGTGAAGATGCTGACAGAGTGAAATGGGTTCCTTTTTTTTTTTGCGAGAACGCGCGGGAAAATCGGGGCAGGGGCTTGTGTAATCCTAAACTCAAGATGGTGTATATATATATAGGAATGCGAGAATTGCGGTAGATGTATAACATACGGCCCTGAGTGGGAAGTGCGCGGGAGATCCTGGGTGAGATTATTGGAAAAGGGCGACGGAAGAGTCGTGTGGGCGGAAGGGGAAAGGGTGTACTGCTTATCGGGCATGAATTATATCAATATCAGATATGACGGGAAGCAGAAGGTTAAGGTCAACTTGAATGACGGAGGTTGACACGGGATGTGAGTGAGGTACCGAAGGACAAGAAACCAATGCTACGAAGAAGGGAAGGGAAAAACGGAAGGCGCGCCTATGGTTCACATGATCTCGACGATAGACGGATAAACGCTGGACAGGCAAGGATGAGCTCACGAACCCCATTCATGATTCAAGCCAGTACTCACCCAAGTATTCCGATGAGAGTCTGGACGAGTGCGAATATCATTGGCATCCACCTATACAAAAGCGGCGACCAATCAGCCCTCTGGATTAAAGAATGTGCGAGGGAAAACTGGCGACAAGTCGGAAGGAAGTAGAGAAGCGTAAACACGTACGTAGACATATTGAAACGACCCGCTCCGTACAGAGCTGCGAGGACGTAGCCGATCACTGCGGAGCCGAAGGTCGCGCCGAGCAGGCCTGCCGCGATGTACATGAGGAGCACGAGCAGCGCGTAAGCCGCGCGCGTACAGTGCGGGTTGACCCTCGGGGGTGTTCGGCGCGCCGCGCGTGAGGCGCCGGTGGAGGCGCGCGAGAGGGTCGGACGGACTGGGTCAGGCGTAGGGATAGGTGGCGTAGACACGAGAGGGTATACGTCATGCGAGCCAGCGTTACGGTTGAGGTAGCTTAAGCTGGAGAAGCGCCGAGGGGCAGGGACGAAGAGGATATTGAGGAAGGCGAACGTGCCGCATATGACGAAGAAGGGGAGGTAGAATATGAGGGACCAGTACAAGGTGAAGCGGAAGACGTCTGAGGGGACAAAGCATGTGAGAATAGGGACTAGGGTGACGTCTGCGGGGAAATGTCGCGAGGCTGGGCTGGCCGGCTTACCGTTGGGATCATAGAGGTACGCAGCACGCGGCTGCACTGGGTCCTGATGAGCGACGTTGAGCAGCTCTACGAAGGGGTCATAGAGGGAGGGCCATGGCGGAGCGTGCCCGCGAGCACTGGAGCTCATCGCACGACGGCGGCCGCGTCCTCGTCGTTGTCGTCGAGTTGGTCAAGCTCGATGGGGAGAGCGAACGGGGGAACCACGTAATCGAAGGCAAGGGGCAACGTCACTTGTGATGACATAAGCTTCCAATTGCAGGAAGCGATTGGCCGTGGAGAGTCGAGTGAACTCCGAGTGCGCCTGGATGAGCTCACCCGGCACGAATTCAGCCCTTTCCCGCAGCACGAGGCCCCGCCTTTAGCTTCTCAATTGCATTTCTCTCCCATTGCGTCCGTTCTTTGCACGGATCTTGCTCGTCTTCCGCGGCTCCGCTCACTACATAATCCTCCACGCACCATGGCCATCGCGCAAAATTCGCCCTCTTCTATTCGTCGAGCCCCGCTAGCGAAACACTTATTGCGCTCGCTGCACCCTGCGCCTAATACCAGTACCCTCACTTGCCTGTTGCATGGCATCCTACTGGAGATCGGTCCTCGGCTGGCTTGCGACGTCTAGCCTTCTCCACGACGAGGGTCTTGAGATCGAGAAACGGGAGCCCGCCCCACACCCGCTCGAGAACGCCGGGTATGCGCCATCCTCCACATCCCCTCGGAGATATGCACACTCTACATCGCGCACCACGCTTACGTCGTTCGCACCCATCATCCTCATCCCCGGAACCGTCAACTCGTCGTTTATGCTCCTCGCACCGCCCCCGCCCACCCTGAGGCGAAGGGGAAACCTTAAGGGCACGTGCAAAGGCGAGGCTGGCAATTCGTTCCGCCTGCAAACCATGCACACACCGCAGGACACAGAGACCGGGCCCGTCGCACGGCGGACGCCGTACACCGCGGAGTCAGAAGCGATTCTTGGTGTGAAGTCCGGATAAAGTTGAAGGGACACGGTTTTTCTTTTTAAAATTCGGGATGTCTTCCCTGCTCGTCTAATTACTAAAAAGCCGCACGTTGCGCCTGTACGTTATATTCCATTCCCGCTGTGTCTGTAAAGTAAATGCCTCCGCTTAGTATACGAGTCCCCTTTAGGATCACGTGATGATTAGTACGCACAACCTTGTACACCTCTTTCTCTAAAATGCAATGTGTTTTGTAACATGATCAAAAAAGGAATAAATAGTTTGTGTTTTGTGTACCTCTTACCGAATTTGGATATGTTTTCGCGGAGGGGCGAACTGCGGAAGCAAATGTTACGAAATGACGGATGAGGAAAGTGATACAGTTCAGGGCGGTGCACAGTGCAGTGGGCAGATTATCTCGTAGAAGAAGTACTGCGCGTGAAGTAAGCTTTAAGTATAGCGGAGAGAGCCTATACGCAAGTAATAAACGCGTTGGGCCGATGGAAAGTGAATTGACGTAAGTGAGAGATGAATAACCCTGGATCTATATCGAAGGCGATCCAAAGCTTCGAAAGTCGTCATAGGTTTCGGCATCGTCATCAAATCCTATCAAATCTGTCTAGGCCGACCTGCCAAGACACGTGGCGTCAGCGCTTGCGGGCATGTAATTACGATCTAGCTTGTTCTACTTGTCCGTACTCTCAGCTTCGCGGCTTCTGTGAGTACCACCACTGCTACTGTCCTTTCCCCTCCCTAGGCCTCAGCTCGCCCTCCACCCTCGCTCCTTCAAATACCGCCTGCTCAACCTCTTTTCTTTAACAGCCCAGTTGCACATTCACAACAACATCACCACCACCGCCAACAAATACCGGCGACTGACGCGACTGTCTCCGACTTTTCGACCGACTCGGAGTCCCACACTCACACTTGCAACACCAACCCCCGCCTCCCGCATATGCCGCTCACCCAATCGGACTCCGTCGACTCTTTCCTCACCTGGCTCGCAGCCCCGCCCGCTGCGGGTGGTCAACTACCCTTGAACGGCGTACCCGATCCCGCAAAACTGCGCGAACTCCGAAAGAACCCCCTCGAAGACATGGCCCGCCCGCTCATGCTCACCGGCTCGAACACGTCCGCGTCTGCTCCAGGTGGGAGGCCTGCCCACGCCAGTACCGCGGGAAAGACCAGCTTGTAAAGCCGCCTTGCACGTCTGCTCTCCCCACTGCTGCACCCAACCGAGGGGAGACCAGTTGAGTCCACGTTCCTTCTCGCGTCGTCATTGCTTGCTTAACATTCCGAGAAAATAGCGCTTTCGGACACTGTTTCTTTCCTTCCCTTCCATTCGTGACCCCGCTGCCGATAGACTATGCCCTTTCTTTTCCGTCTCTCCGTTTTCTTTTCCTTTTCTTTTCCGGGATTTTGAGGAGTGTGCTGGTGACCTAGTGCTGGTGCGCTGCGGACCGGTGCATGTTGCCGATCGTGATCTGATACCGATTGTTTTCTTTCATTGTGCTTTCCTATTGTCGCAGATGGACTGTACTTTTTCCCACCTGGTAAGTTGTCTGACTGTCGAACTATGCCCGAGATGGTAGCTCATGTTACATTTTTTCCTGCAAGTTACCAATACCGACTCCTCGCTTGTACAGTAGATTACGGTCTCTTAAGAAAACTTCTGATGTCGTCTGTCGTTGACAATATTATATATTTCTCCTGTACGAGTCGAGTGCAATGCGAAAATACCAGTCTTGATTTATTTCGCCCGTTCTTGTGGTTGTGCTGGGAGGGGGAAACGGAAGCATCTCGGGGAGAGACGGGGAAGGGACGCGCGTTTGTCGTATGGCGGACTACGGAAGCAAATGTGTGTGTGGCCAAGGGCAAAGCCTGACATAAGGGCCGCCACCATCCCGGGAATATTCTCTCCTGACGCACATGTGCCTCTCGGTGCCTCTAACCCGTATGTGTGGCCTCGGCTAAGTTGCACCTCCGTCATACTGCACATGTCGTTACGCACAAATGTGCATGTCTAGGGTGTGCGGCCGCCAAGTACTCGGGCGTGATACTCGTCGTCGCGTTGAGAGTGGGGATAGGGAAGGCGATAGGAGGTCGGTCTTTTTTTCTTCCCTTCTACTACCCACCACCCTTTGTTTGCCTGACGTCATGAGCGAACTAGCCGGCGGGCTAGAAATTTTGTGTCCCTGCGTCTTCCGTGGACGGCTCACGGGCGACGGAGGTTCAAATTTTTTCTCTTTTTTTGCTTCCATGCCCGCCGCTGTCGGGTGCCTGATTACTGTAGATCACGTGGGGAGTGTACCTTTCCCTCCCGCCACCCGACGGTTCGAATTCAGCTCCGCAGTGAGCTCCGACCCGCGACTGTGATAACCGTACCGTGACCGAGGCCTCCCGCAGCTTCTTCCGTACGCCTCGATCACAACATCGATATTAATATATGCGACGCCGGGGGCTCCAACGCCACGACGCATAACGTAAGTTACGTAACACGTAACGCAACATAGAGAAAAAATAACGTTTTAGGTAGCATACTCTTTCATTCTTTCATCTTACTCGTAGTTTAATTTGTTTAATCTGCCCCCTCCAAAGAGTTTAAAACACGTTTTTCGCGCTGACTCAAGATGTCTGTTCTCATCTTCTTTCAGGTGAGGCATCATTTGTTTATTTATCTATTTTTTTTTTCGCGTTCTGCCGCCGCCCGCGGTTTACGGTTTACGGCAACCTCCTTTCCTCCCTGGGCCCCGGGGTGATCGCCCGTGCCCGTGCCCGTCGGTGGCGCAAGAATCCAGGGGAGGATCGACGTCGACGCGGCCGCAGCCGTAATATTAATACTCGATCCCGTTCGGGGCGCCCGTACCCCCGAGAAAGCTTTTAGGCCCGCTGCCTTCTTTTTATGATTTTGATGGCATAGTCTCGCGGGGCCGTACATGTACATGTATGTGCGTTTCGCTAAAAATACCTTCTCTCTTGTTTATTTTCTACTTTTCTGGGCACTGTCGGTGTTTTTCGTTAGCGCGGGGAGAAGAGAATTGGAAAGTCTGGGGATGGCCATGGGGGTGTATTGTATGTACAGTACGTACTTGACTCTCTTCTAGCCGAAAAGGCGTGGTAGTCGTCATGATCAACTGGTATGCGTACTGTACTGTACCTTTGGAACGCGATCGTAACCTCTTCACCCACCCCAGCCTGAAGGCATGACTACGGGCATCATCATGGAGGTTCAGAAGAGCGCCCCACTGCATCCAGCCTGAGATTGTAGTAGCACGATATGGAGTCTGACTCTCACCGCCCGCCCCGCCTCACAGCCTTATCACCCAGTCGGAAAAACCCGACCAACTCCTTCAGACGGAGTCAGACATCGGACGTCGGACGCTGTGGGTCCTGGGAGCGCGTTCGCAGGGTCGCCCTTCCGCCCTTCCGCCCTTCCTTGAGTGCCTGGATTCGCCTCTGCTTCTTTCTTCTGCTTTGTGGTACATCATACAGACGACGGCGTTGCTATCGCTATCGGAGGCCGAACTTCCCGCGAGCAAAAGCCCGGCCGACCGTAGCGTGAGGATGATTGAGGCGAGAGCACATCATGGACTTCCCTCGAGATTATTCTCTGGTTGAAGCTGAAGTTAACTACGGCGATCGGCCTTTTTATCAGTCCCAGACGGCAGGCATTAATATTCACGCCGCATGCGCGCAACGGCCGATTGGCAGAAAAGGGGAAGAAGCCCACTCCGGAGGGACGCGTCTGTGCCAGCCTGAGTGCGGGGTCTGGTGCCGACTTTTGCGTCGACGGACTTTAGGCTGCACGTGAATGCAAAGATGCGAAAGTGGGCGGAGGGAAAAGGGCGAGGGAAACGGACGAAGGCGAGAGGAGGCGAGGGGACAAGTGTTAAAGTAAATTAATTCAAAGAAAAGAAAAGAATAAAACACGCCCGAAGCCTCAGTGCAATGGACACTCAGGCTGGAACCAGGTCCAGACACAGATCCGAATTGGGGACCGGGGTCTAGGCCCGATCGGCTCGCTCGTAGGGTATGGACCCTCGCACCTAAAATCACCGATATGGCAGCACGACAATATTGATATTTCTTATGAGTTTATTATTGGTTCCGCAGCATCGGGAGATCGGGGTGTATGCGTGGTCAGTGGCTGCCCCATGCCAATATTAATCACTGTTGATACCCACTGCCAGTCGACCCTGACCCTGCGCGGACACGGCATCCTGCGTCCTGCGTGCTTGCAAAGTAATTCAAGTTACTGGGAAGGTGGGACGACTTCAGCAGGCTTCGGCTTCGACTTCGACTTCGACCTTACACCCCGTGCCTCGGGGCGTGCGCGGCACATCCCGGCATTCCCGGCATCTCTAGCCTTTTCCCCTTTTCCCTCTCGCACAGCAGACTAAGTAGTACTGACAGCAGCAGCAGCAGCAGCACTGGCAGCAGCTTCGGTTTCCGCGATGCGTGTGCGTGTGCGTGTGCGTGCGTGCGTGCATACATGCATACTGCGTGCGTGTGGGCACCAATTAATGACCCCAGTCCCAGTCCCAGCCCTGGCCCTGGCCTCTGGGCCCCCCGCGCCGCGACCCCACTGGTAAGGGCAAGTGGTGTACACACAATATACACGCATAAATAGATGAAACATTAGTAGTTAGTAGTTCCCTCCTAAAATACGGGGACTAGTATATATGCATTCGTGCAGATGCATCCTAATATTAATCCCAATCCCACAGAATTAACGTTCGACCCGAACGAAGGGCAGAAAGGGTGCTTGTGCCAAGCACCGCGACGAGCCGGCAACCACCACGAGATAAGCAGAACTTCGAAATCTCTTTTCATCTCTTCTAAGACATGCGAAAACTAAAACCAGTAAAGAAGAGACGTAGTGGCGTAGCAGAACGAGTCTAATAATACGACAGATATAAATAACAGAGCAGGGCAGGGCAGAACAAAGTGGAGTACATGCATGGGTGTTTAGGTCCGTCAGATTGGAAGAAGAGGAACGAACGAAAGAAAGAAAGATACAAAAAAACGCAAAAAACGCAAAAAGACCAACGCAGCAATGGCAGAAAAGGGCGAGGTAAGCCAAGGCAGCGCATGCGCGTGCGCGTGATAGCATTTTGGGTAAGAAGCAGAACAAGAGGTATACCGTAAAGCAGGAAGTTGCGAGGCACCGTGCGTGAGTTGCGCGGGAGGGCGTTTACAAAGTAATGGGTACACGTGACATGCCGAAAATACAACAGGTGAACTTCTTGAGGAGGTGATAGATAGAGGAACAGATAGATGGATTGATGGATGGATTGATGGATGAATGGGATGGGATGGGTGGGTAGGCGGACGTGGCGGTGAGGGAATCGGCGGATAGAGTTTTGCAGAGTTTGGGCCCAGTAGTGTTCAGAGAAAAAGAAGCATAGAGGTGGGGATCACGAGTAGCGCAGCCAGGGAAGAGAAGAAACCTTGTGCTGCATCGGGAGCTATCAGGAGATAGGTCTTCTGCCCGATAATAGGTCTTCCGTCCGATAATAGGTCTTCCGCCCGATAAGAGGTTAGGGCAATATGACCAGACCAGATCGTCGCATCACACACTTTGACTTGGTCAAGAGTCGGATATGGCACTATTACTACCATACCGTAGGCCTGTGATCAAACGGGTGAGTAAGACTGAGTTTGAGTAGCGGAGAGTGATTGACATACCCGAATGTGCTCCCTGGTTCGACTGTGCGGTAGGGCAAGTAGTCCCAATCCGCGGTATCTTTGTACACGTTGTTACCCCACCATGCTTGTACGCTGTTCAACCCGATGTTGTTGTTACGGGGGAACTCGAGGCTTTAGATGAGTGTTAGCTTGCGTCATAGAAAGAAGGCAAGATTGAACTGGTAGACCCACCAAAAAAAGATTAGCAAAGCGCCAAGCGCAATGCTTGAATCAAGCGCCGCAGAGAGGACGTCTTAAAAAAGTTTCAGTTTCTCAACCATAAACCAGGTATTAAAAAATGTCTCACAGTTGTACTTCGCCCACCAAGAGAAATAGCGCCGCCTCACAAAGTACTGGAATATAAACGCGACAATCGCCCACGGCACGTAATTCACTGCTGTGGCAGGAGGGATTAAACTAGTACCTCCGAGGATTAACGGCACGCTGTTTTGTATTTGGATGAGTTTGATCGCGATGCTACGGGAACCTTTGCCACTCACTTGATGTACCGGAGATAGCGGTTTGGAAAGCGCTTCAGGAGGAAATACGTGATCAAAGGTAGAACAGCGCCGATGATGAAGAAAAACATCAAGGCTGGGGATATCGTTAGATAGATAAAATAGCAGAGACAAAAAGCTCATACGACTAGAGGAAATGATCAGATCTATCCTTTGGTAATGAAGGAAGGGTACGACATACTAGTATGTCTGGCCCGATGAAAATTGGTTCGCGGGGCCAATGACACCCCAAATGACGCTCGCAGTGTAAAACACCTGAGTAATAATTTAGCTCATTACTCAGGCCTTTGAAGAGAGATATTGACCTGCGTATCCGGACAAATGAAGCGGTTTCTTTGATCCGATGAGCACATATCGGCTGCGCGAGATTCAGTTAGACCATTCTGGAATAGGGTAGCTAACGACAGCACTTACGGATGTTTTCAAACATCCACGACTGTACCGCTAGGTTAACTGTTCCCGCGATCACAGTTGCGACGACTTGACTCCAGAACATCGGTCTCGGGGGGATCTTCATGTAATGACCCAGCTTGAAGTCCGATGTAAACTTGAGTGCTTGAGTTACGCCCTAAGACAGCTGACGTCAAAATTGTGCAGACCAGCAACAGCAAGAAAAAGTTACGCACAATATATGCATACGTCTAGTCACATTAATGCAATGCTAAAGTAAGCGCGAAAATCCCATGTACGAATCTAAATGAAAGGACCTTGAACATCATCATGGCTACAGGCTTCCCGGGTAGGGCATAGCCGACGATAAGTTCCCCGATTACATTAATCGCTATCTGCTGATTTGTAATGGCTTGGATAATACCGATAGGTATCGTATACACAAAGGCTGAAAACGATGAGGTCAGAATGCATTCCTACAGCAATTGAGATGGAAAAAAGCCCACCGACAGCCAGCGCGAGAGTCAGCGCCCATACAGGCATCTGGGTCGGCCAGATCTCAATGCTCACGATTGCAAAGACAAACATTGTTGCTAAAGGAAGAGAAGAAAAAGTAAATGGCGCCGCGCGTGCCAAGACGAACTAGACTTGGCATACCGAATATTACAAGGTACCAGTAGTCCGGCACTGCAATCTATCAGCCCTGAGGCACTCGGACAATATAGTGGAAAAAAGGTACCTTGTCGGTAGTTCGACATAAGCCTTGCATGAATGTCTGGGCGCTCGCTAACCCCGCCACGGATTCTTACCATGATAGACTTGCGGACGTACAGTATTGTGTGTACGATAGTCGCCGTGATACTGGCAAAACTCAGTCCGTATGATACAGCAAACGCCGTACTGAAAAAATTTCAATTAGTTCCTTTAAGGCTTCTGCGGTGCCGCGGCTTTAAATAGACTCACGGGAGGTAGAGCGGACTATAGGCTTTATATTTTTCAACGTCCAAGGTAGCATCGGGGGTGAGAATCCGGGATACGTTGTATATATTCCCTTCGTTATCGTATGACATCCTCGACATGATCCTTGAGAGTACGAATATTAACACCATATCGACAAAGACAAAATGCAAGGAGCTCACGGCATAAATTGGCTATTCCAGACATTTTTATACTAGAATTGGTGCTGATTAGTCTCTCAATGGATCTTGGAGGTGGCATTTCCCCCTTACATAGAGTATAGGTGTTAGAATCCCTGTACGAAAATGAGAAGGAGATACAATGGGAATTGTTAAGGACAGATACGTACAATAAAATAACACAAATCCCGCCGTTATGTTGGCAGCAGCCCACCCTACACGCGAATTCTAGTTATAACGGGTTGTGTGGCAGATTATGTGAGACCCATACAAGGCATGGCCAGACTAATCGGGAAGCAGCATTTAATATCCGGCAAAATAAACAGGAGGACTTTTGACTCACGGACTAGACACATAAGCAATTTGTGCCCAATCGAAAGTAATTATCGACATGCCCATACCGCTTGCATAGCCGAACATCTGCTTGACAGCCTGAGGAGCATTTAACACGACTCATGACTCAAGGAGGACCGGTGACAAGAAGAAAATATTTACCACTACGCGGAAATTCCGGGAGGTGTTAGAATCGTTTCCTAATCTAGGACACCAGACTCACAGTTATTTGGAACGATCCAGCAGACCCACGTGAACATTGACAACGCAGTAAAAAGATACCCAGGAAAAAAATCTTCGGAGATATGGAAGTCAGAACACGTCGCGGCCCGAGGAATCCGCGCGAACGTAATTATGCTTAGTGGAGCGAAGGAATACTCACAATACGCAGTCGCAGCAGCCAAACAAACTGTGAAAAATCGTTCTCGAGACCATCCTCCACGCTTGCCCATCCCGACATATTCCTGGGAGTGGAGGGTGTTGAAAAGTGCACATGTCACCAAATTCGCCGGCCAAACTAGAGCGATAGACGGAAGTACATTTACCATAGACAAAGAAGTCAGAGAAGGAAGAACAGTCAGCAAGTCTCCCCAAACTTCGCAAAGTATAAAGTACTCACTCATTGAAGGTGGGGAGACAAGGAAACGCCGGCAAACACCCCCGATTGAAAACCCAATTAACTGTGACGCCATGACTAGCATCCACTGATACGAAAAACTATATGCTTGACCATAGTAGACGCGCTGAACCGCAATTATGTCCGTCTGTCATTGGGTTCAAAATGTCAACATAGGCTTTTAAAAGTAGACAGATAAACAAAAAGAACGCACCGCATAGGCGGACCTGCCACCGACCGAAGCCATGATAGTAATAAGAACATGCTCCTTCATGGTGAAAGGACCCGGATTTAAGGAAACACCGAAAATGGATTTGTCGGGGACCGTCCGGGCCCACAAACGACCAACGGGATAAGATATAAGTACAGCTACAAGCTAAACCGTCGCTGCGTCAGATGGACGGGGAGGAAATGCGAATGCGATGTACCGACCTGTCCGACTGTGACTGTCGGCCAGCGAAAGAACATAAATTGATTGAGACCGGGAAAAATAACAGCACAAATAATGCCCATCACCCATACTCGCATGGTACTAGGAGAGAGGGTGAGATAAGTGCAATCTCTCGAAGCGATAATAAAGTAGATATGTATACCTGGCAGGCATATCTGGGTCGTCCACATTCGACACAGCGCACCGCACTTCGGGATAAGGAGAATCGTCCTCTATTCTCCCTGCATCGTCGTCGTCCAAATTAGGATCGTCAAAATAGTCATCGTCGTACGGTTCCTCTTCCTCCACGAAGGAATCGTTCGGAACAATACTCTAGAGGTGCAAGCATTGATAAGGCTGCCGGCAAAGAAGGTTGGGTTCCGACGCACCGTGCCCATCGTTGGTGTGCCGTGCGGGGATTGTCGTTCATATGTGTCAAGTTGGTCGGTGTTCGTCACCAAGTCAATGGCGTCTAGTTTGATATCCACGATGGATATGTCTGCCTCGGAGTGTAATTTCTCGCTAGAGTGTTGTGAGGAACGAGTAGCTCTGAGACGCGCGATAGAGATTCAGAAAGTGTTTTAAGGGCGGGGGAGGAACGGCGGCCTAGATGGACTTACGTCTTACAGAGGTGTCGTAAAAGTAACATGCTGATAAACGGCCTCGCCAGTGCCGCAGGGGATCCCTTGTGCACGGGTCGGGTGGTCGCACGTCCCTCGATATGTAGAGAAGCTTCTTGCTATCTCCGTTCCCAGGGGAAGCAGATGGGAGGTTTTGCAGAGATGGCAAGGCCGACGAGGGAACGGATTGCGCGGGCGCGCCAAGTTCGGGATCGGAAAACTGAGAGGGGAGAGGTAGATAAGCGCTAAGTAAAGGTGAAGGTGCAGACGGCAAGAAGTAGTCGAGGACAGGCAAGAAGGAAGGACATAAAGTTGGGCTGAGCGGAGGACTCGCCCATTCAGCCACGGATGACCCTATTCATGAGAGAATGTTAACGGATTGGCAGATGAGAGAAACTTGCCTGCCAGTGATAACTTTGGGACAGCCCGGCGCCGAGCCGCGGAGCCCTTTGCAAGCCTACACGCTTGATCTTTTAAATTGGCATAGAGACCGTCTCGTGCCCTTGCGTGCACGGGCGAGTACTGGTATCCCTCCCTCGGCCGTAAGAGTGACCCTTCCCGACGGCGGCGCGGCGCGTAGTGCTTTATTCTTCCGTCGTGCTCGTCTCCCGACGCGCGAGAGTTACGGAGGCCCGGCCCAGGCGAAAGCCGGTAGCCGGAGGCTGCTCGGGCGTCTCGGCGACCCTCCTAACTTTCCGGTGTTCTCCAACTTGAACTTCATATTTTGCTGATGTCTACTCAGACATAAATCTCCTTCTGTCCACCTCCGGCTGGCCGTCGTGCGCCATTCACACCGACGTACCGCCCAAACTGTTTCTCCGAAGTCTCACTGCTAGCCAAATCCTCTGCTCTTCTATTGTGTCTACCCTCGTCTATCTGGAACTCTGATCTAATTCTGATCCTCCACGCCTCCCCCTCTCAGTCACATACATAAATCAAGTGTAGCAGCTAGAGCCTATCTCGTCAACGAAGGCCCTTCAAGTCGCAGTTCATCTCCCAACGATATCAGACAATCTCAAACGGGGAACCCGATCCTATTAAAACAAGACAAGACAACGAAGGCATGGGACGAGTATAGTCACCCAATCCCGGTGAGGAAAATCCGTGTATTAATAACGAAAAGCTGCGGGATCGCCTCGTGGAGCTCGTCTTCGCCAACGCGTGGAGAATCCGAACGAGCTAATAGGCCAACGTCCCCGCTGATCGAAGATATCGTCTAGTGCGCCCAGTCGGGCAGAAAACAGGAGATCCGGAAGAACAACGTTGGTCCCGTCCTATCTTCTCTCATTAACTTCAGCAGCACGGTCGGCGCGAAGGTCTCTCGCGGTCGATGTCCGCATCTTTGGGTCGGTCCTCTCGAGGATAGTGCACACAATGTCGATTAGATGATAGGAAACCTAGATTGTGAGGAGAAAGGCTTGCGCTTCCCTGTGTTCCCTTCCCCGACTACTGTGAGATAGTGCCGATGTCGGACTTTAGCATGACTGATTCGATATTACAGGTTATTCCGGGACAGACATCTCCTACAAGCTAAGAGGGTCGCATATACTCAGAACGTCCGGGTCTCGAGAGCAAACCGATCTCAGTTCATAAATTGCAACCCGTAGTGACAACGACGCAGTCGCGATCAATGGCTTTGTCGTCGAGAGGTTTAAGCACTGCGTAGTCCATCAAAAAACAGGCAGAACGTTCGACTGTCGGAACCAGATAAACTCCGGGAACACGGACTTGTATGGGGCTGGTATTGACGATGCCCAAAGGGACACGCGTGCCCCTGTTAGAAGAGCAAATGGCCTTCTGATTGGCACGTGTAATTGATACGTTCTTTTTCACGTGAAACCGCCTCTGGAATAGAAGATAACGAGACGACTCCGACCCCGCATCCAGTGCCCTTATCTCCCCGAGGAATACGCTAAAATTTGGCAGCAAATGGAGAATTATAATACAAATAAATACCAACATTTATTCTACTTCCGTGGTTGTTCATCAAATGAAGTTGAGAAAAGTCATCCCTTCTTTTTCTTTTCCGCTTCGCGCAACGCGGTCATCTTCACCTCGCTGCTCCACTTGAAATAATTACAGCGATATTGCGGATCCACCTCCTCACGCAATCGTCTGTCTTTCCCCGCATCATACCCTGGTCCGACTGGTCTAAAAAGGGGCACGCTCAATACAATTAACAAAAGAAGAGATGCCCCAAGCAGCGTACCTGGAACAGATGAAGAACGTCTTGCCCTTATTAGGTCCGGGTTTATTCACCGTGAACTGACGGGTGGGCTCGCCGTGCACGATGCATTTTGGTGGCTCGACGCGCGCGAAAAGCGTCGACCACGTATGTGCGTTCCTGCCGTCCTCGTTCTGCGAAGACCCGGGCACAGAGAGAGGGGGCTGCGACGACGAGGGCATGGTGTCGTCTGAGTCACCGATGAGCCCATCTACATCTATAATTTCGTTCATCTGAGTGGACACGGACGATGGTGCACTAAGTGCCGGGTCTTCATCCGTCTTCGGTGTCGGAGTCGGAGTCGGAAAGAAGGACGAGATCTTCTTTTGGCCAATGGGTTTCTCCCTAGCCTTGGGAACGGATGCAATTTTCTTCGCTTTCTTATTGGATTGTGCGGAGTAATTGCTGTCGGCCTGCATCTTCTTTCGCTTTGACGGGCCTGGCGTCGAAGTTGACGGTGTCCTCGACATCAATGACGATTCCGCAGCCGGGGGTTTTGACGGAGAAGAGGCGGTGAGATTGGATGGGCTGGAGGACGTGGGTGGGGGTGGCTCAGGATGTCTTTGTGCGGATTCAGCCAAGTCGGATGCAGTTTCCACCGGAGCCTTGGCTTGATTTCGTTTCCCCGGTGCTTCTGTCTCACATAGAATAACAGTTTTATCCACCCCGAAAGACTCCGTCGGCACCAGAACTGAACTATCATTTGCGGGGGAGGCTGTAGCTGCGGGTGGGGTAGTCGCCATATTTGAAGTAGCCGATCCTTTCTTTCCGTTCCCAAAAAAGCTGGACAGCAGCTTTTGTTTCCCAGAGTACTCGTTCCAGTACCTGGATGCGAGTCTCGGCGGGTCACGTTTCTCGCCACTCATCTTTACCATGTCCTTCAGAAGTACCTTCTCACCAGTCTCGGTCACGATCTGGTCGTGCAAATCAATGTAGACTGGACAATGATCCGACCCTTTTATCAGGGGGAGAATGTCGCCGTGGTTGAACCATGGCAGGAGCCCCTTCGTAAGCAAGAAATAATCTATGCGGGTGCCATAGTTTGTAACGCGTGCAGATATCTTCTGGTTCCAACCTTGTCATGGTGGTGACTTCAGATCAGAATACACTGTCTTTATTTCTTGAGCACTTACAAGTGAACATCCCCTTTCTCTCGGGCCAACAACCCCTTACGACATCCACCATAGGGCCTAATGGTGCAAGCCATTCGTGAAACCACTTCCGAGCAGGATGGACCCAGAAGTCTTCCTTGTTGCTAGCAAGCTCCCCGTCACAATGGTCGATAGGAGCGGCACAGACATTAATATCGCCTGTAACGATTACTTCGCGCTTGTCCACTTCCACAAGACGTCGCACGCGTTCAGCAAGAAGTAGGTGGAAGTTCATCTTGTATGGCAGCCGCTCATCCGAAGTTTCATTGGGACAGTAGAGATTAATGAGGACGAAGAGGCCGAAATCAACAATGAGAGCTCGGCCCTCCTTGTCAAGCTCCAATAGGTCATTATGCGTCCTTCCAACTTCGTCTTCCACTAGTTCTAGTTCATGAGCCAAGGGGTACGTAGTACTGATACGTTCCTCTTGTGATAAAGGGGGTTTAAGCCCAGATTGTAAACGACCAGAAAGACCCTCCTCAGCTTTAAGTGGCACAGCGGATGATGCTTTAGTGAAGACGGCAACACCGCTGTATCCGCCCTTAATGGTCGGAAATGAGAAGAAGGCATCGTAGGATTCAGGCAGAGCAAAACTCTTTTCAAGTGCCTGGCGAGATGATTTCATTTCTGTTCAGATAAATTAGGAAAGGAGTGTATTGGTTAGGTAATAATGGCGGGCGTCGCGCAAACCTTGGAAACATATAATATCTGCCCCTAATTCGTTGAGAATGTTTTCTCCTGTTTTCAAGGTGTTCCATCTAGTAAATTCGTCATGGACATCAGCCTTCCGAGCATCCTTTTAGACTGAGCTGGGCTGCCGTGAGACGCGTACGGATGGTACAATGGAAGAGTGCGAACTCCGTTCTAGAGATAACGTTGAGCAAGTTCGAGATACGAGTGCTTCAAGTACACACTATATTCCATGTCAAGAGCCTCATTTACTGAACCATAAGATAAGGAGGTATTTCTCCGAAGACGACTGTTTGGTAAAGGAGGTTGTCGTCCGCGCGAACTACTAGTAGCGACGCGGCGACGCGGAGCATTGAAATTAGAAGTCACGCACCACGTGATTCGTTCCAGTCTTTTCGGTCAAGTTTCGCCTAGATTTTGAAGGCAAGTGCTACTTGTCACCGTTGCTGCAGGCATGTTGTCCAGCGCCTCTAGACCCCTGCTCTCGGCCGCTGCAAGCAGTCGCAGCCGCATTGCGCCGGGGTGCTTTGTCGTGCAGAGCCGCCTTGCGTCGGTTGGCAGCAAGCTAGGTACCCTCCAGTCATACTTGTCCCCTGTCCGGCGGTTTCTAATGGGTCGCATGGACTAATACAGCATTCACAAATAATGGACCGGGGAGGAAAGTAAAAGAGAAGCCCAAAAGAGACAAGGTCGCTGGGGTAAGCCATCGTTCTGCTTCGCATCCCAGCTAGTTCTAAGCGTGACTTGAATTACAGTCGTTCTTGCCGCTGTCCGAAAGCCAAATTGCTGAGTTCCAATCCGAGGAAAATGGCTTAGAGGAACTTCCGAAGGTTAAGAAGGCTAGTAGCTCTACTGCTCTATATGATAGTATGGCTCATTGAGGAATTTCTCATCGTTTAGGGCGTCTACCCCTCGCAATACATAGGGAAGGCCGTACAGTTCCCTACGCTAGAGGGAAACATGATGAAGACATTCGGTCTGCCGAGGAATATGCTGGTAGATGTATGTACTTAATCTTAATTTTAAGCTTACTGTGACTAAAATCTGGACGAAGTTCCGGTTATTATCAACGCCATGTTCTGTCTCCCGAAGGTCGACGGTATCGCTCGCCAGACGATTGGATTTAGCGGCGAAGGGTCCAAGTCTGAATGACCGAATAGTTATGAGTGAGCAGACGTCAACGGAGGTGTTTATGTGTTCGGTGCTGATGGAAGCATAGCCGGTTCGTCTGGATGTGGGAAGAGCTATTTAATGCTCCAGGCGGTGACATACTGTGCTGTCAATGATTGGATAGTGTTGTACATTCCGAGAGGTGACATTTCTCTCCCCCAATTTCTTCAGCCAGTCTCACTCGTCACAAACAGCACATAAGCTCGTCGACTCGTCGACGTCTTATTTCTATGACCCGCGGACACGGACTTACTTGCAACCAATAGCCTCCAACCAGATTCTCCAGCGCTTTTCAACTGTAAACAAGAAAATATTCGAGAAACTGAAGCTCAGCGAGGAAATTGTGTTCGAGAAACGCAAGCCTATCCCTGCAAATACGCCACTGAGGGATTTAATAAAGATTGCTGCATCTGAGCAACATCTTGCGCCTATGATTTTGTCCGTCGTGCTCGAGGAGGTCGGAAAACAGCAGGAGTCCGTTCTCTTTCGCTGGCTGCTTTCACGAGTTACTAATGCTATTTCCCTAAAGACACCCCGTCCTTCTTGCTATCGATGAATTCCAGGCTCTCTACTGCAAGACAGCTTACCGCGACCAACACTACGAGCACATTAAATCGTTCCACCTTTCTTTGCCCAGGCTGCTGATGGAGTATGCCAGTGGAAAGAAGACTTTCGTAAGATTATTAGCGTTTCAATGTGCCCCAGCTGTTAACGAGCACCGCAGAAACGAGGTGCTGTTATTGGTGCCCTGTCCTCGAGCTTAACGCAGTATCCGCTTGGGCCCGAGCTACAAAAGGAGCTCGTGCACGATCATCTCGTCGATCCATACACAAAGCTGGTCCCGGGTATGGTGGAGTATGCTCAGGGATTAAAACCACTGCGTGTTCCCGAAAAGCTGGAGTACGACGAGGCAGCTGCGCTGTTCGAAATTTGGGTGAAGGATAGGGCTTTACATTCGGGTAAGCGTCGTATAGTCATGTCTGCTGCGTGCCGCTAACGATGAACTGCTCGCGTACTACAGCCGCCACTGATGAGCTATTCCTTTCGAAATACACCGAGTCGTCTGGGAACGCCCGTGCTTTCGTTCATGGCGGATTGCTTTCTACTCAGTTGACATAGTGTAGCAACTGCGTGCCTGCAGCCTTTAATATTTTCACATTCATTAATAGAGTGGCACAACATAATTTAAGACTCGCTCTAGATCTGATGTGACGGGCTCGAGACGCAGCGACTAGTACTACAAAGTGTTCACTGCTCCTAGCGGGTCGCGTGAGGGTGCGAGGCTGCCTCAGGGACGTTGCGGTTTAGGAAAGCCGCCGTGACGTCGGAGCGAGTCGCCGATAGTAAACGGCGAACAAAGCGACTTTGCAAGTTCCTTCGCACAGCCATGCGCGTCGAATATATTGCCGCCGCAGCTGATCGCAGTCCACTGAGCATACTTGAAGTACCTCGGCCCTCTGCTCAAACCTGTATTATTACCCCTCTCCCCGGCGCAGCGGACGATTAAATGAGTCTCGACCAAAACCTTTTCACGCTCAACGTCGCGGCGCGTGCTGATGAGCCGCTCATCACCGAGCTCATCGACCCGCAAGGCACCGTGCATTACCGCAAAGAGCGTGCGCCAGTGGACGCTGCCAATACGCTCTACTCATTCGGCGTCTTCGGTGAGTTGTCCTTGTTTCGATTTCGCATCTCTTGATCACGCATTGACAAGGCTGTATTTGCAGATCCTCTGTCCGGATCGCTGCTTGCATCCGTGACTGCTCCGAGTGCAATAAGCAAGCATAAAACCATCGAGCTGCATAACCCTTCCGTCCCTGTTGGGCTCAAGTACACGGGAACCTTGTGCGTTTTCGCCACTGCGCGCTTGGCATCTGGCTAACTCGTGCTACAGTACATTTAGATGGACGTTCAAGTGGGAAGAGTATGTTAGCGCATTTAATCGAGTGCGCCACTCGTCCTGATTTCTCGTGAACTTGCAGACATGAGCTCGAATGGAAGAGGGAGGAATGCTTTCTTATCCGCAAACCAGACCCTCCTGTCCTAGTCGCTATAACGAAGGAACCCCCTGGAAAATTAAAGACGAAAGCCGTACAGATCTTGGATTACAATCTTAACAGGCACGCGCAATTTTACGTTCTCTTGGCGCAAAGCACTTCCATCCTAACTTGAGAATGTGTGTGCAGGTTCGACATCCACGACCGAAAAGGACTTGAGATTGTCATCCTCTCTGCGTTATTATCCTTTCAGGATTATTCAGATGAGATGCGCGGAGGCCGAAAGGAGGAGGACCCCTCGCCTCTGCCCCAGGTTCCTGCGAAACAGACTGCAAAGGTAGTAGAGGATATCGCTGTGCCTGTGCCTGCGCCTAAAGTCCCTCCAAGACCAGAAAGATCCGGGCCAGAGAAGATCGCAGAAATGCAGAAGGGAGATCTTGGAGAGATCATGGTTGAGGATGAGGGCAAGATTGACGACTATGCACGGTACTGTTCAAACCTGCTTGAGGTAAGGAACCACCGTTCTTTGGTCCCTGTAATTATATCTGACGACCGGATGTTGCTCGACAGGGCGACAATATGCTTTTTGTAGTACTACACTCTTCGGCACCTACAACGGTTCCCAAGGTTCTCCAGGTGGCGCATCAAACGAAACGCATTCGCCACAAGGCAGGCTTGGACGACGAGCTCCATCAGTACGTGCAATATGATGTAGCTCCGGCCGGAAGGAAGGGCTCCCGAGTTATCAAATTGGATAATGTCGAGGACAAAGACAAGTACAAGCCACCGGAGAGTTTGATGGTGTATTTGAGCAAAATACCAATGCCCGAGCTTGAGCCGCGGGCGCAAAGCAAGGATAAAGGACTCGTTAAGGAAAGGGAGAGTGACAAGGCTAAGGAAAAAGGGAAGGGGAAAGAAAAGGAGAAGAGTAAAAACGACAAGGATCGAAAGCGGCGCGAGAAACAGGAGGCGGACCTACGCAAAGAGCAAGAGGATGAGAAGAAAAAAACTAAGCACAAAGAGGATACCCGCGGAAGGTCGCTCGACCGCGACGGTCACCTCGTCAAAAAGCCTTCCGCCAATCACATTTCTGCGCATCGCGTCCACCCAAACCAGCCCTCTCCCTCCCCTTCGCAAATCAACAATCCCACAATATACGCCGCACCGAAACCCAGACCTCCTCGCGCCTCTCCTTCGCCCGCGTTTCCCGGGGCCCATCCTTCGCACGTTTCGTCCCACCAGCGAACGACGTCATCTACGGTACCACCGCCTAATCTGAGCGCGTTCTATGGCTCCGCCATTCCCCACCCGACGCAGCGACCCATTTCCGCTTCGGGGGACTTCCTCAGAACTCCCCGGCAGTCGGCGGAGCAAAGAGCGGGATCCCCTAACCCGAACTCGACTGTGAACGGGCTTCTGAACAGACTGAAGCCATGGTAATATGCTGGGTCGGCGAGAAGTACGAGTCACTAGTTGTTAGGGCTCCTTTACTTTCTTCCAGGTCTGAGTGGAATTGCGCACTTCCTTAATTCTGTTCGGATTGAAGGACAAGCCATTTCATTTTCACAAGGATATATGGACGGTTCTATACTGCCGAATTAATTGATCTGCGGATGGGCCTTGTAATTTATTTTGTATTAACCTAGACATTTGTACATCCAATCGCACATTGATAATTAATTTCTCGGAGGTGCGCGGCCAGCTCCCGGCCGAGCAAAATAAAAGCTGATTCATTACATGTATACCTACCGAAAGCGGCAACCCCATCTGTCACACTCTCAGGCCAGTCTTCTATTTCACAGACTCCGAGAAAGTGAGTCCCCGACGGGAATGTAGTCACTGAGCTAAATGCTGCTACTAGCGAGTGTGATAGATAAGTAGCTGTGTAAGTTTCGAAATGTTCAGGGCTGTGCTCGTCCGTAGTTCGTTCCTAGGGCGGTCTATCAGAGGTCGACCTTCTATGATGCATGATCCTGCCTCTCTGGATATCATCACTGGTACTCTCGCCGCGATGCACAGCGTCATCGCAGCAAAGGCGCCTGCTTTGAGGTTGTGGCGTGGTGCTAAGCTTTGCTCGAAAGTCTAATAATACGGCCCACTGCAGCATATCGCACTATATTTGGACCTGCAAACGGACGGGGCCCGCGGACGATTCCGCAAAAGGAATATAAACACGGAGCTTGTACGAAATAGTAGATTGAATGAACCACAAAACAGACGGAGGTGGAAATACCGGTGGATCGGTGTTTGTAAGTAGCAGCTTCGGGCCTTCCAGAGGAGCCCAGCCATATGAGCGTGCGAGCGACTCTGGTGCTTCGTGATTCTTCATGTCGTCCGCATCCTCGGTTTGTGCTAGCCCGACTGATGATCAGCAGCCGTATGCCCAGCTAGGCCAACAATACAGTGCAAACTACACGGGCCGTAGCGCGAAGTCTTTGTGGACAGGTACCCCGGCGCCACCGCTCTTTCAACGCTTGCTTCATCGGACGAACGAGGTACTTTCCGCTTTCCAAAAAATATATTATTTCGAGAGGGAAGTCTGGTCGATATACATGGGTGCGAGTAGCGCGCGCCTTAAGGGCCCCGATAAACAAAAGTAGAAGAGAAAAGGGTGCAAACAAAAGGGGAAATGCAATATTAACGAGCGTCCAGTGATGGATGGGAGGGCTAGAGCCACATTCCAGGAATACATATTATACACGTGGGAGATCAGAATGCACGGATCAGATGATACAAGAATTACCTCGAGAGGGATAGCCGTACTCGAAATTGGGTGGACGCGCTGCGCTAGTAGACGTCCAACCCGTTGACGGTGTTTCACATGAAAAAAAATTATAATGATACGTAACAAAGAAGCTGCAGTGTGTAGTGATTCAGGTGTTGCGCGGGCAAACCGGAGACACGCACTACGCCGCGCAGGAAACCTCAATCAAACTGTGCACGCCGTCCGAGTGGCTGTCTGTGTCGAGACTCTCATCGCGCAAGTCGATGAAACTCGGCTCCTCAGGTGCCCAACCGAGATGAAGCTCAACACGTGGAGGCGTGCGTGGCCGATGTGTACGCTTGTGTGTCGATCGGCCGACTTCGAAACCCATTTAGGCTCCCACCGTAGTCTGAGACCGTCCGGGTGCGCACGCCGCGGTGATTAGGACCGGATAAAGCGCGTTTTGGTGAGTCGGAAAGGAGAGGGAGAGGGACCATGGAAGGAGACGACGACAAAGTTGAGAGTGACGGCGAAAGTGGGTGTATATGCGCTGGGGGCTGAGCTGAGGCCCTCCGGAGAGGAAGTGCGGATCGCTGAAGTGTTGGGAGTGGGGCATTAAAATGCTTAGATCGTTTTGACTTTCGTGAGCCGTCGCTGGCGTTCGGGTCGTATGATCGCGAGGGAGTGGCCGTTTTGAGACCAAACATCTCGTCGATCCCGGCATCAACATCTCCCCCCTCTTCCGCTCCGAAAAGAGCACCCCATGCGCTTGCCTGAGGTGTCAGCCCGTACCAGGCCCTCCCATAAATCGAAACAGACAGTTCATGACCCTTCGACGCGCGATTTGGCTGCCTGTTCCGAGGGGTCGCATCGTTCTCCGTCGTATCCTCAACGATAACGTTTATACCAGCGAGGAGCGACATGTCCCCTTCTTCATCCTCGTCATCCGACATAGACATAAAGTTTTGCGACAAGCGCGGCTTTATGCGTCCTATTGCGCCATCCGCACCGCGACCTTCAAGACGCTTCAACGCATCGACGCGCTGTGCCCTCCGGTATCCGGAAGATATGGTTGACGAACGACTGAGGACGTCGGCGGACCTGAGGGACCCCGCCGAAGCTGCGTCATACATGGACTGAGTAGGTGGCAATGGAGGCGGAGAAGGGGCGGCAAATCGCATAGGCGATAGCTCCCTTCTGGGCAAAGGCGGATGAGGGGGGAACGTGTAATCCGCTAATCGTGTTGGAGGGCTCTGGGTAAACGACGCTGAACGGCGTGAGCCACCGGGAGACAAAGGGAGTCCAAAAGGATTGGGACGTTCCCTGTCGGGGACGCTACGAGAGGACAAAGGGCTCTGGGGTGGAGACAATGGCGGAGGAGGGGAAAGCATCGGCACAAACCTAGAGTAAACCATTGCTTAGGGTAAACTGTTAGACGGAACAAACGCGCGACGTACGAAGAGTGTAATGCAGGAGAAATTGTATATGCTCCTGACTGCTGAGGGCGGTGACCTAACAAGTCCACTGAGTTCTTTCTCCTCAAGCTGGCAGATCGCAGCGATTCGGCAAGGTCAAGGGACAAGAACGAGCGGTGTTCCGTGGAGTTTCGTCTCTTTTTGAAGGTGAAATAGAACGACTCCCCACTCGCAATGGACTCGTTGGTTTCTCGGCCTGACGAGCTCGAGGGCGGTGGTGGAGGAACCGTTAGGTCATCAACGCTACCGGGGAGACTTCCACGTCGAGGACCGTAATACTCGGTGGCCCACGGAGCAGAGGCATAGGAAGGAGAGGAACCCTCAGAGAGCAGACCGCACTTGAAGAGGTTCGAGTAGTTTGAGAACGCCATTGGCGAGCGGCGGCCAGCAGCGACGAGGGATGGCAAGATGTGAAAGGGCGCACGGGAGGCACGGGCTATATATTGGATTTAAGTATAAGATGCCAAAAAACAAGCGGTCCGCCCGGGCGCCCAACCGAAACCGATTATGGATTCACCTAGGCGACAACCTGAGTCACGTCACCCATTGTTTTATGTATTTTATGTAAATTAGTTTCTTGTTTCGAGTCCTTTTAGTCTATTTCATGAATCGGGTATTGCACCCTATATAGAAGCGTAACCGAACCGACCGGTTCCACCTTGAACAACTCTAGTCTCTTGACAACCGGCTTTTATCTTATTTTTCTCTTTTGTCTTGTGTTGCCGGTACACGCCTATGAATCGCGAAAAACAAGAGACAAGAGTTCGCTAAACTCACAGCATTTTCCCGACGCTCTTCAAGCGAAGTAGCTTGTTCCTCAACTAAATCGCATATGGCTTCTGTCTCCCACTTGCAACCCGCCCTGCATCAACGTGTGTCCGTATATGCTTGTTTTCGGCGCGCCCCATCATCAGACCATTTTTCTATATTCACCGCATTGGGCTCTCCTAGGAATGTCCGTCATGATGTCCTTGTGATGAACTGTTTCCGCATAATATTAATATTCCTTGATCATCGGAGACCGAAATACGCGATGTGCGTCCGGCTTACCCCCATTTTTCGTCTGTGTTGAACAAGTGTTAAGCTCTGCGGCCTTAGCTACGTATGCCCCTACTTATATTAATAACCCGTACTCAATGGTATTCTTCCCTCCTCCCATCGCCATCACCCGTCTCGATGTGATCGACTTTTGAACGGATCGCACCCAGACGAGTCGGCTCGACGACAAGCATTAACACTTCCTTTCCGGTATGCTCTAGCGACCCTCAGAGAGTCAGCACATCTGACCTGCCGGATTAATTACCCTCCCCTATGCAACGATAAGCTGCTACCAATCGCGTAGAAAAACCAGTCATATTACTTTTGCATACCGTACCTTTTTCGCTACGGTATGTCACGGTGGATATGTGTGGGTGCCAAGTCAATAAGATAGGACGATTAATTAGGAGCAATAGTCCCGCCTAGGTTGTTTGCCGACCGGGCTATGTGGATCGTGTCGGCTGTTTCCGGTGATCTGAAAAACCGGCTCCCTGGCCTCTTTCATCGCTTCTTGATATCTGCAAAGCCGTTCTTCAGATCCTGATAAGTTTGCAAGGCGTCCATGGACTTTTGGACACCCCTTGTGGCCAAGCCAGGACAGGAACGGTCGTTACTTGCGCATGTCTCCTGGACCCATCCGGCCGGGCCGTACAAGCACTGGCCGTGATTTTCCGTATCTCGTGGAATGGTCAGGCTTCAGGGCTGTCTCCTAGGTCGGTGCCTACACTCAGGGAAATTTATCCAAGATTTTCGCCCGATCCTTTGAGCGTCATCCGCTATAAAAGGTATTTTTGTCTTCGGGTGAAGCAGAGCGCCACCGCCTCCCGACTCCATTCAACGAGATCTAAATATTTCGTAACTCAAGTTCCTGCTGGGGTTTCACATGCCGCTATTCACACCAGTACACCACTGGGGATCGCGAAAGCATATTACGGCTTATTGCACTCACAATTAATACATATTTGGCGTTCCTAGCTGGTAGCCTTTAGAGCGTCTGGGGCACTCCACCGGTGCCGCCTGACGTATCGGCAAAATGGGGTCTGATGATGTGGAGATTGAAGAGAATTATTTGATGATATTTTGAGTCCCTAAAATCTGTTCCTGACATCCTGTTGTTGCGAACAGACCAGCAATCCATGTAGATCTTATCTTTGCGTACGTACATCAGATTTTCAAGTTGCTTTACATACCTTCTACATTTAGCAGAGAACACTGTGATGAGCGGGTGCAATGGAGGAGCTGAGCGTTTATCTTACGGTGCAAGCCTTACCAGCCTTTATATATAGCTAAAAGATTACGTTGACGAAGGATGGGGAGTGAGAATCATTTTGATGGTTCCTCACGTCCACGTCTGTCCTCAGCGAGCTTATTACCCCCAATGCCCCTATAGAGTCTGTTCCTTATGCTTCCCCCCGATTCCCCGGATATCCAACTGTTGTAGCAGTCCGAGCCCTGGCCGGCGTATTATCTGCCAACGACTTCGAGAAGATTAATGACGGGGGGAAGTTGTGATATGGGATATGGGGATTAGCAGTGTAATTGTGTTATCCAAGACCACATCTTAAATACCAAGGTTTATGTATGGACTTGTAGGCCATTGCAGACGATCAACTCGGTTCGGATCGAAGGCCATTATTTTGAGTGGAAGCAAACATGGTAGGAAAATCCGTAGATCAGAGTGATCGGCACGCAACTTCTATTGCTTATGCATTTAGTCATCAGGGCCTTGAGCCTCCTCTTTTCGAGTCGTCGACCGCATCATCCTAGGGTTTTGTTCTGCTGTTTCAATTTCCCAGCTGTAAGCTTGGGTACTACCGCCAAAACTTATACTTCATGACCTCTTGCTGCCCCAGTGAACATTTGAAATTAATCCACTACGTCACCGGCGCCGTTAAGTGCATTATAATTGGCTTGGTGGAGCGGCCCAGAGGACACGATGCCCTTCCACAGGTCATACACTATTTTCGGACGACTACAAGTGGTAGACAAAGCCAAGGGAAAACTGTGCCGCTGCTTGACGACTATCCACGTCTTGCCAAGAAACACCGCTGAAATTGACTCAACGGACTCGTTTTGACTCGGTTGATGCACCTAGTTACATCCTTTCTTTTCATTTCCGTTGCAGGGGCAGCAGGGAGCCAGATCTTACGAAATAGGGCCGTAAATGCTTCCGCAAAGGCTGGCCTCGCATGGCCAAACGGGAACTCTGACAACTATATGCAATACACGGTCACTGGAAAGGTTTCATGGTGAGGGGCCCGTTGTTTGTCCGTATGTTTGCCGACGCTGACTTGCTGAATTCGGTTCCGTGTTCAGGTACTATACTTGGTCGCCAAGTCCTATCAGTGCGGACCTGGAGTTCGTTCCTATGCTCTGGGGAACGCCGCAGGTCGACGCATTTGCGTCGACGATCAACGAAACGATTGCTAACGGCGGTGTAACGGCTGTCCTAGGGTTCAACGAGTGAAGTTCCTTCATACCTAAATATACAACAATTCATTAACGCACCTCCAAATCGTTTGGGCATTTCTTTATACAAGGCCCCAGCAGCCTGCCCAATCGAACCTCACCGTCGAAGAGGGCGCAGATTTATGGAAGACATACATTGAACCACTGAAGTCTAAAGGAATTCGCCTCGGCACGCCCGCTCCGTCGAGTGCGCCGAGTGGGAAAGCGTGGATTCAAAACTGGCTCTCCGCGTGCGACGGTGGCTGCAACCCTGACTTCGTCGCCCTTCGTATGTTTATCCGTCTTGTATCCATATCGGCGTATGCGCGGCCAGGCTGAATGTAACGCGCTCAAACAGATTGGTATGACGTGAACGCGACGGAGTTTCAGCTGTACTTAGAGGATTTCCACGACACCTGCCAGCTGCCAATCTGGGTCACGGAATGGGCATGTCAGGTATGTCGGCGGAAGTTACCCTTTCCCCCATTGGTTTCTCCCGGCGCCTTCATAGCAGTGCCAATTCATGCGCATTGCAGAATTTTAACGGCGGCAATCAATGCTCGGACGAGGCCGTGGTCGAGTTCCTGAACCAAACGCAGTCCTTCATGGACTCCGCCGAGTGGGTTGAACGATATGCATGGTACGGTGTGATGGAAAACCTTAACGGCGTTAGCGAGGTAAATTTCAGCGGTTTGATACCTGTTTCTTAAACGTGATTGATGAGTAAAATTTCCAATTTATAGAATAACGCCATGATGAACGCCGCTGGTAAGATCACGTCTCTCGGAGAACAGTACATCGGTGCCACCACCTCGGGTGATCCCGCCGTTATCAGTTACGCGGGGAGCCCACCCTTCTACTTCTTGTTGGCATTGGTGACCACGCTGGTCCCCCTGTGCCTATAACTTCCAGCATGACGATCTGACGAATCGAGAGTTAGGAATGTAATTGGTTGATCATCATTTATATCCGGTTACGAAAGCGACAGTTAAGCTAATGAAATTTCTATTTGTATACCCTTATTTTCCTTACTCCAGTATGTGGGGGACCGCAATGTGATTAGGGACAGTGAGACAATTATCCGATAAATAAACGAACGACGAGCTAAGGAAAGTGAATCAAGATTGCTCATCAAATGCACCCACCGACCGCATACTTTCAACAAGACGTCGGTACTCCTGCAAGAGTTCGGGAATCTCTGACATCTTTAGATCGTCTGCTGCGCATTCGAGGAAGCGTCGGTTTGGTGGAGGGATGTGCGACGGACGAGTCTCGAGGACGGGTGATGATGCTCGAGAAGAGAGTGGCGTATCGAACCGAGTCGGATCCTTAGTTGATAAAAATGAAGAGCGAGCTGGAGGAGAGCCCTATAATCCAGTATTGGATGAGCTTGGTAATACGATCAACACATGTTAAGATTATAAACATACGTGATGTGCCGACGGCTCTCGCGAGTGCGAAGCCGAGCCTTTCGTGAGACGAGACATGTGCGCAAGGCGATCCGTGATGCTCATTCGCTCCTTCTTAACGTTTTCTGCCCTCAGTCTGCTCTGACTCCGTCCACTCATCATGCTTTCAAAGCTACGGATGCTTCTTGTGTCGTGCCTTGCGTCTTCCCCTTCATCATAATCACCGTCCTCTTCATCATCCCCTGCACTTGTTTCGCCCTCAGAATCGGGCTCGTCGTCGTCGAGGACAACGTTCCGCACTGACCCCGGCCTACTCTCTACCATCTCTTGGCCCTCATCATCCCCAGGATGATGAGAGGACGCAAACGAGCGAGTACGTTCGCGGCCACCAGCTCCAGGGAGGGAGGCAGCAAGGCTCGCAATCGAGAACCCGCTTTCACGGCGTAGTAGTCCAAAACCTGGACGGATACTGTTCCATGCCGTTTCCGACGCGCCATCGACTGGAGACGCTACATTTGGGTGTTCCCCTGGCGTCGCTGGAAGTAAAGAGCGAAGGACGCCAAAACCTGAGCCGACGACGCCAGAAAGGACCTTGTTAGCCGAACCGGCCAAGGCATCCACTTGTTGCTCAACGCGTCCGCGAAGTCCCGCTGGTCCGCCAGGCGTAGACGAAGCGGACTTGTCTCCCGTCAGAGCAAGATGGGAAAGAGGAATAGGAGTAAGATCTGCTGTACTATAGAGACGTATCAGTTTCTGAATAATAAGCTGACTTGTTTTAAGTACCTCATAACTTGCTTTTCGCTCTCCTTAAGACCAAGTGCTCCAAGGTCCACGTTTTCAAGGAATTCTACCACTGCCATGAGGTTTATTAAACAATAACTCTCCTCCCCCCCAACAGACCTATGGCGAAATCGCTGAGTATACAGAAGATGTGAGACGAGCTGTGGAGGGTTGGCCTTCACAACAGAGAAGATTATCAAAGGAAGGAGGATGTCCCCAGATACCGGTGTGGGTGTCTTTGGGGGAGAAACGGTAAGGAGAGGGGTCTGATATGACGACAGAGGCTCTGAGAGTGTTGCGGAGGTACCGTTTACTGTCTGAGCGTCTGCTCTGATGGTTTTCGAGGTGCTGCTTTCTTTCAACGGTTCATCTATATCCGGCTCAGAAACCGGGGAAGAGGGATCGGGCGAAACTGTCAACTTTGGAGGACTGCTAGGACGTGCATCATCTTTAGTCGTCACAGAGTCTATAGCATCGTGGTTGAATGTTGGTGCAAGAGGTGTCCTATCTTCGTCTATTTGCTCTTCAGATTTAAGTCGTAGAGGCGGAAGCCTTGATAAACCGTCTGTCATCGCGAAGTTCAGCAATCGTACCTCTCCAGTCCGAGTTTTGTGCTATCCAAGCTCACCAACGATAATTCGATGAGCAGCTACCAATATCGCAGCCTTATCGGCCGGACAATGCGCAACCGCGAGCTGGGATATCGCTTCGTGCACATTGTTAGAAAAAGTTTAATTAAAAGATTCCCTCCTTCAAACTTACTTTCACCGCAAGCCGCAATTACACGATCCACGTCATCCTTGGAATCACCAGTTTCAACGCCAAGGTGGTCCAGACTCAAATCCAGCATGTTTAAAGCGGCTATACGGCTCGACAGTGCCTCGTCGTGAGACGCGTCGTCGGAGTTAGAAGGACGGAATAAGCTTCATGAAAATGTCAATGAAATATCTCGTCGCGGGTTAGAAGTACAACTTACCGATCATAAAAAACGCAAGAAAGAGACCTCTCGACTTTCTCTAGGGCACCTTGCACCTTTTGGTCATGCTCGTCTATCTCCCTTTCCTTCTCTTCTTCACTACTTTTATCATCTCTCTGCCTTAACGTTGACGGAGACCCGTCGACCATTAGCTCCTCCTCCAGTGTATCGTAGAAGTCCTGGAACGCCTGAGAGACCTCCTCCGCGGGATCGTCACTGACGGACATGGATATAATTGAGTTCTGGTCTGATGATACTTGACTTCCTCTATCCGCCTCTTTTGGTTTTCGGGAAGGCTTTGGGAAAGGCAGAAAATTTGTGGAAAAGTTCTGTGTGCGCTCAACGACCCATGTAGGTAAGCCAGAGAGCATGTCTTTGATCTCCACTTTGATACATTTTGTGATTGCTTTCGACACGTTCCGCCGGATTATTGGCTGTCCAATCGTGATCGCGGAGACTTCAACAATGTGATCAATAGACTGTACATCTGGAAGTAAATGTGGAGTTGCGATGGGACTCGCGGGTGTAGGAGACTTAGTGAAGAAGGAGGCGAATGGGTTGGGCAAACGTGAGACGCTAGAAGAGGCGATGGGCTTTGCTCCAGGCCGTGGGGGTAGCGGGGGCTTTACGGGAGCAGCCGATCGCGGGGGCAGCGGAAGCGAAGAAATAAAAGTCTGCACGGATACGTGGGGGTAACTGCCAGAAAGACCAGGCGTACTGGGAAGAGGAGGAAGTGTCAAAAGAGCGGATGATCGGGTCGAAGGATTAGACAAAGTCTGGAACGACTTAGACGCCAATGCGACGGTAGATTGGATCTTGAGGCTGTTTCCACTGTTAAATGCGATTCATTAGCATACAAGGTCTACAGGGTGAAAGAGCCTCCAGATCACAACTCAAAATCCTCGGCATCAATGACGGGAGTTTTTCGACGCAAGGTCCCCTTTAACACGTCTAACTATCGTTCAACATGTAATGAACTTGAGATGTGATCCAAAGGCTCCATGAGTCGACTGCTCACTCGATGGTCCCTCTCAGTCCAGACAACGTGACGATGGGCGCATCAATTCTTGCAGACCCATTACAGAATATGATGTGGTCTTTAATAAATTCGGGTGTTATTATCTCGTGCGAGCTCGCATGTTCTGTTGGAAGTAGCAACGTAACCTGTGCGTGATCTGTCTTATTCACCGCCTTCACTCGAACAGAATGGCTTGAATAAATCATATACCTTGCCCGTCGCTATCACGTTCCATAACTCCGACCATGCAGACGTATGTTCGGCACCACCAACGAGCTCCTCAATCATCGCCCAGCCGAGGCAACCCACATCAAGTCCGTGATCTTGTGCAACGGCCTTGAGGTTTTGAAGCTGTAACTTACTCGTCGCGCTCACGACGCCACCTGTGTGCTGCTGCTGTGGCGAGATAGATACGGGCGAATTCGCCGTACCGGTTGTTGCGGGCCCCGTGACAACTCGCGCTTGGCGTGGCGTATACGGAATGTACTTCGGTGCCGCCGTCTGGCTCGCACCGGGAGCGACACGCGTCAACTCTGGAGAGGAGCCGCTATTATTGCCACTGCCGTGACCGGACACACTCCCCGCGGAAGTATTGACATTCACAGAGGAAGAAGGGCCCGGGGAAAGTAGGGGGTGGGCGGTGAGCAGTTCGTGCGAGGTTGTACGTTGGAGACGACCAGTGCCGTGCGCGGGCGACGATGGACGGAGGCTCAGATGCGTATCGCCTCTTACAGACATGATGGTGTTCGGGGAAAGTCTTAAGCAGGAAAAGGGAGGATATCTGGTCCCCTAGAGCAGTGGCATGCAGTATCTCAAACCAAGACGTGTTGCGGTCGTAGTAGACGACGGGCTCGTTTCTCGTCCAACGCGCTCGCACACCACGCAGACTGCGCAGTGCTATCACTTTGCAGGGTCCATCGGCTTATGTAAGCACCAAGAGAAGCTGGGATCTCTCACGTGGCCGTGTACCTCCTTTGGACGGTCGTCTCCTCAGTCTCACGCCCTCGGGTTAACTTTAACCTGCTATAAATCGGTTTAGAAACGCTCTGCAATGAATGTCAGGAAGCCCAAAGATCAGTACAGAGACAGAAATGGGTTTGAGGAGTTCACTCGTCAGTTTCCAACGGAGAGCATGAGGGAGGTGGAGGCCGCAGAAGCGCAGGATTTTGCGCGGTTCGTAATCAGGGAGATGGGATCTTTCTTTCCTTCGTAAGTTCCTGGCCGCTGTACCTAAGCACAACCCGGTGTATATTTTCTCTGCAGAGTCGAAGAAATGAAAAGGGAAGTTGAGGCTCCTGAAACCCTCGGGACCATTAACGAACGCATCAAAGGCCTGAAAAAGGAACAAGCAGATGGGATGTCCAAGCTGGCTCGCTATTGTGCGCAAGGGGAATATGATGACGCCGTGGATCGCTATCTTCAAACAGATGATTTGAAGTACTTTGACGATCTTACAAAGGATGACGAGTGGGCTGAACATTACGAAAGGCTTGAGGTCAGCTATCCCTGTCTCCTGTTCCTTGCCTCCCCTTCCCCCATCAGGTCTGTTCATCACGTATTGAAACTATACTGAAACTCGACGACTTGGATGCGATCGCACAAGGGGTACTTCAGACGGAGTGGACGCACTCTTACGTCCGAGTTTAGTGATATACTGGCTCAAGCACAATACGATCATCTTCAAGAACTTCTTCCGCTGTATGCACGGCGACGTGCACTGGAAGAAACAGATGAGGCAGGCCGCATCAAGCGGACGGCTCAGTTCCCTCGGTCGGTACAAGAATACCGAAGCATGAAGGAAACGGGTGCGCAACTACGGGTTGCCCACTTTCTGCTGGCGGGGGCGACGAAACGGGACGAAATGCGGAACGAATCGAGGTGGGCACAGAAACAGACCGAGCCACTGATCAAACAGTTTAATGACAACGTGAGCGCTGTTCCCCCAGCTAGTGCCAGAGAAGGAAGTGGCAGCAGATTTGATGGTGGGCTGCCGACTGACTGGACTGATTTGCCAGGACGAGTTTCATCAAGAGATACAAAAATTCGTTGTCGAGTACGGGGCGAAGGACCCTCGTGCACGCTATAGGACGTAGTAATATAGAGGAGCTGGCTGTGGTTCTGTTGACTGTTTGATGAAGATTGAAGATGAAAAATTGAGTTGAGGTGTCCCCACGTGTCGGCGATCCTCTTCCTGTTCGAATCTTCCTTTGAGCGCGTCTGTTTGTACTTAGCCGATGCTGTGCCCGAATCAAAAAGTGTGCGGCTGTACAGCGACCACCAACTGAGCTCTGCGTGTATTGCGAAACGTCTTCAATCTGCACAGGAAACACGTTCCTGTTTACTACCTATCTCTTTATGCGCACTCCTACTTTCGTCCTTTTTCTCCGTTTTCTCTTTTCTAGTTCCATTTCTATATGGAAACCACCCATAGCCTTCAGTAGCTTATTTAAACCATCCCGCTCCTGCTCTCCTCGGCAAAGTGTCTCATCTAGCCCCTGCAGCGCGCCGCTCATCTACAACGTTCTGCTCGACTCTCATGGCCTACAGACACACGACACGTAGCTCAGACGAAATGAACGGTCGCTCAGCTCAAATGGTGCGTGCTGTGGGCCGAGTCCTCTGTGCTGGCAGGTCCCCGTCTTTACCCGATACCTCCTCTTTGCAGCAAACCTCGTCGCAGCGTACCGTCCCCGACGTCCCAACCGCTGTCACAAACCTGCTCGACGCAACGCGTCGCCTTGATGCATCTCTTCACCGCTGGAGCACGTTGGAGATTTCAGAAACGGAGGTCAGTGACGTTTTCGTCACGGTCGGGAATTGCTTCCACGAAATGCTCGTCGCGTTCTCCACGTACAATATCGACATGGGGTAAGTACTTCTTGCACTTGTCATCGTGTCCCCTTTGCTAAATTTACATCTGCGCGTGTCCTTCGCAGAGACGTGGCCGGGTTTCTCCAGGACTTACGGAAAGTGCTAGAGGAGTGTTTGAGCGAAGATCCGACGCCGTACAACGTAAATTACCTCATGCCCCAAGTGCGCTCAATTACCGCGAACCTTCTCGTCGGCCTCCGCAATAAACAGACTAAATATTGGCAAGCGGTGGGCGCGCGCCGCTCGGGCTCTAGTTCCAACTCCAGTTCGGGTTTCCGGTGAAAGTGGCGATCCGAGAGCGGCAGATTGTTCCGTATCGTGCCCTTATCGACTTCACCGGTTCCTTCTTATCCCTGACACGACCGCTGGCGGCGTGCGGGGTTTTTAGTCTCATTTTAGATACAGGAAAGACACCGCATTCCGGTGTTCTCGTCCGCCAAAAATTGCGTCAAACTTTCAACATTGTACAGTGCGCCCCCTACGTCACGTTATTGTCCTTAATGCACTCGCGCCCACAATAGAAGGAAAGAGGGGACGGTTTTTTTAATTCTGAATTTGGCGTCCTGTTTGTGTATTTATCCCGCATTGTTACTTATTCGCACTGTAGATCCTTTCCGGCCCCGCTCGCATATATATGTTGTATTTATACTTTACTCTTTCGAACGTTTCGGCGCCTTCGTAATAAGAATTCCGACTGCATCCGAAACGTGCGTCGAATTGCAAAGCTTGTGCTCGGAGAAAAATACCGGAGGATTACAGTAAATAATAACATAATGGTGACAGCACTTTCGACGCAGAACGTCAAAGGATGGCCGCCGATGGTATGAGGGACATGTCCCTCAGAGTGAGTTGGTGGGAGACCGCAACCATCGGCCAGAGTCCGTCTTTGGGCCCTTGTATGCTGTGCAGGGGTGTCAGCCCAATAGGCGGAATGACATATTATATTCTTACTCGTCGTTACTGAAGCCGTCAGACGACTGCAAAATAAAACATTGATCGAACGACAGGCGGTGCTCACGTCCTGCCCTTTCTTCGGTAAGATAGCCGTAGCTTGTGAGAATCACTAAAGGCTTGCTTCCTGAGGACAGAGCAAGCACGTTCCAATATATGTCTGTTGGCGAGCACGAGCAAAATTTATGCGCGCCCAGAGAAAGAAGAGCCGTAATGATTTCGGCACGGCCTCTGCGCAAGTTCTTCGAAGCTTGTTTATCGGCTATGTAGAATACCAGGGAATAGGCAGTGAAACGCACAGACCTAACAAGGGATCCAAGGAAATCCTATAAAGGTTTCGAGATCCACTTCTTGGTGCAAACCGTTGCACTTCGCCCGGGTTTGTGAACGCCGCTGCCAGTGAATTGGGGGAAACTATATCGTGCACACAATACGAAAAGGTTGCATCGCTTATATACGCTTTGGCAAGGGAAGCCCGATTTGCATCGAATGCCTCGGCATACCTGAATTTGAGTGTCAAAAGAAATAGGCTTGCGGGGGGGGAGGGGGGGTAGCCCTTACTTTTTGAGAAACTCTACTCCCATGTCTTCGAGCTCCAACGCTTTGCGATCCGAGCCTTCCTCGAGCAACGCTTCGAATTTCTCCTCCGCCCGCGCGTCAAAAACAGCAGGACTTGAGATAACGCGGGGAAATTCCACAGAGTCGCCGACAGGAAGCAGCGTATCTGGCCATATTGGTATGGGGCTCTTCCTTGAAGCGTAGTAAAGGTGGTATGCGTGGCAAGCAAGCATAAGCAAACGGTGCTGTGGAACGCATAAGTGCAGGCTTCACCAGTCTAATACTAGCCCGTCATCCCTGTCGTAGGTAAACCCGGCTGCTCGTACATCGCTTGCCACAACACGAACTCACCGAATAAATAACTTTGTAACTTTCAGTCCTTTTGCGCTAAGTTTATTGGCTTCATCCTTTACCCATTTCTTTCTTGCCATAAGGTAACCGGGCGAGGCTTTTTTGCACCCAAGGGGCATTTCCGTGATGCGGTACGCGCCCGATGTCTTTGGTTCCGCGAGCACAGGAGTCAAGGATCTTTCGCGCTTTAAGACAGGGCCAAGTTCAGTCATTAGTTTTGTTGGAAACGGACTTCGGGTTAGAATTTAAAGAGAGAGCTATTGGTGGCCTCATATGGATCACTGGCACGCCCAGTACGCCAAGGCGCGTCACCCCGGATTTGGGATCGCCTTGTGAAGTAAAGAGTCGCGTACCGAACTCGGACTTGGAAATCGGCACTGGGACAGTGAACTCGACGTTGCATAATGGCTTTACCAACAAAAGGGCGCGTTATCATTGAGACGACAGTCGGTGAACTCGACATAGAACTCTGGTCAAAGGTAGGCCCTTTGGTGAGAACTGGTGCCAACTTCATTTCACAATGCCCACAGGAAACACCAAAGACATGCCGGAACTTCATCGCTCTAGCCATGGAAGGTGCGTCGTTTTGTTTACAAGTTTTAAAGGGCACAAGTAAAACTCGGCACAGGCTACTACGATGGAGTCATCTTCCATCGGTATGTCTACATGTTTGGACCAATTGTTTACAATCCATCTAAAAGGCAGCGCAGCGTTGTGCCCGACTTCCTCGTCCAAACGGGTGACCGAACTGGAACTGGCGGGGGGGGCGAATCAATCTATGGAGGTGTGTACGCCTCTCCGTTGCATCTCTACCTGGCACCCAAGGGAATGCGCCTACAGGACAATTTGAGGACGAGATACATCCTCGTTTGCGTTATGCGCATCGAGGACTTGTTGGGATGGCAAATAATAACACGAAGAACTCGAATGACTCGCAATTTTTCATTACTTTAGGTATGGCGCATGTCCGTCCGGCTTCCAACAGCTCTCAACTAACCTTTCCTGATGGTTTTCTTGTTCGAACTTAGATCGAGCGGATGAGCTGCATGGGAAGCACACATTATTTGGACGGTGTATCGGAGATACTGTCTTTAGTCAGTATTCCCTGTCTATGATTTACTACCTAGAGCAAAGGTAGCTCACCCAGTTTCATCAATGCAACTCTTTGCAGATGTGATGAAAATCGGGAGCATGGGTGAGTGGCTTGCAATAATGCATTTCGCATCTTTGGAGGGACCTATCAAGCTGAGCATCTCGATACGCTAAGAGCTTGATGGTGACGGTCGGCCGTTATAGTACGTCCGACGCATCTTTCGGTCACTTGCTGTGTGGAGTCTGATTTGACGTTTGACCCTCTTTGATTATGATGAATTATCAGTCCACCGAAAATCAAAACTGTACGTATTGTCGAAAATCCTTTTGAGGATATTGTTCCCCGTATCACCGCGGCGGAGCGGCGAGCGCAGCTACGTGCACGCGAACAAGCACAGCGGGAACGTGAGGAAGAGATCCGGAGGAAGGGCGCGAAGAAGTACCTATTCGCTTTTACGAATATCGCCCGTACTTACGCGCTACTGGACACTTAGGGATACCAAGCTACTCAGTTTCCAAGATGACGAAGCTGGTGAAGAAGAGCCTATAGTCTTCAAGAAAAAAGCTATTGTTCGGCCTGACCGTTCGTCTTTCTTCTTTAGACTCTCACACTCCCCTTTTTTTCCTGTTTCGATATTTAATTTAACTCCACAGTCATCGACAATACCGAACAACTCGCGGTCAGCATCAACCCGGATCTAGTTGCGCAGGCATCTAGCAGTAAAGCAACAGCATCAAAGTCCCAGGGCGATTCCGACCGGAAGAACAAGGACACCGATGAAAAGGTGAAATCCATATTCCGTTTGCCGCCACAAAGACGAAATTCTCACGTATCCATAATATGACCAGTTGGATAAAAAGAAGAGGAAGCAAGCAAACGATGTGGACAGCGTTGTTGGTCTTCGGGAGAAGCGTGCAAAGGAATTAGCCGCCGCTGAGTATGTTTCCCTTTTTACATGGTTTCCGTGAAAATTCTGACCAGATGGATAAAACAGGACTGAACGTCAGAAAGAGATATCGAAGCTTGAGAAAGAGATTCGTAATTTGGACTCGAGGAGAACCGGAGGCTCTGATTCTGAATCCGAAGGCAATGGTCGGAGAAATAAGAAAACGAAACATTCGTACCTGGAAGAAGAGCTTGCAAAATATGAGAAGGGAAGAGGGCTAAAGAGCAAGAAGGACGGAAGGGGTAAGAAATCAAAGGATGAGGGCGATGTTCTAGCAAAGATGGATGCATTCAAGAGTAAATTAAAGGGATCATTTTTGGACGCCGATGAACTCCAAGCGGATTCGAAAACAGAGGGCGAAGGTGCATCAGTAAATCCCGATGGAGAAAACGCCGAAGTTGCAATGGAAATCGACAACGATACGGGTTTCCTGTCACATAAACTCCTTTTTCCGAAGGACAACGACGAGGAAGTCGCAAAGGCGGAGCGCGACTACGAGGTTATCGATCCGCGGCAACGGAGCGCGCGGGCGAAGGAGGAGGAACGGGAAAAGAAGAAGCACATGAGGCCAAGGGATGGAGGCCGGGGTTTCCGACGGTGATCTACAGAGCACCTGTGCCGTCCTTTGCACTGCTGCCTACAGTAGCCCCGGACTTATCTTTTTCTTGTGCACGGCCATGCGATACGGTAAGCGGCGCCGGCTGGCCTTTCTGACTGGGTTTTGCTTGTTTTCACGTCTCTGTTCTCTGTCTGTTTCCCCTCTACATATCATCAGCTAGACTTACACCGACGAATTGAATTTAATGTTCTGAGAGACCGCCCGTTCTCACCATGAATAATGTGGTGTCCAGTGAGTACTGGAAGAGGCCTGTACAGCCACGCTTGTCTTATTTAGGAAACCGTCGAAGCCGCCATACTTTGTTGGCAACTGAACACTGACAACGTCCTTGACCTCCTCTCTTTGCTTCATATTCATCTAAATGGCTTCAAAGGCATACAAGCGCGTGAGTACAGGTCTCATCCCCATCGCTATTGATGCTGCACTTGGTCTCCGTTGCGATCACGGACTGACACCGCTTCCCACTGCAGTTGACAAAGGAGTACGTTGCGATGCAGAGGGAACCTCCGCCATTCGTGTGGGCTGCACCTGACGAAAGGAATATATTGCATTGTGAGTAGTAGCGTACTGAGCTGATAACTCGTTAAACATACTTATCATCCATTAGGGAATTATATCATAGTGCGTCTCTGTTATGCGTATCTCCCACCCTTCTCAGTTTTGGTGCTGATGGCAATGGCCATAGCGTGGACCACCAGACAGCCCTTATGCAGGCGGAGAATACTATGGCGTTGTCTTGTTCACGGCAGAATACCCTTTCAAGCCCCCAGGAATCAAGATGCTGACTCCCTCCGGCCGGTTTCAGCCCGACAAGAAGATCTGTTTCTCCATGTCCGACTTTCATCCCGGTTCATGGAATCCGGCGTGGAGTGTGGCGACGATGTGCGTTGTGTTCACTTCGTCTGATCTATTCAGCGAGGTGCTGTTCCGGTTACTGATTATACCAATGGGCAACTAGCTTGACTGGCCTCCTTTCTTTTATGTTATCAGACGAGATGACAACGGGATCCGTCACTACCTCCGCTGCCGATAAGCGTGCTTACGCAGCACGATCACATTCGTGGAATATTCAGAACAAAAAGTTTAAGGACGCTTTCCCTGAGGTGAGCTGTCGAATTTACTCTTTTTTCTTTCTGCACCGCTCCTCTGGGCATACAACCTCTTGCTCCGTTAATGCTTCATTTAATCGTACTGACTCGTGACTGTCATATGCTTGTTGGTTCATCTTAACAGTACAGCGATATTGTTATGAAAGATCTACCGAATATGGCTGAGAAGGAGCTTGGAACTTCGGCAAAGCCCGCACTTCTTCTCTCATCTGCCCCTTCCGCTTCGAGTACCACGTCTAATTCTGCGGCATCACCTTCATCAACTGGCCCGGCAGCTCCAAACAGCCCTAATGATGCGCAGAACGGAAAAAGGCCAGTCTCAGATGCGGAACTGAAAAGAAAGGAATTCCATCCCGCTGCGGGACGTGGGGCGCTTTCCTGGGGTCAAGTTATGTGGCAGAAATGGTATTGGGGCGTTTTCATAGCGGTGGCATTAGCGGTGTCGAGTCGGCTGACAGGCAGCTCGTGATCAGAGCGACCGCACCAGGCTCGCGCCCATGAGGAAACGGCTCTTCATTAGATATTCTGGGCGTGCAAGCGCGCACGCTACTTTCATTCAACGTAGGCTCTTTTCAAGCCACCACAATCCTTGTAATTCCCTCCTCTTCCTCCTGTCCTTGATATGGTCTTTATCTTCTTTCGGCTAGCTACGTCAGGCTCTTGCGTTTTAGGTTTTGCACACTCCTTATTCAATTCCCCCTACTGTATACTGTGTAACAAAGACGTTTTTCTGGATAAAGTGTAGGATGATCATTGATACACTTGTGAATCAAACTGTAAGGCAAAGGCAGTTTAACAAGCACGCACCCAGAGCAAGATCACTTTTACAATAATAATCACAACAATGATAGCACAGATCTCAGGAAGACCCAGTGTGTGAACCCCAGAGTCGGCAGATGGGTTTTAGTTCACCGACCCTAAGGAAAGGCTCAACTTCCATCCATATGTCTTCGCTCACTGCCTCGAGCGCCTTTCCAGCATCGATATTGACCCATGTCCGAGGCTCTTGTCCCTGTGTCTCCATCGCAATATTTGTGAAGACTTCCCTAACGCGCCTCTGCATCTCTTCCTTTTCATAGCGCTCTTCGCCGTAGCCGCCCCGCTGCTTGGCTTTCTCCGGACTAATATCGAGGAAAAGCGTGAGATTTGGCGCGGGGAGAGCCGCGTCGGGCGCCCGGCACCACTCGAGAGGAAGCCCTTTAGACACGGAGAAGGCTACGCCGGAGAACGCATAGCGGTCGCAGATGATCGTGGTACCCCCGGAAAGCGTGCGTTCGATGCTCGTGCTGCGTGGGGGTTGATGCGGGGACAAATCGGAGACGAGGGCATCGAGCAGATGGAGATGGAGATGGAAGATGTGGGGAAGAAGAGGAGGACGTGGGAAACGCGTACGGAAGGAAAAGAGAGAATACAGATTACTCACGCCAGCTCCCAACGGTTCGCAGAGAAGAGGAGGTGGATCGCGCGATCGTCAACGTCCGACTCCGAGCGCAAGTACGCGTCAATCATTTTACCGATGGGCGTCGTTCTGTCTTGTAGACGAGAAGCAGAGAATACATGTGCCGCAACGCGGTATCGTATGGCGAGAGTATGTCTTGTCAGATGGCGTTGCGAAGAGAACGCTGAAGCCGGCGCTGACCAGGAAATTTCATGAGCTTGGCGGGGATGTTTGCATGTTCTATTCGCGCCAGAAGAGTTGCCGCCTGGGTGCTCTTCCCAGACCTATCGAGCCCCTCTATGACAATAAAGACACCCCTGCGGTTGCTTGTCATGTCGAGCGTGATATCGGAGGCAAGTGTCGTTACAATACCATGGTAAGAGGGGCCCGGGTTTGCGTTCATGCGCTGGCTCCCACGGTCTGCAGCTGCGCTCACCACATTAATATTAGCCAAAATTTACACCGATCTGCGTGCTCCCAACCAAGAAGTCTGTTAGTTGATAGCGCTAGCTTTACCGTAGCAGCATTACACTTTCGGTATCCCTCACGACAGCATCAATGACAACCCCGCAATGCCCATCACCATTCATATTTACCTAAAAAGGCCTTTCCCAAGCTTGTTTTTCGAAGTCCAACATCGCACATGATAGTGACTAGCCTTCACCTCCTTTAAGACATCCGCCGAGCTTAACGCTTAGCCCCCGCAGAAGGAACGCAATAATATATTTACCGAGGCCGTCGTGGACTTTTTCCCCTGTCGCTTGGAGCTGATGATGGTGCTTCTATGGCGGTCGCGCGAAACTTCGGACTGTCGTCGTTATTAGGAAGAAAGGCCCTCGATTGATACCGGTTAGGTTTTACTAGTACTGCCGCGTTTCGACTGTGATTGTATTCATGGGAAGTTTTTTTGACTTTACCGATGAGTGCGCTCGGTGTAATGATGTACTACACCAGCATTCGGAAATCGAATTATGTCAGCACCGCCGTTGCGTGAGTACCACTCAAGCTCGGCTCCGCTTTCTATTGCATTCACCCCAGCAGCGTTTCCGGATCTCTCACTTAATATGCGCTCGACAGCGTCGCGGCACCCGAAACAACACGCCTCCGGAATGCAGCTATCTTCATAGTTCCTTTTCCCACCGCATGTCGTTAAGCCGCATCCGATACAGAGGGGAGTGGACCATGTCCGATACATAGGCTTTCGCATATGCCGGCTCTGTCCACTAACTTAAAACTGCGCTGGGCCTTCGTGCTAGACCGTACGAAAGCCGGCGGGCTATCCAACCCAACGGAGCTTCCGTCCTGGACCTGTTCTGTTGGCCCTTAGACCCCATTTTTGTCCCTATCTTTCGGCTATCTCGCACCATTATTGCCCAAGCCTCCGTCAGCACACTGGAGATTAGATCCAACATGTATGGATCTGCACCTTAGGCTAGATCACATACGGACTAACAAACGAACGAAACACACCGTGCTTCTCCCGCGAACCTTATACTGCTTGCCACTCGGGCCTATCGCCATCCTTTCCTCTTGTCTTTCTTGTCATACATTCCTTCTAAGAACGTCCCAGGTTTCTTTCGCAAAATTCTAATGTTACTCTCACGCCTATTGATCACATTTTCAACTTAGCCCCGGCCCGCTCTCTCCTGCTCACGCCATAACCCGGGACGGGGTGCTGCGCACTTGGCCGCACGCACCTGGCTTGATATCCATCTTGCCCGTATACCAAATGTCCGTGTTTGCACCGCTATCAAGGGACATCTCATTCTTTATGGCTGGAAACGCGCCGAAAGCTGTCCGAATGCTCGCGTGTCCCTCACGGACGTGTGGTTGCTAGCGCCTAGTTTTTCTTGGCCCCTTCAAAGGCATTTCTATACGCTCCAACCTTTTCGCCGAGGATTACTCGTCACGAGTTCACGGCACAGCATCCGTCCTAGCTGACTATGCCGTATGCAGAAAATTGGCACACATGCATCCGCTTCTTTGTTTGATTACCTGACGGAATTAACTTGCCGGCCTTTCATAGGATCAATTATCCGAGAGGAGACTCAGAGAACAGTCACTCAGGTTGTCCGTTCACCGGTGAATGAGTGGCAAACCAAACGGCCACCTAAGCAGATCGCAAGATTCTTCAAGATGTGCTCGATAGATCCGGGGTATGACCAAAATACTCTGCCAATGACATCCTTAATCCCAGAATGTCTGTGGACTTGCTTCTGAACTGACTGAAAAGAATACACACTTTCAAACTCCAAATTTACCTTGCGCAGCCGACGTCGACAATATAAAAAGGGTTATGTAATATAGGCCTTCACGTCCTATTCAAGAATACTTAACAACCCCTGTAACCCACGCTCCTATTAACAAGGTCTCCCTTCACAGACCACAGCCTCCAGCACGGGATGAGGTGCTCTGGGCGAGTTGGACCATCTGGCAGACACCGTGGTTACTTCGGAGATGAAACACTGGCACGTCCCTGCGAATGGAAGGCGCGCGCTATGCTTGGTCCCAACGACGGGACCCAGATTTCGTGGGCTCTGAGCAGTGCAATGGAAGGGCTCATATGGACCACGGAGCGGGCGGGTCCCGCGAGGGATGATTTCAGTTGGTTCACCAGTACACGAAGCTGATGAGTAAAACGGGAGCGTGGTCAAAAGTGTGCAAGTTTTCACATGAAAAAGTTCACTGCATAGGTTAGGCCCGTGCTTGTCGGTTTTTCCGCGTCTCGGAGGGCAGACATGCGTTTAGCTGAAGTCTCGTATCCTAGGTTCACGCACTTCATTGTCACGAGGCAAGGGAAAAAGACAGCAAATTTTCGTGATGAGAACATAGCCCATATATACAAGCTGAAACGCAGATCGCTAATACCAAATCGGGTAATCCTTTCATTATTGTGGGTCATAACGTGAAGTTACTTGAGTAAAATCGGGAAGTCATTACTTATTGAACGCTCGGACTACCTCATCGCAATTGTGATATCAGTCTCGATGGTATATGCCTTGTTACCCTCTCCCCTGTCTGGACACAGCGAACTATCACCAACGCGATGAACTGAAATCTGGTGGGACAAGGTCTCTGGCATCGACAGTGCGCCGCCGAGTGATGGTCGCATATTGCCCACCGAACTCGAGGTCGCGCAGGCTGTTACCTGTGTTGCCTACCATGGGACAACTCCTAGCAAGGATCTCTTATTGATGATGATCCAATGAATTACTCGTAGTTGGACTGCGATACCCATGGAGAACAAGGCATCATTCCTCAACTGGCTACAGGCGATCACGACTTCTATCAACGATCAACTCGAAGGATCACTTCGCCCCCTCCGTGCCGGTCGAAACCTCTTTTGTGGCATACTGCTCGAAATAGACTATACAAGCTCTAAGCGCGACCATTTACTTTGACCGTTTGATAGCAACGATTCGGGGCCCACCGTTCTAGACGCTGGGCCCAGCGACTTTCACTCGCTGAACCGCCGAAAACTGCCCGCTCGGGTCCTCGCTCGCGCGATCTAAGTGCACTTTGGCCGCTTTCTCGCACACGCCTCCCACAAACTGGCGGGTAAACAAGAAAATATAGACCTCGGCACTCACGCCCTCAATCTCCATCTATCGAGGGAATCGCAGGCGCGTGCGTGCACGTGTCCCGGGCCTCCTCTGCCGAGTGGTCCCCAGTGGCATAAACTTCCCATAGATGGCAAAAAGCTTGTGCAAACTTAAAACAACTGTAAGATCGGACGTCTCCAGACGCGGAACTATATATGTTACGCTTTGGTGGGGCCCTGCAATATTACCTTACCTGGGCAAGACGTTTCGTTTCCGGTGCCGCTTTCAAGTGCCTCATACTGGACATGCCTGTGAACTATGTTACTTGGCTTTACGCTGTCATCAGACGTATGGTATTTCTGTCCAGGTCTCGCCTTGTCAGTTGCGCACAAGTAACATTTCCCTCGATACGGCCCTGACTGCATTAGTAGGTAGGTGACCGAAATATGCGTGGGCTTGCCAGTGCAAGCACTGAGGTGATAGCGCTCCAGTCGTGTAAACTGCAACGGGTTGGTTGTGCTTCTTCTCCAGTGTTTCGCCGGTGTGGGTGGCCAATGACGGTATCGTACGACAAAGGCGTTTAGTATCGACGGTCTTGGGATACTGGCAGGAAAGTTTTGGTGAATGCAGCGAGGTAAGTCCGTTAGCTTCGCAGGAGTGTTATTAAAGTCTCAGACTATCGATCCTTTGTTCTACGGCTTCGATTAATGTGGCTGACCGGGCCGGACGCGCTGTCATGAAGAATAGGTGCAAGTCCAGCCGCAAAGCACCAGCTTTGAGGTATGGGGACGCCAAGACGCCCTCCGCGGGATTGATTCTGAATGGCAGACCGCGGTGGAGCGGGGAAACCCACGGCACGGAATGCGCGAGGCGATCTAATTCGGGCACGTTTTGCGTATTAATTGATCGTGGCGTCGTTCCATAGTGGGTGGGTGGGAGGCCTAGGGGGAGGAGGAAGGGAAAAAGTTCACTGGTCGTTTTCGTTTGTGTGCGATATATTTTAAAATAAATTACAATCTGAACACGCAGCACGGCAGAAAGGAAGATGGGGCTGACCGTTCAGAGACGACTCGACGATCTGCGCGGGTACTTCGCGGTGTCTACGGCGAAACCCGCGGGTAACGCCGTCGCGAGTCGCGAACCCTCCTTCTTCGCGATCCCGCCCCCACGCGTGTGCTTCGATCACCGTGCTCTGGGGCTAAGCACGCTACCCCCGACGCGCGCGCTGGATTTCAAAAAGGCTCTAGAGTCTCCGCTGTGCGGTTTTACCACGGGAAAAGGGGGTGAGCTCTCCCAGCTGCGCACGACGCCCGGTTCGTGACCCGCTTTGGGGCTCACGCACAGCGTACCTTGGTCTCGCGCTCTTTCCTCTTGGCGAGCGGGCGCGGGCCTTTCATTATTTTTTTTCAATCAATTTTTCTTTCGAAAATTTTCTTTCTTTCTTTCCATTCATTTCCTTTTTCTCGTTCATTTTTCCCGGATCCTGACAGACGCGTGTGGTTACCGCGATGGGCGCCTGGCGCCCGACGTCCACGCGCGTGCGCGATGAGAGGGGGGGGAGCTTACGAGCCGGCAGCCGGCAGCCGAAAGCGCACGCGCGCAGAGGAGTGGGAAGAAGTGACCGGATTCTGGTTAGCATGGTGCCCCAATCGGTCTGGATCGAAGCGTCCTCCCCCCTGCACGCGCTGCCGCTGCCGCGCTCGTGCCGAGGGCTGCCGCATTCCGAAAAATTCGAATCCGCATCCGCGTCTGCCGTATTCACAGAACCGAAAAAAACTGCACCCGCGTGCCCCACTCGCGGCTCGCCAGCCAAGCCGTGCTATGCGGAAGGGTGAAGGGGGAGAGAGAAAAAAAGAGGGAGACTCGGAAGGGGATATGCATATGGAGGGACGTTGCGTAGAGGCTGTCCCCAGTTCCCACCCACCCCACCAAGCATTACCCGCGTTAGGCAACTTCCGATACGTCGTGCGAGCGACGCATATACGGGGCACTCAGCCTGCTTCGGCTGTACCCGAGGAAGGGGGGGTTGTATGTACTGTGTACTCGGCGGTCGCCCTCGACAACGTGAGCCCCTCCCAGTCTCGCCCTCGCGTCCCCTCCCCGACGAGCCTGAGGCACGCTCGCAGAAATCGCAGATTGCGCGTCTGTCGCACCCGGCCTTGCGAAACGGAAATGGAATCTCCACATCTGCTAATCCCTAAATCCAGCCGCCGAGCAACAAGGCACTAATATAAAACTGCGCTTGCCTGTATCGGCTATATTGTAAATGTAGATGTACTTTGAATAAGCTTGCCTTACGTCCCCCTCCCCCCCGTCCTCGCGAGAACACCTTTCGCGGGTTCCCGGTGTGAATATTCCAGTAATAAATATATGCAATACCCATAGCGAAGTTAGAGCGTAATAAAGCGGCTAACGTACACCCTGCGAGATCGGGGGCGCGTGTCAGTGAGGTAGACTCCACGCGGGTGTTCTTGCCAGCCTCGCGCCCCTCTTCCGTCGCCCCAAGCGATGAGAAAGTTGTTAAATCGTGCATTGAGGCTACGAGGGTTGCGCGCGTCTGGCGTCCGCACGCGTGGTTTTCACCAGCAGCGCACCAACTCCGTGCTTCCTCCACGAGGGCGCTCTTGCAAGGAAGAGTAGGGGGCATGCGGACGGTGCACTGCGATGCCATGCGTTCAAAGACCCAAGGCTCTCGCGGCGAGTCGCACATTGATGTGTAATTTGTATATATTCGCGAAGACTGCACAACCAACGAATGGTATCGCATATTATGTATATACTGTGTAAAATCGGTAAAACGTATACAACTCGGCAGCATAGCCAGCCTAGTAAAGCGTGTTAATACAAAGACAGTGCTTGCGTCGTGTCAAAATGATGTCGATGCGGATGGACCAGACGTGTCGAGAATGTGGTGCAATACAATCAAGTTATCCGAGCATAATTGAATGGAAGTGGAGACAGATCGGGTCATGCGTGAAACAATGAAAAAAAAATTGATATGAAAGCGAAGGGAAAAATGCAAAATTGCGGTGAGGGATTAAGAAAGAAAAAAATTGCAAGAGATATGCACAAACTTCTCGTGATTATGCTCCTATAGGCTTTTAATATTACTAATTTTTTGTAATCTCGACCGATATGGCGCATACACAGATGGGCCTGCCGGTTCCTGCGATGCTATGGCTTTGCGAGGACTGAACGGACCCAGCGCGGGGAGGCTCCGCAAATACGGCATACATGCGCTTTATCGAAGCGCTGTCTCCTCTTTTGCGCTCCCACGCAGCGGTATCCTGGCCCGGATGGTGTAGTCGATTAATGAGGTCACTGGGGCGACGAGACGAAAGAGGGAAGGTAGCTGGATCACCCAGTGCATAGATACGGGATAGCGTGCCGAATATTGGTCCATGCGTATTTTTGGACGACCCGCGGAGGGTAGCGCGCGAGAAGCAAGGCGGGGAAAAAGAAGGCGATGAGGGAAAATTTTGTGTCGCCGAAGAAGGCAATGATTTACACGGTCGGCGCGGAGCGGCCATGCTGGTGTGTGTATCAAAGGCCTTGGTGCGAACAGTGCCGAAGAAATGAAGTGTCGCTGGCGCGAAGAGTGGGGCGCGCCGAGATTCGCCAAGGGCGCTTTCATAATGGGTGTGTAGCAATGTGGGAAAGTCGGGAGGATGCTTCCCAGCCGTATTATTGCTCGAAGTCGTACTCGACAGCGGCGCGACATGCTTCGTTCGTGCGCGGGCTGAATCCGTGATTGTGAAGACTTCTGCGGTCGGGGAAGCAAGCGTCACATGCTGAGCAACTGTGCATGCTACGGATGGACGCAGACGTTGAAGCTGAAGCGGATCCGGAGATGGAGCCATTCCGGGATCGCTTCGACGAGCGGGAGAGCTGAGAAAAGGGCGCGAGAACGGCGGAGTCAGCGAAACACTCTCGCCGCAAAAGGACACACGCGGAATGAAATGAGGCAGGGAAGGAAAGTTCTTAGCAAAATAAAAACAGACTAGAAGCACGGGGCGGGAAGGATTCAAGAAACAAAATCAGGAATGTTTGACATACCGTGTCATCCTCGTCGTCGTTTGTGCTGTATTTGCGCTTAATGCGGGGAGGGGAAGGTGCTGTTCGGGTAGAAGGGCGGCGTGAGCCAACTTGGACGTAGTTTACGGGAAGTGAGAGGAGCGAACCTAGCTCCGCGCCAACGGCCTTAGCGTACGCGTTGCGCCACTGTTCTATGCGGCGCATACGCGCGTGGAACGAATCGTCAACGCGCACCGGTTCAGGCTCTTCTGAGGAAGAGCTCGAGCGGTAAGCTGGGTCTTCGTCTGCTGAAGAGCAGTAGGACTCGGCTGCGGACTCATCCTCGGAAGACGAGGAGTCGTAGCTGGCGGATGTGGCGGAGCTCGAGCCGGGAATGGAGATGTGCTCGCGACGCGTGGGAGGGGGCACCTCGACGAGCTCGATGATCTCGATTTTGCGCTGCTGGCGAAGATAGCAGTCGTGAGGACTGAAGTGGGAGTAGGCGTCGACGGGGTCGGCCTTGAAGGCGTGCTGGTGGCCGTGGTGGTGGTAGGGGCTGCCGAGCATGACGAGAGAGGAGTTTGAGTCGTCGTTGAACATGGTACGCCAACGAGAGAAGCTCAGGCGGGGGAGGGCAGACTTGCGAGGAGTTTGCGAGAGGGGAGGACGGCCGGAAACGGTGGCCAGTACGGGACGGGGGTTATAAGCAGTTGAGCACCCTTTATCCAGATTTACGAGAGAATCGGGACGTGCCACGGGCCCAGCGGACTGGCGGCGTCTCGGGAATTCTCCGGACCCGGACCCTCATGGCCCATGGTCCATCCCCTTGCCCGGGAGTCGGACACGCCGGATGCGGCCTGGTCATCCGTCTCCTCGGTACCGCTTCCCTCTCCACGTCCAAACGGTGTGAATTCGTCCGCCCAAAAATATAGTTTATCCCCGGCTCTGCTCTGCTCGCACATGTAAATTTGCATACGGTGCTACGTCACCCCCGTCTCGACTCTACTCTGCTCGGCAGGCGGGCACGGGAATAGACTCAGCTTCCACCCCCTCCGCTCCCGCCGACGTGGCTAGCCAACCCACCTCACTGCCATCCCCTTCCGAAAACCCACGCTTCAAGAAATCATCACCACAACCAACACCGCACCAGCAGATACCCAGATGGCAGGTCAACCAGTTCCCGCAACAGCGAGGCTCAGGTCCCAAACGCAATCAACACCCTCCTAAACTCAATCGAAGAAAGCCCAACCCCCACCCCACCTCCCTCCTCTCCCCCTGCCCCGCCCACGCCCTTCTCAACCCTAGTACCCGGTCCTGATCATGCAGCGGAGGACAGCCCCCAGAAGCTTACGGACGCATGGGCCGCAACCAGGCCTCGGCCGCTTCAAACTGTTCTACAAGCTCTGGCAGAACTGCCTTCTCGCTGTGCATCAACCGCATCGCCGTAAGCGCCTGACCCCGTGCAAATAATGCGTGGCAAGATGATACGGGGACATGCAGTTCACAAGCCGGGAAGATGGCATCCCATGAGAACGCACAAGAATAAGATTGTGATGAGATGGCAAGGCAGAATACACGCGTCAATACAATTGCTCGTTTGGGAAATTAGACTGTAAAAAGCACTCACGCAGTCCCAGAACCGGAATCCCCGCTCAACTTCGCCCTTCGGGTTCTTAACACCAGGGAAGGTCTCTTCGCAAATTTCCAGCGCAAGCTGCTTCGCCTCGCGTACTCCTTCCGCGTTTGCGTCCCGAACACATTGCCGATTGTTGATGTGCGTAAGCGCATCCAGATAGACTTTGGCTAGGATACCGAATCCTGTATTCACGTCGGTCTGGAAGGGCAATGAGAGCGCGATATCCAACAGATCGTCGCGAGCACGCTTGGCGTCTCCGCGGAGAAGCATGTTTAGGGATGTCACCTCCAGCAGCGTTCGAAGGGCGCGCGTGAGCGACTTAACGAAGGAGTTGAACACTAGCAGTTCCCGTGACAGAGGCGCGGACCAGGGCTGTGGCTAAAGTTGTAATCAGTTAGCCGTGTAATGTGACAATAATGCGGAATGAACGGAGCGGAGAAGACGGGACCGAGGATAAAAATACACAATCAATTGCAAGAAAAAGTAAAAGAATCCCAAGGAAACGGTCGCGACGTTATCAGATGAAACCGGATGTCGGATGTATCTTACCTTGAAATTTAATGGCACGATGCTCAGAACGCGCATCACCAATAGCATACACTGTTTCTCGTCGTCTACACAAATGGTCAGATGCAGCCACAAATGGAATCCTGCCTAGCTTACCGGTGCCGAAACTAGGTCCGCCACTGAAAGCCCTGTTGGACCAGAGATGTCCGTGCATGACTCCCGCCCTGACGAGCTCCAAGAATAAATACAGTGGATCCTGGAACTTATCGTTTACGCGGGCCTGTTTGATAGCGGTATACATTGCTCGGGCGAGTGGACTGTGCATATGGGAGTTCAAAAGGAAACTTCATTTCCAAAACCAGCCGGCAAAAAAAAGTAGTAGTAAAAGCGAACGGAAGAAAAATCAGTCTCATGTACTTCTAGAATGTGGTTGCTACTGACCCACGCAATTCAAGGAAGCGCCAGATAACGTTGGCGACGCATTCGTCCTTTTTCTCAAGAGGAGCATGGTCCTGATTGTGGGGGGCCTTGTCCGTCTTGTCCTTCTTGGACCGGGTCCGAGCCGCAAGCTTTTCGGAGGCAGTCGCACCGAGGCAGAGGGCGAAGTCGATAGTCGCGGACTGTGAGAGAGGTTGTCAATTCAGCACACGACCTAGCGAAGCAGAAATGATAGAGCTCACGTTTTGGCGGCGCAGTTCTTCTTCGACTATTGAGTACGGCACAAGCCAGCCTGCAACGCGCTCCGCGAGTTGCGCCGTCTGCGCCGAGTTATGGTTGATAGACTTCTGTCCGTGATTATTCGGTCCCTGAGGACCCGTCGGTGGATCGAACCAAAAGCAGCCGGAGATACGCCGACTATTCCATAGATGATGTGATACATTGCTTAGTAGTGCAATTGCTGTCGCACGTGGACCCGTCTGTCCATCCGTTACAACCTCTTTTACGAACCGCCGGTATTCCGTGGTCTCACCATTGTCGAGAGGCGGTGGTTCAAGAATTTGACCAGACGTCCACCAAACCAAAGGGTGCGGGCTTAGCAGGCCGCGCGAAAGATAAAAGTACACTTCATCGGGAAGACGGTTAGTGAAGATTTCATGCAGGTCCTGCGGGACATCCGCGGTAGTGGGGTGATGTTGTGGGTGAGAGGGATGGTGAGAGGGATGACTACCGGAGGGAGGTACATTGATGGCAAGAGGAAGGGGCTGTACAGTTCCTTCAGAAGATAAAATTAGGGAGTATTTGACCATACTACGGGTTCGGGCAAAGTGTTCATGATACCCAAGCATTTTGACGGCAGGGTGCTCCGCGAATGCGCTGACAGCAGCATGTCCCGATTTGTAGTGCCTAACCATGTCCGCAGTCGGTTTAAGCGTGTACTCATTGGAAGTGGGCGGGAATGATGGGCTGTGTTCACATCCGACCAGGATGCCTGTGTCAAGAAATTGGTCTTCCGTGAGTTGAAGGTCGGAGAGGAATGCGCGTTTTGATGTGAAGGTGAAAGTAGGAGAGGAAGACGAAAGGTCCACACTGGTGATAAGTTTGTCTACACCTGGGTAGAGTAGCGTATCTGTTGGGCCAAAAATCGCGTGTATATAGGATTTAGGGTGTCGTTGAAGGTAAATAAGCTGCCATGACAAGCAAGAACGACCGCGAATGCAACACGAATTAAATAAACAAATACCATTTTAGACCGAGTAAGACGTAAAATAAAGAGCATACCACATACCTGAGCCCAGCTGACATACGGTGCAACAAGATACTCAACGTTACGATGTCTGAAAATGCGCAAAATCATCCTCCAAATGTCCCACTGAACAACGTTTGCGCGTCCTTCAAATAGTTTCGTCGCGGCATCCTCCTGGCCATGCTCGTACTTTCCCCAGGCAGCCTGTCGATCGCGCATTGATTCAGCATATTCTTGCTGTAGTTGCGGTCTCATTTTCTTGTTAGGAATAAGCCCGGGGAAAACGAAGACGGGTTTGATGCGTAGTTTTTCGAGGACACGCAGGTCGGATTCAATGCGTTGTACAAGGGCGAGAGGAGGTCCACCGGTAGCGGCCAGAAGTGCCTCCCTGGTAGGCGGGAAGTCGATAAGGAGGTGCAAATAATGGGAGGCATCAATTCCGAGGCGGGAATCCGAAAGCACAGACAGAGGTAGCGTCTGCAGATGCTTGCGCTCCGACAGGTAACCTAACGAAAACGAAAAGTCGTCAGAGCGAAATTGAAGCGCAAAATGCTATATACACACCGTCCAAATGCTTGATAGGCATAGTGCGACGTATTCGATGTGGTGAATGTCGAGACTCGTGCTGAACGTGCTCGTCGTGCTCTGTCGTTGCCAACCTGCGTGCCAGTGCTTCCTTGCATTATGTAATCAGGTTGATTGACGCCGACGGGTCGTCCGTCGATCACGACGGACTCTGCTTTCTGATCTCATGCGAGCTTTATTGGCGAATATCTCCCGGACTTTGGCTGGAATTGCTTATGGCTACGGTACTACAGTATCATGAGAGCTCCCGCAAGTCGACGATGCTTGGTCTCTCACTGGAGTGCGGTTTCATACGTGGTCTGGGAGTCGGTTCATTATTTATAATACCGACTCGGATATCGGCAGCTTGGCGAGGGACTATCTCGCCCCGACCTGGACGTCTCTTCCATGGCCTCCACCATGCTTACCATAGAGCATAGACATTTCTCCGGCCCATCATTGGATAATTACCTTCAATTATGGGGCAGGCGCCGACATCATCGAGCAATGATGAAACTGACACACAAGACGAGGCCCATGCGACGGCCAAGACATCTCTAGCACTCCTCTCGTACACACAGCATAATTCTCACCTCTGCTCCGGTTTTCTTCAATCAACTTCTTGTTGATACATCACTTTTATCTACGCACTTTCCCAGGATCCTTTGCTATCTTGCTTTCGCTCTGCATGACAGCCTGGACAGTTGGCTGTTGCAGCCGGTGATACCGATAAATCTCCAAGAACGGACTTTTATAGAACAAATGCTATACATCTTTCAACATTCATCAGCTGCCATTCTAACACTCTAACGCGCTTGTCATACTGTCAGAACAAACTATACTATCGAATCCCAAATCAGCCCCTGTATGCTTAGCGTTATAGCTTCTACTGTTACTTCGGGCTATAACTATAACGTAAGATGCTTCATTTATCGGTCATAAACATATACCATCCCCATTTCGAAATGTTACAACGCGCAATCTTTGAACTTAATACTTCTGGTCCTCCTAATGTGCTCAACGTTAGTTTCCAATCTTTCCTCTTCTAGAAGGGCTTACGCTTATTTCCGCAGGTATCAAACGTAAGGACAGGGTCGAATGCTGCGCTTTGAATGAAGCCGGTATGATTGTATCCAATTTTGAATGTCAAACGGTACTCCACGCGGTCTACATCGAACTCTAGATATTTAACGTACGAAAGAGAAACTCCGGCGTTTTAATGTTCTCGGAAACCTCGTACTCATAGTCTGGGAAGCCACAAAAGCCAAGATCCCCCGCACGCCTGGACTGTCCTACATGCAACACAGACTTCCTACACACGATAAAGACGGATACTCAGCCGACCAACGGATACATTCCTTCCATATTGTATCAACTAGGTCTCCGCGTTCGTAGCATGCTCCTCAGGATTCCCCACAATGGTGTTTACACACACGTGAGTCGTTAATATTCGCGCGCGTTCCCTAAACACTGTATATTCATGTGAACGTATGAGCATTGCTACTCACGAATACTAAAAATATCCGCCATCCTGGTGTTTACTCGTTTCAAAATACCCCCGCTTCAATTTGCAAGCCCTTAACTGTACGCAGAAGTACATACAGTGCGTTCCTTTCCCCTGTCATTTCTACTTGCGAATTCGTAAATCGCCTATGAGGTCTGCATACGACCTGTACCTTATGTGTGATCCCTGATACAATTCAAAGAGAGGTCACTGCAGTATTTACCCGCAAGAGCCCGGCTCGGCTGGACGTTTCCGAGAACACAGCTGGAAAAAAATGCAAGACTGACAGCAATTGCCACAGTGTGATGGAAATTGAGAGTTTGGAGAGCATCCGCGATGTGGATTGAATTGGCTAACGTTACCAGCGCTCAGGGCGCTGATTTCGAGAGTTTAGTCAATTGGGTGGGTGCAATTGTTCCCAATGTATAAACATTTGTCCATCCGCTAATTTCTAGAGGCGACTTTGGCTTTATTGAATCCGAAATGCGGTGGGACACAACTCAAACGGAACTTGGAACTGCAGTCAGACAGAAATCAGCCCGATTGCTTGCACACGTGCCTAGTGTCTCCCACCGTGGGTTTGGGAACCATGGTGATTGCGACCAATAGGAGTGCAAAGTATCCCGGAGAGCACGAAGTCTACGTAAGAAATCCAAGATTGCTGCCAGTGAGAGTGACTTTAATAATACGAGCCACTGGCGACGTGGCTCGATCTACTAAAAATCTCTGTTGCCACGACCCCCAGAAACTAACCGGATGGAGGAGGCACTCTTGCGGTAGCGCCCGGGTACAGCGTACTGCGCGTCGCTCATAGCGGAAGGAAAACCACGCATCCTGAGCGCTTCGGTGGTGTAGTACATGCGTCCTATAGCCTGCTGGCAGGACCACAAGATAAGCTAGATCTATCGCAAGTCCAAAGGCCGGTCCAGGAATCGGAGAGACCGTGCCCCGGAAGTGCCAAGATACAGTGCAGAAAACGATGCAAATGATAAGCCACCAGCCAAGCTCATCTCGTTCCGTGCAGAAAGCAGGCGGCGACTCGGACTGCTTGTCTGCAGACCGGGCCGCTGGACGCGTCCGATGTCACGGTGGTGGCCACGCGCTTGTTTGGGTCACGGGACAGAGTGGGGTCGAACTCAAGCACTCATCCAATGGCATGTTCAAGTTCAGATTCACATGTGCACAACCGTCCAGGATAGCGTTAAAATCGTCAAGGATAGCCAAGGCGCAAAATCGGAACGGAATACAAGGACTCGACGAGAAAGCAAGCTGCCAGCGGGCTACTTACTTGACCTGTTTGCGCCCGTTATAATCGTGTACTTCATATTGTATGTGCCATTTTTTTTCGATGTGTTTGGCACTCCAATATTAAATTATTCCTAAACGGCAAGACATGCCTGGTATTGGAGTGCTGTTCAAATAGGAGGTGCGCGAACGAACCTATCCTATCACCCTTTAAGCCTAACAGAAGCGACCTATCACAGTTAAGTACTTGATCTTGGCGGAAAGAAGGTCCTACATTGGAGGTACGTCTACAATGTTTGGAAAATCAATGAGATCGACTGTTTTAACTTTGCACTGGCAGCGCTCTATGTTTTCACCACTGGATGTCTCTTCCTCCTTATGATCGGGCTGCACTTATCCATTGTTTTCTCACGATACCGACGTGGAGCGCAAGAAATCCCAATATCATCAAACCCGGATGTGTCCCTTCTAATAGAGCCTTATGAATGTGTGAGCGTGCTCGGCGAACTGCGCGTCTGTACAAAAAGCGGAGCGCCTTGCGAAGGGAAGTGGAAGTCCCCGAGGACCCATCACTGTTCCACTTGCGGTATATGTCGTCCCGGCCTAGATCACCACTGTCCCTGGGTACGTTAAATGCCGCCTCTCAGCGATATTTGGGATACAATTGGACTTCTTCCATTATTTGTCTTGGATTTAGGTTGGCACCTGCGTAACCCACTCGTTCCTCCCTAGCTTTCTTTTACTTCTCGCTCTCCCACCCATTCTTATGACTCTCTGCATATTCCCAATCACCACTATTCTCCGTGATCGCGCAATTCAAGCTCTTCTCGTCTCCCTCGAGACGCGGTGGATCAAGGACAAATGGTGGGACAAGTGGTACTCGTGGTGTTTGGTGGGTGGTCCACCAGGAAGGTGGATAGTCGGAACTGTTTTGGGATTGCGGGAGTTGCGGAAAAACGATATGATGTCTGGGAGTGACGAAGAAATTGGATCTGCTGTAAGAAGACCGGGGATTAATCTGCTTCTTACCGTACTTCTTGCTGCCCTTCTATCTATTTTTGCCTGTGTGAGTGATGACACCTTATTCTCTCTCACCTAACGTCTACTAAATGCGTGCTTGTTCTTAGATGATGTACACCGTCACAATACGGAACATTTTGCAGGGCCGGACGACCGTGGAGTCTTACTATGCTACAACCAAACCCGGCGGAAATAATAGATACTCTCGTTATCTTTGTGTACCTTCATCTTCCGAAGGAGGGCGCATGGTATACGAGGTACTGCCCGACGAGAACTTATATGACCTTGGGTGGAGAGAAAATTTGAAAATATTCGCCCAAAGCGTTTTCCGCGGCGATGGAAGGTAACCACTATCTTCACCACATGCAGACCAATCTAATTTTCCCATGCCTAGGAATGACCCATTCATATGGCCAAAAATCAATCCGGAAGTTTTGAGACGATGCCGAGATATTCAAAAACGCCAAAGCTAATATTAAACCCATAAGTATGCCGACATCCTCCTTTTTTGAAAACAGAAGTGGAGATCCCTAATGGAATTTGTTTTTGTATCGCAGTGTATTTTTATGTATATCGGTGCTGTAATGCAAGGATATCACGGAGCGGTGCCTAATTGAAGACGACTCAGTACAATATACTCCTTGCACAAGTGTAGCAAGGCTAGGGAATCAGGCTAACCTTTATTCCCACAGCCGACGGAAGGCCAATTGCCAGCAGTTTCGCCGCTCAAGCAAGCCCCGTTGAAGAGGCTGCTGCCGTCTGAGCCGGACCACTCGCTGCATGATATTTCCTGGTACGAGCCCGTGAGTGCCTCGTGGCCTGAAAGGAGGTGAGTAATAATCTTATGAGCTGACGCCAGCCTACACATACCCGAGGGGAAGAATGCTGCCGATGCACCGGTGTCTTCACACAAGTCAAAGCTTCAACGTGGCGTGGCGTGAGTTCGTTTGGCTAAAAGTGGTTCTGGAGAAGACTTACTGGACGCCAGCTCCATGCTCATTCGTCGGGTCAGATGTCGTTTGGCCGCACCATTCCTCATTGCCAGATATCGGGCAGAGGTCAGTGACCTTCACAACCACGGTGTGGAAGGGTCCCGTAAACGAAGGCGAAAAAGGATCTTCTGTCGCTGTTACGGCAAAACATCGACCACAAGCGTCCCCTGCACCTGAGCCAGGCGCGGAACCAAAAGAAAGTTGATTCATGGCCGCGGTAAATCCACTTGCGCTTATTCCGCATGCTGCACATTTCATTAGGACCCTGCCCTACACGCCTTTGCCTGCGGATGAGGCTCACCTGGGCTACCACAGCCCGTGTACATCGTGAACGACGCTGTGCCCGAAGGGTTTTGGACATAGCCTCCAGTTGCGCGACGATCGATTTTGACGGCGCAAACAGCCGTTAAAAGACAAGAAATTGAGAGGAATGCGGAAGTATTGAGCTTCATGCCGGGATTCGGTATGGATTCGTTTCCGGATGAAGTCCGTTTGTTCTTATATACAATCAACTCGGAAAAAATAAGTATGTATTTTCGGTCTTTTTAAAGGCATGTGGAACTGTGCGAGAAAGTCTGGACCAGGTGTTGCCAAAGTAATTGATCCGCGAAACGAAACCTATTGGAAAGCTTAGGAATAACGAAGAAAATTGTAGTCAATTTCCGACAAATGCCCGGTACTCCTGGGAGCTACTGAGAGCGATGGGAGAATATACTATCTACGGACTGGTAAGAAAGTAAACATGGCGATTGTGACGTTGCAGCCGCCAGCAGCTGAACCACAGGTGATACACATGTGAGTAAGTTGAGTTACACTACATGCCTCGGAGTTGCCTCAAGGATACGGACATGGACGAGTCCTCTCACAACAGCTAGTCAAGGAGCTCCGTCTTGTCTGCGTTGAGAATAAAAATAGCGAAGAACCGTATCATCTCCAAGAAGCCCTCTGCTTTCACGGCTGGGTGAATTAGATAAAAGTTCGAAGTTAGACCAGTTTCCCGTAACGTAAATGATATGGCTAGACTTCGCACCTTCATTAACGGTGTGAGCACCGTTGTAGCTATCGGATGCGCCCAGGTGACCATATCGGAATATATGCTTCGTTAAGTTCCAATAGTGCCTTGTATCTGCGTATAATGAACTCAGTTAAGGCCGGCGTTTCTCCCAAAAGATTAAACAAGCAAACCGGTGTTCCCTATTCGTATAGACGATCAGCTGAATCTGCGGCAAAACTCTACGATTACCCACCAAGGCTTAATCCGGGGGCAACAAAAGTTATCCCATCCGATATATCACTTCTTTTATTTGTCGAAAATGTGAAAAGGATAGTTCCAGAAAGAAGCTGCCATGGACCACTTCCGGTCGTCGGAGTGACAGGTGCAGGGTTCAGACCAGTTCCGTATGCATCTGTGAGTGTGAGGCGTCCAGCGGCAGAAGTTTGGGCGTCTGCTAATGGTGCCTCGTCCGCGAAAGCACTGATAGTCAAGTTGAAACTCTCTGCAATCGGAGTAACTATACTCGTAAATTTATCTTTCAATTCGGCGACTGAGCTACAATGTAGAAAATCAATATGCCTGGAAAGTCCGGTCGAGACGTGAGGCTGACCTGTAGTCAGCAATGCGGTGGTTGACAATCGCAAACGCTTGCTCTGGTAGGGCGTTGCTTTTCACTCCTCCACCTACTATATCAACGGCCTGAGTTGTTCCTGTCGACGCCTTGAAAACCGGGAAGGTACTATCGAGTTCCTTTTCAAGTCTTGCAAGTGCTTTGTCACTCTTACGCGAAGCTTTGAGCAACTTTTTAAGTGATGTCGGTAAGGAGGGCGAGTGTTCCGCGAGGCACTGCATTTGCTTGTAGTAGGTCCCGTCGCGTCTGAGGGCACTGGGATGAGGGTTTGCTTCGAGTTCCGTGATTAGACGCGAAAGCATTCCGATGCTCTGCAAATGTAACGACCAGGAATGCAATTAGCACCTGAGTGGATATGTAAATGTTTGAACACAGTACAGTATGTGCAGGCGGGACACTGGAGTGACCACCCGGCGTAGACACGAGCATGCGTACATCGAGCTTGCCCTTCTCTGCGACGGCCGGTCTAACGACTGTCGCGCCAAACTGATCAGAATATCCTCCTGGTGATGGATAAGTGCGCATATAGACACATTTTTAAAAGTAGATTGAGCTTGTTCTCACCTCCCTCGTCGACGAGCACGGAAAATGCGTTTACTCCATATTCTTTCAAAAGATGATCTCTGATGGCGGTCGCACCCTAGGTGCAATCTCAATAGCTGACCTCCTTGCAGGTGGATAGGATTAGACTTGCATAAACACCACCTCTTTCTTCATCAATTCCATATGCGAGCACTATACTCCTCTCTGGCTTAAAATTATTGGCGAGAAGTGTTTCGACCGCTACCCTGTGGAACATCGAGGTTCCTGAGTCTGAGGCCCTCATTTAAGAGCCACTTCCCGGTTGCTACTCACATACTAGCGATCAGGCCTGATTTGTCGTCACAGCTGCCTCTCCCCCATATATAAGTTCCTGTACAGTTTGTAATTAAGTACAGCTCGGACGAGAGCACGGAGAAGATCTTTTACCGTCGAACAAGCCTGAAAACGGGGGTTGTATCCATTGCGAAGCAGTTTCTGGCTCGACAGGAACGACATCTAAGCTCAATTATGAAGCGACGGTAAAGGATTAGAGCAATTGAGTATTATTAAAAACCTTGGTGACCCGTGAGCAAAATGGGTTTCAAAGACGTGTCAAGACCCTGCCAATGGAAAACGAGTGCGTAGGAGTTTACTCTTGTTACAGTCAAGTTCGCGTGTCTGCAACACGCTCAGCACAGGACCAAAACATAAATATTGTTTATAATCACAGACATTAACGGAAATCGCTTCTCCAAATATGCATGCAGTTGCTTAAAGACCTCCCAGTGCTGTGGGTCGGCGTCGGGAGATTTCTCCTCATCGTAGGTCTCCGTCCTGCATTTTGTTTGGTTTTAATTATTACTTGGCGAGGAAACATTAGTTATCTGAAGGAACGGAAATACGAACGGGAATCGGATTGCACCACCAAGTGACTCATATGCGTGCAGCCTGTACTCTTCCGTTGCGAACAGTGAGTCAAGGTTTTGGAAAAGGTGGTCGTGAACCTCTGACGGCCGAATGGAAGCAGCCTGCGGACAAGCGGGCTCTGCTTCATATACGGATGTGTACACCAAAATGTGTGAGCAAGCAGCCCCCAAATTTATGTCGAACGCCCAGAATAAAAAGCAGACGGAAAGCAGGAAAAATGCACTGATCAATCGGACGCTTGAGAAATGGGAGTTCTTGCGGTTCCTCCTGAGAAGCCCGTTTGAGCAAAGAGAACCTTCGTCCAGCACAGCTCCGGACTCCTTGACTGGCGAAATGCGACCCATCGGTAGAGAACGCTGTCGTCAAGCCTGAAAGGAACTTTGCGATAGCGTTGTAGCGGCCTGAGATTGCGTGCTCCAAGTTCGGCATGTCGATCGAGCTGAGTCTATTAGCGGTCGATCTCCAAACAAAGCTAAACAACGCGAAGGTGGGAAAGGAAAGACTCGAATAAATATGTTTTATCAGAAAGTTACATACGTAAAGCTAGCGACGAGAACATAACAAAGGAAAGCTAGGTAAGACAAAAACATGGGACGTAATGGTACACACGCTCACGCGCCCACTCGTGCTTGTCTCTTTGCAGTTCCAAGCGTGGTATTGTTAACCTAAAGAGAAGAAGCATAAGAAAGTTATAAACACGTCACAGAAGCTGGAAAGTGGAGCACTAGCCTTCGTTGCGAATCGTAGTGAGCACAAGCTCTCCCCCAGGTGAGCAGCAAGCGGTGAAAGATTAAGAACCATCTTCATTGCCACGTCTTTTTTCAGTAGCCTTAAGAGGATAATGCTTTAAAGATCACGTACCAGTGTCTTGGAGTTACCACTGAGTGAGTTTTGTAGCAGGTAAGTGAGCTGGACCGAAGACGTCATCAGTTTGGTTGTTATATATAAGTATATGAAAAAAACGGACCTTTGAGTTGCGATACGGTATATGCTTGTCCGCTTTATCACTTTTCTCTCCTAGCGCTGCTATCACATCCGCCAGCGCGCTTAGACTTTTATTGATATTTTGGGTCTCCTTAAGCCGATCTTTGTCGCTTCCCGCTCCGCTGCTGTTCAGGCGTTCGGAGCCGGCAAGATCGACGAGGTTTAGTGAGCCCTCGCACGACTCGCCGCTCACATTTACGCCAGAAATTCGGAGCGTGAAGACGGAGTGTGAACGCGATGATCGCTCGTTCATCAGGGTGGACGCAACCGTACGTCGTGATTGAGCAATAGACAGCAGCGAGCGCACTTGACTCGCAGACTTTAAGGGAACTGGCATCTCAACTATAAGCCCCAGTTCTCTAGTCAAAAGGTGGTGTCCTACCTACTACAACATCCGTCACCCTCGTGGAGTTCTTTTCGTGCTTGATCTCGTGCTTTTTCTTGTCAAATTCCCCCTTGCCGAGGAGGTCGTTAATGGTTTCGTTATACTAGACAATTGTCAGATGAAATAATATGTCGGTTCAAATCGCTCACAATCTCCAAAAATTGGCCCTCCAATTTGTACTCCCAGCCTTTATTCCTCATACTTTCAGCAACGTGGAAGACTTGCTCAACTGCACGTGGGATCATGCCCGCTGTTTCTTCATTCTAATACGGCCTGGTTCAGCAAAAAACCTTTGAAACCCTGAGGACACTTACCGATCCTCCCTCCATTGTGAACGACTAAACGAGAAAAATAAGTCAAGAGTTCGCAGACCAAAAACACGTGTGTTTTACCTTTCCGCTGCCTGTCTGTCCGTAAGCGAATATGCATACATTGTATCCGTCAGTGCAACTTTGAGCGAGCTGAGATACTTCCTCGAAAATATCCATTTGAGAGGAAGCTGGTTCAAAAACCTGGAATCCGTGCCGATTAGTACAGTACAGGAGTACGGAAAAGTCAACCCTTTTTTGCTCACGCGATCGAAGCTGAAGTTCCAGGTCTCCTTCCTCTCTTGACCGGTTGCACTTTCGCTACTTGAGCTTAATACGATTTCCTTGTGGTCCTCGTGATCTGGAAACTCGATTCTAGCCAAACACTCCTCCTGCAACTTTTTCTGTTCTTCAGTGCTAGATGCATCTAGATCGGAGAGTGAGGAACCCAAAGAATTCGCCATTTCTGGTGGAAGGTCGGAAGGAAGGAGGGGCCGCACGCGGCAGAATACGCGGATATTCCCTTTGAGCTCCTGTATGGTGTTGTGCAATCGGCGGCGTATCATTTCAGAGTCGAGCGCCTCCTCTTCAAGTTCATTCACTCTCTTGCGAGCATTTTCAAGTTCTAGACGAAGTTGCGAAGCATCGGCAACTTTGCAATCTAAGGTGGACTTAAGTGCCGAGAGCTGAGCTTCCAATGTACTGTTTTGAGCAGATAGCGTCAAGTGTGCTGTAGATTGGTGCGCGACAGTGGCTTTTAGCAATGTCACTGCAGCTTGCTCCCTTTCCAAGTCATCCTTCACATAGCGAAGATCCTCTTTCACTTCCCGCAGTTCGCGCTCCCGTTTCCGCAAAGACTCCTCGAGGTCGTCAAGTTCATGTGCATGCCGCCTTTTGAGATCTTCGATCTGCTCGGAAGCATTCATCAGCTCCCGCCGCTGAGTAACTTCCTGCGATCGTGCTTCAGCGAGCTCTTTTGAAAGGGCAAGCTGGTTCGCCCGCAAGTCATTGACTTTTGTGCGCTCCGCCTCCATTTCTGCTGCGACCCTGGATGCATCCTCAGCTCGTGCGCGATCGATACTTGATACCTTGTCTTGCAGAGCAAGAAATTGTTTGTTATCGACACCGGGACCTGCGGTGCGAGTGGGTCTTGGCGCGCCGCTGGAGACCACTCTCCCCGCAGGTGGACGACCACGGGCAGCCATAGACGAAGTGGAAGCAGCAGGGCGTAAGGACCCGATATTTCTTGGAGGCGCGCTGGTGGCCCGCGTCCTGGTCGGTACAGCAGAACCCATTGATTTAGACAGTGGCTGCATGCCTTCGCCGGTCCCTCGCGCATGTGGAAGGTTAGTTGCTGTCCTTGATGGCCTCAAAGGACCTCCCATTCCAGGTCGTTGGATGCCACCAGAGATTGCGGGTAGTTTGCGCGGTTGGTCCATGGCCTCAAGGTCGTCGTCGTCCTGCGCTTTGCGTTTGAGGGTATTTGTGCTGTTCGTCATCGCCGCCCTCATCCCACGCGTCGTAACGTTGCTCGTTGCGGCTGCTGTCACCAACGTCGATGTTGACGCTGTCAACGTCGGAAGGCCTGATGCTGTCGGTGCTGGTAGACGCGACATTGTGGACTGCCCGAGTTCGTGTTCGTTGCTGAAGCCGCCGGCGTGGCTCGGCAGAGCGCGTCAACGACATCACGTGATAATACCACGTGACGGCGTCTGCGCGTTATTCAACACGTAATAACCTTCCTTCACACGCCGGCATCGCGCCCGCGCAGACTGCACTACTGTGGTACTGACAGGAACGTACCATCAAGTACTGATGTCTGACGCGTCCGAACCACCGCGAAAATCCTTTGCTGAAATTGCACGTATAGTTGCACTCCAGCTTTCAAAACAAAGAGGCGTGCCTCTGCCAGTCCTCGGCGGCGATAGCAGAGGCCCGTTCCAAGTGCTCCCAAGGCTTTATCTGGGCGACTTCGCCGACGCATCTGATGAGGACGAACTCATGCGATTGCGAGTTACACATGTTTTGTCCGTTCTCGAGACGCCTCCCTCCTTTGATTTTAAAAGTGGCCATGGAACTACTCTGAAGAAGTTACATTTACCGTTGAGGGATAGCTTTGCGGTCAACATCTTCAGGCATTTTGATAACTCGACGAGCTTCATTCGCGAAGCCCTCGAAGAGCCTGACTCGGTCGTTCTGGTAGGTCGTCAGATATCTCGCTTAAGTAAAGCTACCGCGTTCATTTATATTTGCATAATGTGGTAGGTCCATTGCCTCCAAGGCATAAGCCGCAGTGCAACCATCGTCGCGGCCTATCTCCTCGCGTCACTTCCCGACTTCAACTCCGCCAACGACGTACTACGTTTCTTGAGAGAAAGGCGAAGTGTGGTATCCCCAAACTATGGTTTCGTGCGCCAATTGAACGAATATGCCATGATCTGTTCACTGAGACGCAGCGAGATTAAATCTACCCAAGATGCCAGCCTTCGTGCCGCACAGGAATTGGTGGAGGCTAAAGCTGCGGACAGCAATGATGTGATTGTACAGGCTGATACACTCCAATGTGGTACGGTTAGCTAGCATAACATGAGGATAGGGATCAGATGGGTCACGCAGACAAAATAATGGATGAGAATATAGCATGGACAGACCAAGGCAGAGCATTTAGAAATAGCGGAATCCGGGGGAATATATGCGTAACGCAAAGCAATATAGCACAGCATAGCGCGGGGAATCAAGGTGAAACAGTAAAAGAAGTCGTTGCAATCCTACCTCCCAGTCAACAGTGCTTCCCGCACCACGCTTCGTTCTGCAAGCATTGCAAGGATTTGCCAGCGTGGGTCCTCTGTATGGCGCTCCTTGAAGTGAACCTCATGGTCAAAGAATAGGCGTGTATCGCTGGTCCCTTCGGCCATGAGGCGAGCGGCAGCTGCAGATTGATACGGTAGGACGGCAGGGCGAACAGTGAGGAGGGTCTCGAAGGAGGACGTAGTAAGAAGGCGGGTCGTCGGCTGCATTGGAGCGTTGGCAAGCTGGATGGATGTGATGGCATGGGATGTTGACGTGAGCGCAAGTGCCTGGGAGATGAGTTGCTTTAACTTAGCCTAGTCCCCGAAAACGGTCAGTCCTGGACGATGTGTAGTTCGTAATGAATGCCATACCTCGCACGCTACCATCATGAGCGATGCTACGGTTTTTGTAGGAGGTGCAAGACTATGTTGCGCAGAAATAAGAGCGACTCTTTCGGAGATGTGTTGTAGAGTCGGAGCTCTCGTGAGAGAAGCGAGGTGCACAGGAAGATATGTCCCAGGCGGGTCTAACCAGTTTAATGTCATTATCTTCCATGGCTGAAGCTTCAGCACACACCTCTTCCTTCTGGTAAAAGCTGCACACCCCTTTCACGTGCAATTTCGTCAACTTCTGGTCTGATGTGTTTTTCCGAACCCCGGGCTGCTGCTTCGAATGCCTTGGCTCTCTCTCGCTCCTTTCGGCCCATACCCATCACCCACATTTTCAGCCGCGTCGAACGAACCGTAGCAGCATCCGCATCCGAATCAGGCAATGTCCGTCGTCTCTTTCGCGGCGGCTTCCCCGGAACGTCGGGAGGTGGTGTGGGAGGGGCATGGTGCAGTGATGAGCCAAGGACGGATATTATAAGCGAGTTATGCAATTGAACTGTCGATTCGCATCAGGGTTATACTGCCATTGAGAGGATGAAAGCAGACATACCGAGGTGAGGAGTGTCGACCGCTTCACGAACGAGCTCCTCGAATTCGACACGAGAGATTTTTCCCCCGAGAAACGAGCTCAAAGTGTCCCAATAATGCGCTGCTTTACCTCCCAAAGCAGAGTTGAGCTCTTCACGTACTGTTGGGGCCGGACTCGACATTGTACAGATGCGACGTTCACGGCACTTCAAGTTATGGTCGGTTCAAACAAAGACGCGGACGATCCTTGCTAAGTAGTGATTACGTACATGGCGCGTATGGCCACGCGCAGAGTAGTAAGGTCGCAACATATACTGAACACAAAGCAATCATACCGAGCTATGGACAACAGTCTGCAAGCAGACGGGCAGTCGATGATTACACAAGGGGCCAATTATAATTCAATGACTGACGCCCTGCTCGCACCATTGGACGTACTTCAGAAGCTCTCCCATACTCTCTTTCTCTCGCTCTCCCCTGCGCAAACGAAACCCCCGCCCCCACCGCCAATTGAAGCATTTATCGAAGCTGATACGGCTCTGGCGGCCGCCCTTCACCAAGCGCGTATACACCAGCTGAATCAGCGACGGATTGAGGCTCTCACTGCAGAGGTGTTGGGGCTCGAAGCACGTCTGCGTGAGGTGCGATCGGAGCTTGAGAAAGGACGAAGAGAACTCGAGGAGATCATCGAGGAGGGTGATGAGAGGATAGAGGCAGTTGGAAAAGCTAAGGAAGGTGTGTAGTTCAATTTCATTCCTCCCAATGACGTCTTGCCGATCAAAGTTTCTACCGTGTAGCCGCTTTGCCATACCCCGAATTACTTGCATATGCGCAGAGCTTAAGTGCCTTCACCTCCGCTCCGCCGAATATGCCGGATATAGCTATGCCCGGACAACCTCCCCCTCCACTGTTCTTCCCTCCATTCCCGAACGAAGAAAAGATGCGCCGAGGTCGACTTAACGTGGAGGCCCCGTTGGGATTACTCGGGGAAACTCACTCTGTCGGACGTCGTGAGTCAGAAATGTCGAATCTACTATATGTTTTCTCATTCCTGCCACTACCAGCTCCTACCATGTCTCCAGAAAAAATAGAGCCTATTGCCCCTTTGCACGGATATCCTTACAGACTTGACAATCAGCCACAGCAACAAGTGTTTGACTTGGACCTGGACCTTAATCCCGATTTCTAATAATTCTTGCCCTCTTAATCATATCCTAGCTTGCACAACCTGCCTTTAGCAATTTTCCCTACATCATCCACCGCCCTTTCCACCTCGCTACACCAGGCATCGCCGCAAACGTCCTGAGGTACAATACTTTCAAGCACGCAGTCTTCGCCTATAGCATGGAGTACCCCTTCCCTCCTTAGCTTCTCTTCCATCTCATCTTTGATTTCCGCTCGCGAACGCCCATTCACAAAGGTGATGTAAACGAGACCAGGATACCGTCGTTCGTATACGTTGTTCAAGAACGCCAGACGAGCTAGGACTTCGGGCCGAGTAGGCACGGATGCGTTCCCTCCGGACACCTGACCAGTCTGCCCTTGTTCCACCGCACTCATTGCACTAAGTCCATTCACCTCGCCGATACGCGGGTGTCCTCCGACGAACTCTGCCTTGGCGCTCCACCCCCACCCGTGCACAATCTTTAGTGCATGGTCAATAAGCTGAGTATAGCCCTTGGGCAGATCTGTTTGGTCGATATCGCACAGGTGGTGTCTGAACTCCGGGACAAGGACATTCAACAGTATAGGCGAGGCCTCAAAAAGAAGTGCGAGGGTGTGTGCGAGAGGGGAATCTGAGGAAGCGTGGACGTTTGGCGAACGAACGAAGTCAAGGAGATTCGGAAGTGGTGGAAGAAGCGATTGTCGTGATTCGGGCTGACTTGCACTGTCTGGACGGTCAGCATACGAACGCTTTACTAAATTGCAACATGTTTAGTGCTCACGTTTGATTGCTTAAACGAATTGGCCCCTCGACACTATCCGTTTCTGACATTCTTCGTTCCGAAAGAGACGAGCGTTGATGTGGGCTGATTGATGAAAGAAAATGAAAAAAAAAAAAAATTCGATGTCGCAAACTCCAGCGCTTCCGAAGCAAGTTGGGCGTCTTGTCAGATATCACGTGCCGGAATATCATCGGAGGGCCGTTATTCTCCGGCTCCTTTGCTGACTAGCATACTAGTACTTACAATAAAAATGTGGACGGATGAGATGATCGACTGCAACTATATATTTGAGTCAAGCAGCAGCCGGTATCGATCGTACCACTGCACGTAAGCTTGTTCTCTGATCCATCGCTCCTGTCCATGGCCGCTGCAGCGCCTTTCGTTCTCAAATGGGGAATAATCTCTACTGGAAAGATTGCCGGATGCTTTGTGCGGGTATGTCTTCACAATCGATATTGTGCATATAAGCGCCTAGTTTTGTTATCTAGGACTTGCTGATCGACCCGAAGACGTACCTCCCCTTTACTCCGCCACCTGGGAATCTATTTACCTAACAATGCTCACCTAACTGCATACAGCCGCGGGGTATCTGACCTCATACACAAGATCGTCGCCGTCGGCTCACGAAAAGTCGAAAGCGCTCAGGCCTTCATTAACAATGAGATTAACGACAGTTCTGTGAAGGCGTATGGATCATACGACGAACTCTTCGCCGACCAAGTGAGTCGCACCTGGCGAAAAGTATATACGGTGTCTGAAACACCTACAGAATGTCGATGCAGTTTATATAGGTACACCCCCTACCTGTATTCTCTGCTCATACGCGATAGCTGTTTACAATCTCTTTTCAGGAACCCCGCATACGCTGCACTACGCAAACTCGAAAGCTGCGCTCATTGCAGGCAAGCATGTGCTCTGCGAGAAGCCTGTCACCTTGAACGCAGCCGAGCTTCGCTCCCTTCTGGACATAGCCAAGGAGAAGAAGCGATTCTTCATGGAGGCGCTTTGGACTCGTTTCCAGCCGCTCGTGATTGAACTCAAGAAAGTTGCTGAGGAAGGCACGCTCGGCGATCCGGTCGTTTTGCATGCAGACTTGTCAGGAGATTTCGATATTGAAAGTATGTGTTTCATTTCTAACATTTAGAGATTGCATTAATGTCAGCGGGATCTGTAGACATACCCCAGACGCATCGTATTTTAGATCCTGCACTGGGTGGTGGTGCTCTTCTTGACCTGTAAGTAGTTGTACATTTAGAAAGAAGGTTGGCTCACGGGGTTCTGGATGGTTTTTAAGGGGTCCCTATCCCCTTGTATGGGTAAGCGATAGTCGCATCGGGCGCATTTTAGACGCTAAGGGATATATTCACAGGCTATCGCCGCTCTTTATGAGCACCCAAAGAACAAAAAGGCGTCGCCTTCAAATATCAGTGGCACAATGCTTAAAACGCCAATCACTGGCGTCGACAGTAGCACGTCCTTCTCGCTCACCTTTTCAGGAAATTTGCAAGCCCAGGCCGTGCTCACATGTAGCATAACTCTTCCGGCGACGAACCCCGGAGTTACGATTCGATACCGCAACGGCACGATCCTAATTGCTCCGCCCATTTATTCCCCTAGGGAATTTACTATCCAGTACTTCGACAAGCCAGGAAGCGGGAAAGTAGCACGTGAGGAGAAAAGGTTCTTCGAGTACACCGGAAATGGATGGCATTTCCAGGCGGACGAGGTGGCCAAATGCGTGAGAGACGGAAAACTGGAGAGTGCGTTGTGGGGACATGGTTCTTCCGTGTTAGAGATGGAAATTTTCGACGAAGTCCGTCGGCAGGGTGGTTATAAGTTTCCGACCGGCGTCGAGCAGGTAGTTTAACTGGTTTAATTAGTCACGGCCCATGTATATGTATACCCGTCTTATGTACACGCAAAGACGACATTTTTGATATAAAATAAAGGGTCCGACCAGGTTGTATATAGGTAAGGCGATGGCAGCAAAATATAGATTACATATGTGTCCAGTCAGATAGAACCAGAAGCCAAAGCAAGGTGTCGATATAGTACAGGTATGGGACATGGAAGCGCTGTCACATATAAAATTCAGGCTTGCGAGCGTTGATCCCGTACTCTGCGAGAGCAGCGCTTAGGTCTTCCATCGTAAGCGTCGTCCTCGTCTTGTCCTAAGCCGACAGGATTGCCTCAGCGCGCCGAACGAAGATGAAAGGATGTGACTCACACGGGATGTCTGGCCCAAGGGGGCTCGTCCACGCCCACTTGCTGAAGCGTTAGTGCGGATTCGCGCATGCTGGTAGGCATCGGCGGCAATGTCAGACACGAACTTCTGCGCTGCTAGCGCTAACAGGCGCTTTCTGCGACGCGCTATGGGAACAGTAATGCGAGAAGATGCATGTTGACTCACAAGCGTACGTCCTCAGTCTCAAACCCGACCCTCTGGAGGTAGTAATCCGTCACCTCGTTCGGGATCTGACAATGGACAATCGTATTCTTTACTTCAGCGAAAGATATGCTAGGTAGCTCACCAATGGCTCGTGGTCATCCAGCATTAGCATGAACTCGGCCAACGTACGGTCTTTGCGTGCTTGTTCCGCCGCTGAGCGTGATTGCTGAGGTTGCGCAGGCTGTGTCTGGCTCGAAGACGGCTGGCTTGCAGCAGGAGCGCTTGCCGTAGATGAGCCTGACGGTCCGGCGAGCGCTGTCTGTGTCGGTGTTTGGAAATGTGAGCTAGGTGCGACGGTCTGTGCCGCGGGCGTGGGCGTCTGCTGCTGGGTGATGTGCTGGTACTGTTGTTGTGCCTGCGACATTGGGTACTGGATGGGGTATGGTTGTTGGAATTGGAATTGAAAGGTGGATGTGTGGTTCTCTGATGGTGTTGTTGCTTGAGACATGGCGATAATATTGCTCAGAAAACCTCTATGTTCAAGTAGTCGTCGGCGTTGGATGAAGAGACGAGCGGCTTGCCTGGATAGGACTTCGACCTACCTATTATGGAAAGTTGGATTTTCATGTGCCCTATGTCACCAACTTGAAGTTGATCCTACTTACATTAGCGGCTATCAAAGCCGTGAGTATCAATATTAATGGAGGTAATTTTTTTAATTGCTTCTCTATATCTATCGTATTAATGTAAGAAGAGGTGTGTGTATTTGATGGTCTCCCTCACCACTGTCTCCCTACGTCCGAAGCAGAGCGTCGCAACAAAACCCGTGCCAACATTAATCACCGACATAAGGAGATGTACACTCTTCCAGAGATGTATCATATAGCAGACAGCATACGCCTCAAGGCCGCTTTATGTTTGCGGACCCGTCCGATTTTTTCTTCTTTTCCCATAGGTTATGTCTGGAAGACGGCATGAACCGGGCGTTGTTGGACATAATTAAATATAAATCGATCTTGTTTCTACATACCACCTCCCGCCCAGCCTAAGTTGTCCCTCCGTTCTCAAGATATTTTGAAATTTAATATAGATATGATGGCTTAAAGCAGCCTCTCCACCTCTCAAGCTTAAGGCCATCGAGAGTCGGATGGTAGACCCGCCCATCAACTTCTGTGCGTCCCCGAAATGGACATATCCGGAAACTGCCGAGAGATGAGGTCCATAAATTTTGAGCACGCTCACCTCGTCTCTTGCCTTTATGCTTGTACGAACTGGCGAACATTGGCGATGGTGAGTGTGGTGATCCTATACTCTTCTTCCTTGGTTTTGTCTTTGTATGATGTTTGAGGCATTTGGCTTTACGTGGGTTCCTCCACAGTGCAGATAACTATCTCAGCTACCTTCGGGCAGTCGGCTTTGGTCGGCATGCTCGCATTTTCTGATTCATTGTCCTGTTTCTTTTCACTCTCAAGACTTCGTAGCTCACCAATAAATTTGCTTTGTCCAGTGTACGGTGGAATACTTTCCATGTTCTGGATACGGTTGGAGGGGGGAATTGATGGATTTGGGTTATTAGCACTGGTTTGAAGAGTACTAGTGCCCCTCTGTATGTATGTTGCGCGTCCACGACCTATGAATGAACTCTGCTTTCAATGCAAGTTCGGACCAGGTCTGGCTTAGATGCTCCTGGAGGATTTGTCCTTGGGTCGTTATCGACTCCCGTGGGTGAGAATTCTTCGTGTGCAATTCGAAGACTGGAAGGCGTGCAGCTTTATGTGGCGCGCCGCAATAGGGAACTACAATTTATTCGTTCGGTTGACAAAAGATCACCTTGAGTGCGTTAGAATGGATTGGGTGCTGGGTCATCACTGTTTCGGTCAGTGAAGGACATATACAATTGGCAGTGCTTTTAAGCCTTTGACAACCATCATCAACTTCGCCAACCACGTTCCCTTTGTAGACCATTTCTTCCACTACATGATGGGCGCTAGCGAGGGCGAACCGTCAAAGACGACCACGCATAAGAATGACCGCAAGGTAGGCATGTCCTGCGCTGAGTGCAGGAGGTGAGACACAGCCCTGGTAAATCAGATGCTTTCGCAATCTTACAACGTTTATCTATCGCTAAGATCCAAACTAAAATGCGACCGTACATTTCCCTGTTCGGTGAGTGGACTCAGTAATCGTCAAACAACACGTTTGAAGTACGAGCAGGGTGTCGTAGGCTTGCGTCAGGAGAGGTTGTGCGAACATATGCCCGGACGGTACGCCTTATTTTGGTTGATGCTTTGTATGATGATGTTCTGAGCCGAGCGAATTCTACATACTAGGAATACTCGCTGCGACGAAAGGTAACAAGTGAGCATGCATCGCTCTTGTCCCGTCCCGTCTCCTTCTCAATTCTACTACCTTCATCTCAGAGTGCTTCAAACACAGAATGAAACACTTCTACAGACTGTTAGGCGTATGTCTGCACGGATTCGTGATCTCGAGGCCGCTCTGGGCAATACGCAAGCACAGGTTTCACCTCAGCCCCATCCATTGCTTCAGGACAGTGAAAGGCTGAAAGAGATGGATATGGGGCTTTATGATGATTCCGAGCTGCTTGACAAGGAGGATATCGAAGAGGCTTCTGAGCTTGTCGGGTCAATGTCCATAGGCGACCATGGACAAACACGTTTTCACGGACAGTCGTCAGCTTCTGAGGTACTGCCAGTGGCTCTCTCTCGCTTTTCGAGACATACCTGACCACGTTTGGATAGTTTCTGCAGACCCTGCTTCCAGTAGGCATTCAATGCACCTACAGATGCTTCATGGTTGGCACTAATATCTAACAAAAGGGCTCCAAAGATGATCCTGTCCTCACGCTTCACTCCGGGAATATGTACAAGATGGGCCTGCCGATACCCATTATCGACCTCATCAATGCCTTCCCGTTCAACTATGTTATACCGGACCCTGATACGAAGTCTACAATTCTCCGTTTCTTGCCTCATCACTCGAAGGCGCTTGCACTCACTCTTTCGTACTTTGAGAATGCGTCATGCTCGTAAGTTGGCCTTCCCCCAGTGTTTTCTACTCCGATACGCTTGATTCGAGTTGTTCCATTCAACAGTTATCAAGTTGTCCAGCAAGATCATTTTGTTGCTAGACTTTTGCGAGTTCTCAGACTGGTTTCGGAAGGCTTGTCGATAGGAGAGAGCCTTCATGCTCATGAGGTCGCTCTTATCTATCTTATACTTGCCATGGGCTCACATTTGAGCGAAGATGATAACGGCGAAGCTGCCGGAGAGAAATTCTACCACCTTGCGTGTGCGGCATTGTCACTAAATCCGATCATGAAGGAAGCAACTAGTACAACACTTCAGGCGCTCTTCGTCATGGTGCAATACTTCAACTGTATAGACAGTCCTAGTTGTGAGCGACGCTGGCTTGTGAGTGGTGTCATGTTCCGGTTGTCATATATAGTAAGCCAGTGCCCAGCTAGAACGCATTTTACCACTCTTACTCATAATGATGTCGTAGATTGGACTTCGTGGGTTTGATTTGGCTTGTTTGTACGAGCCTTCGCTGACGGGATTTCTCTAAAGAGCGCGACCCGGGTCTATGGAATTTGAGTCCAGAGGAGACACAGCGTCGACGTACAATTTTCTGGGAAATGTATACATGGGACGCGTGGCATGTGGGTGTTTATGACTTTTTGCACGTCCAAGGTCTTAGAAATCTTATGCTTTTGTGTAGAGCATCATACATGGCCGTCCTCCTTCCTTGAACATCAGGTATACAGACTGTCGTTTTCCTGAGGATAAATCCCCAGTCTATAATGAAAAGGGGGAAAAAGAAATGGGATGTAAGTCCGGTTGTTCTTCACGCATTCACGTTCCTGAGCCTATGAGTACCCTTTTCTCATCATTTCGCAGTTGAGTCATATAAGCATCGCTTTGCTGCTTTCATTTTGGCACCAGTCCTAGACCACGTCTTCGGAGTCCGGGAGCTCAATTACGGGTCATTACTTGAGATAGACCTTAAGTTGCGAAAGCTCCCCCCACCGTCTTGGTTACTCTCTCCGACGAGAGGAAAAGGTGAGCCCGTGGACGGTAGAGCATGGAATTCGAATTCAACGCGGGCAATGCAACAATATCACATTGTTTGTGCAAGGGAGTCAAGTGCGTGTTTTCCCGTTTCATGACTATGGAGCGCTCCATTGCTTATAACGCATTCGTAGCACTACTGTATATCCATCGTAGATACTTTGCTACAGCGATTAAACTGAATAGTTCGGATCCCCTCAAAACCAAGTACGGCGCATCTGTAATGGCCGCTTGCAGGAGCGCTTGTCTGTTACTCTCGAGTTTACGTAGTTTGTACGGCGTGTATCCGAACGTTGCGTCGAAGCAATCGTTCTTTTGGTCTGGCGCGTTTTCTGCTTGTGTGAGTAGTATTATAATATCGTTGACTCGTGTAAACTTATTCTTTTTTTTTTTAAGATCGTGCTCGGTTGCTTGGTTTTCAATAGTCCAGGTTGCAGCCTTGCAACTGATGCCTTGCGTGCCATTGATGATGGCGTGGAGCTGTATTCTATGCGCGTTTTTGAAGATTCCTCATCAAGTGTAGTAAGCCTTCGTGTTCAATGGCCCTTTCTTTCTCTCAAACTGTCTGACGTGACCCACAAGAAAATATTGTCGTCCATACGCGACAACGTGCGCAGGATGTTCGAGGGACACCACAGACATCATGAGCGCAAGGCGCATGACCCCCAGGCTAAACTAGATTGCTCGACTATGCGCGTTCTGGAGGGGCATTCGGTCTTGATCAACTTGAACGATGCGATTGTGAAGACTCCATCTTCCTCGGGATCAGACGGCTCTTCACCTTCTGCGCAATCAGACCCTCCTGATATACCTGTCAATCAAAGCTCGGCGGGGCACGGTCCTCGGATACATGGCGAGGGGAGTTGGCAGACCGGCAGTAGCGGTGAAAGTACAATGCGTCCACCAGAGTATGGAACGTTTGGCTTTTCTGGCATGCATAACGGGCCATTAAACCCACAAATGCGGCCCTCCGCTCACCTTGTGTCACAACCGTCGATTCATGGCTCACTGAACGCGGTTTTGAACGAACAATCCGTTGTTTCTGCCGTTGGTGATGCGCATATGGGAGAAGTGAATTCTATAAGTCCCGCAGTGGCGCGGGTAGGGGGTTTGGAGGGTACGCAGAATCTAGATACGGTTTACTCAATCCTTGGAGATTTTGGGACCGAACCAATGCCCATGGAGGACATCGCCATGCTCCCGTATGCTGGCCCGGGCGCCCAGGGCTGGAAACCGTTTGAAACGCCCGTCGTCCCAGGTCAGGCCGGACTCAGCAACGTACCCGGAGGCTCAGGCACCATACTTGACCAGGCGGGCTGGGAGAAATTCTTATACGAAATGGGAGTTGCAGACCCGGGTACAGTGGCAGGTATGACTACGTAGGGACTAGTTCACTCTCAAGGCGGCCAGTATTTGTTTTTGTATCTAGTGTATTATACCGGACGACCTAATGCTGTAAAGTCTTATTTATATGACTTGTGTATTACCTCAATCGAATGTTATTACTTTTTCTTCCTTTCCTTCCCTTTTCCCTTATCCTGTTCCCTATCTGTTTCCAATTTAATCAAGCCGTCTTCCAGCTTATCTACATCCATGGCAGCCTGCTGCTCGGCGAGATCGAGCGATTCAAGGAGTGCATCGATGTTCGGTGAGGCAATGAATCTACGATTTACTTCGCCTAGCACGCTGAGGCGTTTCTTTTCCATGTCGACATACATAGCATGTTGTAGGAAGGATGGTTGCGTTGCCGCAGTGATCTTTGCGTCGGGAATACATTAGTCAGGCGAGCGACTAGGTGAACAGTCGTTAACGAACGCACATCAAGGAGAATTCCATTTTCCAGGCGCATTCTGACTGCACCACTTTGGTGTATCTCCAGCCTGCCGATGACACCGTCAAGCGGTGCAGGTGGCGCATCCACTTTTTTCTCTGCGTCGAGTGCATGCGTACTCTCACCTGGTGCCGCCGGCTTCACATCCGGAGCGAAAGAGACTGCCTTTTTGGCCTTCTCTGACGCCTCCGGGGCCTTTCTTTTTTCACTTTTTGTTTCAGCATCGACCATCTCGACATCCCGTGCTTGCGGTGGCTGACGAGGCAGGAATGTAGGGAACGGTTCCGGGAATTGGAAGAAATATAGTTTTTCTTGTCGAACGTTTGTATCCTGAACAACCGTATATTTTAGGAGATATACGAATTAGCGAAATCATAGAGCACACCGTATCCAGTTCCTCTTCCTGAAGCGCGAAGTCGTTTATCAGGTCCTCCATCTCCTCTTCTTCTTCGCTCTCGGAGAGATCCAAAGCGTTGGCAAGGTCAACCTGATCTTCATCCGGCCCCAAATCCACATCCCGAGGTTCCGCTGAGGCGAGCAAGGACAGATAGATGACCGGAGTTTAGCCAAGACAATTGCAATATGAGGCTGGCTTACCTTTAACATTCCCTTTGTCCTTAGACACGTCCTCCTCCCGCTTTACAAGCGGTTTCTTTTTCTTCTTGCTCTGTGTTTTCTCCTTTCGTAGACTCTCCGGTGCCATCCAGTCCATGCGCCGTACGTCGTCAATGTCAACAATTTCCACGCCCTCGTCTGGGTCAGAGTATACATCGTCGTCTAACACCTTCTGTTCATTGTCGTGTGGATCGCGTTTTAAAGACGGCGCAGTTGACTTTGTGAGCCCTGCACCAAGAGAAGATGAAAATGCTGCACCCAGTGGTGCTAGCGGTGCGAAATTCGAGCGCGGGGCCGCCCGACGCGCCGAAGACCCTGCCATTGCGGGTCCGAGCGCGAAGGGTCCGCTCGCGACCATTTCGGGCGCGGCGCGAGGGGCACCTCCGCGTCCTTCTCCCCGTCCGCGCCCTCTACCACGTCCACGCCCCCGTCCATGAGCGCCATCCGGTGCGGTCACATCCGGTTTCGTTTCCTGCACGGTTTCGTCAGCCTGACACACCCGCATACAGCAAGCGGGAATTGCGCACCGGCTTCGCCTCCCTAAGCAGTAGTCAACATATTTGAGAGTGGATAGTCGTCGAGGACGTAAGAAGGTTCGACGTACTCCTTCTTTCTTCGGACGGGCAGCGTCGGCACGAACTTCATTTTCGCCGTTCCTTGGCGCGTTACATCGTCTTGCTTTTTGGCAAGGCTCCCGATAGCTTTCGGCTGCGAGCTATTGTGACCGGAGCCGGAGCCTGCTCCTGATCCCGAGCTAGACATTTCCGACACCAAGTATTCTGAGAGTAAGGGGATAAGCAAGTCGAGCGGGATCTCGAAAGTTGAAACGCGCCGGAGTAATTGAACAGCAGGCACTCCGAGGCTCTACAAGCGCCCAATTAGGAAGGGTCGATCACAACAAATTGCTGTGGTGATTTGAGTCGACTACGAACTTTTCAAACGTTATCATCGTTATCCTCTGCTCTCTTGCGTAAATAATATCGACCATGGCTGAGCCTGAGCACCTGGTAAGTTCTTGCTATTGTTGACTTCACTTGAATTTGCAGTCATGATTTCCTTTAAAGCGTGTAACCTACAATGGCGTCCATAACATTATACGAAATGCTGCCAAGAGTATCGCGCAGTGGAAGCCGGATTTACTCATTGCCATAGGTGAGCCACAGCCTCTGCACTTTTTCTTGAGGATGTAGTCAATTAAGAACCCGCTAGGTGGAGGGTCAGTTCTCGACTCTTCTATTTATCCGTCGAGCTGCAATGAATGAAGGTAAATGACGTGCATACAGAGGCTTTTTCCCGGCTCGCGTGCTGGTAAGCTCTAGCTTTGCCTAATTGTGCTATATGCAACTGGGACATCGATCGCATACAACGTGTAGCGCACTTTCCTTAAAGACCCCGAAACGAAAAGAAATATTCCGATCTACGCTATCGGTCTTTCGCTTTATGAGTCTCTACCTGGGACTACTGCTGAGCAGGTCGGGAATGAAGTGATCAGGACGCAATGGTTGTATGTACCCCGGTTTAGTTCATGAAAATGCTAGATCTAGCTATCGATACAGGGGCCCCGAGGGCGCGAAGGTTCTCCTTGGCCGACGTGCTTTGATTGTCGTGAGTAATCCGATGGGTCATCATATTCATGTACCATGATCTTGTAACAGGACGAAGTGGACGATTCTCGCAAAACTCTGCAGTAGGTCGTCTTAAAGTGACTCCGGAAAATCTATCTGATCCCTTCTGAGTTATGCTGTCAAGGAATTAAGAGCTGATGTTGAGAGGGAGCTCCTCGGCCTTCCTGAAGACCAGCGTGAAGCAGCTCGTACCCAGTTTGCGATTTTCGTCGTGCACAACAAACTGAAAGAGAAGGCGGAAAGTCTCCCCCCTGACCTGCCGTGAGTCCGATTTTATCTATTTCAATCTCTGTCTTCAACGCCTTTCCCAGATATTTTCCCGGAGAGGAAGTGCCCGATTATTGGTGAGAACATCGGCTATTGAAAATCCAGGAACAGAACCGCTGATTCACCCCGGATCCAAAAGGCTGGATTATCCTTGGGAAATGAAGTATGTTCCTTCGCACACGTCGAATAAGAAAGACGGCTGATGCTCTATCACGTAGCGATATCGAGGAGCATGATCGCCTAGCTGCTGAGGACAAGCTCAGAACAAAGGACAAAAAAGATTGATATACTTTTATTTGAGAACAGTCTATAGCCGTAATTGTAAATGTGAATAGCGAACATGCTTGATTTGTGTGTGTAGCAATATGTTGCATTGAGCTTCGGGGCTGTGAATGTCCGTGGAGGAGCGTGTTGCCGACGTCTGCTATTGGCTCAACCTCAAATCGGGATTTCCGCAAGCGAGTACTCTCACCCAGCACTCCTTTGCGTCCCCTTCAGAAACGTCCGCAGTCGACGGCGATACGCTAACTGGACGGGCCACGGAGTGATTCGGCGGTCCTTCGCAACGACCTTGAGCCTTTCATTGACAGTGCCGCCCTGTCAGGCTCAGCTACGCCTCCAAGTGGATCGTACCCGGTTTAGACGCCTATTTTTTCTGTGTTTCGGCCTCGTCACCAGTGAACTCCATCCACCATCTTCCCACTAGCGGATTTTCTGAAAAATTATGGCGGAAGAGGAGATCGAGTATGAGGGCCTGTCGTCCGATGCAGGTTATGCGGTTTGTCGATTCATTGAGTACCTTCTGTGTTAGTTGCTCATATTTTGCCTTTTTACGACAGGTCAACATGGTTGCTGGCGCTCTCGTATGTCTCCCATCCCACCGTGGTTCATCAGAGCTGCACAAATGCCTGACAAGTGTATTTTCTAGGCTGGCATCACAGAACATGCCGTTATGTTTCCAGTGGATAGCATCAAAGTACGTAGGGACTTTGACACGTCCCAGCTTGTAAGGCAACTCTTAACGGCAGACTTTTCTGTCCTTCTCAGACGCGAATGCAAGTCTTCGCGACTAATCAGGCGGCTATTTACTCGGGCGTTGGGAACGCCTTCTCCCGTATAGCCTCGACGGAAGGGTTGCGTGCATTATGGCGCGGTGTCAACTCCGTAATTCTGGGAGCTGGTCCGGCACACGCCGTGCACTTCGGGGTGTACGAGGCGATGAAGGAAATGACGGGCGGAAACAAAGGTGGAAACCAGTTTTTGTCGACATGTAAGTCCCATTCGTTTTGTAAATGGCCCAGTCTTGCTTAGCTGTCTCCTTAGCGATTGCCGGCGCTGCTGCAACTGTCTCGAGTGACGCACTAATGAATCCCTTCGATGGTACGTTTACTCTCTTGAAAATATCCTTTGACTTACATTTACCTATATGCAGTGGTAAAACAACGCATGCAAATGCATAACTCTGAATTCCGCTCGGTGTTTAGCTGCGCACGGACAGTCTTCCGCAATGAGGGTCTCGCTGCTTTCTACATATCATACCCGACAACGCTCACAATGACTGTGCCGTTTACCGCGGCTCAATTCACGGTATACGAATACGTGAAACGTGTATTAAATCCGCGGGGTGACTACTCGCCAGTATCACACATGATCTCGGGAGGACTCGCTGGGGGTGTCGCGGCTGGATTGACGACTCCGCTGGATGTCGCGAAGACGCTGCTACAAACCCGTGGGACATCGCAGGATGCAGAAATTCGAGGTGCACGCGGCATGATGGATGCGTTGAGGATCATCTATCGGCGAGACGGACTCAAAGGTTTCAGCAGAGGTTTGAGCCCACGCGTATTAACACACATGCCGAGCAACGCGCTTTGCTGGCTTTCTTATGAATTTTTCAGTAAGCAGCACAAGTCATCCTCCACTTTGACCCGTGTTATACTGACTCGATGCGATAACTACAGAGGCAGCAATACGGGAATGACCTTGATCGTGTTTTAGAATTTATTTAACTCGTAACTCACCACATTTTTGAGCGGACTTGACCTGCCGCAAATCGACCTATTGAGCATGCACGCTTCGACAGCTACCTATATGTTTTGCTATCTTACTTGAGGTTATAATTCGACGAGTTGGAGATTCATTACTAGTGCAGTCGCAGTCAATGTATCAGAGCTTGGGGTGTGCACTGAAACTGTTAATGAGTTGTGCAGTGATCCAAGGAGTTTGTTACGCTGCCAATCACGGGGGCGAAGAGTTAATCTAGCCGATGGTCACGTGACCGATTGAGACGACTCTAAATACAATGCTTAACTCTACCGTGACGGTCGCGCTCAGTACAAGTCGACCAAAAGCAACGGAAGGATGAGCACCCGCTCGCGAAAACTAAATGCTCTTGAGCAGAAGATTCATCAGGCGGTTCTCGCCGCGACGGATATGGTTCCGCACCATTTCTTTTGTTCCGGGAAGGACGAATCTGACATATTTTGAAGACTGTCTCGCAAAAACAGATTGATGCTGTCGAGTCTGACGCGACCAAGCGTGTTGAAGCCATCAACTTCCTACTTGGAACGGTAAGCCAACCAGTAACTGGTGGTTTAAGCGTGTTTATGGACGTCATTCTCTGTTTCGATATCATTAGGGACTGCTTCGTATTCGGACGGACACGAAAGGGGGCATATCTTACCGCGCTGTCGGAAAGAAGGAAGTGGAAGTGTAAGCTATTATATGACATTTTGATTGATATATGTTCAAATATTATAATTCACTATAGGAAGAAAGACCTGGCTGGCGAAGAAGTTTTAGTTCTAAACCATATCCAAGCAGCGGGAAATGAAGGTAACCGACCCGGTTCCATTTCGTTGGTCTACGCATGTCCTAAAGCGCAACCTTAGGGATATGGACTAAACATCTCAAGACGAAGACGGAACTTCACCAAACTGTTATTGACCGGTGCATAAAGTCACTTGTCCAGAAGCAGCTAATCAAGAGCATCAAAAACGTCAAAGTGAGCACCCGTGTATAATCCGGAGCGTATCGCATATTCACCGAACGAAGTACCCGACAAGAAAAATTTATATGCTTTTCCACCTTGAACCATCTTCCTCTATCACAGGGGGGCCGTGGTATACGGACAATGAGCTCGACACTGAATTTATAAAGCTTCTTATGAGCGCTTGCTTGAAGTTCATTCGTGAAAAGGTTCCAAAAACTCGCCTTTTGATGCACTTTCTACTCACAACCCTATGATGGAATTTACAGAGTTTTCCTAAGGCGAAGTCTGAAACCCAGGCTTTGTTCCCTATTTCAGCTGCACCTGCGTATCCTACGATACAGCAACTGCAAGCATTCCTTACAAAATCACGTATTACAGAAACACAGCTGTCGATGGAACATGTTGAAATGCTTCTAAATGTGCTTATAACGGACGGAGAGATTGAACGCGTAGTGACTTCTATCTGTGATTTGATGTTCTGACTAATCTGAGTTGTTATTACACAGCTACCTGCGTTCGGAGCTGCCTTGTGGGAAGCTAATTCGAGAGAAGATGAACACGACAGTGACGAAGACAGGCGGCGGAAACGGAAGAGGAAGGAAGCAGAAGAAAAGCGAGACAAAAAGCGCCGCCGAAAGACCGTTCAGTCGGATTCACAGTCAGGATCTGATGAGGATAGTGACGAAGAAATCAAAACAAAGAAAAAACGGACAAAATCTAAGCGTGTTAAAAGCGACAGCGACTCGAGTGGGGGAAGCGAGGCTGAAGACGACGGCTAGTGTTTTGCTTGCTTTCCTCGATGCTCTAAATGTTTTGAGTACTTACCAATAATCCGTACTCTATGCTTAGATAACAACCGCGGTACTAGAAGTATGGCTCTAGGTAACGATGAAGAGTACGGTGGAGCCTATGTCTATCGTGCCATCCGTCAGGAACGTGTTGCGCTGGGGTGGTCACAGGCACCCTGCGGACGTTGTCCTCAGTTCGAGTTCTGCAAGGACGGTGGTCCTGTGAACCCCCGACAATGCGAATACTACGGAGATTGGCTTAACCAGGCGGAAATATCATTGGAATGAACAACATGATAGATGGTGTATCAACTCTGTTATGACTCGAAATGTACACATTTAGCACTGTATCTTAGCAATCAAGGGACCATCCTTGCATCCGTCTTTTTAAGGGCAATGTACATTTGTCTTTCGGCGCCCTGTAGACCATATCATGTCTTAGTCTTGATGAGTCCAGCCATGAGGTCGAAGCTATTCCCATCTGGCTGTAGATCAATAAACCCGTCCTCGCGATACGAAATATAACTCCTGGTTTCCGGCATGGTGCGCAACAATCCGTGATCCGGGGTGATCCCGACGATCCGCACCATCGTATGAGGGTCGACAGTCGTCAGCTTCACCAATTGGTCACTAAAAAGAGATAGATTTGTCGGCTCAACATAGCATATATACAAAAGGGTAGTCAACACGTACGAATGAAGCCATCTTTGAAGATACAGCTCCATGAAAGGTTCGAACGAGCCTTTTGAGAGTATGAACTGCGACCACATACTGTCGAAGGTGGCCATTATCGTTGCTGCGGTACGCTCCATACTTAGCTCAGTTTCACTAAGTCCTGCAGGGATTAGTTGACAGAGTGATGTCAAAGGGGATGGGCTAAGGACGTTTAATCCGCACCCTGTTTATGCTTGTCAGCTTAAAGCCCCTTCGATAAGAGGGCACAGAGAACTCCCTAACCAACAACAATATCCACAGAACCTGCCATGAAGCTCGTGTTCACTAATATCCCACCAATCTTCTTAGTGCCGCCATGTTCCGTTATGGCATATATATCGTTTGGCCACTTAAGCCTGACTCCACTACCAAAGTTGCCAAGAACGCTGGGACTTCGGCATGCCTCGACAACTGCCAGACCAAATAGATATTGGATAAATACAAGTTTGGACGCAGGGAAGTGCGACAGTGGAAGTCGAAGCAGCAGGGAAAATTGTAAACAGCCTGGTGGGGAAAGCCAAGTATTCGTACCGCGACCACGACCGGATATTTGGTGCGTCGCCAATGAAAGTAAGGGAATGGGTAGATGTGAGAGTAGCTTCGGATTTCTAACCGGCGGGTAAATTTATCAGATTATAGTATACGGCCAGAGGTAAAAGGAGCACTTGCTTGTCGAGCATAGTTTGTGTACTCGTCACGACTTCACCATAAAGAAGAACTTCACCCATCTTTTGACGGTGTTCGGAAGGAAGATTTCTTTCCTCTTGCGCTGCAGCCAAGTCGGAGTAATATTGCGAGATATTGAAGGCAGGTGTATTGTCCGCGGGAGGAACGGACCCCCCGTTTAATACTACAACATGCCTGACCGTACTGTCCGTATCAGTGGGACCTGATTCTTGCAAAGAGCGGATGCGACTGGCGGCGTCAAAGGCATCTGAAGCCCTGTAAAGGTGAAAAACATCCGCATAATCCTTGAGAATAATCGGCTCCAGGTCGGATGTGCCTTTTGGGAAACTGGCTAACATGTCTGTTATGGTAGAGCCTAGATTGACTGTTGAGGTTAAAAGTTGAGGGAGGGGTCGCATGACCGATGTGTCATTGGAAAAGGGCAGCCTAAGACCCAATATTTCCAGAGATCCTCTTAGAAGTTTCCACCTTTTTTCCTCGAGCTGTTCAACGCAATTTACAAGGTCAGAGCGAGTGTTAGTTAACGCAGAGACAGCTGGCTCGAGTGTCAAGGGATATTCGGGGTGAATGGCCCATAGGACGGCAATTCCTTTTCCGACACGACATGATACTCCTGCAACTTTGCCCTTAGCGTCACCTTCAGTGTATTCGGCAAGAACCTCCGTTCCAGGAATGCTCTGGGCGTCTACGAACTCTCCTCCTCCATTGTAATACAGTCCATCCATTAACCCGCTTTCACCTAGAGCATCTGAGACAAGGAGCGAAACAGCTCTGGCGCCATCTTCGCTACCATATTGAAATCCGGGATAAACGCAACCACGGCCAATACCGGGAAAGAATTGCAACGGTCTGTCTCCAGAAACTTCCTGCACCGAGCCAACCTCCCATTCGATCTTGCGACACGCATAGTACGCCCCCGCGCAGAGCCCGAGAAATGCACCGCCATCGCGCACGAAAGACGATATCCGATGGTTTGATCGGGCTAAGGAGGACACATACGGAAGATCGCGGCCGCCAGGGAGCACAAGGAGCGCACAGCTATCAGACCACGGGTCGGACGCAATGGACTCTGGTGTAATTGTCTGAACCGTGTAATTGGGAAGCAGCAGTGTTTTGAGGGCACTCAGTGTGTAAGATAGCGATGTCTTCGACACTCCGGGTCCATTGTATACCAGAACATTCATGAGGGCGGAAAGAGCTTGAAGGCGTTAAAGCTGAGGAACAGACAATGTGATGATCCCCGACCGATCTACCCCCGATGATCGACGCGCAAGTACGCACGACCAGACTCGTGTCGTCCCTCGGAGTTCATATCCTTAGCCACCGCACACTCACCTTCAGATCCGGAAGCTCATGTCTTGAGATGAAATCTTCAGAAAGATTAACTTGCGCGACGCCTTCGAGCAAGCCACTCACCTTCAAGTTGGGCTCAAGTTCGCGTTGGTGTGGACTCCGTTTGCTCTTTGAACGTGCTCGTATGTCTCTGCTCGTCTTGGCTCTTTTACTCGTGTCCTTCGGATCACTAGTGCTGCGCTCAACAAATCGGATGATTTCCTACAAACTTACCAATGTCTTAAAGCCCTCTGAACCTTCCGACACAAACGAGTCGCCCTTTGGACCCGCCGACCATCAACTGGACATTACAGGTGGGCAACATGCAAATCCTATTGGGAAAGCGCCCAACAAACCATCTACGGGCTCCTTTGGACTGGTTGATTTCCCGTCCTTCGATAGCGGTTCCCTGACCGCAATACTACCAGTCACGAGATACTCCACGGATCGAATCCAACATATCATCGAAACCCTGGTATCAGAGCAATCGCATGTGTCTGCTATAGGAATTGTCTGCTCACTAGAAGCCCTTCCCAGCGTCGACGCAGCTCTTCGTGGAAGCCAGCTAGACGCTTTCTTGGATGTGTCCGTGTCAATCTGGCCAGAAGGACTAGGCGAAGGTGCTGCTGTGATAAAAGCCGCCGCCGAAGGAACAACCGAGTACATCCTGATCTTGGACTCCGACGGCCTTGAGAAACTGGATGAGGTCTCGCAGGAACACTTCTTGTCTCAGCCGTTTCTCTTAGACTTGCCCACGGGATACTGCGGAGGCCGCCTAACGGACGTCCCAAATCGTGCAGTGTGTATTCTTCCTCAATCCGGGTCGCAAACTGCATCGTTTCTTGTTCCGCCCTTTGTCCTCCCCACCTATCTTTTACGTGGCTTCAACTCAAGCGCTGGCCACGATACAGACTTCTGGAGCGATTTTGGGAGGACTTTCATACGTGCGGACGGCGCTGGCGCTTTTGTTCAGGAGACAGAGAAAAGTTCAGACATATCCTGGTGTCGAAAGCAATGCCAAAAAATGGGGCTCGTTCTAGATTATCAAGCACTCGATAATTGCCCAATGACGACAAGTAATGATACGGAGGCACTCGGTGATCGGCTTCCCGACTTGAATCGTTCTAGTTCCCTTGCTGTTATCTTACCGACGCTCGATGATTTAGGCCACTTTTCATCTGCGGTATGCAGATTTATTCAACAGGGCTACGAAGCACATGTCCTGATCTTGTCGTATGGTCCGCACCGAACTGTATCTCATGATAGTCCCTTTCCTTGGCTCCATGATCAGCTGATTTCTGGGGTGTGCGAAATCCCTTTCAGTGCTCTTCATGCCTCTCTAAATGACTACGCGAACGCGGAAGCAGCTGGATTCTGGCTTCAATCGGCCGCCAAGCCGATGTCTGTGGTTGTCTATGGCACTATTGGTACCCCACTCCCCTCCACGTCTGCGTTTGAAGTAGAGCTAGGAAAACAAAGTTTACTTGGAACGACTGTAATAAAAATTCCGCGGGACGAGTTACGCTTCTGTGATTGGATTGGCACACTATCCCTGACTGAGCTCAGAAGTGAGTATTACGTTATTATGCTCCAAAGCAACTCTGACAGGTTATCAGGGTGGCATATTCCAGATATCGAGGTTGCGGTAATCACAGATAGCAGGCCAAATTCTCTCATGCGTTTATTGGCATCCTTGAAAAGTGCTCGTTACTTCGGAGATTCAGTGAATATCAGACTAAATGTTGAACAAACCGCGGACATGTACACTCGACGGATCGTTGATGAATTTTCATGGGATTATGGAAATGTTTTCGTGCACCACCGTATAGTCCATGCGGGGCTTCTAACTGCCGTTGCGGAGTCTTGGTATCCTCACTCAAACGATTCTTACGGTATCATCCTCGAGGATGATGTGGAAGTGTCGCCATTGTTTTATGCATGGGTGAAGATGGGCCTTTTACGTTATCGGTGAGCGCAAAAGCATACTAATACAGGCTGTACTTACGATGTGCAGATATGGTCTACCGGAAAACCGTGTGGCTTCACTTTTTGGCATTAGCCTGTATCAACAAAAGCAGAATGAGCTACGGCCGGAGGGACGTAGACCGTTTGATGCTCAGCTACTGTTCGAATCCCATGGCTTGCTCCACTGGAACACGCCATATCTTTCACAGGTCCCGTGCAGCTGGGGGGCCGTATATTTTCCTGAGCACTGGCGCGAATTTCGCTCATACCTGACGGTCCGTTTCTCCGAAGTTTGGTTACCCATGCACGAGTCTGTCGTTCCGCACGTGCGCTCAAACAGATGGGCGAAGTCATGGAAACGATTCTTTATTGAAATTATCTTCCTGCGAGGCTATTTAATGCTTTATCCAAACTACGACGATTTCGTGTCGCTGTCTACTAACCATCTTGAAATGGGTTCGCACGTGAAGGAACAGCCAAGAAGCATTCATGACCGGAAGAAGGCGTTATTCACGCTTCCGCTTATGGTTCTCCCTAATGACAATGTGGATTTAGATAAGCTGCCGAGCACCGGGTTGCTCAATCTTCCAGGGGAGCAGTTGCCGGACTGGTCTGATCTTCCTGCACTAAATCTTCTGGGCGTTCTTTCGTCCGAACAGGAGCTGAAGGAACTCGGTGCGAATCGACAAAATGAAGTTATTGGATGTATGACTATGGGGAGCCAGGATTATCACCGACCTTTCGAAGCTGAGGAGCTATTCACATGTGGTGCGGAGGATGTTGGGAATGATGAAAAATAAATGACTTCAATGGCACAGGTGCTAATTTTGACATCTAGATACAAGTGTACGTTGCACAATAGAACGTTGCAGCTTTGCCTTCGAAGACACACGGGAGATAGTTGCGGATAGTTAGGTTGACACAACGAAAAGTTTGAAATAAGGACGTTATCATGAGGAAATAGAAGAGGGAGAAAAACCAGGAAAGAAATTGAACTGAAAGCGACCAGTAGCCTCTTAAAGGCTAATTTGCGAGCTGTCCAAGCCCAACGCGTGCAAAAGTATATTCACGTTGGTTATTTTCAGAGTCCGCTCGTCTTCGTCCTCCACATAACCCTTATTGACAGCAGCCACATTCTCGAGTATTTTTTCTCGCAACGTCGTGACAAGAAGTGCCTGATGCTGCTCATTATTCGCCTGCAGGGACAATGTTGCGAGGAACTTCCAAACAGGCTGATCAAGCAGGTCCGCCTCGAATGTGGATATTCCTGCGGGTGTTTTGAGCGAGGAAGTCCGTACTGAAGGGAAAAGTGAGAGGAGGTAGGGAGCAATCATGTGGAAGAGGTGTTCAAAGATGTTTTGCCTGTAAGCGTGTTAGACTCGTGCAAAAATATACGAGAGAACAATGACTCACCAGGATACGAGATCCTCCTCAGATGGCATGTCTTGTTGATCAGCGCCTACTATGAGATCCGATTTGATCACCTCTACGCGGCTCAAGAGAGCCGTAAGTAGAGATAGGCCAGGCTAATAGGTATTTAGCTCATGAACTGAAAAAGGTTAAGACTACGCTTACTCTCGATCGAACGACAACATCCATCTCACAGTGTTCCATAAGCAGACCAAGCATACCGCCGATAATCCTAAGACTTGCTCCTGCAATCACGGGCAGAATGCTTTGCAACACGGTTGATAAAAATAACTGTGTTTGCCGATCGACTTCGCTACGCTCAGGCGTTTCCTCCTGTAAATCAAGGATAGCGGCGTTCTTAACGATGTCGAGTTGAGAAAAGCAGGCGACAATCAGACAGATAAGAGTGAGCATCTGCTGTGAACTGAGGTGCCGTGTGAGGCGCGGGAGGAGCTTCTTGCCCTTTGCAGGCATTATAAGCGAGATAAATGGATGGGGGTCACTGGTCTCAAGAGGGACAAGAACTTGCAGACCATCCCAAAGCTTAGTCGTTTCTGTTTTGTAAGCTTGCTCCCTGAGGAACGGAAAGATGGTGTAAGGCGAAGGTCTCCGACATTTCAAAGTGCTCTTACCATTCATGCACCCTCGCTTCATTTTCAGACGGAGGCTGTTCGCGACGCAATTGCTCAACGTGCAGTAGAGTATCGTATAAGTTTTCCAGAATGACTAAGCATTCCTTGCGCGTGAGCGGGTCTTTGCGTATGACGGACGCTGACTAGCAATGCGCTCAGCATTCAAACGTTATTTTGTGAAGTATAGTCCTCACTCACGTTAGCGTGTGCCCCAAGGGCCTCGCGACCACGCTTGGCAGCCTCCCTCGCAGCTCCGGCAGCATGCTCCTTTGCATCTTCTTTCGAGATATGCCCGTGGGCATGAGACACAGGAGCGTCAGACTGGCCATTGGTATCAACCTGAAGAAGTTGACGAGGGGCAGCTTTGTAGCTTCGACCAGCTGTCTTTCCCAAAGCACCCTGAAGGCTGTGAATAGCTAAATGACGGATACATGAGTACGGTGATGTGGTGCTCAGCTTTCTGACCACGCACCATGTAGGCCTTTCTCCTTTTCTCGTTGTCTTGCATTATTCACAATTCTTTCTACTTGCGCCTCCATGCGCTGCATCGCGTTTGGTCGTCTGTTTCCCCCGCGTTGATTCAGACCGAGGCCGACACCTTCACCCGAGCCGAACTTCAGTACTCGCTCCTCGTTTGCATTGATACCCATCCGCGACCGCAGGAGTGAACCGTAAACTTGCGCGTAGAAGTCTTCGGTGTACGGATCGGAGGTTACGAGTTGCGAAACTTGGATACGCGTGATGAAGTCCTTGTCCGACTGAGTCATGAGATCGTTGTAGCGACTCTAATGAAATAACAATGCGTCAGTATCATCACGCAAATTTGATGCACAGGAATGACTGGGGGAGAAAAAGGAAACAAACCATGTGAGCTATCTTTTGGGCCTTTCTCCGTCTCCTGCCTTCCTGCTTTTCCGCCTCCATAATCTTGCGCATCGCCTCCGCACGAAGAGCTTCCTGATTTTTCGCATTCAATGCATTGAGGGGGATACCCTGACCATTCAGGTCGTTGATACCGATAGCACCCTGGCTAAACTCTTGCTGGGCAAGCTGAGCAAGCAGCCTCTGCTGCAGTTGAACATGCGCAATGTCCGCCGGGCTTGCTGCAAAAATATTAGGAACGTTCTCTCCGCGTGCTTTGCTAGCCATCTCATTCGCCATAGCTAGACGAAGCTGGTGCTGCAAGTGGTCCATAGGTGACTCCCGACGTCGTTCGAGACCCGCAGCGGCAAGCTGAGCCTGTCTGAGCTGATCGGCGGCGATCTGCTTCCTAAGATTGGCCTGGAAGTCGTCGACATTGTTAAGACGCTGTCTGCGCTCTAATTCTTGTTGGTCGATGTAATCTTCGAAGCGCTGTTGGGTGTTCGTCGTATTCGGGGGCAGATCTCGATCCGTGTTAACCATTTTATGAGGGATAGCATTCATCGGGTCAACGTGGGCATGATTACGAAGATCCATAGGCAGATGTCCCGCCTCCTTGCGATGGAAACGATTGGCTTCCTGGATGCGCATATTCTTGACCTCGTGAGCGAGCGCTTGTTGCTGTAAGATGTTTTCTGTCAATACGGGGGACATCTGGTAACCTGTCTGCGGTACACCCATATGCGCATTCGTTAGGGAAGAGGGAGACTGAGAATGCATTCGTGGCGGTTTCGCATACTGTTGCTGTTGAAGGAATAGCTGCTCTTGCAATTGAACCTCCCGAGCCCTTTGCGATGCTGCGCGCATCTCCGCTTCTACTTCTGCCAAGCTACGCATACCAGGTGCGCCATAATTAATCATCCCATCCTCCTGTACATGCTGCCCATGTGGCAAAGTTGCTCGAGCCTGCTGTGCGAGCGCTGGCGACTGTGTTTGTTGACGGAGGATACTTTGGACGGTAGGATGGGACCCAGATGCACTGGGAATTGACTGATGTCCGAGGGCAGAACCAGATCTCCGCCCGATGCTGCTTGACGTCCGGAGCACGGAGAAAGGAGACTTGTCATCCCAGACAGACTCGCGCGAGTTATGTGTGGGACGAGCTGCTAAGGAATGGTGAGTGTCAATACTCCTCTGGCTTAAAAAAGTATTTACTTGGCTGAGATTGCCTAGCGTGCTCAGCCCGTGCCGAAACTACTTGCTGAGGCGAGACCTCGTCCGACGCGACCGTTTTAGAAAGCCGCTCGGAATCCACAAGTTTCTGTGCGGTAAAATCAAAGTCCTTACCTGCGACAATGAGCCAGCCGTCAACGCCAATATTGGCTGAGATACTCACCAACTGGGCCTGCTTCGCCGAAAGTCTCATCATTCAAGTCATCACCACCCTCCTGCAGAGCATTGCCCAGTCCATCGTAGCCATCTTCACCCCAATTGTACACAGCAATATCCTCTTCCTCCCTAAGCCCACCCGCAAGGAACCTGCGCCTATCCTCCTCAAGTGTGTTATTTTCAAGCCCAAAGAACGACATGAACACAGACAAAGCTCCTGTAAACCCTCAACCACGAGGATTTCGGAGTCGGTCTGGCCTCGTTCCTGTTTAGTACACCCGAATGAAATTTGTTCCCGACGGACATACCTCGTTCTGTCTTTCCGAAACTACAAATAGAGGCCGCCGAGGTTTGATAAGTTTGCTGTTGGATGAAACAACGAAGTTGTCGTGGACCTTGAATGCGCTGGTAGCGACAGCAGCAAGTGATTGCAAAGGTGTCGGGTCCGGGACATAAATGGCAAGACAATCATTTTGTCCAAGCTGGGAGGGCACGCCACACGGGCCACAAGTCGCGCTCGGAATTGCATCAGATCTCGAATGTACGGTAAGGCCGTTAGGGATTCAGACGTAGAGATACACAGTGCCAGTCACTATGGTTTACTGGCAGGGACCATTAAAATAGGAGATTTATTTGCACAATACGAGGGCTTATCCGGCATGAATCGCCGGGCTAGGCAGGTGAGGAGGCGGGCGGGAGCCGAAGCGGCTCGGCTTTAGTAGCCATTTTGGCAACCGGTGGCGGTAGAGAAGGAAATTAAGAGGCCGGACTCTTTCCGTGAATTGGAGGTGACGTCGATGACCGAGTTGGAACGAGACGCGTAGCATCTCCGGGGCGCGTCCGTATATATGCGCCCCGGAAAGCTTCGTCCCTTTCATCTGCCCCAGCTACTGCTTGCCAACAATCGCGTTTTCCCTAACAAACCGACACTCGATCTTCCACCCCGCGGCAATGAGCACGGCGCAGAAGGCCAAGGCCGCCGCCTCAGCCATCGTACACGGCCATAACCCCGTCAATGCTTCTAAGGACAGCGGCGAGCGGGTGGCATCGCCTACCATCGACATACCAAAGCATAGCTTCGTCCCGTCCGCGATAAAGACCCCGAAGACGCCTGCAGATGAGGGCATAGACTTCTTCGAAGCCGCCATCGTGCCAGGCGAAGATCCGATTCAGGTCTACGAACTCAAGCTAGATCCAGACGGTGGCCCCAGCAAGGACAAGTCTGTAAGTCTGTCTGCTTTGGGATCGTTTTTTTGGGAGTACTTAAACGAATTGTGCTACCGCAGTATATCCGGCTTCCGCCTCCTTACACTCCATATGTCCTGCGTATCAGTCTAGATGCTGGTACACCTGCCTCCAAGAACGGCATATTCAAGACCAACTTTCCCATTGATGGAGGCAAATTTGATCGCAACCGTTTCCAAGAACGCCCGTAAGTCCTTAATAAAGTTATTGGTATGTAAAGGTCGTGGCTGATTGATGACCTGCGCATCCTCAGGCTGCCCACGAATGTATCAAAGCCCATCCAAATTGACCTCCCTATTTCGCACGCGGGTGCGTTCGCGTATTGGGTTGAAAATGATTCTGAAGAGGGAGGTAAACGCGTGAAAGGTCGCGAAGGGTATTTCAACATCGATCCAGCGCTGCGCGCTCCGGGACGTGCGCCAATACTCTCTCCAGAGGCACGTCCCGTTCCAGTTCTGTCTGGAGGCGGCGCAGTCAAAGAAGAGCTCGTTAACATGCCATTGGATGCCCTTACAATCCTGACCGTGGTCTCGAAATGGATGGGTACGGTGGACGAGTGGAGACCCCATTTTCAGGAGGCAATGGAAAGGGGTTACAATATGCTGCACTACACTCCTTTGCAGCAACGTGGCGAGAGTCAAAGTCCTTATTCCTTGTCAAACTTTCTAACATACGATCGCGAACTTTTTGAGCCGGGTTGGAAGGGCTCCAAGGAAGACGAGATTGCATTGATCCAACACACATTGAAGATCGCAAAAGAGGAGTATGGTCTTTTTAGTTTGACAGATGTGGTTTTAAATCATACCGCTAACAATAGCGAGTGGCTCCTTGAACACCCTGAAGCTGGTGAGTTCTCGTCCATCCGGGTTTTTGTACTTCCTGATCGACTTAAATCTTCTCTCGTTTTAAAGGTTTCAGTCCATTCAATACCCCCCATCTTACTCCGGCTCATGAACTTGATACGGCGATGCTTGACTTCTCAGGATCTCTCACTGAGAAACAATTACCTACTAAAATATCTTCTGGAGAAGACGTTGATGTTCTCATAAACGCTTTCCGAGAAGAATTGAAGGCGCTGAACTTCTGGCAGTTTTATGTTCTTGACGTGAGTCAAGAGAAGGAGTCGGTGAAATCGGCGTTGTCGACTGCTCCTCTCTGGCAAGGACCTACAGTCCAGAGTAAGACAGTTGCAGAGCTCGCTGAAATCATTCGCTCATCCGGTGCGCTGGATGAGTCAAGGAAGTTCCACGCTCGTTTCTCTTTATCTGTGAAACCCGATGTCGCCGCCAGTCTGGTAAAAGCCGCCTTTACTGAACTTAGCGACGAAGATGCGCTGGCCGATGCGTGGATAAGGGTCGTTAGTGTGCTGAATGTTCCTCTGTACCAAGAATGGGAGGATGATACGCGCGTGGCACTGGATAATATCAGGAATCGTATTATCTATACGAGGTTGGCCGACCACGGTCCCAAAATGGGTGAAATTTCGAGAGAGTGAGCTCTCCATGATTAACGTTTAAACCAGACCAGCTAACATTTTGTTCAAGACTACCGCTTGTGGAAACGTACTTTACCCGCCTTCAGACCGATAAGCACGACCCGCGAGCCTGTGCTCTTGCCAACAATGGATGGATATGGGACGCCGACCCTTTAGCAAATTTCGCTATGCCACCATCCAAAGCGTACCTACGCAGAGAGGTTATAGCTTGGGGTGACTGTGTCAAATTGCGTTACGGTAGCGGACCTGAAGATAATCCATGGCTTTGGCAACATATGACGCAATACGTTGAACGGCTTGCGTCGACTTTTGACGGTTTCCGTATCGATAATTGCCACTCTACTCCCTTGCACGTCGGAGTCACACTCCTGGACGCGGCGCGTGTCGTGAATCCAAATCTATATGTTTGTGCTGAACTGTTTACAGGCAACGAAGATACAGATACATATTTCGTCAGCAGATTGGGGATTAACAGTTTGATTAGAGAAGCTTACAATGGATACGACCCAAAGGAATTTTCGAGGCTGTTATACAGATATGGTATTGGAACGCCTATAGGTACACTGGTATTTTGATCTCGTTGTAAGGAATAGAAACTGATACTATAGATCAGGATCTATGGACTCAGCATGCCTTACAAGTGCTGATGAGCTTTCTCCGCCGACTGGAAAAGGTCCAAGCCGTCCATGCCTGGTCACTCCTATTCAAGGATCTTCACCTCATGCATTGCTGTTCGACTTAACACATGATAACGAGTCACCCATGCACAAACGTAGTGCTGAAGACGCTCTTTCCACGGGCGCGCTGGTGACTTTCTCGAAATCTGCTATAGGTTCCGTCAAGGGCTTCGACGACTTGTACCCACGTCTCCTCAATCTTGTTGCAGAGAAACGCAAATACGACGTAGGGAGCGAAGGTGGGATAGGCAAGATCAAGCGTGTGCTGAACCACCTGCACACTGAAATGATGCACGGCGGCTTTAACGAGGGTCATGTGCATCAAGAAAATAACGTAGGTTTCAAACCTTGATTCCAACCATTTGAAAAATAATGCCCTCTTATACTGGATACTTTGAAGTACATTGTGATGCATCGTGTGCAGCCAACTACGCAAAAGGGGTATCTACTTGTCGCCCACACAGCCTTTTCCAAAGGGTCAAAAGACAGGGGCTGGAGTACGTTTTCGTCTTTTACCAGTGCTTAATCATATTGATATCCGCCTATACTTAGTTGAGCCAATTAAACTCCGAAGAACAAAGGCCAAGTTCATCCTAGGTTCGGCCATCGACATCAAGTCTTGCGAAGTGGACGACCCGAGAATCCTCCGTGGTCTTTCTTCGTCTCTAATAGATATTGAACTCGTTGAACCGAGAGAACTAGCTGATGGCGAAGGTCCATACTCTGAGATCACTGTTCCGAGCTTCTTCCCTCCGGGAAGTGTCATGCTGTTCGAGACGCAGCTGCAAGGCATTGAAGAAGACCTTGATACGTTTTGCAGCACTGGCGCCGAAGATGCCTTTGGAAATCTCGATTTTGTTGACCTCAATGTCATCTTGCACCGAGCAGAGGGTGAAGAACTTGACGCAACGTCTGGATCGTTTGGTGTGTATGAAGTTCCAGCATTGGGGAAACTCGTTTACTGCGGCTTGGAAGGCTGGATGCATCCTCTTCGTCATATTATCATGTATAACGACCTTGGTCACCCTCTTTGTGGAAATTTGAGGGATGGGACTTGGGCGTTTGATTATACTCATGACCGATTAGTGAAGTATGTTCTTAGTTTTGCTGGTCGTCACCTTGCTCACTTTCCTTTAGGCAAATCGACACACTCCCCCGACTTGCCTCACCGGCCAAATGGTTTAAGGATAGGTTTGACAGGATAAAAACAAGTATTCCACCGTTTTTACGACCTAAGTATTTTGCTATCGTCATATCAACCGCGTACAAGGCAGCTAGACGGGTTGCCGTTGAACAATGCTCCGATTTTATTGCCTCTGGGCATGATCTCACTCAAGATTTGGCACTTTGCTCTATCCAGATGTACGGGCTCGTGCAGTCTGCATCGTTAGACCCAAGCAAGGCTGTCCCATCCCTTGCGGCTGGATTGCCTCACTTCACCGCTGGCTGGGCGAGGACATGGGGAAGAGACGTGTTCATATCACTTCGCGGGCTTTTCCTCACAACCGGCAATTTTGATGGCGCAAGGAAGCATATCTTGGCATTTGCGTCGACACTCAAGCACGGGCTGATTCCGAACCTCTTAGACTCGGTGAGGAACCCTAGGTATAACTCGCGTGACTCGCCATGGTGGATGCTCCAGAACATCCAAGACTATGTGAAGATCGCACCCGATGGACTCTCCCTCTTATCAGAGCCTGTAAGGCGTCGCTTTCCGAAGGATGATTCATTTGTCCCATGGGATGATCCAAAGGCATATGCGTACTCAAGCACAATCGCTGAAATCATCCAGGAAATCCTTCAGCGCCACTGTGATGGAATACACTTCCGTGAATATAATGCCGGCCCGAACCTCGATATGCAGATGCGAAACGAGGGCTTTAACATCGATATTCACGTTGATTGGACGACCGGATTTATTCTTGGGGGGAATAGACACAATTGTGGGACCTGGATGGACAAAATGGGCGAGTCTATGAAAGCAGGAACGAAGGGAGTACCTGGGACTCCGCGCGACGGAGCACCTGTGGAAATCACTGGTCTCGTGGCAAGCACATTACGTTGGTTGGATGAACTGTCGCAAGCTGGTAATTTTCCCTTCAAAGGGGTAGAAGCAACGGGTAAGCTTGTTGTATATGCGATCTTAGGACATACATTTATTCCCTCTAGTTGACGGTACCTGTCGCCTCGTGACATACAAGGAATGGGCTGATCTAATAAAGGCGAACTTCGAAAATCACTATCATATTCCGTCCGGTAAGCTTGCTCTTTCCTTCTTTCCTTACTTTAGGCGAGCACATTAAATTTTTTTCGACGCCACTGTCAGATCCCTCCGATGATGCAGGATATCACGTCAATCCTAGTCTCATCAACCGCCGTGGAATCTACAAAGATGTCTTTGGTTCCGGTGAAGATAGGCAATGGTCCGATTACCAATTGCGCTGCAATTTCCCTATTGCAATGGTGGTTGCCCCCGAACTTTTTCATCCAGCGCACGCGCTTGTAGCCTTAAAGATTGCAGACAAGACGCTACGCAGTCCACTAGGTATGAAAACGCTCGACCCTAGCGACGCACAATACCGGCCCAATTATGATAACTCCAATGACTCTGACGACCCGAGTGTCGCGAAGGGTTTGAATTATCACAATGGACCTGAGTGGGGATGGCCAATTGGCTACTTCCTCAGAGCATATTTGCACTTTGACATTCTGATCGGCGAAGGAAAGAAGGTAAATATAAATCTTGGTTCTGACAGATTTCCCGTGCCTGACGTACGATTCCCAGGACAAGGACGTCACTCTTCATCGCCTCCTTACTCGCCTCCTGCCCATAAGACATCATATCCAGAACGATCCGTGGCATGGAGTCCCAGAGCTAACCAATGAAAACGGGTCATACTGCCATGACTCCTGTAATACGCAGGCGTGGAGCGCGAGTACGCTGCTCGACTTCCTCGAAGATGTTCACAAGATCAACAATCCATAATGATAGAAGTATCAGGTATCAGCGCGTCTCGTTGAGGATTAATTTTTTTGTTCTCGGCAAGCTTTGTTTTCCCGCGCCCGTCATACTTACCAGTTCCTCACGTTAGCTTTCGATTGGAAAAGAGAGGTTTTGCTTAACTTCGCAAATTCGCACCAAAGTTGAATAATCCATATGTACTATACAGTATATGGCATATGACGATCAATATGTTCCGGCTTATTTGACATGCACGTTTTCGAATGGTACCTGTGTTACTCTTGAAGTAGCGGCCTGGCATATACAGGAATGCACAGTACGTACGTACGTATTGAGTTGGTTCTCAAAATCAAATACCGCCACTTGTAATGGAACTAGAGCTAAAATTTACCCGCTGTGCGACACAAAGAATGAACGCCGAAACGGCCTACTGTCGTATGACCCCTGTTGCAAATTCTCAGTATTTTCCTCGTGCCGCCGCTCAAACTCATTTTTAGCGCCTGGAAAGTTGTACACTAGATATCTTTTCATACCTCCTATAGAAATTCCGAGGTATTTTGTATTACTAGTAGCGCGAGGTGCCCCCCTCAGGCTCTTGCAAAGTTTCTGTCACGGAGCGTCACGGTAGTATTCAGACTCTGATAAATAGGGCTTCGGCACTGGTTTGTACAACTTCGTAAGCCACAGTCCCAATCGGAGTTTCACATGTGATCGCATTTTGTCACTCTTCTGTCACCTAGCAAATCTCTACGGCACTTATTTCTCTGGTAATTAGTGTAGCAAATCCTGACATAATACGCAGTGTACGGTACTGTATAAGTCATAGCAAAATGTGGGAATATCATGCAAGACGGGAGACCTGATGTTGACCATGGACAAACCTACTGTTTTGCCTGCAGGTTCGCAACACAAAATTATTTCACGAAAAAAAACCTCACAGCTGTAAAATTGCACTGATATACATCCATTTTGATAATTTACGGCATTGGCTATGATTTGTGGAAGCCGGGAATTGAAGGTGACCCCTGTTGCAAACCTTGCAACAGGGGTCATACAATAGTACAGGTCAAAATGCACAAACGATCGTGATCGAATGTCAGTGTCCGATCAGAATGCCTTCCTGAGAGCCTCGGATTTTATCCACTTAGCGAGCGGCCTCTGCTCAATAACCTAGCCCTTGAAATATTCCGGTATGCTGAACCTAAAAACTGCACCAAGTTCTTGTATAAATTCGAAACATGGTCGTGAATCGACATTCCAGTCCTCAGCGCTTTGCTCCCCTTCCACCTTACCCGCCTTTTCGTATGGTTGTCTGTACCGTATTTGCCTCCCTGTTCGCCAGCGCTGTCCTGGTCTCCGCAGGCTCCATTGGCAGCGCATATGATCCTATACCCGGAAACTGCAATGTGTCCCATGTTAAACCCTTTACTCCCCCGCACCAGACCAATGTCTCCGCTCCGCATGGTGAACATCCGTTTACGATTGCCTTCGGGGTCGGGGTGCAGAATTATACGTGCACGAGTGCGGGTTCCTACAGGTAAGCTATCCTGCCGCATTGTCTAGCTGCTCGCTTACAAACTTCACCCTCGCCCCGCCCCCATTAGCAGTGCAGGGGCTCTTGCAGAACTCTCGGATATAACTTGCCTACATGGTTCGCCCCTGTTTGACGCTATCACTTCTATTGTTTTCAACTTTTGGAATGCTTCGTCGAGCATCACCGCTGTCGACGTGGTCGAGACGTTTGCTCCCCAGTATCCTCATCTTGGACAACACTACTTCGCTATAAATCCCTTTACGGGGACGGGCCTGAATCCTGTGTTCGACTTCCGCGCGACGTCACGTATTGGTGATCCGAACGCGTATACGCTCATGAACAAGACGGGCGATATTCCTGCGCCAACCGGTCCACAGGACGTGGACTGGCTCGAACTCACTAGTATCGAGGGGTCTCTGGCGAAGCATGTGCTCCGCCTGGACACGCGTTTTGGCCAGCCGCCTGAGACAGTGTGTAGCGCATAGATTTTGCTGGCACAAAGTATAACTTTCCTGACGTGTTCGTATTTTTTAAGTGCACGCCCGGGTCTCCTCTGCTCTCCGTTAAATACACAGCTCAGTATTGTGAGTCGTAATAGTCGGACTTACGCATCCCCCTTCTAACAGCAGCGTGCAATAGGGTTCTACAATTGAATACTTTGATCGGATTTTCTGGGTTTCAATGGAAATGATCACTTAGTAATCGCTCTGAAACATATTTCCCTCCATCGGACCTACATACCTAGCTACATGTTCTGTCAGACCAAACTTCTTTGCAGCAATTCTTTCTAGCCAGGTAAAAAGGCATCCAAACGGCTATGCGGCCGAAATCACAAGTCCCAGCTCAAACTCTCATACACCTTTGAGTACCCTTCCTTAAAAAGTCGGCGGTGCCCACCAATAATCTCCATGGTATTCTCCGCGATGCGCTTCCATGACTCGGCCGTGCGCTTTTTGCCCAACTGCCAGCATACACTTGACTGTTGCACAAGCGTTTTTACGACAAAAGGGTGGTAGAATCCGTGCTGCACTAGCGTGACATCCCCACCGCCACTTGTTCTTTTTGCAGCGTCTGGAGGTGATGTGTAATCAAATGAGAAACCCAAAGAGGCGAGATATCGCGCATTTATCCGTACGGCATCCTCTGTAAAAGCTGTGCCAAGATAAAGATAACACGCAAACAGATAAGCGAGAGGCTCCAGCAAGGGAAATCGGGGCTCATCGCAAGTCGGACGAGTAAAGGATGCTTCAAGTGCATCGCATACCGACAAAACCTCTCGCGCAACCTCTAGGACCACGGCATCGTCCGGACGCGTCTCTTCGTCCTGAGCCGCATCAGTGCGCAACGACTCCGACGGTGCACGCATGCTCAGCTCTTTGACGCACTGGACGAGGTCGGCGCGTCGCTGACGCACTGCAGAACCTTCTTTTTCCTCAATCCTGCAAAAAGAACAGCTGCAGATTGTGCCCGGCGGCCGGGAAAGCTCTGCTCGGCGTTCCTCGAATGGGAGTGTCGGGTTCGCGTGTGATATAGTGATGGGTGCACCGCGCGGGATATCGCTGCACGCGCGCAAAATAAGGACGTCGGCAAGGAAGCTACGTACAGCGTTCGGGAGACAAGAGTGTTTGAGGTGGGCGCGCGAGCCAAGGGGCCATATTCCCAATCCTTGCACAGCAGGAGTGGCGGAGAGTGGGAAAGGGTGGATAGCAGGAAATGGAATGACGTATGACTCGCGAATAGTATCTAGAAGGTTTCTTGTTTGGATAATTGTCAGTGACTTATGAAGGGGATTTCAGCAGGTTGAAACGTACATATCTACAAGTGGCCGTCCATCAACAATGGATATTTGGTCGAGGGTATTTTCCCCATCGTACACCTTCAGACCCCGTCCCAGACCTAAAATCGGGTCACTTACGGCTGGATTGTCCAAAAGTTTTACTGCAATCTTCTGCGTTAACTTCCAGCCTTCGCCATAGCCGATAATGCCCCTTGTAACGTCACAAACCAATGCTCTTTCTTCGTCTTTTAGTTCATGAGGATACAGCACTTCGAATGCCTTACTGCATACTAAAAGGTCACCAGCCTTAACATTCTTTGTTGCAACGAGTAAGCCATCGCTGAGGGTTACTGGACCCATGTAATCTGCGACATCGGCCCGTGGACTCGGTTTCCTCGCCTCGTTGACAAGGGATATCCAATCATATTTCCCATCTTCCTGTTCTCCCACCCTCAGTCTGGTCCTCGCCAAGGTAATCTTTGCCTCGCGATTCTGGGGAAATGCAGCGACAAGCTGTTCAAGATACTTAAGGGCATCAGAGAACCGACCCAAAGCATATAAAGCACGAGCGCCACGGAAAAGTGCCTTCTCGTTTTTTTGACTACCGGACAGACTGACCACCTGCTCGGCATCTGAAGCGGCGGCGCCAAAACCGCCTAGTTGTAAGCTAGCCTGTGCACGATTGAGTAAAAGGGATATCTTGAGAGCTGGTGTGTGTTCACGTCTGAGGCCCTCTGAATATCTTTTAAGAAGGCAAAATAGGTTAACAACTACCAATAAGATCCCATCCTGTGGTATAAATACGTACAAATCAATTGCCGTCCTGTATAGCTTATTTTTAAACGCCTCGTTACCAAGATCCTTCAATTTCTCGCTGACAGAACAAGACAAGTCATCAGGAAAGGCCATCTTCCAGCTTTCCGGATAAAGCGAATCCCCCTCTGTGAGATACAGAAGGTCTGAGGGATGGTCGACCCGTATCCCGCTCGTACTTTCCTTCGCCGCTTCACAATATGGCTCTTTAATGGCTAGCACGGCTCCAGCGGGGAGGACGTTGAGACAATCTACATTCCGTCCATAAAGGATGTTATGGACGCGTAAATTGTGTACGGCTCCATGCTCGTCTTCCACGATCGATTGCAGTGTACCCTCACCAGCCGCAGCAAACTCGCGAGGCGTCGCAATCGTCCGGACTACGAGTACTCGCCCGTGGGCCTGTTCGCACCAGCGGAGCTCCTCTATGTAAATCTTCCCGAGATCGGCTAGAGGCGTCGATACGCATGGTACACGGTGGAAGATATACAAAGGATCGGGTGCAGCGGGCTTGCGAATGCTGTCTGCGACTCGCAGGGCGGCATGCTGGGCGAGCAGATCGGGGCGAGATGCTGGCGAGACGGTGCGGCCACGGATTTTTGTGAGGTGTAGAAGGACACTATTTCCGTACTCCAAGATCTGCGAATAATCTTCGCTAGTCCCAGCGAGTTGTTGCATTATGATCGCAAGTTTGGCCAATTCTCAAAATAATCAAGAACTTGAGTGGAATAAGGACATAGTTCGGATTACTATTCATCACCATCACGACCGCAAGTGTGAGAAGTGCGCGTTGGTCCGGGTAACGCGTACTACGCGCACTGCTTACATACTTAAGCTACTGATCAACGCTGTACTTACGATATGAATCCAAATTTTCTCTCATACAGATTTGCGCTCAGCCCTATAACAAATTCTGCAATTGAACGTTTAGATGTCCGATTCGTCTACGTTCAGGATGAGCGTTACGAAGAACCGAATCATCTCGACGAAACTGTCCACGACAATAGCTGAAACGTTATTCAACAAATACGGCTCGTCAAGAATGAGGGGATATCATAGGCTTACATTCATTAACAGTGTGCACACCACCGGGAATGGAACCAGAGCTGAATAGATTATTGTGATTGTAGCGGAAAATGTGCCTCGTAAGCTTCCAGTAGTACCGAGTGTCTATAGCAGAATACGCATCAGTCGCATTCATCTCAACACATTGCATAATCATACCAGTGTTTCCCGTCATGATTCCTGGAGCAACCTGCACTTCCTCATTTGCAAAGCCTCTGTGCGAATTGTACGTTGCACGAATGGTCCCCGAAAGCAGCTCGTACGGCGCCCCGTTGGTAGGAGTGACGGGTGCTGGCTCAAGTGCCGTACCAAATGCATCGGAGAGAGTAAGTGCACCATTCCCACCATTGTGTATGTTTTGTCCGAAAGCATTGTAGGTTAGGTTAAACCCTGCTGCGAGGTCGCCTAGGAGCTTAGCGTCGCGCTCCTTAACCGCTGCCACGGTACTCAACAAAGAAAATATCAATTATTGGTCCCATGATAGTGTGAGGAGCACCATAAAACTATACCTCTGCGTAGCAATACGGTGGTTGACTACAGCCCATGCCTGCTCGGGCAGCGCATTTGTCTTTACACCACCCTGTATGAGATCAATAGCCTGCGTTGTGCCGACGAAGCTCCTGAGCATCCGGTCTTTTGCAACGAATTTCTCCAGCTTGTGGAGTGCCTTGTTCGAAGTGGTAGACTTCAGAATTGTTTTGCGAAGGTTTTTGTCCATGTCGGGCGCGTGTGCAGCTAAGCATTGCATCATTCCATAAATAGGTGTGGTGCGATCTAGTGCGGCTGGTATGGGGTTCGACTCGAATTTTACGAGAAGGGCAGAGAGCATGCCAATACTCTGCGCGCTTTGTGTTAGGCATATAGAGTGGATGATTGAGAACTTTCGAAATTACAGTGTGGAGAGGCGGAATGCTCGAGTGACCACCAGGAGACGACACTTCGACACGAGTATCAATGTAACCCTTTTCACCAACTGCCGGGACTGCGAAAACACCGCCGTATTGTGTTGAGAAACCTCCTGTGCATGGTGTGAGGTCGTGGAATTGCGGAACAGAGCAAATGGTTATACGAACCTCCTTCGTCAACGAGCATGGCGAATGCATCCTCGCCATAAGCCGTCTCCAAATACTTGCCTAGTTCATGTGCTCCCTGTTTTAGTTTAAGCGTTAAACGTACTAATATCAGGAACTGGAAACGTTATTTACGCACGTAAAGCCCGGATACTTCCTCATCGAATCCGAATGTAAGAACGACTTTGCGTGTGGGCTCAAACTTGGCATCCAAAAGCGTCTCAATTGCAGACCTGAAGTGAAATCAAGGATGGTTGATTGTTTTATCGGCGCGTGAAGGACGTACAATACGCCCACGAGACCACTCTTGTCGTCTGAGCTGCCACGTCCCCAGATCCTTTCCCCTAGAAGTCCATTAGGTTGGAAATGGCGAGTAGGTAGCACTCATACTTACCATCGAAAAACCCAGAGAAAGGAGGGTGGACCCATTCTTCGACAGTCCTCGGATCGACGGGGACGACATCTAGCTAGACGTCAGCCTTCCTTATACTTTCAGGAATATCAAAAACACACCTTGATGAGCAGCGAGGAGCAATGGCTTTAGTGAGACGTCCGAGCCTTCCCATTCATAAAGCAGTCCATATGTGTTGACTAAAAACGCCGCATTAAATGTCATAAATCAACCAGTAAAGATCAAGGCCCGAACCTTTAGTCAATTTCAAATTGGCGTGGCTAAGATCAACTTTGAGTATGTGTCCGGCCAATCAAGCAGTACAACTTACACCAGAGGGAATGCTTTCGCTAGGTAGTCGTGGAAAGGCCCAAACTTCTCCCAGCGTGGGTCGACGCCCACGGGATCCATTTGGTCGTACGACTCGGTTCTGTGTGCGTACAGTAAGCGAAAAAAAATCATTCTAGATATACCTTTTGAAGAGAACTCACGGAACTCCGACGGCGCCAGCTAGCCAATCAATGGACTTTTCCTTGAAACTACTCGTACCGAGCTGCTCGCTGAGCTGGTCCCATAGTGCCTTGTTTTTCTCCGGAAGCAGCTGTTCAACCTGGGGACAGAGCGCTTGGGACTGCACAGCTCCATGAACAACGACTCCCTTAACATAGTCGACACTATCGCCATATGAGATGCCGTAGAACTTGCAAAGACCGTTTGTGCCTAAGAGGAGCCCAGCAATACCCGCGCACAATGCGATGTTGCGCCGCTTGCAAGATGCAACGTCCGTACGCGGCATGGACAGCTCCGACATCGGGAGCAAGGACCCAGAGCTGCTCTTCTCGGTTTTCAGACTGGCCATGGTCGTCGACTTTACCATGACAATGTGGGAAAGAGACAGCGACGATACCACTTATCCACTGCTACTTATCTGTAAGCAGCACCATGCGGTCATTTCCGGCAGCGCGTCCGTCGCGTCCGCAGGCACACAACACGTGATCAGATTGGAAGCCAGTAGTCATGCAAGTAATGCTGCGCTATTGAGCGTAGAAATGCAAAATTGAAGAGAGAAATTAAAACATCAGGAAATTACCGATCTTTACTAGCGTATATTACTTCTAACTCCCCTATCTCCCCAGGCACATAATTATCCACATTCTCACCCATCTCATACACAGAACCTTGTTGCATCGAGAACGTGTCCGTTGGCAACGAAAGAACATCTGGGGGTGTTCGTGTTAAATATAGCCTATGCAGCGAGTCCTCGGCCGCCTTAAAGTAAGAATGTGAGTCAAGATATGCATTTTAGCAATTGGGAGGCGTACCCGGTACTCAGCCATTTTTAGCGAGCTTCCAAATCCTTCACCAAGCTTCTCCGCCCCGGAAAAGATACCAACTACAAACATAGGAGAGTTGGACAGTCTTCCAGTCTCCTTCAGTAATCTGTGATGCGTTTTATTAGTGATAAAACCATGCTGGAAGAAACTTCAAGAGGCTACGAACCTAGATATTGGTCGCTCTCGCTGAAATTTCGAGACTGTTCGACTGAGCGCCATTTTCGGGTCACGAAACTTTATTAACGGTCGAAGGTCTACATCGCGGCTGAGAAAGTACGAGTGTACGAATTTGCGTGCAGTGGGGAGAGAACGGCGTTGGTAGACAAGGGCAGTGAGTGCACGGGGAACCGTTGCAAGGGCCTCGGTTAAAGTGACAGGTTTAGGTGCTGATGAAAGAGAGTCCTGAATGTAATGCGTTGGGCTTTCAGTAGCTTCAATAAGATAGCTGTGACACGCACCGGTCTGTTCCAGCGTAGTAGAGGGGTCGCACCCATTTCCTTCGCTATTGTTGCACACGTGAGGGGTCCGACGTATGCACTCACGGCTGCTTTGAGTACGCGCGTCGGCAGATGCGGATAGGAAGCATGCAGATACTCGGTCGCGAAAAGACCTAGGAGCGAATTGCCGAACGCTGCGAGGTTTGCATTTGAGTGCAACGAGAGCTCGCCCGGGTTATGTGTTGCGTAGAATGGAGGATATGACGGATGCGTGAATGCCTGAAGAAGTTCCTCGTCGTTCTGTACCACCTTTGCCAGCCCTATCCTATGCGCGAATGCGGCGAGCGCAGAGGCGGGTGGTTTTTGGAGGTTCGCCCAAGTCTCTGGAGAGAAATGAACAGGGGTTGCATTAAAGATAGCCTCCTTCGGGGGGAAATAGCGAAGGGTAGAAACTGGCGTCGACGCAATCTGGGCCGCCTTCGACGCTAAGCTCTTCACTGCCTGCGCCATTAACCAGGTAGTAACAGCAAGGTCCTCCTTCCGCGACCGATGCCTGCCAAACGAGTGAATACGCTAAAAATCGGGTCGTGGGATCCGCTTTGGTAATACGTTCCGTTATTAGCGTCATTTTATTGTAATTGGAAATATGTCACACCGAAAGCCGGCTCGCCAGTCACCTGCTTTCCATATTAGGACAGATTGCCGAACCGGCACAGGACCGGGATGGTCGAGCGCAGCACTACTAGGCCAGTAACTGCTGTTAACTAAAGGTACTGGCAGTCCCATCGTCCACACTAGATACATTTCCTTCATCTTAAGGTCTTTCTGTTTTTCAGAGAAATAATTCTGTGAAGCATCGTTTTGTCTTCTTTTTACGCTCGTCGGTCCAAATCATCGCCATCAGCCCGGGAAGGCCGTAAGGCACTGCAAGACAACTCACCCGTAACACGCCTCCGAGGCCGCGTCCTGCCCGCGCGTACATATTGCTCTGTAGACCCCTGTACACGACACCACTCCTCCCAGTGGTTTCATCCTGCCTGTGCGAAAGCGAGATGCCCGCACTGACGTTGCCTTTGACGTTCGCCAACTCCTTCTGGTCTCAAGACTACCGCCAGGGTATTGAAACCCTATACACTAAACTTGAGCAGGTACGTTGAGTGCTCGGTTTGTCTCCTTATACTACATACGGCTCATCCCTTCTGAAGGGGGTTGAAGAGAACGAAGAGATTGTCACGTTCATCCGAGTGAGTTGTGCTTATGTTGCATGTAGCGCGTTGAGGCAGCGCCAATGTAGACGTAATTGTTTGACCGCAGACCCGAGCAAACGCAGAGAACGCTTTAGCGACCGCACTTAGTACACAGACAGCCAGCCCGAAAGGTTCGTTCAAAGGGGAATCCAAATCTGTGTCGATAATCCTGACTACTGTGGTATACAGGCAGGGGATTCAATGCGGACGAAGGCGCCTCCTTGCTCATGGCCTTCCGCGGCCTGCAAGCTGAGTCGGCCGCGCAAGGCGAGGCTCATAGAACAGTGGCGAAAGAACTGAAAGAGCTTGTTGCGGACCCGTTCGCTGAGTGGGCCGTCGGACATAAGGTTAGCTCTCGTTCTGGCACGAAGGTCGAGTAGTTCTCAAGCCTTGTTGCTCCAGGAACGGATTTTGGGCAGCCGAAATGCACTCATTGATGGATGGCTGAAAACCTATGAGCTTGCGCAAGGCGAGGTATGCACTTCACATTCTGTCTAGCAATCCCTGCTGAAACTAGAGTTAAGACGGATAAACTCAAGCATCAGTATATGGCAAAAATGAGACGTGCGGACGAAGCCGAAGACGAGTGGGTGGTACAATACTGCTTCCTGACCATACATCTTAAAAGGCATAAAACAGTGCAAAATTCGCTCCTAACAGCGAGCTTGCTGACAATTACACCACTTCTCCCCGACTTACACCTCGCGATCGCGGCAATCCCCAGCGAACTGCAAGCGTGTCCGAACGCATTGCCCAGCGGTTTAAAGAGCTTCAACGCAAGGCCACAAGTTCCAAACAATTTGAGGAAGAGGGCGCCAACGTTGTGACGGTCTTCGACGAGAAATCACCTACGTCGGAGCCTGCTGGTCAAGAAGCCAACGAAGGCGAGGAGAAGTCCTTGCCTAAAATCGACAAAGGAAAGGGAAAGGCCGCCGATGAAACCCCTCAGGTTATGTTGTCACCCCCGCCTATGTCTCCAGCTCTCCCCCCTCCCAGAGTGGACGCGAGGGTTTTATCTCCTGTTCCTCCTCACCCTCCTCCGCCAGTTCTCCTGGCGGGCCTTGCACTCCCCCCGACGGCAGTATCCGACCTTCTAAAGCGTGCCGCGGCAGAACTGCCCCTTCGTCCGGTCAAGTTCCCGATCATCGGGGAATATAAAGACTGCTTCAATGGTGAAGAATTTGTTGTGTGGCTCGTCGAGAATGTGCAGGGCTTCGGTGGAAGTTTAGACCGCGCGGAAGATGCCGCCAAGGATTTGACTGAAAGGGATGGTGTCCTGCGCCGAGTCGGCGAGTTTGGAAATGCTTTTGAAAGTAACGATGAGGCGTATTATCAATTCAGACCGAAGGTGTGTATGCCATGCTCTCCGAGGTTTAAAGTGCGGACTAATTGCTGTATGGTTAGGCATTCAATCTCGGGGCTGAGCCAGTTAAGCAAGACCATAATGACATCATCACATCGCCTGTGATCGCCAACCTATCCCCCATGGCGGACAACATCGTCAAACGCTCAAACACATTGGTCAATATTGTATCCAAAGCTATTAACGACGGGAGGCACTCAGAGCCGTTTCATATTCGCGCTCGCGCCGATGCTAATGCTGCTGACAAGGCTTACCGTACTGCAGTGCGCAAGCTTGACCGACAGCGTCTGGGTCTCGCAGAGCGATTCGAGGACACTCTTAAAAAGCTCCAGAAGTGGGAGCTTGATCGCCTGCGTGCAGTCAAGACTGTCTTATTGCAGTATCAGGGAACGCTTGCGAATCTTCCTGCAGGTTTGCAGCCCTCGATAGATCGCTCCGCAACGCTCGTCGCAAGCTATCAGCCCGAAGCGGATTTACGCGCACTTATCGAACGCTATAGGACCGGGCCATTCAGACCCGTTGCGCACGTGTACGAATCACTGACTCATGAAGAAGCGGATGTTTATTTCGGCATTGACCTGCGCAAATGGGCGGAAGGAGGATGGAGCAGCCTACGGGGCGACGCACCACCAAAGGATGTAGTCCCTGAGGTGCTGACTGCCATGCTGAACGCTCTCAACTCGGCGTACCCTAAGCTGCCAAATGATTCCGGTAGGGACCCTCTCGTTGAGGAAATAGACATGTCTAATACGATATCCATCCCGTTTAAAGAAAAACGGAAGACATGGATTTACGAAGTCCCTCTGTCCGCCGTACATCATCTGCGCGAAAGTCTCAACTCCGTCGCTCCTGGGCTGTCTTTCCCTGAGGAAATATTCGCTAGATATGATGCACCCGTCATTTCGAGCACGGTCAAGCTCTGGGCCCTTGAGCTTGACCCCCCTCTGGGCACTTGGGAGGGTTGGGATGATATTCGTCGATTGTACCCGTCAGGTGAGCATCTTTCTAAAATGGAGTCTATAAAATGCAGTGTTCATTATTTTTGAAAGTCGGATCAACCTCTGAAGAAACCAGTGATCAGCAACATATTCAGGACTTGCAAGTCGCGCTGCAAAGGTTGCCGAGGGTCAACCTCTTGGTACTCGATGCGCTTTTCGGTCATCTAGAGAAGTGAGTTATTGATCCCAGTTTAAGGCAAGCGAGATCTAACTGCCGTATAGCTTAATTGATTCGACCTCAGTGGGCGAAGAAAAAGAAGTCTACATGACGAAGCTGGCTTTATCTATGGGTAGAGGTAAGCTACTCAAAATGAGGAGTCCATACTCACCACTAACCCGGACTTCTCCAGACATCCTCCGACCGAAAGTAGAGACCGAAATATCTATTCAGGATCGTCACCCAACCCGTAAGCTTCTGATGATTCTTTAAAGGGGTTCTTTTGTCCTTATCAGTGTTTTTTTTATAGTGCTTTTCATTGATCTCCTCAAGCATTACGACGAGATTCTTCCTCAAACAATCGCTCGCAAGAAACGTGAATCCGACAGAAAGGTTCCTCTGCGTAAGCGTACTGCACCCATCGACATGCGCATGAGCAGGAGCAGACTTTCAGTTGCGAACATTGACACGCGAGAAATTCTTGAGGAACAGCTCTTTGCCAAGAATCCGAACATGCGCCCATTGTCACGTGGACCGAGTCCCAACCCCTCCGCTCATGCAGAACCGGCAGAATCAGCCACTGAAGGCGCTGCCTCCGCGCCCGAGGCTGCGAGTGTAGTGCCAGCTGTCGACGCGAAACAGCCTGCTCCCGTACCTGTGCGCTCTCCGGCTCCTCCCGCCGAGGACCTTGATGCCCCGCCACCAATGCCGTCGTTTAAAGAGCCTCCGCCAGAAAGGGATGATGAATTTGCACCGCCGCCAATGCCGAAATTTATTGACCCGCCCTTTGAAGCTGACAATATGCTTCCATCGCCTCAAGCGCCCCTCCCGTCACCGTATCCGGTCGAGGCAGCTGCACCTGATGTGGCCGTAGCCGTTGCGCCACCAACCCCGACCAGGGGCTCCGTCTCACCTTCCCCAGCGCGCTCGCGTTCGCCTTCAAGCAGCGTTGGGAGTCCCATTTCACCCAACGACCGCAAGGGTGCGAACTTGTCGCGCTCTGGGTCGAGCGAGACGACTCGTCTGCGCGGACCACGCGGTGCGCGTAATGCGCGCGCGGGGTCGGGGAACGTCGCGTCAGCTATAGCCGGTCTGAACCGAAGCGGTGCGACGTCGCCGAGCACGCCGGGCGGGATCGCACGCGCGAACAACCGAATGAGTTATCAGGGTCCACACAGTGCAACTCCGGTGAATCCGCACGACTACGAGCCAAAGCGAAAGGGCGCCCGCGCACCGGCGGGAGCATTCTCCCGCAGGACGGTTGCGAGTGACGCTGAGGACGAGGTGGTTGGCAAGTAAGTTTGTAGTCTTGGTTGAGTTGTTTTGAAGCGAACTAGAGTGACGGGCCTTATGTTGCTGCTTTCTATGCTTGGAGCCTGGCCGGAATCATATGTTATACCTTTTTGTCTTCCGGCCCTACGTATTTAGGACATTGGACATTTTCTGTACCTTCTCATTCCGTCCATCTGGATTATTCGTATCGAGCGTTCCTGTCCTATTGTTTGACAACGACTGTCTTCCGGGCCCCAGCAAGTGCCACATATATATGCTTTCTATTTATCAGTCAATGACACACACGCTCCGCTATATCCAGCAAATATGTGATGATGTTTATAAGCACACAATATTTAGTACATGTCTCGTAAGTAAATCAAGTCGCAAAAATACAGAAAAGAAAGAAAAATGGGACGAGACTCAGACCTCCTGTGAAGCCCCGTCCTTCTTCCCCTTACTAGATTTATTGGGCAGGAGCTCGGGGTTGATGAACGGCACAACACCACCCTGGCTGATAACAACGGAACCAAGAAGCTTGTTCAGTCTGAGCATTTAGTCAGTAAAGATCCGCAAGCGAGTTGCGAGATACGCACTCCTCGTCATTGCGAATGGCAAGTTGTAAATGGCGTGGCACGATACGTTGTTTCTTGTTATCGCGAGCAGCGTTGCCGGCTAACTCTAAGATTTCCGCAGCAAGATATTCCAAGACGGCCGCAAGGTATACTGAGAAGGTTAGTTAGAATAGCGTTCCAATAAGCAGAAAACGGAAAGGACACACCCGGAGCACCAGCACCAACACGCTGAGCGTAGTTTCCGCGCTTCAGGAGACGGTGGATACGACCGACGGGAAACTGGAGTCCGGCCTTGGCAGATCGCGAAACTGTTTTGCCCTCACTGCCTGTCTTTCCGGAAGAGGATTTGCCCCTGTTTCATAGTGAAATTATGTGAGCCGACCGGAGATGCTAGAAATGAAGATGCATACGCTTTTCCTTTACCAGACTGAGAAAGACCGGTGTTTGTAAGTGAGTGGTACAGACTGAGTCCTGTTATGCTCACCATTGTTTTTAATTGCGAGACGCTGAGGTGATGGTGGGGAAAGAAGGGAGGTAGACTGACGGCACCGCACTGTGTCGGACGATATAAGAGGAGACTCGGTACTTGACCGAACAAGCTCTGTGGTCACGTGCCACGCGACGCGATCAGCCCGGGGCTTGGCGGTGTGCACGGCCAGCTCGCTGCCGCGTGTGCCAGGCGCTTCTTATGATTTCTTATACTTAGTTTGAACATGCACGGGCGCGCCTGCTTTCTCTAGTCCCATCCATGTCCACAGAGACGGGTTCGTTCCGCCCTCCAATAGCCCCCAAAATCCGCACAAGTCCCATAGAGCCGACCCACGACCAGACCGTTGTCCTCTATGTCGTCAGTCCGCCCCTCTCAAATAGCTTGCCCAACCCTCGCTGACAAGGAGTACAGACTGTTGTATACACCGTCGTGATTTTTGCTTTGTGGAACATACCTGGGGTATGCATTTCATAACTTTGCCTGAACGATTATTATCCATGACGCCTGGCCTTCAGGCACGCACCCTGATTAACCCGTTGAAGTTATTGACCATAAGCTGGCATGAGGGATGCCATATAGCAGCTGTAAGTCTCCTGCAACCCGCAGCTGCTAGTGTATCTGAACTAAGTCTCCTTAGGCCATAATCACCGGAGGGACCATCCTGAGTGTAACGATCGATCCAAACTTGGGTGGCTGTACACGCGTCGAGGGTGGTCACCCGCCCACCATCCTCGCTGCAGGTTACATAGGCTCCGCGGTCTTCGGTGGTGTCTTTTTGCTAGGCGGCTGGGATACACTTGTCGCGAAGGTCCTTAGCTTTATTCTTGGCGTAGGACTAATCGTCCCGCTCGTTCTCGTCCGCGACAAATTGTATAATGCTTTCAAAATCTCAAGCCGCGGACGGTCGTGCTGACTTAACCTGGCCAGAACTATTATTCTTACTTTCTGCTTCGAAGGGTTGCTAGTGGGATTCTGGTTCATCGATCATGCGTGCGTTCCTCTGTCAGCTACACTCGAAACTTGTAGATTGACAATCAGAGGCCTGAAGAGCTGCACTTCGGTGGTACTGTTTGTTCATCGGCGTCATGAAGTTAGTCCTCATAATAAAACATTAACCGTAAACTGACGTCTACTCGTTACAGCGTTTTTTATGTAGTTTGTGCGTAACTGCTGACTAATAATCACTATGTCAAGCTCACTAAATATGCATATTCCAGGGGATATAACCGATGACAAGTTCTTCCGCAAGGTGAACGACTCGGACATAACGCAGTTTAATCTTTTGTATCCGCGTATAGGGTCTACCGGTACGTACTGTTTATATGTTTTTGGCACTTCCTTCCGTTCAAGCACTGAGCAAATAGAGCAATAAACTAATTACTAATTTACGCAGTGTGGGCAATATTCTGGGTCCTTTTTGGTATTGGGGTTCTCATTGGTTTCACTTTCGTCGGAATTGCTTCGTTCAAGGTATGCACCCGACTTCTGTTTCCTTTGGCTTCTGATACCCAGCTGAGGGTTTTGTCATACCTGATAATTCCACAGCTGAACGTATATCAGATGGAAGCGCAGGCTGGTAAGCCTGCTCCAATAACCTATGTATCCGCTGCTATTGTAATTCTGACCTTACCTTTTCTACTTCAGCCACGTTCTTGCCGACATGAATATAGCCGTGGATCGGCTTCAAAATGATTTTTCATCTTCCACGCCCCACGCCACGTTCCTTACGCACCGCACGCTAGTGCCCTTGACGTTTGCACTGTACCGCTAGCCATCGTGTCACACCACTCACATCGTTTACGTCGTCATCACACATGCATTGTTGCACACTACTCCCCGCCTATCTGCGCCGTCACCCGCCCTTTAACACGCCCCCTCCCTGCTCGTTAGACGTGCTTCCCCTTCCCCTTACCTCACCCCTTCCTGCTCTTTGTTCGTTTTGGCTCGCATAGGTTTAGACCTTCTTGATTGAACTGTGATGTTTGTTTAAATGACACTTTTGGAAGCTATGTTTGGTTGTAATGTGATGTTATAGTATGTATAATGAGGAATTCTTGTTTCATGTCGTTCGTCATATAACGCCCGAAATCGTTTGTACATTTTCCCCACATTGAGATCCCGCTGGGGTAATAGATAACTGCCCGACATCACCGTCGTTTGAACTGAAGAAAAAACGCCAGAAACAAGGCGTTACCAGGGTGTATTGCTGTTTGTAGTGTACATTATCATTGATATACGGAACGCAAAAGATCGAGAGGTAGGAGCGGTGCGTGTTTATGAAGTTGTTGGTGGATGCAAGTGAACACAGGCGCGCGCGTCAATTGCAGAGATTATGAAGGTGAGAGTATACCGGCGCGCGCGGGGCGTGGACGTGGGCAGTGTATACCATGTGCGGCGGAAGGTCGTGATCGCAATTAACGGCAAATAATTGAGGGTTACATTGTGCGCAGATATGTGAAATGATTCGAATTTGACAAATAAAATTCATACGATATGCGTGAAGGGAGACAAGGAATCACGGAATGTGAGATAAGACAGCTCAACGGGGATCAATTGCGGTTTGCTCGCCGTACGATGCCTGCAACGAGGAGCGTGCTGAGCGCAGCAACGCCACCAGCAATCGCAAGGCCAATGTACCCCTCTACGAGAAAAGATGGAAGAAAGGTCAGTTCGATGGAACTCGGAAAGTTAGGGCAAAAAGCGGGGCTTAAGGAGATGGTAGGAAATCCAAGACGGTACACACCTCGTGTCAACTTCGCATCGATCAAATCAGCGAGACTCTGCGCTTGAAGGTTGGAAGGCTCCTTATCCAGGAGCATAGCTAATTAGCAAAGCCAATCAAAGGGCCAGGCATTCCAGTCAGAGACATGTTGAATAGAAAACGCTGTTGAAACTGAACATACCATTGAATCGCTTCGCCTCCTCATAGTTGCCCATCTTGTATTGACCGAGCGCAAGGTAATATAAGCACTCTCTCCGCCGCGAGGGCTCAGCTCGGTATATCTCTGTGTTATTTGCACAACACAAAGCCCAGATTATGCCGCGAGGCCAAGTATGAGGAGGAGTGCCAAACGAAGACCATTTACACACGCACCCTGAAGCAACTTTACTCCGAGCACCTGGTGATCACGCTTCGGGCTCTTCACAAGGCCCCATGCGAAATTGAACTTGGTTTGAACGGTGATATGGCCTGCCTCGACCTCCTTTTCGTATTGAATCCTGAGCACCTGGACGCGATACCCGGAGTGCCATGATTAGACAGCCGAGGAAGTGAACGGGCTTGAAAGAGTCATGCTAACCTCAAGTTCATCATAGGACAGAGCCTGTTCAGCATCCGCTGCGTAGGGTACGTCGGTCGTCATTGTCTGCGCAGAGGTAAATAGTAATTTGAATCCGGGCGAGACAGGAAGGAGTGCGGCCGGAAGCACTGCACAGTAATTCGACGCATATGGGAAGAGGTTCCCACGTATACTTTTCCTCAAAAGTTATCCGGAATAAATCATAATGATACAGTAATCTTTGTCTACATGTACAGTACATAGCAGCAATAAGTACTTCTATTATTACTCAGTACCCGCGGTTCTTTTGATTGATCGACAAAAGTACATAGATTGCCGAACCACACGACGCCGCCACAAGGAGTTTTAGTCGTACTCAAACGAACAAATTCAAATCTGAGGGGGCAGATGGAAGAGAAAAACTATTAAAAAGCAAGTTGGATATGAGAAACAAAGGGATGGCTGATACACAAGATGGCGATGTATTTTTAGGACACTTTGTATCGCACAGTTCGTCAGCGCAGTTTCAATTTACTTGTACAGGGAACTTACAACATATTGATCTTACACCCGTACCTCCTTCAATGCCTAAGAAACTATGATTACGCGTCAACCAGCATCTCATGAGCCGCTGCTAGTGTCAACGACTCGTGCTTTCCCGGTCTCGAAACAATAGCGGTCGAAGTGTTCTCGCTGTTTATACGAATGAATCGGAGGAGGTCGATGAATTCTATTGATGTTTGATCCCAACGACGAAAGAGTTCGACATTGGTTGGATGTGTGAGATCTGGCACCTCTACAGAATGAAAGAAAGAAAATATTGATCATAGGACGCCCTCCGGTAGGTTTAATACTCACCTAGCCCTGTCCTATACTCTTCATTCTCATATAACTTCAGATTTTCGAGTCCGGCCTCTTTAACACTCTTTGGCCGGCCTTTCCGCCTCACTTTCCCCTCTTCCTCTAGCGCAACATCATGCCGCGTGAGCCAAACATTCTTGACCAGTTCATGGAGTTCCTCGAGAGTCAAAACCGCCCCTTCAGACTCCGGAGGGAGGGCATGATAGAAGAATGCGTATTTGTCAACTGCAAATTTGTGTTAAATAGCGATACCTACAGAAGGATTTCTCAACCGACTTACTGCTCGATGATGCACGCTTGCCTCTTTTTGTCGCAGCGTCAGCCATCTTGGTTTTTCTAAGCTGTGAACGCTCTACCTGGCCGGCTTTGCGTGATTGTGGATGAAACACTTTTTCCTTATTTCCCTTTCCTGGAGACATTGAAAGAAGGTCGAGGATACGTGGTCCCAGAATTCCTGCAAAATCGTGCAGGGCGCATACTACCAGCATTTTTCGCTGTTGTAGGGTGTCTTTCTTATGTAAGCTTTAATTTCTACATTAGGAAAATGAGAACCCTCTCGATATTCCCAGTTCGAGACTGGGGGGGCTCATTAGCAAACTGCTTTGTTGCAATCCACTCTTCCTCGTCGCCAACACCATGGCTGGCTTACCTGACGCTCCCTTCGTCGATAGTGTCAAGTTCAGCGACCCGCTGCAGGCAGTCCCTTCCCCAGGTTCCCCAGTCACCTACCTCCAGCTATCCGACCTCCGCACGAAGCGTAGACGTGCAAGCGACCCATTGACTGTCGCAAACACGTATGAATACGATACACCAGTAATCGGCGGGGAGATCTCCGACGAAGACCGCCACTTGCTCCAATCTAAACTGGGCGAGTGTCTTGGCTGCGTTGTTAATTGCGATGGCCAGGATTGCCACCTTTCTCGTCCCCCCGTTAAGGAGCAGTGCACAGAGCAGTGTGTTGTCATCCCATGTGGGGATCAAGATGCCTGTGCAGGCGTTTGTCTTGAGGAAACGTGCCAGGTAGAACCTTGCGATGGCGGTGATAAATGTACGGGTAACTTCGAGGAGCTCGTAAGCATATATTCGACTCAGCTGTCTCCCGCGTAGTTGAAAAGCTGACAGACGCACACGTAGTTTCAATGTTGTACCGACTTGCATGCAAATCCAGGCGTATTTTTCTCTGACCCGACCTCCTCCCAACTCAACTGGAACGGTTCGACAGGTGAACTTTTCGTGCCTGGCATTCAGAATTACTCGGGATACCCTCAGACATCCGAGTTCGATGCCCAAATACAAGCTTTTTCAAGTCTTACATTCTCTGGCGCGTCACTTGGCACTGAACCGTTTGGGAACCTTCCGCAAGGGGTCGGAAGCCTCGCTATTTCCATCTCTCCATCGAATCTGGCTCATTCATCAGTTGTCAGCCAATCTCCTCTACACGATGCTTCAAGAAGCAAAGGCCCTCTCGAGTTCATGTGTCGCTGGTCAAACTGCAATGAATCATTTGTATCTCTTAATGAACTTGCTGGGCACGTAAACCTCGTGCATTTGCGTCCTCCATCCCCAACGTCTCGTCCTGCCAAACGACTGCGCATGGACGCAGATCTGTCTTGTCATTGGGACGATTGTCAAATTTATCCTGAATCTTCAACTTCACAAGGCCCTTCAACGGGCCTACATCCAGAAGCAGCGCTTGACCTGCTCTTGAACCATCTCTGCCACGATCACCTCGGATTATCTGCTCTCCCAGATCTACCAGTGTATAAAACGGACCATAACGAAGGAGTTCAAAGGCAAATGAATAAAACTGGGGATTTTTTTGACTCCTACTGTATTAATGAATCTACGAAGGCGGCTAAGTCACAGACGCAGTCACCGCATTCCTGTTGTGTTCCGAGCGAGCTTCAGCCAACATCAACATCCATGCTCACATACTCCACTCCGGCGCCGTCCCCTCCTCCCCTTCCCATGACAATTGAGGCGGTGCACGATTGTGCGGCAGTCGCACATGTCTGCCATTGGGAGGGCTGTTCTGCTTCCTTTGACTCGTGCTCCGCTCTCACCGATCATCTCACCGCCGTCCATGTTGGAGGCGGGAAGAGTCGGTACGACTGCCACTGGGCGGATTGCACTCGGTCAGGTGTACAGGGATTCGCGAGCAAGCAGAAAATTCTGCGACATCTGCAGGCGCACACTGGCCATCGACCATTCGCGTGTAGCGAATGCGGGTTACATTTTTCGGAAGCGGCGACATTGCAGCAGCACATGCGAAGACATACACAAGAACGTGAGTTCTCATTTGCACACTGTCACAGCGCCCTAAACGTAAATTGGCGTTACTCATCCACATACACAGGACCGTTCTTGTGTGACTTTCCTGGATGCGGCAAGGCCTTTGCTATCACTGGAGCATTGACAATCCACAAACGGACTCACAACGGCGAACGGCCTTTTAAGTGTCCACATTGCAATAGGTGCGCTTTTTACGATACCTAGCTCTAATGATGCTTACCTGCATACTGAACTCAGAGCATTCGCGGAATCATCAAATCTATCTAAACACGTAAGTCCCAAGAAAGAATAAGATTTGGGATGCCAAATAATCAACTTATTATAGCTCAGGACACACACTGGAGATAGACCATATCGCTGTACAGAGCCAGGATGTGGCAAAGCTTTTGCTCGCCCTGATCAGCTTCAGCGGCACGGGAACGTACACATAAAGAAGAGAGCATTGACTGTTTCCTCTGAACCGACTGAAGCACGGGCGTAGGCGAATTTGAGGAGAGGGGGATAATGCGAATGGGGTTGAAGTGTGCATGTTCACCGTAGGGCTGGCCCGCATCAGCTTTTACTGCGAGCTGTAGATCCGCCGTTTTGAGTGAAGTAGTATGTACTTAGTTTTAGTCACCGCGGGAACCTGAATGAAGATGTTAAGTGTATGCCTATTAACGAACTTATTCGTAGCCTTTATTCGTTTATTTTCATTCTTACACCATGGCTCCTGTATTTCCTGTGCATTTGGTTAGCCACTCATCGGGTCACTATGGTGCCCACTTTAATTTGAATTCTTCACCCTGCGGCGCCGACTCGAACTCGGGAGATCCCGACGCTAACTTCCGGTTCCTCAATTATTCCATGCATCTACTATCTATCCTTCGTCCATGCTTGCATTACTTCTTCTATGCCAACTTCGGGTCACTAGTCTGCAAATTTTAGCTCACCTAAATGCTGGTTCGGTCTCTGTCCTGCCGTGTGCGCCCGACGCCGATGTCTTGTTCCGAAATTTCTGGTGTGCGTCGGCTGCGCGTCTCCTCTATCCTTTCCTTCGGTTCGCAAGAATTAGCAAGCATGAAATGCCCATAAGTATGTTTCGCGGCGCGGGAGTCAACACTTTCCGAATACTTGTTTGAAATCACCAGATTTCGGAAGTACCCGCTCTTCTCCCAGAACGCGAATACTGGCAAATCACCCAACCATCAGTGTCTTCTCATATATACTACTTTTTTCACTGTTCTCCGCCCTGTGTTTACTCGTTTCCACGAACCCGATCGAGGGAATATGACGACATTCGGGGATTTTTACTGTATAATTAACGGTTGGCTCTGCGCCGCTCACTTCCGAGTCGATGTACAACTGTGTCTCTTGGGTGAAAGGGACACCTCCGAGAAATCTTTTGAATTAGTCTGGTGCCTCCACATGATTCCTACCTAACCCTTTCCTTAGCTCTTGGTACCTATCAATCTTGATTTCGCGGTTCAAGCTTCAATTTCAACCTAAGGGTTTCTGTTCCAATCCAGGTTGAGGATATCAAAGCTAAAACGTCACGGTGTTTAAGGCTCCGTTTTGACACTTTAACGAAGAGTTAAACAGGCCTTGGATGGGGCTCATGAACATGTCCGACAACCTCTACCAATATAGTTGACGCAGATCGCTGAAGGCCCTGTGCATTTAGTGCATACATAGCACACTGAAGATCCCAGTTATACATGGAGACTCAGGCTGCTCGGACGCGTAAATGAAAGAAAGCACGGGAATCATCGGCCAATGGACGCTGCTACTATGAGCCACCACTGCACTACCAATCTTTCGAGGCAACACATAGTAGATGAAAACTGTTGCCATACCGCACTCACCGACTTTGGCCGCCTACGACTCCGAGTCGGGCGCGGTAACCGCTTCAAGTTTTAACCCATATTAGGGCTAAGTCCAAACATGGCAAGCGCTCCCTTCTCGTGGCACTCGTGCAAGCTCACAGCAAAAAGTAGCGAAAACGCGCCGGACTTGTCTTAAGGTAAGCGCCTAGTGCATACGCCGCCCTTCTCTTCCCTTCCGCCGATGTTCATAGGTCAACTCCCTTTTCCAGGTCTTCATGGCTGTGTCTGCAGACGCCATCTTCTCTGATCGGCGATTACTACATCGACCTGCGGACCAGACGACATCGTGTAGATGATCATGAAATCTTGCTGAAAAGCCGAGCGATCGCTTTTTTCTCCAAGATTCTCCAATGCATAATGAAAGCGACATTTGTGCCAATGAAGTCGACAGTTAACTTGTGCTTGCCACAGGATGCAGGCGATTGGTCGATCGGAGTCACCCCCTCCCCCCCTTCTAAGTGAAGTGTTGCGCTTTCGGCGGAGTCGCCTCTTTTAAATCACGGCACATAATTATGAGAGCTTTCATTTTTATAATAGTGAATTAGGCAAGAAGACTGGTGTGGCAGAAGCCTGCTCTCATGGGTATGTACTACTTAAGTCATCTTGTTAGCGGAATGTTAGGGCATACAACTTGTCTGCCTGAGACAACGTTCTACAGAAGCAGGGCGTCCAGACATCTAGCGCGATGCAATCCTCCATGTTGGCAGGTCGGTCCCATTCATCCTTTCTTTCACGCCTCTTTCTTTCCACATCATACTGAACCAACTACACTGTCAGGGAATTCTGCGTATCTTTACGTGGGGATAGCATTTCAAATTATACATTACCGAGCTCCAGTAGCCACAATGGGATACTGTGATATAAGTAGTCCTGCTGGTGAATGTTGCCATGCCCAAGACCTGTCCGTCCCCCGATGGTTATTCGCCGTGCCAGTGATGGTTGTGACAACGCAAAGAGAATGGATTTGGATGAAGCTGCGCGCATTCCAGTATTCCACACATGAACAAGTGAGTACAAATATGACGTGGAATATATTTTTGAGTACAGCAAATTAACTATACTAGGACACACAAAATAAAGCTAGAGTGATCAAGACCGGTGATGATGTTACGGTACCACTCACATATTTTCGTAAAATCCGCCTTGTTGGGACACATCCTGCGGCTACCAGTGGTTCCGCGGACGTCTGGAAAGGGCAAGACCGGCAGCACAATGGTTCATACATCGCCCTTAAGGTTCTCCGTGAACACAGTCCTTTAAGCAGCAGCGCAAACAAAACGGTAACACATCTTTAACTCGTTGTAGGGTCATCCTTGTTCATGTTACGCGAACTTATTCTTCGTCTGGCTGCAGGAAACCTATTCGAAAGAGGTTTTTACCTGGCGGCGTCTTGATCACAAAAACATACTTCCATTTCTCGGACTGCACCATACAAAGTTATTACCCCAGGTGGCCCTTGTTTCGCCTTGGATGGAGAATGGAAACTTACGTAGTTACCTGAGGCGAAAGAGCAATGTCGACAGAGTCTTAATGGCTAGTTATTCTCACTTATCCCTTCCGATGTTCCCTGATCTCGCCCTCTATCCGCTATTTAGATGATCGGAGTTGCGAACGGTCTCAACTATATGCACACGCACAACCCGCCAATCGTGCACGGGGACCTGAAATGTGTGGGTGAACTATCAAGGACCGGTCTTATAGTCAAGCTAATTCCCATATGTAGGCGAATATACTTGTAGATAACTCCGGAAATCCCCTTATCTCAGACTTCGGACTAGCCGGTCTGGAAGGCGATCCGATAGTTTCCGGTTCTATTAGATGGCAAGCTCCAGAAATTCTACAGGCCATGTCTTCCGGTGACGACGCCAGGATCACCAGGAAAACGGATGTGTATGCATTTGGAATGTCATTATTAGAAGTAAGTCAAGCATAACTCTTCCGGGTGTATCAGTAAAATCGCGGATTTCTTACGGTGAATAATCAGGTGTTTACCGATGAAGTCCCCTTTCCCGATCTTCGCCTCGATGGCGCTGTAATGCTGGCAGTTGCAGTGTCTGATAAGCGCCCTCCGCGTCCAAGTGGCTTGGCCTGCGAGCGCGGTTTGGCAGACTACGTATGGAGAGTTATCACAAAATGCTGGTCTACGGATCCAGCCAGGCGACCGACTATCAGTGGCGTAATGACGGAACTATGCACAGAGTATGTTAAAGCGACGCCCAACGAACAAACGATCTGCGGGACAAATCAGCGCTATCCACCACATACGATCCGGTCTAGCTGATTTTTCAAAACGACGAAAGAACATCTACCGGCGTAGAATTACACTCCACGGTTTTCGCACATAGATTTTTTGAGCTGTTATACATTATTACGATATAGAGCACATTCAGTTTAGGAGGCAACTAAATTCGGGTTTGTTACCCGTGTATACTGTAGACTGCATGCATATGACTCGGTAGGGTGCTATCGTTTCGCTCTCCGCATACGTCAAGGGCCTTGAATGCGCTCTGTTTCGGCAATAGACGGGGCCCTGAGCAGCTAGATTTAGCAAGATGCTAAGTCGGTTAGCGTAACAAAGAAGGCAATTGCCTGCCTACCAAGTACTGTAGTTTCTAATCTCGGACTCGGCTCTTGTAAGCTTTTTTTTTTCAGCATTTATATAATGTGACGCTCTTGAGCAAAAAGTACTGAAGGCCCCCGTTCCAAAGTATTTAAGTTCTCTTTGAGCACTTAAGCACACCAACGGCTGGTCCGCCCCTTACTTCTCCCAATCCCCAACAGGTCCTCTATCTCGATCTCTCTCCGGCTCCGCCGGCTCATCGGAACTCGAACCAATGTTTCACTTGCATATAATTAGGTGACTGTTCTATCAACCGTGTCATGGGGTAAAGCAACGTGCACTAGGTTATGAAGGCTAGTATCTAATTCGACAAAACCTGGAGACAACCTCTATGATCGCTACTTCTTTTTGAGTGCATTACAACATCTATTGCATCGCGGCAGCCCACAATCACGACTACAATTAACAGCTACACAGGTGCCAAAGGTATGACGGTCTATGTGATCACCCTTGGGGACCTCCGGGATGTGAATCTCCCAAAGCAACCTCACAAACGAAAATGTGATCTGCTCTGTGAGCAGTTTAGACCGCCAAACTGCAAGCAGTTGAGAACATATTTTTGTTTGCGCTGCTGCTTTGGGACATCTTGTCCACGGAGGAACTTTCTTCGAAGCCCGGTTTAGCGAGTCTAAATAAAACGTCACGGTTCAATCTAGTGGTGCTCTACTCGCCAGGAATATCTGTTAACCTTTTGTATCATGTTCAGGAATTCTCCACGATCTAGAACTGGACACCATTTCTCCAGTTCACATTCTGTGGGTTCCGTGGAAGGTCTGAGAAAGACGGTATCCGGATCGACAGGATTCACATCTCAGTTTGTTCTAATACTTCTCTTAACCACCTCCCCGGCCTCACCCTCCTCTTCTCTCAGTCTTTAGACGATTTAGAGTCGCGAGCGGACTCAGCCGATTGCATACAACGTGCTGATCACGCACAAGAGTCGACGTACACATGTACACCTGTTCAACTATCAAGCTGAGATAATGTCTGTCTGCCGTAAGCCATTCGCATCTGACCCCAGAGCCGGCTCTGGACTTACAGCGGTGAAAGGTTACTCAATAAGTCTGGCGCACTGGTATTACCGGCAGGCATGGTCCGGACATTGCTCACCACACTGGCCAACGACAGGCTCAGATCTTTAAAAAATCGATCCATGCGTCTAGATCAATAATATCGCTGGGAGTGGGTCAGACTTATTATTCTTCGGATTTCCGGCAGCTAACTCGTTTTTATGGAAAGCATAGATCTTCTCTGGGGAGTTCCCCCGGTAATAGTGATAACCAATGAATGTTCCCTCACCCGACTAGTTTGGAGGCGGTTTGATGACTGTCTATTGTATGTCACCGGAATTGCAGTGACTTACGAATACACACGGGGGACCGGTAAAGGGGACGCGGTGTAGCTATTCAGGAATGTCAGTATATGATGTCATTAATCAAAAGATATTCCGCCAATGACTTATCAAATATTCGAACTAGCTAGCTTCTCAGAGTGGGACTAATCGTATCTCTCGCATGTTAATGCAGCATAATGGGTGCATCATGGCCCACGGCATATTAGGATCGATCCTATGGGCTCCTATGCCTGCGGCGCCCTTAACAGGCTCAACCTAACACTCTCATGCAGCTTCTTGAAAAAACAGGGTAGTGGACACATTTAGGAAATCATTTCTAAAGGGGTGCAAATCCTTGAGCGAAAGCACCTCCCGGTCTCTTCTTTAAAATGATATGTAACCTGGGAGGCGTAGCAAAAGGAGTAAAGTTCACATTTACAGTATGGTGTCTGTGCATATATATTTCCGTTCGCCTAATTATTTGATTTTTGTGGTCAATATTCAACGAATCTCTACGGATCAGCCGCAGGTTTGCTAACTTGAACATGCTTACAATAGTAGCACCACCTAACGTCACAGATGACCTAATGAAAATCCGGTGTCGGGTCCTGCCAGCGCTAGCTAACCCTATACTTATCGTATCTACCGTATACTAGTGCAGCACATGTACAAAAAGACACACATTCGTCTTCTAAAGAGTACCATATTGGTGGACAAACACTGTGCTATAACATGTACTATCGAATGCGGTTGAGTAGCGAATCCGCTCAGGGTACGAAGCCTACGAGTATAGGTACCAAGATCAATCGCGCGACCATGTATGAACATGTGTCTGAGACTCACCATCTTCGTCAAGCAAGCTCGATTCTTCTACGCATGCGAAGATAAAATCGCTGAGAACTAAGTTGCGCCTTTTGGGTCTGCGAGGATTCAGTGGTCAGACGAATCCGTACAATCCAACCATGAAACAGGCACCAACTTCGACGTGCGCTTCATTAGCTCCTTCCGCCTGGAGATATCGCGCTTGTCAAGGACGACGTGCGTAAGCTTGGGCTCGTCCAAGTCGACAATACGACCACCGTTCGCAACGATAGCATCTTCGACACTGGCGAAACTGAATGATGTCTTCAGTATACTACGCGCCAACGGTTTAAGGGCTACGTACGAAGTTGCAATCTGTTCCTTATGCTTCGTTTTAAGTTCCATCCCGTTTCTCTCTGCGTTAGCGGGTGAATCAAGATAAAAACATCTGAGTAGAGTGGGTCAGTATGACATGCGTTCCGAAACTTTATACAACCTACAAGTGCTTGAATATTTTTTCTTGGTCATACTCCATGGCATCCGCACTTTCCCCCATCTTCTCATCTTTCACATCCTTGAGTTGAAAAAGGAACCATGAGCAAGGCTCGCCAAGAGTATATGAGATATCTCACGTCAGTCTGCCGCACGTTTTCGCCTTCATCCTGTAGAAGCTGATTAGGAACTCAAGATATAAAATATAGGGCGCTCGTATAACTGTGATGGGCTTACGGGATTTTCGATTATTTTCTCAGCGATTGGTAGGTTATCGGGCAACGTCCATTCGTCTGTTTCTTCGTTGAAACGTAACTCTTCATAATCCGAGTCTGGATCCGTCTCTGAATCAACTTCTGGCTCAGCTCTCAAGCCCCTGACATCATCTTCGGCATCGTCCACTTTGAACCAATCTGCCATCTCCGGGTCTGTGACAAGCGTACTATCATTCTCTTCTGGACTTTGTCGTCCTGAAGATCTTCCTACAATGCTTTGTTCCGGGGGTGATGCCGATTCATGTATTCCATTATCCTCGTTATATTCTTTGTCAAGCTTTCGGTTCGTTGTTGCATGGAAGAAGTATCTGAGGTATGCATTGATCAGCTCTTAATCGTATTTCCATGACACATTGAACGCACTTGCTATATAGCGGTACGCGCTCTCCTTGGTCAACACAATCGTAAATCCAAGAGGGGCGAATAACGTCATAAGTATCTTTGTTCATGATAAGCTTCAAGTCGTACGCTGTTCGAACATGTCATTAACTGTGAATTCCGCTTCGTATATATGGATTCGTACGGATGGACGTTCCACCATAGACAACAAGAATCGGATCCGCTCCCCTAGCGATTTGCACATACTTCCCACCGTTGGTGTGTATACTGCATAAAGTAAAGATATGAGATCAATCGGTAGAGGGGACACTAGATTCTCTCTCACAGCTTCTGCAGTTCCTTTTTCTCCTTATCTCCATTTCGGGATTTTGGATCGGACGCCACCACTAAATGAGTGGTATCAGGACGTTGTCTGAAGCGCCAGAAGGAAACCACATACTGAATTTAAACTCCTTAAATATATCGTTGACGACATTAAGGTCGTTCATACTCTCTCCTCGGTATTCCGGCATTACCATGATTGGCTTTTTTGTCACCTTCCGCTTTTTCTTTGTTTTGCTACTTGAATTAAGTATGGGCAGATTTTAGATGCGAAGAAGACTGACGAATCGGCATCTTCCATCTTCCTTTTTCGCTCCAATTTCAGGCTCTCTAGGACAGCTATTTTCCATGTAGGTGAACGTTGCTCGAGATCTTGGGTCACGACCTACCTGTGGCAGACATACAGTCTGCTGCACTCAAATCATCACGGATGCCGATTGCCCGCGGGAAGCGCATGGTGAAGCCGAGATGGTATCGATCTGTGGGGGCGTTAGGCCAAATTATAAGTACACGAGTAAAGCCAGACAGCTAACCCGAGGGGATGATTTCAGCAGCTTTAATTTTCAAGATGAAAGAGCTAAAATTTTGTAATTGATTAATTGCCGTTTCCCCTCCGCAGTAAACGTAACACCACTTACTCTCCCGGTTCGAGATAAACGTCACCCTTGTCTTCCGCGCTCCTTTTGGAAGCTTGGTACCAGGATGGCATGTGGTCTTTATCAAATGTCTTCCAATTTAGTTGCCGAATCCAAATATAGTCTGCGTACGTGAGCCCGGTACCTATGCGCACGAACGTGCTATACCTGCGAGCGACGATTTATTAGCCCCCTATAAGGAAGGACGGGAAGAATCAACAGCACACATCAGCTCTTCATCATCATCAATATTTCTCCTGTCATCCATGACCGCACAGATGAGCGTAGAGACACCCCCGCCGCGTTTCCCACTACCATAATTCCCGCCTGTCTCAGCCGGTCAGAAGATTTAATCAAGGGAAGAACGCGGCATGCCTACCGACGACAAGAACGTCAACTGTTTCACCCATATTGTCCTACTCGCGGTATTAACAGGAGCGGGATAACCTTGGCCTATTTGCAACGCTTACCATGTATTCAGGCTTGACCTTAACCCAATCATTATTCCTCCCATTCAAAACGTACTTCGCGTTAGGATGCTTGATAATGAGGCCTTCGCCTTTGCTCTCCACAACTTCTTCAAGCCGCATCCGAATATCATCAGCATTCCTTCCCTCATAGTCCGCGACAAACTCTATTCGACCTTTGATCTCCTTGATACACGAACGCAAGTTGCGTTTTCTTAATTTTACTGAACGTCCAGTCAAACACATGCCGTTCAAATACAGCAAATCGAAGACTTTGACTAAGATGTTAAAGGCTATTAGTACCAGCAGAATGAGAACGCATCTAGTGGCTTACAGCACGGCCGAGGGTTGAGATGGCCCTTGGTTTTACCTAAAGAGGTAAATAATTACCATGATTCTTGAGAAAGAGCAATCGACTTGCCAAGGGCCGCCGTTTTCAACGTTCCAAACGGGAGGTTACGATCAGAGACTGGATCCCATACCAGCATCTCGCCATCGAGAATAATCCTTATAAAGGTATAAGGACGATAGTGTAATGAAGGAATAGCACGCACTCTTCAACGCGATCGTCGAAGGCGTGACTGATATACGGAGCCAAACTCCCCGAACTGTTGTCACCACCATAAAGATACGTGTAGTCTTTTCCTTTCCTGAAGACTGTATTTCTAAGGTGTCACGCAGGGAGAAAGGCCGACCATACCTTGAGCAGAAAAAGTACTTGTTGCCTCGTTTGTGGAGCTGCATGCGCTCCCCGTCAAGTTTTTCCTCAATTATAAAAGGTTGTCCCCCCATGTCCTTTACTGTGTCTTCGAGTCTCAAACCAGGCCGCTTACATAACATTGGTGCAAAGGCTTGAAAGAGATTGATTGACTTGTCTTCCGCGTTTAGTCTGTAGGACGGATCCCAGAGTTCATGTGCAACTTTTTTTAAGTCAGAGCATGCGTTAAAAAGGTCGACCGCGTCAGGATGGAATATGGAAAATATTGTGTTCTCCTTGACGGATATTTGCATGTCTTGAGGTAAACGAGTGTCAGCGTAAGCTTTATGGGTTTGCATTGACAACACCTTTTAGAATTATACGTGCAATCCATTGCTGCTCTCCGGGTGTCGACTTGTTGTAAATTCGTTGTAGGAGTTTGGACTGAACTTCCCTAATCATTTGAGCCAGGTTTGATAAAGGCTCTGACTTAAGCATACTGTAAGGCGCGGGTGAACTTACTGCTTGCCGACATCCTTGCTTAACTCGTCCAGTATATCATTTACGTCGTCAACGGTCAGCGATCCCTCTGTCACTGACGAGCGCTTGCTGATGACCTCATAAAGGACAGTGGGGAAGTCGCCTGACGCTTTCTAAGTACACGGTGGTTTCAGAGTGACGTTGTGTTGCTAACAGCGAGAAACAAACATTCTTTTCAGATGGTCGCTTCCAGTTTAGCAGTCTCACAGCGTCCGGATCTTTCATGCCTAAAGGAATAAGCTTGATGTATGCTTTTGCAAGGTTCTTTTCCTTCAAGCCGTACACCGAGCGCTCGCGGTCTTTCTTGTGTTAGGAGCGATAATGAAGTAAGATGGAGCTCCATGAGTCACACTGGCTAAGTACCTGGGGCAAAACAAGGCGCAGTACAGGGTAAAGATCCTTTCCTACATCCTCGCGCCAGTTCTTGCCGATGGATGTCATTCACATCATTGAAACCTGTTGCGACACAAAGGCTGACGTACGGTGAACCATTTTGTTAACACCTTCCTCCTCGTCTCTGCTTTTCTCTCGCTCGCGAGTTTCTCATATAGTCCAGAGAGCACGCTGAACGGTATGCTCCCTATATTGGGAGGCACAGGCGGACACGCGGCCGACTGCTTCAGAGTCGACTCCGCACCACCATCCTCGCCTTGATTCATCTCCATTTCTTCTTCATTCGAAGATATTGTTGGGGAAGGTGTAGCTTGCATTTCTTTGTAGCGGTAGTATATCTCAATACAGAATTCGGGACAGCGAAGGATATTGTAAGTGGCTTAGTTGACGATTTGGCGGCTTGCGGCTTGAGCGTATTAATGGGGTCTCGGGACTTTACGGAGCCGCGACGGGCACTCATAAACGTGACTGGAAACGTGACTCAGACTAGAAACGTGACTCGACGCGTCTGAGGCACTTGCCGTTTGCGGCGAGTCCGGACTTGTCAGCCCTGTCATCCTAACCCCGAGTCGTCAGCCCCAAAAGCTCAGGACCTTATATTTGAATAAATGTTTTCGTCTGAATCTTCTTACCTGCGTCCACCATGTCTGACGCCTCTAGTCCCATAACTCCTCCGCAGCTACCCCGGCGTGGAAGAAAAACGGATCATCCGCGTATGATTGGACCTTGGAAGATCGGCAGGACAATCGGTAAAGGCGCAACGGGTAAGTTGGATAACTGTGCGCTTTCATTATTTGGTTCCTCATGTTTATCCTTCAGGAACGGTCAGGATTGCCCGTCATTCAAAGACGGGTAAGTACGCTGCCGTCAAGATTGTTTCGAAAATACAGCTCGTCCAGTCCCGACGCTCGCTTCATAACCTCGAGGACGATACTGAGCGTATATTGATCGGTCTTGAGCGTGAAATCGTCGTTATGAAGTTAATTGATCACCCAAATATTATGCGCCTTTACGACGTCTGGGAAACGTCCGGCGAGCTCTATTTGATTCTCGAGTACGTCGAAGGCGGAGAGCTTTTTGATTACATCTGCGAACGCGGGCGTCTTCCCGCGACAGAGGCACTTGACTACTTCCAGCAACTCATAGGTGCCATGGACTATTGTCACCGGCTCAACATTGCACACCGAGACTTGAAGCCGGAGAATCTCTTGCTTGACAAGGACAAAACTTTAAAAGTGGCTGACTTTGGTATGGCAGCTTGGCAAGGCGGAGGCAATCTCCTGGAGACAGCCTGTGGTAGCCCGCACTACGCAGCACCTGAGATTATTGCCGGAAAACCTTATGATGGAACAACGTCTGATATCTGGTCTAGCGGTGTTATTCTCTTCGCACTTCTGGCTGGAAAGCTCCCATTTGACGATGAGAATGTCACCACGCTCCTTGAGAAAGTAAGACTAGGCAAATTTACCATGCCGTCGGATATCGATCCCGGTGCACAGGACTTGCTGAAGAAAATGCTCGAGAAGGATGTCACAAGACGAATCACTATTACGCAGATCCTGAAACATCCTTGGTATACCTCTCGGTCTGAACGAAATGCACACTGCGCCGCCCCTTCCCCCGACGAAATCTCCCGACCTGTCTGTAAAGCTTCTGATATCGATTCGGACATATTTGGCAATCTACGCACTTTATGGAACGGCGCGCCTGACGCGGACATCAAAGAGGCTCTCATCAATGACAAGCGAACTTGGGAGAAAGTTGTCTACTCCCTGCTCCTGAAGTACAGAACGAAAGTTCAGGAAAACCAAAACGAAGAGCTCGAACGGGCACGTACTCAACGGAGGACTGAAAGGAAGCGAAGACGAGCCATGATAGCAGAGAAGAAGGAGCAGGATCAATGTAATGAACGCGAGAGGGCGGGAGCTCTCACTCCCATTCGGGCTCCGCCACGTCCAGACCCACCGACTCCGCGCCGCGCCGCAAATCACCGGTGCTTATCAGTCACCTCCGACTCCCCTCTCCTTCCACCGCCTACAGCAGGTTCCCTTCGACCCATAGAGCATTCACCGTGTCAAGTCAGCGGCCACCAAGCCTTACTTGATTTAGGCACACCACCTCTTGACCCCTCTGTAACGACTTCCCCACCCGCAAATTTACCACCCTCCGTAATGTCCCCTGGGTCCCCCATCTGGGAAGCACTTGATGTTGCTCCTCCGATGGATGTACCAGAATTATATGACGAGCATGTTCAACATTTCTTTCAGCAGATTGTTGATCATCTAAACACTATGCAGAATCGACCCAGTTCAATCCCTCCTCTCTCTCAGAACGGTGGGACCCCTGATCCCGACACGGCCACTCTCCTTACCACGTCCATTCCTAGGCCGTTTCCGGCGCACGGGAATTCAAGGGCACCCCCTCCAACCCCCGCCGGAGGCCTACGGTCAGTCCAGGAAACCCGTCAAAGGTCCCAGCAGGTGGATACCTGCGGCCTTGGCATACTTTGTGACTCCGGTAAAGGGAACGAGAGCCGTGCTGTGAAGAAGTCATCCCTACGCAAGTCCAAGGATGACGGTGGCCGCCCCGCACAGGCTGGAGATCGGCGGGTACAAATACTCCTCCCGCCTCCTATCGTGCGCGGAGGAACGGATCGCAGGCGTCTTTCTTGTGATTCAAACCCCTCGCCTTCCCCAACATTCTCGCTTTCCGATGGATCGTCCTTCAGTGTCTCTTCTGCGCCGAAGCGCTCCTGGTTCACAAACCTCTTCAAATCTCGAACCGCCTCATTCACGTTTATGTCCGTGCATGATGCAGCTACGACACGGGAAGTTTGCCAGCGCATGCTCGTAAGTCTTGGCGTACGTATTGTGCTACCGCACTCGGAAGAAGCAGGAAATGCACACCTTCGATGTCAGTTAGATGAAATCCACGATCCCTCTGGGCTCATAGTAGTGACGAGGGCGGCGAAGTTTCGCGTCAATGTCCGGGAGCTAGATATAAGACGGGCAGCCGAAGTGGGACATACAACTACGATGGAGATGGTGTTGGAGAAGGGATCACTGCAGAGTTTTCGACTGATTTATCAGCGGCTGAGGAAGGAATGGGATTTGGATGTGGTGTGCGAGGATAATCTCGACACATCATATCCTATCTCTCCAATTCCTGACCATGGGCCGCAACATGGTCTCAATCCTCCATCAATTATGGTGAGAAGGTTTTCCGACTACCCCTAAAATCGTTCCCTTCTGAGCAATATGTTTAAATACGTCCTTAACATTGTAAATTTATATCTTTGCCATTTAACCAAAGTGATCATCTGCCGATCGACATGCGTCTTTTACGCGCTAATTTATACAAAAAAAGTCAAGGCCCAAAATATGCATAATTCAAATCATGCAGAGTTTGCGGCTCTGTTTCAATTATGTTGTCGTAAGTGCGTAATCGGACAAATGCGGATGGAGATGGTAATTCAAATGAGATTCTATGCTCAGCTGCGACCGAACGCGAGGAGAATTAGTTGAGAACCAATATAGGTATGCCTTTCACCATCAAAGCAAAGACAAAATCTGAAAATAGGTTTTGCTACTATACAGAACTTAGGAGGTCACACTCATCAAATCCGGAGGGAACCCGGAGAAGTCCACTTGGTCCTGTACCGGACGTCCGCTGACCGTATATGATACCCGAAGTCGCAAGCGTACAGTGCTCTGTTGAAAAGTCATTATTGTAAGCAGGCTGCGTTGGAATTTGTGACAGACGATGTTCAAAATTGAAGTACCTTTACCGGGGCGATAACACGCATTTGTTGCGTTTCTACAGCTCCCGGGTTGACGGTAGTGTTTGACATGGGCAGCATTTGCAGCTGTTGCGTCTACATATAATATTATGAACATCGTCCCAGCACGGGGCAAGATAAGCGTACCTTCGGTACCGCGGCTAAAAAGTTTATGCTCGTCACGGCATTGGTTCCAGTTACTTGAAAGCGAGCCAAAATGTTCACGACGCCAGCTCGCTGCGATGAAACTTGAGGTGTAAGCGTGATCTTTAATTCGTTCTTGTCGTACGCTGGATACGACTGGAGGCGAGGCGCAGGCACGTGCGAAGGACCTGGCGACTGTGTCATGGAAGCGAAGGGAGAAGCGGCTGCAGCTGCGCTCGCTGGAGCCGGGGCTGGGGCCGGAGAGTTCGGCGCAGGCGAGCCGAACAGGTTGAGGATATCGTTAACGGTATTCTTCTGAGCCCGCGGAGCGGACCCAGCCGTAGGTATGGATGGTCCCGGGCCAAATATTTCCGCAAGGAGATCCTGGCTATTTTGGACGACTGGAGCTTGAACGTTCGCGACTGAATTGGTCGCAGCGGTTGCGTCATCCATCAGTAAGTCGACCTGTTTCATATAAGGAGGCGGAACCACAGCGGTTGACGTTAATCATACCTCTTTGGAAGCGGTGGATCCAACAGGTTTATTCTCGACCACTGATAAGTTCTATAATCAGCGCAGGACTTGTGCGTAAAGGGGAGGACGTGAGTACCTATGCCCATTACTGTTGCCTTCAACTCAGGTGGCGGCATCCTCTCCAATACACCGAATTTTATCTCCCCTAGCTGCAGAAGATTTTCGAACTCGACTGCCCGTTGCTGGATCTCTAATTCGGGACTGGTAGAATACGAGTCCAATAGTCCCACTATGCGTCCCTGCTGTGTTGCGCTTGTCGTCGGACGGCCGGACATTTTTGTTAAAGCAGTGAGTATGAATTGACGAATGAGGTAGTTCGCGTATGGAGAATCGAGCACAGAGACCAGAAGATCAACCATATCAGAGTCGACCGCCTGAAAATTCGTTAGACGCGACTTAAAGGAGTGAAATTATTTACCTGTCGAGGCTGTTCTTCGTCGACGATACCACCTTCGAGCAAAATCTCGCTGTACTCTCCAAGGACCCAGACGGCCGCTAGTGTTAATGACTCCTGTGAGATATCGGCCTGCAGGGCAGTGTATAACTTTGATGCGGTATATGCTTGAAGTTCAGGGGTATGTGCGACTAATCTTATAAACGATGAAAGGATCTCCTCTCGAACATGATTACCGGCCTATCAGTACAATCAGAAATATGCTCTCTGAGAATCGTGCACAGAAGTTCGCTCACCAGTTTCAAGACGCGAAGGAAAGTGTCAATGTGCCACCTCTTGTTCGGCGCATACCGCTCAGCAGCCAGGCTGATCTGCGTGGTCATACCCAGTTTGAATTCGTTGTCTGCCACCTCCAAAAACGCCAACAGCTCGCGGATCAGGACGCGAACATTCTGTTCGTTTATTAAAGCATAAGAAAGTTCAAGTGCGCGTCTTCGGATAGAAATATCACCGTCGCGGAGACAGTCAAGGATTATGTTTCGGTGTCGTTGAACAGCATTGGTGTCCATTGAGACGACCTTATTCAGTGTGTTAAGGGCAACATATCTTGTATAAAGATTAGCGTGCACAGAACTTCTCGGTCAAAGATTTGCAAGTTACCGGATGTTGTTATCGCGATTGCTCAAGAACTTCCCAAGGATATTGATCGCCATCACACGTAGGCCACTGTCCGCCTCGATTTCCAGTACAGTCAACACAGTCTCATACAAAATCGAGTTTCCAACATTTTTGGTCGAATCCGTGTTCGTGGCAACCTGGTCAACAAATTGAGATGCCACTGGTTTCACGACATTCAGGAGACTCACCTGCGCCAAAATATCGTTCATTATCTCGCTCGCTTGCTGATCGCCCTTTCCAAGCAAGCGCATCAGGCGCAGTATTTTTACTTGGAGAAAGGGATCCGTAATTCCAGAAACGTCGTGCTCGGGACTATATCCGGTCGTTACCAAGGTCTTGAGGTGTCGAACTAACAGAGGGACGGCCTTAGACGGTTTTTAGACAAGACGATCGCAGGTCAATTCGCTGGATACGCACATTTCTGAACTCGTCAAGACAATTTGGTTCCAATTGCACCATCTCCGCAATCAAAGTTGTTGCAGCAAGTAGATTTCCATGGTTGCGATCAGTGAGAAGATTCTTTGCCTTCGAGACGAAATGGTCAATTAAGTCGGGCACTTTCTTAACCACGCGAAGGGCACAAAGAGCAGCCTAGGACAAACTCAGTTCAGTGATGGAAAGAAAAGGGACCTGTTGCAGAGATGTAGAGAAGAGTGAAACGTACCTTTTTGCGAATGTACGTGTTGCTAGACCCAAGCAGCTTCTCGATCTCGTTAGCAAGGTCCCTGGACATCTCTTCTGAAGAGATATTTGCAAACGTGCACAGGGCCAGACCAACAGCGTACATGTTAGAATGATTCATGTCGCTAAAAGCACATTAAGCGCATTCATGAACTGAAACTACATGCACACGTACTTTTTAAGTGAATTAGTCACGAGCGTAAGCACCTCCTGATTCTCATCTAGCAACAGCATTATGCCCAAATATCCAAGGCGCTTGTCTGAAAATCTGGGGCTTGCCACGAGCTTTAGACATTCGATTTGCCCAAAGTGCGCAGGATAGCCAAGCATGTGAATATAGAGCAGCTTCGCGACATTATTGTGTCGAGCATATGAGTCCTCCTCTTTGAAAGATGTGCGGATAGCAGCGGATTCCTTCTGAATCAAGGCCCTTTCGTCTGCGAGCGTCTTCGCAATTGTTAAAAAAGAGTGCACTATAGCGTGTTCAGAACGTGACCTGTACCTTGCATGCTCTAATGGCTTTGATAAGGGCTGGAAAACACACTCGTCAACAAGCAATACTCATACATGTGCGGACTGTCGACCTTTGAGATTGTGGTAAGGCATGGCTTCACATACACAGGCGACGTTGCGCACGACTCGTCGTTGGCGTTAACGGTTGTCGGTAAGGGCAGTGGCGGTGTGCAGTGCGCGCTTGGTGGAAGTCGGCATGCGCGTGCTCGGTCGGCATATTCCGTGTCTATTCTGCCCTCCAAGTGACGAGCTCAAGGAGGCTATTGTCTCGAGCACTCATCAAGCATGAACGGCGCCATCGCCACGTCTTCGTCGCAGGGCACGTCGTCTGCGCAGCCCCATGCGCCAACGCACCCGTCAAGACGCGATAACCACTCCATTTCATCAACCACCTCGCGCGGAAGCGACAGGGATCGTGAACGAAGCAGCAGGGCTAGTGCCAACGTAAGTTCACGTACATTGTTGAGCAAGATTGCTTGAGTATTGACTTAATTACGCGCCAGCCGCCTGTCGAATCTGCCGTGACGAGACTTCTTGTCGCTATCAAACAGCTCCTGGAAGCATTGACCTTATGGAGCACATTGAAGATGACCGAGTCGCAGGTCAGCGATGTGTATGTCCGCCTCGGGAACGACTTCAACGCTGCTGTGGCTGCCTTTCGATCATTTAATATTGACATGAGGTGAGTGGTGTTTACTTTGGACATTTTGATGCACCGACTTACCCCTATGCGCATCGCCTAGCGAGCTGCTGTCGGTTCCAGATGATTTGCGTGGTGTCCTCGAGCAATGCCTTTCGGAAGATGCAACGCCTTCAAATCTCGAGCTTTTCCTACCCACAGTGCGGCAAATTATCACAAATCTTCTCCAAGGACTCCGGAGCAAGCAATCGGTGTACCGACGCATCGTGTCCGATCGTAAGCACCGTACGACAGAATCACAGGGTTCGGATCGTGAGGTTCGAGCGACGCGCGCGTCTCGGGCGGATAGCACGAGCTCCTCGGGAGGAGTAGCACGCTCCCAGACTGCACGCTCAACAACAGGGGAGGGCGGCTCAAATCGGGTCTCGACGACGGAAGGACAACAAAGGCGGATTGTATCGTCTTCTCGGAGAAAGGAACCCAGTTCGCAACCTCCTCCCCCTCCACCTGATGATAATTATTTTTCCGGTGGATTCATGCGGCCGAGGACGCCCGCAAACGAAGATGACAGGCCTGGAGGGCATAGACGCGAACTATCACGTTCCAATGGTGCACAGCACCCACGACCACCGACAGACCATCAAGATGCTCCCAGACAACGAAGTTCAACGCCAAGTTCACCGTTCAGTGCCGATGAGTCCAATGACAGTACCATAACGCTTTCACCACAGCGTACTGCTCCACCTCCTGTCCCGCTTGTTCCTTCCAGTGTTGTCCGCTATTCGCTGACCGATAATCCCGTGCCTGCTGTCGTCGTCGATGAGGCAACCCCTCCATCGTCTTCAGACAACATCGCCTCAATGGCCCTCGGTCAACAGGTTTCAACGAATTTGATGACGGGGACGCCCCCGGAAGCGTCCGCCATAGATGCCGCACAAGCACCCGTTATAGCAAACTCACTTGCTGCTCTCAAAAAAAGTGATGCCCTGGAGCGGCGAGCGTCGAAACGTTTCTCAACGTATAATATCTCAAAAATGACAGGAGGCGGGATGAAGGAACGGTCGGGATTAGGCCGCAGCGTCAATAGACGATCTATGGCGGTCGACTCGTCGAACTTAACACCGGGTGAGCTCAATGTACTTACTGAGGAGGACGAGTCTGTCTCTCCGACTAGTTCGAGAGATGTAGGGCGAATGAAGAGCCGGGAGACTTCGACAGCAAGAACATCTCATACGCCGACACCAATAGAGGAGGAAGTGCCTCCTATACCGCCTATGTCGAATGTTTCCACATCTTCGGGCCCGGCTCCACCTGAGCCTCCGTCGAAAGATGTCCCTGAAGTAGTGGAGGGCAGACGAATGGCCAGCAAACGGACGGAGCAGGTTGAAGAATCCCAAACTCCTGTTTCGAACTCGCTCACCGTTTTCTTACAACTTGGTCGAGAGGTCAAGAAAGTGACCATAGAGAGGGGATTGTCCTTTGCGTCTCTCCGTGTTCTCTTTGTGGACAAGTTTTCGTATAGTCCAGGCCAAGATAATTTTCCTGACATATACATTCGTGATCCGTCAAGTGGAGTAATGTATGAACTTGAGGATGTGGAGGAAGTCAAGGATAAATGCCTTTTGTCTCTTAACATCGATCGTAAGATCTTCCTTTACTTTCCTGTTTTGTGTATCTTATTTACCATATTCCTCAAGCCTTGGACCAGATTAAGCAACATATTGACCAACAAATGTCTGGGTTAACACAAGAGCTGAAAGAGCTGCGCAGTACTGTTGGCTCGTCGAAGCGGATATCCCAGTTGCCTCATCAGCCACCGATCATAACTCAGCCATTTGTCGAGAATGAAGCGTCCATGGCGCGCCCCTCTGACAAGCAGTTCCAACGTATCGCAAGACGTCTGTCGCGTCTTGTCGTTACGTCAGAGGAGTTCGTCAATTCGTCGTCGCAGATGAACGGAATTGCTTCCCAGATGACTGGTAGCTCTCTTCAACCCCAATGGACCGGAGGGTCCGTGCTCTCTGAGGCATCTAGTAGGATTGTCACAGACCTCAAGACGCAGTTTGATGAAGTGCAAAACCTCCGCCGTGACTTGGGTGTGATGCGTCAACTTTATATCGACTTCATGTCACAGACAAAAGACTCCCTAACCTCTCTGCGCTCGCAGACGCAGGCAGTCCGCCAACTTTCAAGCGTGAAGGTCGGTGGAGCACGAGCATATGTCGGCGCCGGGAAAGCGAGCCTTGATACACGCACGCAGAACGTGCTCACACGCGTCGAAGAGCTACAGGACACGGTCGAAAACTTAAAAGAAGATGTTCTGAAGCGCTTCGTTAGCCCGCGCTCGAACGTTGTCAAGACTGTCGCGAAGGATATCGCGGAGGTCTCGGCTGAGCTCGACTCACTTAAGGAGTATATAGGGACCGTGAAGCCAATGTGGAAGAAGACGTGGGAAGAGGAGCTACAAAACATCGTCGAAGAACAACAGTTCCTCAGTCACCAAGAGGAATTTATGCAAGACTTGCTGGAGGACCACAAGGCGCTTGCAGAAGTGTTTGGACATGTCGAGAAGGTAATATCAATTCGCGGATCCGGTGCAGGGCGTGTAAGAGGTTTTAGACCGCCCCCGCCGGACGAAGGGAGCGGTGGGCTGAGCACAGTAATGATGGAGATACGCAGTGCGGCGATTGACCCGGAGCGTCGTCTGAAAGCGATTGCAGCCAGCCAGAAGACTCGTGAACGCGAAAAAGCGAATACAGGGGACGAGTTTGAGTCGGAATTGAAAGGTTTCGTCTCTGGAAAAAGACTCAAGATGACGGGTGGCGCAGAGGAGGCAGAGCGTGTGCGCCAAAGACGGAATGACTTAGCGCTAAAAGCGATGTTTAACAGCAGTACATCGACTACCTCTGCCGGCTCTACAACGCCTACCTCCACGACATCCCCAGACCCATCTGGTTCGGATTTCCCGAGCTGAACTAATTCTACGTATGACTTTCTTATCCCTCTTACTTGTTTTTCTCCTTGCACCGTAGACTTTTTGCTTCAAGTTTATCCTTTGACTCTGTGTATTATTATCTTCGCCATTCTGATACTTTCATATACCTACTGCTGATTGTCTTTAGTGGATCATACGGCCTCACGCTGGCTCTTAGGTTATATTGTGGTTTGTAATAGAAAGCAATGTTAAATGTTTCGCATATTTGGAACTTCTCCATTTCAGTGGTTGGATATACACAAACGCGTGATTATTGAAACAAAAGCCCGAAACGAATCACAGAAGGTAGGAGGGAAAAGACAATACATAAGTAGCGCTTCTGACTCAACGGACCTACTTCCTTCTCTTCTTCTGATTTTCGTTATGTTTGCGCATTCTCTTCTGTTTCTCCATCAGACTCGCCTTCTTTTTCCCGCGCACCGCGCTGCTCGCCATGACCATCATTAATGGCTTGTTGCGCGCCTTCTCGCGATTCGTCGAGCTGCTCGGCACGTCCTTGCGCTTTTTGCCCTTGTTTGAACCGAACTTCTCACGTCCCTCGCGTCCCTCACGTACGGAAGCCATTCGCTCCTCATATGTCGCCTTCGCTTTCTTCCGTGGCCCAAGGATGTCCGCCTCTCCGAGCAGAACAGCCTCGTCCCCGTCACCTGTAGGCAACACTGACTTAAACTCGCCATGCTTTCGTTTTGTAGAGCTGCCTCCCGCTGCTTTCGAGCGCAGATCGTTAAGGAGAGCGAAATCTGCAGGGGTCAGAATCTGTGCGACACATGCATACATGAGTAAAGTTTTGGCGAAGAATAAGAGATAAATGACCTTGGTTTCAGCGATGCTCTGAATGGGATCGACTTGACCCTGTGATGCGTCTCCAGGGTTCTCAACATCCATTATGTCTTGCTCCAAGTTCACTCCACCCTCCTCACCCTCGTTCACGCCGGGTTCACGCTCCTTCTGCTTTTTACTTTCGTCTTTCTCGTTGTCGCTATCGCTTAGCTCGAGTTCATTATCCGAGTCGGAAGAGACATCGATCCATCCTTCGGATGCGGATGAACTGTCGGACGACTCGGAGGCCACTTCCCACCCTGTCCAATCTTCCTCGTTACCGTCACCGTCGTCGTCATCGTCCGAAGCCGATCCCTCATCTGCCTCCTTCAGCTTGCGGATGTGATCTTCGAGAAGCTGTGTAATCGTCATGAGCTACCGCTCAAAGTATTTACAAGACGAAACTTACATCCAAGCCTTCAATGGCTGATTTGTTTCCACCCTTTTCTTGCCCAAACAGGATGGGCTGGAAAGTTGCGCTCTTCATGCTCGCTTCTTTACCCTGTTAGCAATGTAAATCGTCACCCTATATCTGTTAGGATAAGATGAAGTATCCCACCCTCTCCCGTCGCTTAAGCATGGATGGCATCTCATGCCTGTACAACTGCAGTAAGCCCCTTGCGGCGGCGATGACACCCTTGTCCTTGCTCTTTCTGTACTCTACGAGGTCTCCCAATAAATCTTCCTCCATCGCCCATGGCTGCCGTCTGCACACTTCGCAAACAGCATTCAGACCGGCCGCTACGACTTCGCTGCCTACACCAGGATGCACGAATTCGTGTGCAATTTTCCTGAGGACAGGTGTGAGTACGTCCGGTGGTGTGAGTTCGTGCACGGACGATGCAAGTGCGGCGAGTATTGTGGGAATGCGCAGCTGTGAGGCAGTGAGGTATTTAAGGAGATACGTGTAGAATGGTAACACGCAGAGATGATGTGTCCCAAGAGAGCGGCAGAGCACCTGCATGCTCAATAGCTTGTGCTCTAGAGTGAAGCGTTTGTCATGGCGTGAGAGGTTATCAAAAAGTTTCTCCGCGAAGGTCTGCGGGTCTTGCAAAAGCTGCAGCGCGGCGAAGTTGGCTCTTGAAGATGTCGTCTTGGACTTGGCTTTCTATATGTGTGTCAGTCTCAGAGTAAAAGTTGCACATGAAAGGGGCAGACTTTTTTTGCAACCTTGATGTTTTTTGACATTTTCTTGTCACCACTCCGCGTCTTTTTGTTGATTGTTCTCCTGTGTAGAAGCGCCTTGACATCTGGACCCTACGAGATAGTAGTTAGCGCCCTTTCTCCCCCTGACGACGGTCAATCCTACTTCGTCTTCCTCGTCGCTTGAGTTTTCCTCTTCATCCTCGTCAAGGAAGAAATGCAAAGCCGCACTCTGAACTTTGGTGATGGGATGGAAGCAACCTAACGAGACAATTGAGACGGATTTTGCATCGTTCCTGATGGTCGCGAAAGTTTAGACGTCGTAACAGTCGCAAATAAGTGTCTGCACATACCAAACACCCTTCTTCCATAGGTCTTTCGTAAGGAAAACAGCCCACAATGCGTCTTCACCAGCATGATGCGAAACATCCCCAGCACGAACTGGCTTTTTTCCCTTGTCGAAAACGACATCCATATCCGCACCCTGTTCGACCATACGGAAGAGCATAGCTTGCATAGCTCGATTGAGCTTGAGATTGGTGCGCTGAGCATTGGCTGTACGGATTTCGGTTAAAATTGTTTTTCGGATAAAGGAGCGGAGAGTCGAAGACGAGGTGCGAGGAAGGAGGGGGAAGAGAGTTTTTAGAAGCCTGTAGATGCTTTAGTCGAGGTCATAGTGAGCATAGAGATACACGCACTCAATAGGGGAGAGAACGTCTTTTTTCCGGAGAATTATGAGATTTGAGATCAAGCTCTTTCTTGCGTCTGAGTTGAGCTCTCCATAATGGTTCAATAGTAATCCTGATAACTCTGTAGGAAAGTTCGCCGTTTCATCGGGATAACACGACGCAACCTAACTCCAAGGCAAATAAGAAAAACGAACAGAACACTTTTGAAAGAGAATAGAGTGATACCTGGGAAATAAAAGTAATCATGTCTTTGAACTGATCTGACTGTTCCACTGGGTTTGCTTGGAAGATATTTAGGATGCTCTTGTAGTGATTCCATTGCTGTAGGAACTCCTCCTTGTATGCTGCCGGATCCCTTTTTATGAGATTTTGAAGCTGGGGTAGATTTGAAGAGAGCAAAGCCCCTCTGCCCGCATGTGAGCGAACCATCTTGTACGTTCACAATTAAGTCCTAGATGTTCAAGCCTCAGACAACAAGCGCCTCGTTGGTCAGACTCTCAGCGTCCAGCACAGTGCTGTCAGTGCCGCGGCCGCTCAGCGAAACTTTTTTCGGGGGAAACCACGTGACCTCGGGAGCAGATAGACCCGTTCCGGATTCCCGCTTCTGCCACTCGGACCTCGGGGCGCTGTCTCAAGCCCAACTTGCATTCACACCATCATTTTCAACCTACCATGCCCTCCACTGGTCGTGTCCTCGACAACGCCCTCGATGCGGTTGGCAACACCCCACTCATCCGTCTCGACAAGATTCGCAGTCGCGAGGGTCTTAAGTGCAACCTCTGTGCGTACTACGCACCGTTCGTGTAAGCGTCTAATGCGCCGCTGACGTGTCCCACAGTGGCCAAAGTCGAGTACATGTCTGCAGGGGGCTCCATTAAGGACAGAATTGCGAAGCGCATGGTAGAAGCTGCTGAGCAGGAGGGTAAGCTCATACCAGGGAAGAGTGTCGTCATCGAGCCTACGTCGGGGAACACCGGTAGGTACCGTCCAGCAATAGTCGTGGCGAGGCTTAGGGCAATCTTTTCTAGGAATTGGTTTGGCTATGTCCTGCGCTATCAAGGTAATGTATGCAGCGCCCATCGTGGTGCTGCTTGCTGAATACATTAGATAAGGGATATTCCGTGATTATTACCCTACCTAATAAAATGTCACTTGTAAGTTGCGTCATTCGCATTTGAGTTTGACCGTTCACAAATCTCCGTTTATAGGAGAAGGAGGCATCCTTACGTGCACTGGGTGCGGAAGTCGTGCGAACGCCGACCGAAGCCGCCTGGGATTCGCCCGAGTCTCACATAGGTAGACCTCATTCTTATATATTTTCGTCTCGTGGCTGAATTCCTTAACGATCGCAGGCATCGCGCGTCGTTTGGAACGTGAGATTCCACATGCAATAATTTTGGACCAGTACTGTAACGTAAGTAACTTGCGAGTATGTAGTTCGTGCATCTGATTTTATGAGTGTTCTTGCGCTCTGAACTAGGTGAACAACCCGTTGGCGCATGAACATACAACAGCTCCGGAAATCATCGAAGCCGTTGTTAACACGCCCTCTACTCCTGCTAAACCCTCGAGTGGCCAAGTCGATGCTCTCATTGCGGGTGCGGGGACAGGAGGGACAATAACTGGTGCATCTCGTGCTCTTAAGAGGCACAACGCGGAATGTGCTATCGTCGGTGTCGACCCCGTACGTCTATTCGCTCATGTGTTTATGCCCTTGTTCATCTTGCTTCCAGAAAGGAAGTATACTCGCGTTTCCGGAAACCTTGAATGAGGATGGCCGAGGCGGATCGTACATCGTCGAGGGGATAGGGTACGACTTTTTGCCGGCTGTACTCGGTCGCGCGGATGTAGACTCCTGGATTAAGACAAGCGATGAAGACGCTCTTTCGGCTGCGCGTCTCTTGATGCGTGAAGAGGGGCTGCTCATTGGCGGCAGCAGCGGGAGCGCGCTGGCAGGGGCGTTACAATGGCTCAAGTCCCCTAAGGGCGAACAGCTCGCAAATTCTGCTGGCAAGAATGTTGTTGTCATCCTTCCAGACGGGTGAGTAACTCCCTTCGTGTTCACAAATCTGTAGCAGATATGGACGTAATTATAGTGTTCGCAACTATATGAGCAAGCCTTGGTTCTTGCAGATGACGATGGAAGCGAAGCCGTCTCCTCTTGCTGAGCAGATAGCACACATCTTGAAACCGGTATGGCATTTCATTTGTGTATATTGTTCCTCAAGTAACATTTGGTTCACTAGGTTACGTCGGATAAAAGTTGGGCTAATTCCCTCAAACCTGGATTACTTCTGGTGTCAGCCGTGATTTCTGTTGGGCTTGCCATTATTTCCATCATGTAGCGGGCCCGTGGCCTGTTTTCAACCGTCTGTACAGTGATATCTGCGACTTAGAACAGAATACACGGACTTTTTATGTTTAAAAATAATATTCAGTCAGGCTGGTGCGTACAAATCTACCGTGCTCATAAAATACAATCCTTTTTAAATATACACACTCTCCAAAATATCGTCACTGGGTTCAGCGTTCGCCGCCCTCACTGGTCACCGGGTTTATACACCATGTGCATCGTGAATTATGCTCCTGAACCCGCGCCAAAGCGCGGCTGAGGCTTCAGCATGTTCACATGGAGTGGCCACGGTTTACCCATCCACGTTGCAAGCTCCGTGTGGTCATTGTACGCGTCATTTGTATTTGGGTGGATCAATACACTATCACGAGATAAATTCCGGTCAAATGCGCCAAATCTGAGTCGGGGTGGGTTGGAAGATCACGTACGAGCAGGGTCCACGGTGGACCGCGAGCCACGAGAAGAGCGTGCCAGTTTGGTGCGGGGTGAACGTATTCACTTCGAACATGGCGACTGGGTGCGGGCCTGAGGTGAAGAACGTATTAATAAATTGATCGAAACCTAAATGCGCGAGTATGCATTTAGTACACACCAACGGGCTTTTCCCAGAACTTGTATATTCTCAGCTATATCGTCGTTATGGAAGACTAATCAGCTGTATTGAACACCTGGATCCTGTCGTAGACATACCTCAGGGAACTCGCGACGGATCCGCTCATGAAGCGTACGTGCATATACCTTCTGTGCATCAACGGCTTGCATATAGTAGACTGTGTAGGAAGAACACGGAACCGGCTTGTCTTAGTAAGTGCCGGGGTATAAAACTGGCGGGACATACTGTGGAAGTCAAAGCCGTTGTTCGATGAGTCGATTGGGGGTGGGAAAGTTTCGTAGGCAGAGGAGAGGGGCCCGGGCGGATTGTATAGTGACTTGCCGTCCGCATTGATCGTGTCTGGGAGTGCAGGGGCATCCTCATAGCCGGCGAGGAGGTCTGGAAACTCAGATGGGTGCATAAGTGATGAAGCTAAAAGCTTGAAGCGATGTATGCGCGGGTAATTGTCGAAAGTAAAGAGACCTGAGGCTGGCACCAGTCCCTTATAAGCAGTACCGGGTGCACTGCGCTTCTTCCGTGTCGGAGCATCGTCCTTACAAGAGGATGACAAAGCCAGTCTTCACTCGTCCTGCTCAGTCAGTCCTGTGTACGTGTATGCTGTATTCCACGCAATACAACGGTATCGTGTTCCCATGTGAGACGTAGGACGCCCGAGTCCCATGTATGCCGACGAACAGAGGTGATTCGGTCAGAGGAGGATGACGTGACTCGTCACGGCTCTTGCAGACACCAGCGTACGCCTCGAACCCTGGCCGCGACCAGCAGCACGCGCCGCCGATGTCGGCCAACAGAGAACCGGACAGAGGCTCCGCCCAACAGACTCTCGACAGTACGTATCTTAGTCCGACTTCGCCGTGTGGAGCTGAATGGCTTGCCTCCGCTACTCCCACAGTCTTGTACGACATCTCTCAGCTACTCAATACACAGCTCGACCGCGAGACGCTTGCAATCTGCGTGTCCATGATTGAAAGCGGAGTTAACCCAGAGGCACTTTCCGTAAGTCGAACCGACTGATTCGCGCCAAGGGAAGATTCGTTAATTTTGCTCGGACGCCATTACAGGCCGTAATTCTTGAGCTGAGGCGCGAGAAAGCTTTGTTAGCAGCACAGACACACGAACGGCCGTAGCCCGCGAAGGCGAGTGCCACAGCTGTCGGCTGGCCAGAGGGTTATCTCGATGCCACGATTCGTCTCGTAGTCCATAGACTTTCAAGTTGTTGGGACCGATATGTACGACTTCAAATATTTTCCTCCCGAAGTATTTTTTTCTTCCATTTGTTACTGAATATTTGTATCGCTGTATCAATATCATTGGAATGCTCGAGAGATGCCAGTGAGTGTCTTTCGAAAGACCGAGTGCAGAGCTATCGAAGGGTATTGAAATTTGACACCTAGGCCTCTTGAAGTTCAGTAGGTTACTCGAAGCAGTAAGGTGACTAAGATGACTAAGATTAATAGTTTCAGTCAGCGAGTAGATTTCACCCGAGCTTGAGTCGTAACACTCACCACACTCCCGGACATAATGTCTCCTCCTGGCTCCCCTCGTCTTGTCGACTCGTTCACAGCTCCGAAGGAGATTCTGAAGGAGTTTGAAGAACTTGCAGAAGAAGAGAACTTCGACCCTTTCGCGGAGACCGCATCAAAGCGCCAAATTGCGTCTCGTCAGACCGACTATCACAACCGTCGTTTCAACCGTCAGGCTGTTGACTCTGTAGATGCATTCAAGGCAGCGGAAGATGGGATGGATGTTGATGGGGGTTACAAAGATGCGATGAGACTGCAGCGCATCGAGAAGGAGGAAGAGCGTGTCAGGCGCGCCATCGAGGAGAAAGAGAGGAAAGAACGTGAGGAAGGCATTGACAAGGCAGCGCTTGATAAGACTCCACCCGCCAAAGAGCTTGAGGAGGCAGAGAAGATATTGCAGTCGATTGCCGCTAGCTCAAAACGGAAGCGGAGGTGGGACGTTCCCGAAGGGACTGAGGACAAGGAGAACCAGGACATCGGTCAGGATACAGGAGAGTGGTCCAAGGAGGCCCTTGAGGCTGCTGCTCCGAAAAAGCGTCGTTCGCGGTGGGATGCCACTCCAGCAGATGTTACTGCTCCAGGCGAGACACCGAAACGTTCACGCTGGGACCAGACGCCTGCTCCGGAGCCCGCACAACCTATGGCACAAATTATCATGAATGTACCAGGTTATATGACCGAGGACAAGCATAATCGCTATTTAACGGATGAAGAGCTTGATGCCTTGCTTCCTCCAACAGGTTACGTTGTTGTCACACCTCCACCGGGGTACGCTTCGATGCGTCCTCCTCCGCAGCTTACTGGCCATGCCCCTGAGCTTGCTGGGTTTCATATTCAAGAAGGTTCGGATGCAGCCGCAGCCGCTGCTGCTGCAGGTCTTGCACCCGAACTGCCGACCGAGATTCCGGGCGTAGGCAGTTTAGCGTTCTTCAAGGCCGAAGATGCGCAGTACTTCGCAAAGATTTTAAAAGAGGAGGATGAGACTCAGCTAACAGTTGACGAGATGAAAGAGCGCAAGATTATGCGCTTGCTTCTCAAGATCAAAAACGGCACGCCACCCGTGCGCAAGACTGCTTTGCGACAGATTACGGAAAAGGCGCGTGAGTTCGGGGCTGGCCCACTCTTCGACAAGATATTACCACTGCTTATGGAGCGTACGTTGGAGGATCAGGAACGCCATTTACTTGTCAAGGTCATTGACAGAGTGCTTTACAAACTCGACGATCTGGTTCGCCCGTATGTTCATAAAATTCTTGTCGTTATTGAGCCCTTGCTCATTGACGAGGATTACTATGCCCGTGTCGAAGGACGTGAAATCATATCCAACCTTTCAAAGGCCGCCGGGCTGGCACACATGATTTCGACCATGCGTCCGGACATCGACCACGCCGACGAGTATGTGCGCAATACGACGGCGCGCGCCTTCTCCGTTGTCGCATCTGCGCTTGGCATTCCCGCTCTCCTTCCGTTCCTCAAAGCTGTTTGCCGCAGTAAAAAGTCATGGCAAGCCCGCCACACGGGTATTCGTATTGTCCAACAGATAGCAATTATGATGGGATGTGCTGTTCTTCCTCACCTGCGCAATCTTGTCGATGCCATAGCTCACGGGCTGACGGACGAACAGCAGAAGGTACGGACAATGACTGCGCTCGGTCTTGCGGCTCTCGCCGAAGCTGCTGCGCCTTACGGAATCGAATCCTTCGACAATGTGCTGAAGCCTCTTTGGCTTGGTATCCGTCTGCACCGCGGAAAGGGGTTGGCCGCTTTCTTAAAGGCGATCGGTTTTATTATTCCGCTTATGGACCCCGAGTACGCGTCATACTACACAAAGGAAGTGACAGTCATTCTCATCCGCGAGTTCCAAACTTCTGATGAGGAGATGAAGAAAATCGTACTCAAGGTTGTCAAGCAATGTGCAGCGACGGAAGGTGTCACCCCTCAATACATCAAGCAGGACATTTTGCCAGATTTCTTCAAGTCGTTTTGGGTGCGCCGTATGGCGCTTGATAGGCGCAACTATAAGCAGGTCGTTGAAACAACTGTGGAGCTCGCTCAGAAGGCGGGTGTAGCAGAGATTGTCGGGCGAGTTGTAAATGATCTAAAAGATGAAGCAGAGCCTTACCGCAAGATGGTAATGGAAACGATTACGAAGGTCATTGCAAGTCTGGGCGCAGCGGATATCGACGAACGACTTGAGGTACGCCTCGTTGACGGCATCATCTACTCCTTCCAGGAGCAGACGACCGAGGACCAGGTCATGCTTGACGGTTTCGGCACGGTCGTTAACGCGCTTGGTATTCGTGTGAAGCCATATCTCGTGCAAATTGTGTCGACAATACTTTGGAGGCTTAATAACAAGAGTGCAAAGGTTCGCCAGCAGGCGGCTGACCTCACCTCGCGTCTTGCAGTTGTCATAAAGCAATGTGGTGAAGACCAGCTCCTTAGCAAGCTTGGCTTGGTATTGTTCGAGCAACTGGGTGAAGAATACCCAGACACATTGGGTAGCATTATTGCGGCGGTTGGTGCTATTGCGAATGTCGTGGGCATGACGCAAATGAATCCACCGGTGAAGGATTTATGTGAGTGTTTAAACAAAGCCCAACAAAACAAAATTATATTGACCTCGTTCTTGCAGTACCCCGCATGACCCCTATTCTTCGTAATCGTCACGAAAAGGTGCAGGAGGCGTCGATCAACTTAATCGGACGCATTGGTAAGTTCTATCTTTGTTGGTCCTCGATATAAATTTATTCATTATATTCTTAGCCGATCGTGGCGCGGAATTTGTCCCCGCACGCGAGTGGATGCGTATCTGTTTTGAACTTCTGGATCTTCTGAAGGCGCATAAGAAAGCTATTCGACGAGCGGCCGTGAACTCTTTCGGTTACATCGCCAAGAGTTTGGGTCCGCAGGACGTGCTTTCGGTGCTTTTGACAAACCTACGTGTACAAGAACGTCAAAGTCGTGTGTGCAGTACGGTTGCTATCGCCATTGTTGCGGAAACTTGCGGACGTAAGTCCTAGTTACATCGTGGGTTTGTTATTTATCTGACTTTTTTCGTTTTACAGCTTTCACATGCATTCCTGCCATTTTGTCCGAATATCGGACGGCAGAACTTAACGTCCGTACAGGTTGTTTGAAAGCGTTATCCTTCGTGTTCGAGTATGTCGGTCCCCAATCTGCGTACTACTGCGACTCTGTCGTGACGATGCTGGAAGACGCGCTCACGGATCGCGACTTGGTACACCGACAGACGGCAAGCACCATAGTAAAACATCTCGCCCTCGGCGTTGCCGGTTTGGGATGCGAAGATTCGATGCTGCACTTGATGAACCTCGTCTGGCCGAATTGCTTTGAAACTTCGCCCCACGTCATCGGCGCGGTAATGGATGCGATTGAGGCGATGCGAGTGACGCTTGGTCCAGGTGTACTATTGAGTTACGTGCTGCAGGGCATGTTCCATCCCGCTCGAAAAGTGCGTGAGGTGTACTGGCGAGTGTACAATGCGCTGTACCTGGGTGCGGCGGACGCGCTTGTACCGTTCTACCCTGATCTGTCGGAGCTGAGTGAGGGCCAGAATATGTATGATAGGTCCCCCCTGCAGATGTTTATTTGAAAGTTTATTAGTGTCTATGTAGTTATAAGTTCCCAGTACAACGTATTTTAGCAGTATTTTTTTTTTCTCGATGAATCTCGCAGGTGTTGCGCGGGTTGAATTTTCCGTATGGGATTAGGAAAGAGGCTAAGCTAAAGTAACAACACGGTAGCGTGATATTCTCAACGAAAAATTCCCACAACTCCCTCCATCATGACCCTCATCGAGGACGCCCCACTAGCGACGTCGGCGATGGCGACGGCGTCGACGGGCAAGTCGCCCATGGCCCAGTTGCTCAGCACACTCGGCCTTACTCGCGAAGACCTCCTCCGGCACGCCTCGCAAATGCGCGACTTCCTCGACTCTGAGGATGCGGAGTCCGCACGCGCCCATTCCCAGGCCTCGTCTGAACATCCTCGGTCCATCCACCGCCAGAGCTCAGAGACGCCATCGAACTCGCGCGGGCGCGCTGAAGCGCGACAATCGCAAGATGAGACTGCGCAGGGCTCGACGCGTTTGGCCTATCGCGGCGCCACGCCGACTCCGCCGCCTCGGTCGTCCGCCACGCATCGTCTTCGCGCATCGTCGCATCGCTTAATCGCTCATCGCTCTGAAGATTCTGACTATTCGTCCAGACGAAGTGCTGGAAAAAGTAAGGAAGACCAGGAACGTCGGCGGGCCCGCGCTATTGCGTCGCCGTCGCGCCCTAAGCCCAGCCTCGACGAGATCATGCAGATGCGCTCGCGCCAGTCCCTACGCGTTTCTGAGTCTGAAGAGTCAGAGGATTCCGGAGACGAGTCTTTGCGCGTGAGTAACGCGTGTTTACAGTTGAATGACGCGTCGACGAACCTTCCTTCTTCTTTTCACATTATCCAGGAGGTGTTTGCTAAGCGGCAGAGCAGGCCGCCGTCACCACGCTATCGCTACCCTCATCCTTCAAAAACACAGCAGGTAAATCGCTTAGTTGGATCGGCATAAAGTGTAATCTCTAATAGCGTTTTTGTCATCGTTTTAGGGTGGCGGAGACTATTATAAACAAGAGTCGTCACCCGCCGTGCCTATGAATGGAAACTATTACAGAGACTCTGATGCCTCCCAAGTAGGTTGTTTTAATCGATTGTGGACAAGTAACTTACACCGGATGCAGCCCCCTGTGACACCTCGGGCAATAAGACGCGTAACACAAACTGTAAGAACGGAATATTCTCACTATTGAATGTATGTACCTTGGCTGACAATCTTTCCAAGAAACACGATACCCTCTCCCTTTCCTCCCCCACACCAACTACGCGAACAAACTCTTACTATAGGCAACCATATGACTTGCCACCCTCCTCCCCTATTCCAGCATCCTCTCCAATGTCTAGCCCTCCACGACGCCCGGTCAATCTGGTTTCTTCCCCCGGACCAATGAGCGATCCACCGGACCAATATGATACAGAACTGCCTTACGTGCTCCCTCCGGGGCCGTACTCGGAAGAAAAGCCGGACCTCTCTTATGCCGCTCTCATAGGACAAGCAATTCTCGCCTCACCTTATCATGCACTGCGCTTGAAAGATATTTATGACTACATCAGCATTGTCCATCCCTTTTTCAAGCGTGATGGCCATTCTCACAGCCAAAAGTGGATGAACGCTATCAGACAAAATCTCACGAACACTCCACAGTTCTTCAAGAGGGAAGACCCAAGTGGAAAACCTTCAAAGGGTTCGCTGTGGTGCATCTCTGACGAGAATTTGCCTTGCTTCGCAAATGGAGGCTACAATCGTCACGCCTTGAATCCGGATAGTGTGCAGTCTGTAAAGGCTGAAAAAAGGAAGCGCAAAAAGGAAGAGAAACAAAGGGACGAGAAGACAAAGAAAGTGCGGGTTGCGGTCATGCCGAATCCGTATACCTTCCCTTATGGTTACCCACAGGCGGCTCGTCCTTTGGGCTATGGCCAGCCGACTGAAGCTATTGTGCAAGCAGACGTAATTTTCCCCCCATTGCCGGCGAATCATCCTAATGCTCATTTAGTCAATCGAGCATTGTCTTCGAGCGACTCGTTAGATGACGATGTCATATTCCCACCGTTACCTGCGTACTCGCAAACTAGGATTGTTCGGGAGCAGAGATTGCAAGAGTTATCCAGACAATCTTCTTCATCCTCTTTGGCTCGAGACTACTCGCAAGCCTCTTCACAAGCCCCATCCGAAGCCCCATCCGATGACGAAAGTAGCCCAATTTCGGCCCCGCCCATGTCATCCGCGTCGAGCTCTGCCTCCGTTCCGGACTTGACACCGAATAACAGTTCCTCAAGTCCCCCTGAGCCAGAAGATGGGGATGGAGAAAGCGAATTCATGTACATTAGTGAGGATATCAGTTCTGAGGCGGAATCTACGCATGAAGAGGAAGAGCCGCAAAAATTATGGAAGGGTAAAGGGAAGGTTAAGGATGAGGTATGCCGCTCGCGTTCTATTGTTTTGTACTCGCATTTACGACGTTTGCATAGGATTTCTCATTTCCTAACCTGCCCCCTATACCTTCATCTCCGACGGCATACCGCAAGGGAACTCAGCTTATGCGAAGCCCAAGCACCAGTCTTTATGCGGGTTCCGGATTTCTCGGGTATTCGCACGAATCTGGGTCTGGATCGGCCCGCCCTTCCACACCTCCGAACGGCTTCACTGGATACCTTGAGAGTAGCCTGACAATGACCCCTCTTGCACGTCGGGAACCACCAGCGACACCTACGAGAAGCACAGGCCAGCGCAGGGCGTCAAAGTCAGCTGATGAGGGATCTGCTAGTGACGACCATCGACCGAATTTTCTTGACGCTGTGCCTCGCACGCCTTCTCGACGACCTGCGGAGTTGCCATCGGGTCCTTTCACCCTACCTGCGACACCTCGAAGAATATTTTCTCCGTTTGGCACTTTTTCCCCGTTCCGTACACCGTCGCGGCGTGGAATCTTTGACCCGGCGGATCCGGGGACAATGCTGGAGGAGGAACTGTCGGCACTTGCTTCTGCGAAGCAACGCGGGCCGCAGGACAGCCCCGTTGGGTTCTTTCCTCGCGGGAAAGGATTCCTATATGAAAGCCCCAATCTGCCGAGCCCCGACAAGTGGAAGCCCTGGTAAGTGTGATGGGTTGGGCTGCACCTGGCATGGACACTTGAACGAACCAGTAACGAAACGGTACGAATGTGTGTTTGATGAGCTATCTGTAGGATATTTGTGCGACGAAGCGAGTTCAGAGATCTGTTATCTGTTGCATGTTCCTTCTTATATCTGTGCTCGAGAAGTGTTTCGATTTAAGTAGTACTTTCCGAGACGTCCGCCTGTACGAGCTCGAGATCGACTGTAGCAGTTAGTACTTTCACTTTCGAAATTTCACTTTGGTTTTGATCTGCGCATTCACGTGATCTCCCGTCCGCCCGTACCGGTACTGAGCTTTCGCCACCGCTGCTTGCGCCTCATACCCAACTGTTCTTGGATGCCTGATGCCCCCGCAGCCCGGCATGTTTACCATCCCCTACTCATCTGCACAAAAGACCCGCGCAAACGCAGTCCTCGACGCGCACGACGCTAACATGGCCTTCCATAACTCTGCTCTTGCATCGTCCTCCAGGATGCACGGTGAGCACTCGGTTGCCTTGAGGCTCGCCTTATCAAAAATGGAGCTGACATTTATTATTGCCTTGCACTGGTGTTGGGTGGCTCAGGACATTTTGTGGACGACCCAAAGAAAGAACGTAAAAGGAGGGAGATTGCGGGCAGGTTGGGTAGAGAGATGTCGGACAAGAAGGAAGTGTGAGTCTGCATTCCTTTTCTTGTCACTCGGTCGCTCAGCGTTACCTCCGATACAGTGCGCGACAGTACACCGAGTCGATCTCCACACTGCAGAGCGCCGCGCTGCAGCTCGCGACGCGCCCACACACAGCACCTTCATATCTCTTGCGCCTTTATCCACTTTCTCTGGAGCGCTCGGCCCTCCTTGCACAACTCGCTGCAGAAGAAGATTATGCGCACGAGGCGGTACGCATCGCGTACGAGGAAGAGCGCGACCGTGTCGAGGAAGAGTGGCGCAAGGGGCGCGACCGTGTGCGCGAGCGGCTGCTTGAGGGCATAGAGGAGCGCCGGCGCCGAGCACGTGAGGAGAAGGACAGCGAGGGCATCAGCGGTACGTGGTCCCCGCCTGTGGTAGCTTAACTGCTGGGCTCATGCTGCTTTTTAAAGACGCGACGCTCGACTCGCAGTCGCGCTCACACATCACGCGCAAGTTGCGCAACAAGATGGGCGCATCGTCGCCCCCTTCCTCCTACGCTGGATACGGGTATTCGACCGGTGGGTCCGGGTCCGTGTTACCAGCGACAGTCGTCCCCGTTCCGAACCCGCACTCGCTGTCCGTCGACGAACTCCCATCTCCGTTCCCGCTTCCACTGACTGCCAGCGCACCTACCGGAGGGTATTCTGGCAGCGGAGGGACCAACGGCGGAAGTGGGAATTCCGGGCAGAAAAGGAAACATAAAGGCGGAGGTGTGCAACCACAGGCGCTGACAGGCCTCGGGAAAGCGATTCAACAGCTCACTGCAAGTAAGGAAAACGACGTTGAAAATGATCTGGGGGAGATTCGGAGGGGTGCGAAACGGCGGAGGGCAGCGGCAACGGGTGTGGCTGGAAAGACTTGATTTATATATATATATTCTTGCCATTTTTGCGGACCAGTAGACCTTGTAGCTTGAAGTGCCACCCCACCTTTCCCTACTTTTCTTTCTCTGCTGTCATTCAACCCGTCCAGTCGTCTCGAACTCAAGATGTAGTATAATAAATAATTTATTCCGCCGCTGTGTACTAGCGTCCATAATCCGTACTATTGTCCAGGGAATGCCAAACACACAATGTAAGGGCCTACTATATGCGTCGACGACCCTACGTAACGAATATACTAAGAAGCGCCCCACTGGAACTGCGATCCGCAGAAACTCGTCCGGCAAGTATTTGGGGCCAATATCCAGCAGGCGCGACCCCGTTCCGAGTGCATCTAACTGAAGTCCTCAAGGCTCAGACGACGGCGGAAGATCGAGCTCAGACCCCTGAGAAGCACAACATCGATGCCTCGTTAGTACTCCGCTCTACGATACTGGAAAAGGGGCTTACCTTGCAGCAACGGAACCCGCTACGGCGACGGCAGTGGTCTCTGCAGCTCCGGCAGTGGCGTCCGTGGCAGTCGCAGAAGCGGCAGCAACAGTGTCCGTGCCTTCAGCACCGCCGGCAGAGCCCGCGCCAGTATCGGTACCCGATCCACCAGCAGCAGAGCCTGCACCACCAGCAAGTCCTTCGATGCCAGTGATGAAGTCACTTACGGTGCTCGCATCAGTCAAGCCGAGACCAGACAAGAGGTCCCCGACCGTGCTTGCACCCGTGATAGCAGCTGCATTTCTCGCGGTGCTGGCATTGACACCCTTCTTAGCCTTGTCCTTGGTCGAAGAAGTCTGGTGGATGGGCGATCAATCGGCGTTCATTAATTTAATAAGTGACGGAATGAGTTTACCGTAGAGCCCGTAGTACTGGCCGTGGCAGTGGCAGCGTCCGCTGCGGCCGTAGCAGTCGCGGTACCCAGATCGGCGACGCTGTCCGTGGCACCCGAAACGGCAGTAGCGGTGTCGATCGCAGTATCGGTCGCAACCGCGTCAGTCGCTGTGTCAGTCACGGCGGCGGCAGTAGCAGTGGCCGCCGCATCTGTGGCCGTATCCGTAACGAGACCCGCCGCGCCGGCGGCGTCTGTTGCCGTCGCATTTCCCGCGGCAACATCCGTAGCGGTTGCCTACATAACGTCACGGTCGGAAAGTAATTAGAACGACAATTATAACTTCATGAAGATAATATGGAACATACCGCTGCTGCGCAATCGGTGACTGTCATAGTTACAGTTACGGCCGCCGCATTTGTTGAATTCGAATTCGCATTTGCATCAACAGCCGTCGCGTTCGCGGCATTTGCCTTGTCCTTGTGGTGTCTCGCCTGAGGTAGAGGAATAAACACAATAAATAAATAAATAAAAGTACGGGTTCTTGGCTCGGGAATCGAGATCCGCACCTCAACGATGAAGCCATTGGGCCGAGGTGCAGCAAGGGCGGACCCCGCGAGTGCGGCGAAGACGGTCGAGAGAAGGGCGATGGAGACACGCATATTCGCAAGTCAAGTAAGTAGCTTATGATGCTGAGGGGCTAGGTTGGTGCAGCAGAAGAGCGTTGCAATTAAGGCCGATGAGAGTGCGAGTGCAGAAGAGGAACTATGAGCCGCTCAGCGGTAGAAAAGGGACCTGGTCGCCGACCAAGGGAAGTGAAGCAAGGGGTGGAAAAAGGCAAAGAAAGAGACGAGGGGTGAGAGGGGAGCTATGTAACTCTGAAGATATTCAGTCCCCCCCTTCCCCCTCTTTATACACGGGCGACCGTCAAGCGAAAACATAAGCAGTGCCAACATCAGAATTGAAGAGCTTCGAGTAGCAACGGGGTTGGAGCAAATGTCTTCGAGGAATCTTTTCATGTTTTGGGGGTTGCAACGCGGACCCAAGCAGTGAGATGGATAGTTCCGCAAAGATGCGGGAGAAGGAGGAGAACAAGCGACATGGCGACGAGGGGACTCGGACTCTCGCGAGAGAGAGTATTCAATGTGGAGCTCTGGAAGAGACGCGGTGCGCTCCGTTCTAACCTTATACGGGTCGTGCATTGCCTCTTTTGGGGTCTGCTTTTCATCACAAATAGCGATTGCGCGACGCCAGCGCGACGCGTGTCGCCTCACGTGTGCGTAAAGTCCTTTCAAGTTTTCCGACGGAAAAAACAGAAGGGAAATAACACACGTTCAAACTTCTACTATCATCTCATCCTCGTCATCCGGTAAGGATCCGGCCGGCGCCTCGACATTTCCTTCTTCGTCGGCTGGCTGATCATCTACACCGCCAGAGACGAGTGTGCGATGACCCCATCCATCATCGTCATAGTCCTGCAAAGGAGCTTCGTCGCCCTTCAGTAGATTGACCAGTCTCTCGATATGCTCGATGATCTGTTTGCAAAACGAAACGAAACGGACTAAGCCAGTAGTCCTTAATTATATGCGTACATCAACAACATTACCTTCTCGACCGCTTCTGTTAGGTGCATTGCGCGCACAATCTCGTACACACCATTGTTGCGCAAGAAATCTCTTCCGGCTCTGGTTGTACAGAGGAGAATGAGTGTCTCTACGTGCGTCAGCCGTAGGACCTCATCGGCTTCGCGTTTCTTCGTCTCCGGCAGAAGCTGCAGTGCCGGAGGCATTTTTTCCTGATCCTTTGGATATGTGATTCAATAAAGACTAGTGACACAATCCAGAGGACGGTGTCTACTCACCTCCAAATCAAATTCTTCGGGTCCCGCTAGTGGCAGCAAGATGTAGGGCAGGGCATTGCTTCCTGGTGCAGACAAGCTTGAGCCCAGGACAGAGACGCTTTCCGTCTCCTGAAAAAGGATTGCTTTATGAGCGGGGATGTGAAGCGCGCAATGTCTTCTTACGGGTTAGATACGGGACAATGTACGAATTCGACCCAATGAGATAACTCACTTTATAGTCGAAGCAACACCACCTCGCCGGATGGTGTCTGCATGTTCAGTAAAGACAACCAGTTCGGACAGTGGGTATTCAAGTTCCCCGTCTGTTCCTGACGCCAAGACGTCCACAGGCCGTGGAGTCAGGAAAAAAGAGCCTCCCAGCAGGGGCCTTTCTTATATACAGATGAGATCAGATGACTCTACTTCATATCGTGTTTCATTAGCACGTACCATGCTGATATTGGCGAAGACGCTTGCGAGAAAATGTAGATCGCCTTTACGAGTTCGCTGTTCCGACGTAGCATCTACCTTTGCACCTTGCACGAAGGCCTGCACGAGAAGGGGAAGGGCATGGACTTCTTGCGCGTCTCCCTGGGGATATGGGACTGGGGGAGTGCTCGTCCCGGCTCGCGATTGTAGGGGATAGTAGGATGGCGTAGCGGAAGGGCTTCGCAGCACGGAAACTTTGAGCGATATTAAAGCTGCGCATGTAGATGCATGCGAGGTGATATTTGAAAGGAGCATAGAGGCGAGGTCTGCCAGTACCGATGGCGGGTACTGTAAAGAATTCAGAATGCACTTGAGCTGACGATCGAGCGAGATCGGACGGCCAAACTGACGAGAATGTAGGACACCAAGAAGGTCAGAAACCCTGGCTCGGACAGAGCGGGAGCGAGGACTGAGTCGTCTGAAAGATTAACCAGTGCGCGAAATGCATCGTGGGCAATCGCCTGGATCTGAGGTTAGAGTGCCGAACGGTCAACATCAGCATATATGCGGTGGACGTACAAGCTGGTCGCGGCAGAGTAGCTTTAAATCTCTAATGCAGTCATTCTCTGCACTCCTTGACAGTCCTCCACGTCCTATACCCGCAAAGAAAATATCGCGATGAGGCGAGCCCTTGAGCGTATTCCCGAGCAAATTTGACAAGGCTATTTGTCGGACCTGGGGGTTTTTGTCACGAAGAAATTGCAGGAGCTGCGGCGAGCCGTTGAGAGACATCTTTCAAGGTCAGCCCGGGAAGAAAGAAACATGCCTCCTTCATATGACCGTCCATTGCAAGCGCACTGGCGGATGATGCGAACCAAATCGCAATTGGTCGGTGTAAAAGTCTGTGGCCTGCGTGCGCGCGAAAATCACGGTGAAAGCCACGGCAATTACATGTACTGTTTGCACCGCCACGGAGTTGTCCCGATCCGTCGTTCACACGCTCAGTCTATTGTGCAAGCCACCGCCGACTCGACTCGACTCGACGCGCCCCAACGACGACGATGAAGGCGAGCGGCTACAACATCATGCGCGACGATAGCGCGCTCCTAGAGGAGCACGACAAGTCCCCGCCGTCTTTCTCTGTCCACCTCTACCCAGCCCACTGGACTCTCAACAACGGACCCAAGTTCTTGTACAACAACCAGATTTCGGTGCGCTGCGCCGATTCACCTACTCATGTCCCCGTGCGCTGACGCGCGCTTGGTTCTGTTGTAGTCCATTCTCGAGGACATACGCGCCTTCAGGATACCTACGGACTTCATACAGATACTCGATGACGCGGGCGTACCCTATTATAACGGTATGTAGGCGCGCTGGTGGCGCTACCAAGCTTACTTACCACCGACTCGACACCACAGGTTGCCTTATCGTCGAGCTGCTTGACTACAGACCGGCAAAGGCAAAGGATCCTGTGCTGGAGAATCCAGACGTGCAGCGGGTCGTTCTGCGTCCGAGCCCAGAGACTATATGGGCGGATATCTGTATGTTGAACGCAAAGGCTGGTTCGACTTGGTCGGATGCGGAAGCTTTGGATATCGAAGCTAGGCTGCTGGTGTGTCATGGCGCTGTTAATACGATGTATTGCTTCTCATTCACCCTCTGACCATCAAAACAGCTATCTACTTCAACGCCTTTGTGTCTAGACCCCGACCCGCATCTAACGCGTGTCGTCAACAGCATGCTTCGTGTGTCTACTCCCAACGTCCCGAACTCTCTTAAGCGCAAGGCCGCTGCTATGGTTGATCTCGAGGAAGACGAAACGGAAAAGGCAAAGCGCGCAAAGGTCATGCAGTATATGAATCCGCAAGCCAACACGGCCCGCAAGCCCTTTCATCCGAGGTAAACGTTCATCACTCCGCCTGCTAAAGCCCTACCTCTGATGCACGTTCTAAAAAACTTTGCGACACAGCTACAAGGTTCTGGCACTTATGGAGCAGCGCCGGGCAAACGCCTCTCAACAACCACCCAATCCGCAGCCTGTATCTGTTAATATGACGCAAGTCACGCTACCAACGAATGGAACGGTACCCGGTCACAACGGTGCTATCCAAACCTCCAATGCTGTGAGATTTCTTCCTTATTTGAAATGTATTTAGTAACTGAGTGGTTATCGCAGCCGGTCCCGACTGTTGCCCCTGGGATAACCGTACAGATATCACAACCAAACGGAGTATCGCAACCCACGCCTGTGACGGCACCTCATGTAAACATTCCACCGCACTTGCAGCAGGTTGCGGCGCCTTTACAGAGGCTGTCGCCCGTCAAGCAACAGCAGGCAGTAAATGCTTCTTCACCCCAGAGACCTCCTTCTCAACCGGTTGCACCTCAGGTGAACCCCGCCGTAACTCAGCAGGCGCCGGTACAATCACCACAGCAATCCGCCTCTTTCAACCCTCCAATGCCTCCTTCCAATTTCCTCAATCCTCCGCCGATTGCCCATCGGCGGATGTCTGTGGCGAAGCCTGGTACACCTGCTATACCCAATCCGCCCTTACCTTCACAGCAATCGGCCAGCCAATTACAGGTCCAATCCCAGACTCAACCACAGATACAACCTCAGATACAACCCCAAACTCAGACCCAGTCTCAAGCCCAACTCCAGACCCAGCCTCAGGCCCCATCTCAAGCCCAGCCGCACGCTCAACATCAGGCTACTGCACAAACCCAGCCCCAGCCCCGGCTCCAGTCGCAGCCGCAGCCTCAGCCACCGACTCAGCAAGGCCACCCTGCGCAACAGCACCCTCCAAATATGCAGAACCTGCAGATGGCGCAGTACTTCCACCAGCAGACTGGTCGCCCATTACCCATGTCCAACGCCCAGATAGCTGTGGCCATGGCCCAGAGGCAAGCACAGGCCCAAGCACAAGTACAAGCACAAGCACAGGCCCAGAGCGGTCGAAACACTCCAGCGAATGCGAACAATCCACGCAACTCTCCTGCACCACCTGCAGCGAATGCGGTACCCAGTCCCATGATCCCTTCAGCCGCCGCCGTCATGATTTCCGGACGCAACACGCCGGTGGCCGGACGCAACACTCCAGGGGCAACGAGTCCCCAAGTCGCGCGAGGCAGTCCATTGGTTTCTAATCAGCCTGTTGTTGCACGGAACGTTGTGACCCCGAATATCGCACAGCAACAGGTCCAGCAGCCGCTAATGCCGGGTGGACAGCCAGTCATGCTCCAGCCCGGTGCGCAGATGAATAATATAGTATTGCAGCGTTATCAGCAAGAACAGATGCGGGCTGCCTACATGCGAATGCAAATGGCACAAGCTCAGGCTAACTTACAGCAGGGCCATGCGTCACCGGCATCTCAGCAGCAACAAGGCCAACAGCCTGGGGCCGCCCAGACTCAACAACCATCACAGGAGCAGACCAACGCTGCACAGTCGTTTGCCAATATCCAGATGGCTCCTCAGATGTACAACTACATGCAGATGAACATGACTCCCCAGCAAGCGCAACATTATCTTTGGCCACAGAGAGTGATGGGGCGAGGTATCCCCCAGATGACACCGCAGATGCAGAACGGGCAGCAGCAACCGCCAATGCCGCCTGGGATATCCCTTCAGCAGATTCAAGGGATGGGGCGAGCCATGCCTGGCAGCCTGCAGAACCGCTGACCTCCATTATATTCTCTAAATTATATCTCACGCACATTTCTCACTGGTTCTCATTCTCCACCCCGGATGTATTATCCTGTATACTAGGTCTCGACGACGAAGCATTTATTTTTTTGGGACCTGACGGTGTACACACTCTTGAGCCGCGCTCCCGCGGCACTCAGTCGCTGACCGAACGTAGAATTGACCGAGAAATCGAGAACCAAGAACCAGGACATCGCGCACATGGCCTCAGCGAAGCCTTTGCTTCACGATGTCGTCGATCCCGCAAATCCCTTCTCTTCCCTTCTGTACTCTTCTCTTGTCCAAGATAGGACACACCGTCTCTCGAAGCCATCTCAGTTTTCTCGAATCGGTTTGAACATTCCAAACACCTCAGAGCACAGCGTATGGATGCGCTAGAACGACTAGTACACTAACTCTCACACACATGCATAGCGATCTGTTCCGTAACACGCCCTGCATTTCATTTTCTGGATGCCGTGAATTAAAGCATGAGTCTAAATACGTCTGCATAAAACGTGCCAAAATACCTGAAGCATGTCTTTCAGCTTCTCCCGGGAAAGATGCGGCGTTAAATCGCACATCACCAGTTTATATATCTAATCGTCTGAGTCATTTGTGTTTGAGAGTGCAGACGAGGCGAGACAGGACGGGGAAACACGTCTAAACAGGGTTCTTCTGCTTCCGACCCCGGACTCGGGCGCAAACGATGAGTGATGTCGGATGAGTACATTCCGGTCATCCGGGAACGATGAGTGATGCGCCGTCGACCATCACAGAACCGGGCCTAAAAGGGACTATCGCCGTCGAGTCGCTGGAAGACGTGTGCCTTTGCATTCCCACAGATACATACGCGAACGCTACACTCCTGATCGATCAAAGAAACAGCACCAGAAGCCACAGAGGCGCCGAATATCCGGGTGTTGGGGAATTTCCATAGAAGGAAAGACTAATGAGATATGCGAGGCGGTGGGCGGGGACAGATGGTAGACGCGCAAATGAGCGAATGGGCAAACGAGTGTACAGATAAAACGAATGGAGGGGAAGGTGGACGGGCGTTGAAATGGAGGGACGTAAGTGGCTAGTATTCAATGGTAGAACCTAAAAAAGGGACATTATATGCGATAATATAGAGACCTTTTAAGGAGAAATTGTAAGTGCAGACGGCCGAACGGGAGGAACGTAACAGCGCACTGTTTCAGTTTCAGGTCAAATACACTTTGGGATGTTTATACACCCGCGACGCCCGGAAAGATACACGGCCTGTCTGGACAGAGATATCGACGGCAGGAGTCCTCGTGGCGGAGAGCGCCGTAAATACCCAACCAAGCACAGCATCACGAAGCACACGGATACCTCCAGACGAAGCAACCTGGAGTCCGCGTGCTCGTAGGCAGGCAAATACGGCAGCCAATGAGGACAGGCTGCTCGTCAGCGCGCGCCGTTACGATTAAGAGCAAGTACGTGAACAACCCTGTGTCCACGTTTGCAGACGAGATAGTAAAAAGAGTGTATGAATGTAAAAATTGGCGGAAAGATTTAAGAGCAACATCTTCGGACGAATTAAATGAAGAAATTAAAATGACAGTTCCGCTCCTGCAATTAGTGGCTGCGTATATAAACCTTGATGGAAGTAGCATAGAGTTGGGCTCCGGCGACTAGACAGAGAACATCAAATTGGGTCTTGCGATCCATAGGATAGCTCATCATCACTGTCCCCGTTGTTAGGCGAATTGAACGAAGGCGCTTCTTCAAAGATTGTTGGCACAGGCGCCGTATGCAATTGCGACTGGTTAGGGGCTATGATCGAGTTCGGCCTGGTGTCTTGGCTCCTCTTCTTAATCTGCAGACCGGTCGTCAGCAAACGCTTTGAGGCGTCACACAGCAAACCGCGCTTACCAATTTAGCGTAAACCAGTCCACAGGCGTTGCAGAGCGTCCTTGGGCCTAAAAATTACGTTTGTTAGCCCGACCGAACGCACGTTTCAGATGACCCAGCCTACCAAGAGGGCCCCGTCGCCATTCGGGTGTAGAAGTAGCTCCACATCCGAGACATTTTTGCCCATCGGTAGCCGGCCCAGCTTCCTCCTAAGACCGCAGTAAGTACATGTCGGATTTGCCCGGTGAAAAGACGTGGACCAACCTGCCGTTCTGCAGGCATTTCAGGCGATTGGATCTCCAAATCAGCGCTGAGGCTCGAGTCTTCGCTAGGGTTTCGGCGTGATTGTGCCATTGCGAACGAAACGGCCGGCTGTAGTAGTTGTAGACCTTGTGTGGCATAATGCAGCATGCGCTCAATGTCGTCCAGCGACGCAGGTCTTCCTGGCACAGTCTGCCGAGCGAGGGGTTCGCACTCGCTAAGTAGCTGGCCGTACGTGCTCATTAACTGTATGGACCGAATCAGCAAATGCAAGGTGAACAGACCTAAAACCGAAAAAAAGCGGGACGAGCCTTAGAATAGTTGGCGGAATTAGGGTTGAATGTGCTGGGTGGTGCAGACTGGCTAGTAAGAGCAGGATCGCGCTCGCGCGCCTTTCCTTTTGATGACGGGGAGACCTCGCTCAAATATGCACCCCGTTCTTCCGGACGAGTGCTGACGGGCGTCGACGAGTACTGGGGCGTCATGTATGCCCGGGGATCGGTCGAGGGGCTCGCGAGGTCGCCACGCCCTGGGACAAAGACGGGCTGGGCAGGGTCCTGCGGGGGTGGACCCCATTCATCTTCAGTCCACTGCTGCTGCGATGAGCCACCAGGAATGGGGGCATACTGCGGGTGTGGGTACGACGGGGTGTAAGGGCCGGCGGACGGATTGTAGTGCGGCGCAGCTGTGTGGTCCAACGAGGTGTGTGAGGCAGGGGATGCAGTGCGCATCGGGGGCAGGGAAGAATGACCATACTGAGCAGGGGTCTCGTACGGGGATGACTGGTACTGTGCGTATTCGTAGGAAGGCAGCCCCGGGGGCGCGTAGTAGTTTCTCGCATCGGAGGCGATGTGTGGGTGCTGAGGGACCGGACCGGCTGGGGTACTCGAAGGAGGGTAGTCGGGAGAGTATTGCGGCTGACGCGCGCCCCCGCTGCCCAACGCGTCGCCGAGAGTCGAGTACTGGGTGTGTCGCGCGGACTGCGAGGCGCCGTACATTGTTCTCCTGGACGCGGAGTAGGGGGCAGAGCTAGGGAGGGGCAGACGCCCGGAAGGGGATGGAGGTGCCATAGCTGAACTTGAAGTTGCTGACGTTATAATTTCTGCAGGAGAGCATAACAGGGACCCGCACGTGGATAATACAGTCTGGATGTCAGAATCGGTTACTCTCGAGTCGGGCAGCTGAAATTAGAGAACGGGTTGAGGCAGAGATAGCTTCGAAACACGGTTGCCATAAGTCGAATAGATTACGGAAAGCTATTTATCGACATTTGATCAAGATGGACACTCACAGATATGTGGCGCTAGACGGCCCCGACGGACATCCCAGGAGGAGGGGAGGGGGGAAGAGGTGCGCTGGGGCTGCGAGCGCAGGCGGACCGTGTGGGGAGGTAGCAAGACGCAACTGGGTTGTCGGACGGGTGAATGAAGTTGGCCAGGGGGACGGCGCGCAGATACAGTGAGCTTACGATAGACTAGCGCAGGGACAAATGTACGTCAACTAAGTCTAATGCAGCAAGGAAAGATCCGATAGACATGGTGGTCAAGGAACGCGATTTTATTCCATGATTTCAGCTCGGCTTTTCTGAGCAGGGAGGGGACGAGAGCAATCAGCTTCGAGACGTCGAAGGCGGACGAAATCACAGGCGGCTTCTGAGTTGCCCGACAACCGCACATACGGTCCGCTCCCCCACTCGAACACGTATCCCTCTTCTTACTTATGTTATCCTTTGATAGCCGCCCACTTTCGCCTCTTCCGTCAAATCCATTCTATTACCGAGTCCGATATAATGTGTTCAAAAAAAATATGGAGATGAAAAAGTAGAAAGTCAGAGCGATGCGATGCAGAGCTATACAAGTGAGTGTGCAGGTAACCAATTCACTGTACAGATCGTCCCTCCCAGGCTTTGGCCTAGTATATCCCCCGCTCCTTCTCTTTGTCCCTGTCCCGATCCTGTGCCCCCTTCCCCCTGCTCGGTTTCGCCGCCACCTGTATCTCGGGCGATGAAACCTCCAGCCCATCCGTCAGATCATCCCCTACCGACTCTTCCTTCTCGGGGGAGGCGATCCCTTTCTTCCTCCCCGCAGCCGCAGCCGCTGCGCGCTCCATCGCCCGACGCCGCCGTGTCAGGATCTTCTTCCTCTGACGGATCGCGCGACGATAACTGTGCTCGTCGCCGTAGAAAAGACTGTATTCGCAAAACGCGCAGATCCACTCGTCCTCTGGGTTCGTCAGGCTCGCCGCAGCGGACACCGCCATCCCTGACTTCTTTTTACGTGGTGGTAGCTCTGCCGACAAGAAACGTAATGGTAGAGGACTAAGATGATTCTGGTCGTTAATTGCCATCTGCGCTGACCGTAGCGGGCCTGAGTGCGGCAAACGCGAGGGTACATAATTGCGCAGATGGTGCGGGTTTGATGCATTAGCCAGAGCGGAGCGCTTTTTCTTCTTCGCCTTTGACTTTGAGATAGCTACCGTCTTTTCCGGGCTAGCTGGTGCCGGAACACTACCGCTCACACCGCCAGGGAGTTGACCCGCAATCCGGGCTCGTTGCTGAGAACGCTCGCTTCGCTTTGACTTCTGCATTTGGCTCACGACCAGCGCGGCCTGACGTGCTGCCTCGGCCGCCTTTGCAGCCTGGCGCGACAATTCCGCCTCAAAGCGTCCGTGCAGGAAAGCAACTTCTTCCTGGGTTGCCCTGAGACGCTCAGACGCTGAGATGACGTATCCCAACATAAGACCTTTAAACCCCATTTGTATTCAAGGAACGAAACTCACAGGGACTGTCATGCTCAAACGTGAAGGAGCATTCGGGTACCTTCGCATTCTCGTCTGCAGTAGGCGTAAGTAAACTGTTCGGCATCAGGGCCAACGTGCGCGTTTTTCGGCGCGCCAGGCGGCGGGAAAGGCGAACGGGCTGCCCTTGAAGTTCCTGTCCAATTTTACTATGTATGCTTTTTATAAAAGGATAGCTGGAAGACAGGGCCTGATCCAACGCGAGAGAATCATTGTGTGACAATGCCCCAAGCAGTGACGCAAGCTGGCGTTTCCGACTTTTGAGCATCTCTTTGTGCTGCAGACCGGCCCGAGTTGCACGACTGAGTCTGCCCCTCTTCGCCGTACTCACGGGAGACGGAGGTGGTGGGACGGCCTCGATGGCTTCCGCCTCCCCACGGTCCGCCAGAAAAGCCCTGTCTGCAAACGATTCCTCCCCGTCGGCAGCGCTCAGCACGTCTTCGCCAGCGCGGGCGTGTAATGTGACGGGCACCTTCCGCTTCTTCGTATTGCCGGGCTGCGTAAGATGGTCCGTGTAATCGCCGTCCTCACGATCGCCATCGTCGCGCCCGTAACCATCTTCTTGGGTGTGCGCACGAGCACCGAGGTCCCCGGGGTCGACATGACGAGAATCGATGTCGTCCTTGAACATCTCCTGCACACCGTTAAAGAGAGGCATGTAGTACGACTGGAGCGCCGTAGAGGTCGTGAGTGGGCTTGCGGGCTCTCTAGGGGTGGACTGGTTGTCTCCCTCCGCCAAGTGGTCTGCTGCTGTCGGTCCGTCCTTTATGGGAGCATCAAAGGCTGGATCGATGGTGCGCCGCCGTTTCGGGAGCGCGATGACCCTGCGCAAGGGTGGAAATTCTGGAGCGTCGAACAACGACGGCAGACCGCCATACGCCACAGGCTGGCCTTGCTCGTCGTCGGCCATCGTGGCGGCGTCCTGTAAGAGTGAATTAGCTGCGGTGGACAACAGAGTACGAGCAACGTGGAGTCGTGGACTGGCAACAAGCGGTGAGACAAAGGGCGTAGTCATCACATCCCCTTTCGAGCCAACTTTTTTTATTTCATTTTTTATATCCCTGTTATTTTCCTTCGGCTTTCAATAAATCTCACAAACATGGTGATTAAGGTGTAATGAGATACAGTAGTCCGTCGAGCGGTAAAAAGAGGAAAAGTACTACGTATACACGATGCTCTATCACAAAAGTCTCTCGCCATGCAGATTACACTTGAGTTTTGTAGGTATGATACGGTCTGCCCGTGCAAATGATGCGGTCTGGCCCGCCGTCTAAAGATCAATCGACAATGGAGAAGGGGAGTGGGGGGAATGCGAAGACGAATAACCTAGGGCCAAAATATATCATCTAGGAGCAGATGCAAAGAAAGCGATGAGACAAGTGCCGGGAGTGAGAGAGCAGCGCATAGTGATCATAGTGAGGGGAAAGATGAAATGTGTGACGTTCCAAGATGAAGAGACATGGTCTAGCGCCAATGCGCCAAGGTAAAAAGGTCATGAGCATAAAACGAGCATAAGAGTCGATCTAGAGTGCAATAGCAAGTTCGTGTGTGTGGCGAAATTGCAAATGCTGGTGGTCAGTCGTTCACCACCAGCTCTGGCTTCCTCCACCCCCAAAGCCCCCGTTGCCGTACCCAGGACCGCCGTACGCCTGAGGACCTCCCCAGGAGCCGCCGGGAGGACCACCTGTCGCGCGGGGACCGCTGGAGTAGCCGCCGCTTGCGCGGAAGTCACGCGACGCCCCGCCGCGGCCCCTACCACGACCTCCACCACGTCCGCGAGTCGGACCACCACCGAAGGACGCCTCGCGCGCAACGCTTTCGAGCCAGCTTGGAATTTCCTGGTTTGCCTCGCGGAGTAGCTCCACAAGATCGCGAACAATATTGCGATTGCCACGATTGAAGAACGCTGTCGCGATACCTGTGTTTCCCGCACGACCTGTACGACCAATGCGATGTACATAGTCGTCTATGTCGGAAGGTAAGTCGTAGTTGACAACGTGAGTAACATTGGGAATGTCAAGTCCGCGAGCAGCAACGGCGGTTGCTACCAAAATCGGTGTGACGCCTTGACGGAACGTCGAAAGCGCCATTTCGCGCTCGCGCTGGGTACGATCACCGTGGATGGACGTCGCAGGAAGGTTATTTCCCATGAGGAAATCGGACAACATGTCCGCCATCTTCTTCGTTTCGACGAAGATCAAGGTTAACTGCCCGCCTTGCTGAGAAGCAAGAATATCGAGCAAGACAGAACGCTTGTCCTGGTCCTCCACGTATTCAATCTTCTGCGTGATGTTTTCCGAGGTAGAACCAACGCGTCCAACGGAAAGGAACACATAGTCCTTAAGGAAATCCTTGGCGAGCATCTGGATGTCACGAGGGAAAGTAGCACTGAACATGAGTGTCTGACGCTCGTGGACACCGGGCATGTCTTCGCCCTGGACAATGCGCCTAATCTGAGGCTCGAAACCCATGTCAAGCATGCGGTCGGCCTCGTCAAGGACGAGATAACGAATGTTCGACAGACTGATACGACCGCGCTCAATCAAGTCGACAAGACGTCCGGGGGTGGCAGCGAGCAGGTCACAACCACGCTCAATCTGCCTGAGCTGGTTCTGGATATCAGCACCGCCATAAACAACGGCAGTCCGTACCCAGGAACGATATGCAAACTTGCGGGCCTCCTCGTGGATCTGGCTGACCAACTCGCGGGTCGGGGCGAGGATAAGAGCCGTAGGGAATGCCTTACGACGACCTCCATAACCAGAGCTCGCATCTTTCGGCGCGCGAGGACCCTCTGAGAATGAAGCCGAGAGGATAGGGAACAGGAATCCGCCTGTCTTTCCGGAGCCAGTCTGGGAAACACGGCGAGTAAATAAGTAAGCGATTTTTGCGACGCAAGAAAATACATTTATGACTTACCTGTGCACAAGCCATCAAGTCTCTGTTGTTAGCGACGATAGGAATAGAGTACTTTTGAACTGGAGTCGGTGTTGTGTAACGCGCGTGCTCGATATTTTCCAACAATACAGGGTCGAGGGGCGGATTTGTAAACTGAGTAACAGGGTCGGGGACGTCCGCACCAGTGGCCTCGACGGGAATGTCGTCATACTTTTCGAAGTTGATTCCAGTGTGCTGCTTAGATGGATCCTCAGCATCGCCGAAGAGTTCCTTTTCGATGCGCGCGGAACGTCCACCAACAACATGCTTTCCGTCGACCCAACGACCAAAGCCGCTTTCAGCCTTACCGCCACCGGAGCCACTCCAACCGCCGCTATTCCCCCCTGGGGAGGAGTCCCAGCCTCCACGGCCTCCAGGGGAAGAGTAACCCTCAGTTCTACCCCCAAAACGTCCTCCACCACCTCCGCCGTAACTACCACGGGAAGGGGGAGGGGTGTTAGTCGGTGCGTTCGGAGCGTGCCAGCCGTTCCTATCAGAAGACACTTTCAGCTTTCAAGATTAGTAAGTGATAGCAAGAAACACACCCGTTATCATTAATAGGAGCAGCCCGCTGCGAGTTCCTCATGTGAGGGGGAACGTATGCAGATCTTGTGCCATTGATTCCGAGAGACGCTGAAAAGAGAGGGGGAAAAATCAAAATATCAGCTACAAAGACGATCACTGCACATTATAGTAAGAGACGAACCAAAGCGACTCTCGAGACCATCGGTGCCGTTTACAATTCCATTGGACATACTAGAAGGAATTATAAGGATGAAAATGAGATTTCACGTAAAGCTCTATCAGAGTGGTGGTGGTTGGTGGGAAAGAGAGAGTCGGACGCAGTGCGCTACTTTCGAAAATTTCTCATAGGAGCTCAAAAAATGGTGACTAAGCCGGATCTGCCGGCTTTTCATCAGAGCGCCACGGCAGGCTGTGCTCCTAGCCGCTTACTCACTAATGAAGAAATGTAATAATAATATATGAAAACTACAAGTTGATAACTAGAATACACAGGATCCAGAAAGGATACACCGACGAAGTACAGGAAAAATCAATGGGGGAAAACAAAATTTACAGTCCGGCGACCTGGCTGAGCAGGCTCACAAGGATATCCTGTGTGTTTATCATCAGCCCCCGCCCATACTCGCTACAAACACGATGCTAACCTTATCCTCTGCAGAATCAGAGAACATGCACCATGCACCCTCGCCATCAGTGAACTCTACCGCAAACGAGTGCAGGATGGCTCCCAGCTCGTCATAACCCTCGTGTGGTTCCTTAATCGCTGCCACGCGCCCACCGGCCAGTGACATGATGTCCAGAGGCGATGCCCGGTCCTGTGAATTATGTTAAACAACGCCAGTTATAGGAGATAAGAAGCTCACCTGGGAATCACGATAAAACGTAAGTCTGTTTCTAGTCAACTCAAAGAATCGCCTTTTCCAGCTGATCGACATGCTTGTCTGCACCGTAACTGCGCCGGTGAGCAACATTGGATCTGCTTCTGAGTGTGCCACATGCTTAAACTTCTCCTGAATTTCCCTCATGCGCAGTCTCCTCCTCAGGTCGGCCTGTCGACGCTCCTCTTCCCGCTTCCTCGCTGCTTCTGCCACGCGTCTCTCGATCTCTTGCCTTTCCTCTTCAAATCGCCTAGTCTGCTCTAGCCTCCGCTCTTTTTCCTGCTGTTTCCGCAGTTCCATCTGACGCAACCTGCGATCCTCTTCAAGCCTATCCTCCCTTTCCTTTCTCGCCCTTTCCAACAGTGCCCGTCGCTTCTCCTCTTCTAGTTTTGCTAGTCGACGATCTTCTTCCTCCTGTGCCTGTATCAATGATTCCTCCTTTTGCCGCTTCAGGCGCGCCTGGCGCTCCGCCTCTTCCTGTTGCGCCGCCTGCTCCTCTTCCATCCGCTGCTTCTGTGCCTCAAGTCGCAATCTCGTCTTCTCCGCTGGACTGACCACACGCGGAGGGCCGCGTTGATGTGCGAATTCCGTATAACTTCTTCGTGCACCCGACTTCGTGGTGATTTCACCCTCGTCGGACATATAGCCAGCCGTATGCGGTCGCGAGTGCCCGTACGCCGGACTCATCGACGCGCTCCTAATGAAGACAGTGGCTGAGTTTTTCTGCAGTGGATCTTTGGGTGGCGTAGGCGGAGGCTTGTCCTCATCGGTATCTGACGAAATGCGCGACCTGTGTATCAGGTTTCCGGCTGTCGCCAATACATCCAAATCGCGGGCTTGACTTTCCGACGCAACGCCTCTCACCCTCATCCCTTGAGGGATACCATTCGAGCGCGTATCAAGTCCTACCCTGGGAGAGCTGCGCGTGACTGTGCGGTCATCACTTGATGCCAGACGAGGGATGAGGGATGGGCTGAGATGTAGGCGTTCGCGAAGAACGTTAATGTTGATACTGTCTAGATTGGCGACGTTCATAGAGACATTGGCAGCCTGCGGATAGTTAAACAGGAGAGTCAGAAGAACGACTTTTAGTATCTCCCATTGGACATACTTTGAACAAGGAACCGACGGCCCTCGAATGGACAAGGGCCCTAGCTACACAGCAGCGCGTTAATATTCCTTTGATTGTTCATCCAGTTGCGTATGATGGGAAGACGATACTCACCTCTCTTTACACCGGACACGCTAGTTGGGACGAATGTCAGCAGTGCAAAGTGATTTCTTTCCCCGTCGCGCTCGCGGCAGAACCCAAAATACACGTCTTCCGGGACGCGTGAGAGGTCTTGGCACATGTCGTCGAAATCGCCTAAGCCACTGTTCAAGAGCGAGAGCCTGTCGCGCGTCTGGTGCAAGAGTTAAGGACACGCATAATAACTGAGTGTCAAGAAAGCGCACCGTCCCATAGCTAAGCAGCATCCTTCAAAACAAAAGAACGCGTTCGTGTCAACAACGTGCTTTCTGAGTAGTTATGCTGCGGAATACTTACCAGTCCTTGCTCTTATACTTGATGATATCATCATATGCACTTGTGATACTGGGATCTGTGAGGTCCACTGACATTGTGAAAGAGACTATGTCCGATGTACATACAAGAGAAAGAGAGAAATGCAAAGCCAAGAATTGTTGTTGATGGTTGGCGACCGCCAGTCGGGCCTGTGCAGATTCGCTGTGGCCGATCACGAGACTTGTTCGCCAGATGTGGATCATGATCGTCGCAATCTTCCCAGACAAGATACGTTATTATGCAATTGCATAAGGGTTCAGGGACAGATGCAGTCAATTCGTATTACTATAGTTCACTATATATTACATAGTATCAGGCCTGCTGTGAAGCCTTCCTTCCATCCTCCTCAAGAGCTTCTGGCCCATCGGTCGTCTCATTGAACTGATAAATGGGAAAGTCGAGCAGTACAGTGCGTTTGATGACCGTTGGCAGTGGCCTGTAAAGTGCAGGCGGCAACGGGACGAAAACGCTGGTAGAACGAAGATATTCCTTGTACTTCGTCCATGCACCTCTGTGCTCATCTTTGGCGTCGACGCTATTGGTCAACAAATAGTACTTTTTTGCCGTGGGCTTCTCCGCAGTGGGCGCTCCAGATGCAAACATCAGTAAACTGTTGAATGTTTAATTGTTCACTCAAAATGGGGGAGAAATGAAGACTCACAATGTGGTGAAGACGGGCGACATTATGGCCCCGTACTGAGCACTCCTTGCAGAAGATGACAGACTGCCGTCGGCCGTGGGAGACAGGCACAGTATCCAAATGCCCCACCAGCACATCATCCTATTTGAAGCAAAGGTTTGGAATCGCACGAATGGAAACACTGATCTGGGAAAAAAACTCACTCTCCGAAATAGGGAGGGTGACGGGACCATTTCCACAAGCCGAACTGCGCAGATGTTAACCCTATGCCCGAAAGAAGTATGGTTTACTCACAGATGGTGGCGTATCCTTCGGTGGTTTAGAAGATTTAAAGCGGAACTGAAAAACAGAATAAGAAACCACTTTTATTAAATGTGAGTGTTTGCTGGCATACTTTTTGAATATCCGCAAGACTCTCAATTGTCCAGCCCAAAGCCCACAGTACGATTCCGGCAATGTCTCTTGAAGTACCGAACGAAGGATTTGAGCCGCCAAGACGCGGATCGGAGACGGCGGGTGAGTTAAGAATTGTTAGTGGCAAGGATACCGTCCAGACCTGCACTAATTTTAACCTGTTCTTTCATATGGATCCAACTAACTACCAGACGTACCCAGACGATCTGCCCAATCCAAAACCCTTTAAACAGATGTTAAATACGCTATTCTCGCACAAAATCGGATTCTAGCACCGACCCATGAACTTGAAGAGATGGGAGCGAATTTCATCAAAGCGGGAATCACTACCAGTTTTCAAAACGCGGAAAAGGAGGAACCCTATATATGGAAATTTTAGTAGTCTCGACGAAAAATAGAAGAAGCCCCACGAAACGCGCTCACCTGCAAGACGAGCGGCCCAGACCATCACCAGGACACTGGCAATAATGTTACGCGCATAAAAAGTATTGCCAATAAGCAGCGTCAAGAGGGCTTAATTTATGGAAAGAATGAAGATGTAATCTAGGCAATTTGAAATACGCATCGTGAAAGACCGTACCTAGGATAAAGAAATTCGATCCTGAGACGAAAACAAGATCTGGAATCAGCATCAATTCCATCCAATCAATCCTGAACACGAACCTCCAGTAAAATCTGTAATTTTGTCAAACTAACGTCGTGCGGTCTTAAGCACTCGAACTCTCGTGAGAAAGATAGTGGCCCACCTGGAAAGTCCATGCAATAAAGAATCCCAAAGCTTGGTAACCGATGGTTACCAAGATGGTTATTGCTAGATAGTATTTGTCCAGGGCATGAACAGGAGCCATATCGGCGTCGGCGAGCTCTGGGATTAGATGGTGGTTGAAGGATGGGTGCGAGACAGGCGGTGCACATAGGCATAGCGCCCGGTAAGTTCACGACGTCGACGACGCTAGTGACGGTAGTCTCATGCGGCTGGCATTGAGATCGACGCCCACGATCGAAGCGAAACACAGTCACGTGATACTCTTAAGGCACACAAACCGACAGAGAATCAGATAAAACGAGAACGATTCGATGGATGTGCTACCTAGAATTACATTGCTTCCATTGTGATACGATTGATTACTTGAATTTAATCGGGTAGAGGCGTTTCAAATGATGTCCCCCAATTCACGTACGCCGTTAGGCGAGGGATATCTTGCACACGCGGGTATCTTCTGATCATCATGAACACATGCCGGCATAGATCACTATAAGAGTCACGGCCTTCAGAAGAGGAAAGACTCTGCAAGACATGTAAGTTACGAAGCGCTGATATAGTTAAGTAGATATACATACTTTCCATATGTCTTGCATCGCCGACAGCATTAAGACCAGACATTCTACAAAAGACTGGTTCGTAAACGTCAATTCTTTAATACCTCCCATCAAAGCTCTCTCGAGACTCGAATTGAGATTAGATATCATGCCTAGTAGAGGATTCATAGAAGTCCTCAAAATGGATGGACCGCTCATGCTGACCTTCAAGAATTTCAAACCGTTTCTCCGTAAATTGCGTACGAGATAAATGAAAATCCTCCATCTCCGATTCCCTCCACACTGGGATCGCACGAAGCATCGTATGCCGAAGTCCATCAATAGAGAATAGCAGGGATATGTATTCATTCTCTATCGTAATCCGAAAGGCCACGAGGGATTCAAGGAGGACACCAAGGAAGGCATTCTCGCGATCCTGTTGAAGTAATCTGTTAAGCGGCCACACACACATTCGTTAAACAAACGCTACCTTGTATGCGGTAGGGTCACAGTGTAAAAGGCGATACATGAAGCGGAGAGCGACACGCCGACGGAAAAAAGAGTCACTAATGCCACCCCATGACTGGGGACCGACATTCAAATAATGGTCCCAGTTCTGCGAGAGGTTAGAGCTCAACTTCCCCTCCTGGAAGATGTATAGCTTACTCGTTTCCCGTTTCTTACGACAATGGCAGCACAACCGACCCAACAATCGATCCAATCGTCTGCATTCTTCCAGTACTCTTCCAGCCTTTCTTCCTGGGAAAGGGAAGCTGTAGGGTCATTGAAATATTGCAAAACAAGCCGGAGTATGGCAGGTACTATGTCTACATTCATGATCTGGTTGTGTCAGGTTCAGTAACTTTTCCCCGCGAAAGTCGCAATGAATCGCAATGTACCTCAGCAACCGCATCGTCCTTCTCTTTGTTGGCGTCGTTAGTCGCGATCCCATCGCCCAAATCCAGAGCAGCGAGGATGTCGTCATCGAAACCGAATTCGTCGTACAATTCTTGGCTTTCTGTGCCATCAAGGGGAGAAAGTGCAGGACGACGCGGCGGGGGTATAACCCTTAAACGAATGTTCAAAAATGACCGAACAAGTAGCATGATCTCGAAACGAGTAGTGGCTACATTAGTTAGCTCCTTCAATGAGAAGATTCTTTTGACCCAGGCTAGAAAAGGGGGCAAGTGAGACCAAACACTAATTCACGTCTGAAACACTACTCACGTCCACTTAGCAGTCCCACGTCTGGATACCGTAAACTGGCGTCTAACTCTTCATTTTTCATGTGCGGAGTTTCAAGGACTTTCCGCACACTGCCAAGGAGGAGTTGGACAGCTAATACCGTTCTGTTTTTATCTTGTCCGGTCCTTCTAGTTTGTTGTGGGGCCGAGTGCTTGGACATGAGTTCGGTGCCAGCGTTAGCAGTTTGAAACTCCCGCAAAAGCGTGTCAGTTATCTCCCCCAACCATTTGAGCGGCTCCGTAAGAGGAAGTGACAGGTGCTGCACGAGGGTGGATGTGTACATCAGCGCTCTGACACACACCCGTCTACTTCGTCCATCCGCTTCGGCAAAATTTATATAGCGACGTGCCCGATCAAGGCGTTCTCGGATGTTTGATTCACTGGGGTCTACATATATCGCCACGATGATGGAGCTATAGCGGTTATATAGCATCGAAAGCTCTTCGCCGATAGGGGGCTGAGTTTCCGAGAAGGGAACCCCGCTGAGGGGCACGGTTAACGAAAGCAGTTTTGTAAGCCTCGACTGAGCGCGCTGAGCAGACTCCTGAGCGTCCCCGTCTGCCCGAGCGGCAAGTACCACGAGTTTGAGAAAGAGGCTAAATGCGGAGTCAGATCCACGGATCGTATTCAAAAGCCCCAAGTCAGCGTGCCGCAGGAATGCCGGGAAGTCCGATTCTTCTCCGATTAGATTGGCAAACATCCTACTTTTGAAAATGACAACCAGCTTCTTGAACATGACATACGCGTCGCGCAAAGCCCATCGCCATCTTGTGCTGAGAAGATAGCAACGAGCGACGACTATCCGAACATATTTGTCGCGCTTCTTGAGGCTCTCATATGGCCGATTTCTGTCCTTATCTTGCTCGTGAGTCAGTCGAATGGAATCAAGCACCATAGCCACAAAATCCCAGTTCGCCGAAACACGTACGACGGCTGTGGAGTTTCCATGCACAGAGAACTGAGACAGAGCACTAAGACTAAATAGGAGCCTCCAGAGCTGTTCGCTAATCTCCACATCGGAGATAGGCTGGGGTTTGCCTTTCTGAGCTTCAAGGATGAACGACCAAATTGTGTCCTGATGGTCACTGCCAGGCTCCGCCAGGGCCTTCGTGCTGGAAATACAGGGAAGTAAGTGAATAAGACATATCCATAGTTCTGCGGCACGCAGCATAGGTGAATATTCATCCATCTCTCCCTTTGCTATGGGTTCAAGAGTCCTTTTCAGTCCGTAGTTAGTCAGTATCTGCACAAGGAACAAGATGGATTCCTTCCAGTGCACAGTGTCTGCCTCTAGACCAAACCGACCTGCTGAAATAGAGACGCGTGTGGTTAGCTCTATGCTGAACCACAATGCACAAAAAAGTCTTGGCCCCAAATCCTCCATCCGCACTTGTGGATGGTCTATATACGACCGAGCCTTCTCTATGAGCTGACGGGAGCAGTACAGTGCAGACGTCTGAACTTTGGACCTGCCCTCCTCGTCTGCTTGTGAATATACCCACACAGCAAAGCGACACACCGAATACATTAGAAGCTCGTATCGTCTTGCATCATCTTCGCCCACGGAATGCGCAAACTCCTCGTCCAGCCATTCGCAGAGAAGATTGCATGTCACCTCTAGCGAATCAGAGAAACATGAAGGTGACATGTCCGCATTCAAGTCGACGAGCCCGAAGCCCGTATATTGTAAGGGACGGCCGAAGTCTGTGCTTCCGGAAACAAATGCGAGGAGGTCGTGCAGAAGCTGCTTGCCCAGGTATGTAGACTGCCCGAACGCCAGACCCAGGGGAAACGGGGTGATGTCCATATCGACACTGCAAAAAGCGAATCTTGCATTTTCATTCCCACCATCCCGCCATGTATTCGTTGTACCGGGTGGGGCCGGTCTTGCAACGTCATAAGAGTCCACCGTGTGGTTGGAGTCATCTGCTTCAAAGCGGGGGAAATCATGTAAAGGGGTCTGCCTCAAGACGGGCTGCTCTCTTTCCGAATCAGAATTAGACTCATAAGACCTGAGCTTCGCTCCAGGCCCTGGCTTTGGCAGTGCCCGCTTGCTATGCGGAGCCTTCGACTTGGCAGAACGCAGGGGAGCGAGGGCTTCTAAGAAGCCATCATCCGCCATATCGATCTGAATTTGCATGTATCCTTTTCTTCGTCCATTCGTGACGGTCTTCCCGTGGCCGGGGACTGTAAATAGAGTCCCGCGCAATGCTGCTTCGCGTTTCTGCTTTTTTGACAGCTTCTTGGGTTGCTCGTAGGACTCCAGCTGAATCACACCATCCTTAAGCTCGGGCAGACTGGGAGTTAGGTCATTTTCCGTAAGGTCAACGACGTCATCCGAAGGTCGTCGATTATCAGTAGCGGTCACTGGAGAGAATGGCAACCGCATTTGTCTAACATTTCTAACGTTACCGTGCTGCGTCCAGTGCTGCAAATTTGGATGCGATCGAGGGATGACAACATCGAGGGCCGAATTTTTGGGTCGGCCCAAGTCACCATTGTCGGCCCTTCTCGCAGGATGTGTCGCGGTAGAACGTGGTTTATGATTTCGTTTTGATTTAGAGGACTTATTCCCTGTGCGAGCTCGAGTCAACATCCTGTCGATCAGGTCCTCTCTCTGCCCGTAAGACCCGCTGTTTTGATAGTATCTTGAGAAATCGTGGTCAAAGTATCCTGATTGCTCGCCGAGCACTTCCACATCCTCTAGATCGTCCGAATCAGAGCTGCTGGAAGAGTCTGCTAATAATTTCCTGGAATCCGGTCCCCTATCCGCCGAATGACGATCGTTCGTTGTTTCCTCGATTTCTGAGTCGGAGCTTTCCGAATCCCCTAGAATCCGACGATCATCGGACTGGATACCCAATCGCCTCTTTATCCTGGAGCGACCGGGTGCTAACATTAATGTGCGCTCATCCTCACCAGCACTACTATGTGGGGGGATTGAGCTTGAGCGAGCGCGAGAAGTCTCCTTAGAAGTAGTCTTATGTGCTTGAGTGCCTAGGATTCTAGATAACATGACTCTGGGCATCATATGATTTAAGATCTTCCACTCTTTACTTCTGAGGTTGAGTTCTTCGCCAGACAACGTCTGACCATCGCTTTCCCCGTCTTCGGGCTCTGATTGTGATGAACGCGGTGGACTGGTTCGTTTGGTAAGGCGGCGGAGAGATACAGGGGAGTGATTGAACATGTCGTCCGTAGTCGCGGGGTCATAGACCATACCAGTGTCGTCGTTGAAATCGTTTCGGAAATCCTGGTCGACTACGTTGTCAGAAGCATCATCCAATCGACCATCCGCCTGCGATTCCGAATGACCATGTTTATCCACGGGACCTACTAAAGGATTCCGTGCTCGCACTAGAGCACGAGCAGGGGAGCGAAGATCAGGTCTTGTAGGCTCGTCTTCAATCCCATCCGCGCCGCTTCCCGCACCGTGATTTACTGACGACCGATGATTAACCTGGTTATGTTTTAGCTGACATCAATACGACCAGGTATGAAAAGGCACACCACCTTCCGTCTGATGTAAGTGATCCTAGACGAAACACTCGGCTTATCAATGGATTCACTGACGCGCAAGGAGCCCTTTTCTGTTCGCGCGCGAGATTCAAGTAAGGGGAATCTGTGGATTTTCTTGCTTCTGGTTCTGCCGTTTTCAAGAGTGTTTAAAGATGTAGGAGATGGTGCTTTTCCTGGTCTAAGAGATGGCAAGGGAGGTAATTCATCATCGCTCAACTCGAACGCCTTTGGAAGCCATTTAGGCAGCCCGTCGCCTCCGTCGTGCATATCATCCGATGTATTATGAGATTTGCGGCTACCCCTCCTCTTATGCATCTGCGTCTGGCTTTCCTCATCGTGCTCTTCAGGAGCGATGAATTCAGTTTCTCCCTGCGTATCGTGGTTGTATCGTGCATGCTGTCTCGGCGGACTAACGACTTTGACAATCGCGTCCGGGTTGTGCCGCATCTGTAATTTGTACAGACGCTTATCGTATGCATATGGGTTGAGCTGTCGAGGCTGGCGATTGCGTAATGAGTATCTGCGGGGACTACCATCTTCTTGCATATCTGAGATGCCCAAGTCATCATTATCGGGAGGATGGCTCTCCTCTCCACCATGAGACTGAGCCTGAATTGGAGGTATGCGCACTGGAGAAAGAGAGCTTGCACGATGGGGAGTGTGAGAAAGGGTGCTTGAAGCACGGACAGGTGAAGAAGGAGGAAGACTAGAATGACGAGGCAGACGAGGGGATGGAGCCAGAGAAGAGAGGGGAGATGAACGATTACCAGCATTTTGGCTACTAAATGCGCCGGGAGAAGAGAACAATGAAAATGGATCATGGTCTGGGCCATGAGGGCCGAATGTATCTGGCGATGCTGAAGTTCTGCGACGTGCAGAAGGGGGATTCGAATTACGTTCTTCCAATAGATGAGCTGACGGGATCGTTCTGAGCGGAGATGGACTCTGAGAACCTCGGCGCACAAGTTTCCCATCTTTTGGCGGATTCCGAGTGGGCCTTATCAAAGGCTGAGAGATTACATCCAGCTCATCCTGTGAATCGTATTCAGCGACGCCAGGAAGGACGTCCTCCAGTGTGACAGGTTCATTAGGCTCCTCTTGCCGGATTTCTTGGAAATACGATTCTGGGTCATCTTCCCATGTATCCCCTTTATCAGATAGTCCAAATTTTTGGGAAACAGCGAGAAATCTGCTCTCTTCCGGAGAGATGGCCGTCGAAGTCGGCGGACCCACTGACAGGGCGATGGGCGTCGAAGAACCGGTTACTTCGCTTCCTGAATTGAATGCTTCAAAGGGCGGAAGGGATACTTCGGACATGGCATCGTGACTATAGGCAGCATGGTGAAGCTAGGTTTATGCAAAAGTATGCGTCAGAAGGAAGTGAGGACGAGCCCGGGCTGTACGTACCTTCCTGCGCTTCCTGGGGGTCTCTAAGTTTGCAGCAGATGACGGGCTCGAAACGCGCGCAGTCGGCGTGGAGAATCGCACGCCGCGCACTGCTCTTAACACTTCAAGCTCCTCTGAGTCTGAGGCTTCGACAAATTCCTCTTCATCCATCCAAAGGAAGCGGGACAGAGAGGTAGTCTGTCGGTGAAGACCGTCAGTTCGGGCGATGAGCTCGGCGGTCACGGTTGCAAGCGCGTCGAGGTCGCGTAGCCGAAAGTCACGTTACTTTTTCTATTTTTAGCTCAACCGTGTCCCTCCAGCGCATACAGTCACTTTACTATAGAACCCCACACTTGCCTGTCAGACAGCAATCAACATCATGTCTTCTCAACTTTTCATGTCCCTCACACTTTTTGCTGCTACAAGAGAACAGACTCTAGAAAGTCGGAAACGAACTTACCCGCAGTGGGGACGCGGACTCACCCTAGAGCAATACCTTACTAGAGAAGCCCAGTTGGATGTAGCCGAGCACGCCGTCAACGGCAAATTTACCACATGGTCTGAGTCGTTGAAATAGTCATAGTCATGTATCTCGAACTAACAGCTGGGTACACCATTTTCAGGGTTTTAGCTCCCCGGGATGATCCTACGACTCTCGACTTTAAATGCTCGTGCGAGACGTGCGTTTTATCCCTCCCAACAAAAAATACAAGTTCTAAATGACCCAAACCTAACCTTAACATTACCGCTACAGATACCGACGCAAAGGCCTTGTACGGCACCCTGGTTCGGCTTCTCCTGAAGAAGTCATCGGCTATGGGATTGCCTCCGTCTTCACTCCTCCGCAGAATCGTAGAAAGGGTTACGCTCGGGTCATGATGAGTCTCCTGCATTGGGTTATCGCACCTCGTGAACTCCTTCCCCCCTTTCCGGAGCAGTGGGGTGCGCCACCACCGGAACACGCCGGCTGCGGAAATGCCAAGTTTTCTGTGCTGTACAGCGATATTGGACCTGATTTCTACAAATTAGCGAGTCCAAGTGAAGAGAGCGAGGGTTGGGTCGTACGCGACCCCGTATCAACGATCTGGGATGTGCCTAAGGACACTTCAGACGTAAACCCAACGGGAAGCGAAACGCTCGTGGAATGGCTCACCGAAGATATGTGCAAGAAAGTATGGAACCAAGATGCCGAGTTGATAAGGACCGGTCCCGGCTTCGAGCACATGAGTACGACACCGCGTACCACATTCACCTTTCTTCCCAATGCGGGCGTAGGCGCGTTCCTTGTACGACGGACAATATTCTTCATCCCGGGTCAGACGTACAAGCTCCCAACAAAGTGGGGTGTTGCACTCCACAACGAGCACGATGGCCGTGATACTACATTCGCGACGTGGACACTCGATGTCCGCCCACCACCGCCGACACTTATTGTGACACGCCTCCGCGCTTCAGAAGAAACGTTCCCGCGTTTAGTGTCTTGCTTGCTCTTAGCGGCGCGTGAAAGCGGCATGGAACGCGTTGAAGTTTGGAATCTGCCAAAAGAACTTCAGAAGACAGCTTCCGGTCTAGGAGCGAAGACGGATGCTAGGGACGAGCATCTCAACGCCTTCAAGTGGTATGGACCTGAGAAAAACGATAATTTGGAGTGGCTTTTCAATGAGAAGTGGGCAAAATTACCTACTGTATATATTTACTAGCATGCTCATTTATCATCGACAGATTTTGCTGGTGTTAGGACGCCGAAATACGAGTAACAAAGGAACATAATATATTCAACTATGTAGATTGAAAGGATTAGTAAATTGGAAGGATTAGTAAGAAACAAGGACAACGTACAAAATGGAATATTGCTAGATAATGTACTTGGGATGCCGAAGAGGCCCTATTGCGAAGTACCTACAAGCTTCTTTCCTCAGGGTAAACCATGTCGCCAGGTAATTCATACAGCCTTGGCCAAAAAAGATAGTGATACACAAGACGAGATGTTAACGAACACACCTTGCTATGGGGTGTTCAGCCTCACCCCTCTCCTCCTGGAAGTGTTAAAAAAATCAAAAGCGTGGGTTAAGGCGTCGGTGTATCACTTTTAATGGCCGAGCTAGGTGCACCTGAAGTGAGCAGTACTATTGCATCCAAGACTCCCTCGGTAAACCGATAAATGATAAGACGAGTATATCTCCCAGAGCAATGAGGGTTAGCTTGAACGGATTTGCGACTTTCACGAGCATAGCAGTACGCATAGGTTATCCAGACTCTCCGAGGATTCCAGATATGCAAAGACCTCAGGTGGCAGAATTGGCTGTTCCTCTTGAGATGGCTGAATCAGCCCATTTCCTTCTCACTTTCATAGACAGCTTCGCGATTAAACGCCAGATATTGCCGCAATCCTTAAGCTCCCACTTCCTTGCTGTCTACTTTCCTAACTGGAGTTCCCGCTTCTTCATGTAAACAGGATGTGCATAGACTTTCGGGTCAGAGTAGCGCGTTATTCAAACCATTAATCATACAGCAACGGACACATAATCTATAATGATGAGTGAAGCGAACAGAAATTAGTGCTCTTTTTATGATGTCGCGGGTGCATCCGTATCCTTCGTCTCCGTAGCCGCAATGATATTGTTTTCTCGCAGCAAATTCTCGAGCTCGCCAGATTGGTGCACTTTTAACAGCATCAGAACTGTCAACTTTCAAAAGTTAAATATAACTCACTGCCGAGGATAATGTCGCAGCCACCAACAAACTCCCCATTAACATACACCTGCGGAACCGTCGGCCACTCACTAAAAGACAAAATTATGTCAGATTCTCTGATGCACACTCGCAGGCTTTAACCAAGCTCACGAAAACTCCTTAATGTCTGCCCGCAACTCCCAGTCCTCAATCACATCGTAGGTCTTGAGCTTCTCGGGAGGGACGCCGTTGATGTCAAGCACCTGGACAACAGCGCGCGAGAATCCGCACTGGGGCGACTGCGGTGTACCCTTCATGAACACTACAAGCGGATGCTCCTTTACGGCAGCCTGGAGCTTCGCGCGAGACTCTTGGGAAAGTAAGCGGACCTGCGTTGCGCGTCCAGGAAAGCGCGTCGCGGCGGTCGCTGTCCGTAATGATGACGAGAGCTGTAGTAACACATCAGTAAAGTCTCATCTGCGGCATTTTTGCGCGTGCAGGACGTACTGAGGAACGGAAGGCTTGACGAAGCATGACGGAGACTGGTAAAGGACAGACACGTCGTGAGACAGGCAATTGCTCAGCTCTTACAGGTTTTCGACTGTTTTGGTGAATTGGTCGCACGCTGTGCCGCCGGTTACTCCGGCCACAACTTTCTGAGTCCGTATCACGTGTCAAACGGGTCCCTACAAGGTCAGTCGCGACTCTGCCTTTGGCTTTGGTGCAGCGGCCAGCTATGAAGGCCCAAAATCGCACCTTCATAATCTCTGGCGGGTGAACGCCTCTCTATTCCATTATATTACACCTCAGCTCAATAAGTCAATAAAACAGCTCCTCAGGTCTTGGCCTCGCGACTGCACACACACTTCTCGATGCCGGCGCGTCCGTGTCCATCTTAGACCTGCATGAGAACGACGAACTGCGGGGCGAGCGCGTCAAATTCTTCAAGACAGACATTACAGCTGAGGGTGAAGTAGAGGCCGCTGTAGAGGGTACGGTCTCATGGGCAAAGGAGTCAGGCGCGACTCTGGGCGGAGTAGTGAATTGCGCAGGGATCGCGACAGCTGCGAAGGTCAGTTTACAGGACTAATACTCGTCCCTCTAAATATATCCTCAATTTCCCCCCTTCCAATGCAAAGATAATTGATGCGCATGGAAATCCACATTCCCTTGACCTATGGAACTTTGCGGTTGCAGTCAACCTGACAGGCGCATTCAACCTAATACGTCTCGTGTGCAAGCACCTTATTAATGTTCCGCCTGAGGGACCTGATGGTGAACGCGGAATTGTAATTTTCGTAGCGAGCTCGGCAGCTGTACGTCCTACGTTTAATCTCCCCTCCGTCCCGCACCCCCTTCCCCTTTTTACAGGAAGATCAGAGAACTGAACTGGAATGTGTAGTTCGAAGGCCAACCCGGACAAGCCGCCTATTCCGCGTCCAAAGGGGCACTCGTTAGTGCTGTCCTTCCGCTTTCACGAGATCTCGCACGGCATGGCGTGCGCGTAAATGCCATCGCTCCCGGCGCGTTCGCCTCCGCCATGACGGACCGCATGCCTGAGAAGACACGACTGAGTCTCCAGCGAGAGTTGGGCTTCCCGAGGCGGTTTGGCAATGCGACAGAGTTCGCACAGACCGTACGCTGGATGGTCGAGTGTGTTTACGTCAACGGCGAAACTGTTAGACTAAGCGGTGGATCACGATTACCCGGAAGGCTCTGAGAAAATACACACATTCTTATATCATTTTGGTACTTAACTATAATCAATACTGCGACACTGAATCTGTGTAACAAAGATCACTTATAGGGATACAAATATTGACTTCTTCGCAAAATAAAAAAGGGGCAACCGTTTACAAGTACTTGATGAACCACTCGACAGCGGACTTGAACGCATCCTCCTTGGCATCCTTGATCACAGCAACGCTCATGTCACCGCGCACTGCGAAGCCGTGCGTGCAGCCCGCGTAGTAGTCACGCCTGTAGTTCTCCGCCTCGGTCTTGCCACCCCCAAGAATCTCGTCGCCGATAGCCTGTTTCTCAGGCGGATACTGCGAGTCAACCTCGCACGAGCTGATCAGTAGCGGTAGCCCGGTCTCCTTGAACGCCACGAGGTCCTCAGGAACTTGCAGGAGCGACGGGTGGGCGACGGCGGCCACCTTGATCACGCTGTCAAACGCTAGGTTGAACACGTAGCGTGCGCCAAAGCAGTAGCCGATCGCAGCGAAGCTCGTGATTCCACGCTCCTTGAGCACCGCGATAACTTTGTCCAATGGCGGGCGCGTCTGTTCGGCCGTGTGGCCTGGGAACCACTCGCCAATGTTGAACTGTCAAAGGATGAGTAGGCCGTTCGTGTAAATCGTGAGGAAGGACCCACATTGCCCTTTTCCATTGCTTCAACGGGGATGGCATCGCCGTTGAAATAGTCCGGAATGTAAGTCTTATATTAAGCACAGTGAGAAAGCTCGCTCGTTCATTCTGCAATAAACAAGGCAACCCACCTGGAAGCCGTTCTTCGCAAAAGCGTCGGCCTTAACAGATCGTATCGTCAGCTTTTGAGACTAAATGAGCAAAAAATTATTTACAAGTAGCTAGAGTTTTCAAGTGCCATCAATAAACCATCTACTCATAATCGAACTAGACAACACTTACGCGATTGTTCACGAGTTCCACGCCGAAGACATCGGGCAAGAAAAGAATCGCCTTGTCCTTAGGGTAGCTGTAAATGCAGGTGCAATGACTCAGTACATGCACGGAAGCAAAGTAGGAGGGCCCAGAGATCACGCACTCGCTCTCCGGGATGGCAACATAGGTTTTGACGCCGTCCAACGTCTCGAATTTTCCTGGTGGTATGTGATCAAAGGTCTGAAACATTCTCTGGAAAAAAGGGACAATTTACCTGTGGACTCTCCCTCGTGGGTGACGCCTTCACGATGGTGGCATGATGAGTAGCTGAACGCTGATTGTGAGTATATGCGCGCTCACCAGTAACACAGTGCTTGCAGAACGACATTGCTTCAAAACGAATAAGTGAGGGGGGATGTGGGAGGCGATGGAAAACCGATGATAAGGGTTGTATGCAGTGGGAGCAACCGTTCTTATACTGGAGCAGCCGTTCGCATGAAAGTGATTGTGAATTTAAACCGTGACTTTTCGAGCGGCCAATCAGCAACGCGCGACGTCATTAGGATCTGATCAATTGTGTTGCCGGCACTTATCGGCAAAAAACAAGCGTCCCAGGCACGTGAACAAACTTCTTGGTGGCTGACTGAGTAAACATCCTTCCGTTTCCCGCCCATATTACAAAAGGACGCTTTAATGTTTGTCATTCCCTTGACCAGCTAACTAATCATCAAACTCAAATCCTTCGCTGTGGAACTGTTCGACCTGCTGGCTCGAGGAAATAGGTGAAGCCCCCGAAGTCGAATCATCGCAGAGCACAAAGATGCCTTTCCGTTTGCAGTCGACATCCATGGTCACCGCGTCCCAGTCGCCATCGGTATCCCCTATGCTTGCATCCAACGGTGTCTCCATCTCATCTAAGCAGCCCGCGCTACAGCCCCGCCATCGCACAGGGATCCCGTTCTCACCCCCAACCTTCTGCCCGGCTATCTCTTTCTCCCAGGAAAGGCGCTCCTCCGCATGAGTGACGAATACTGGCCTACGATAGTGACCATTTTCACCGACGACTAGGTGTCTTGGAGAGGGACATTCGGAAACACAAGCTCGTGGCTTAACGCATTCATTTCGTTCTCGCAGAACCCCCGGTGATGAATAGGGCGTCGTATTAGGAGACAACAGGGATGCAATGCTGCCTGGTACACAGGACGACAGCGTTTCTCTCAGAGCTGGTGAAATTTCGTAATCCGTCGGCAGGGGCAGTTCGTACACTGTCTCCAGCATCGTCTTCGTTGACGTTGTCGATGTCAAAGTATCGTTGCCGTAAACTGGCGCGAGTAACACTCGCAGAGTAAGTTCAGAAAATGGCGTGATTGTATAGTTCCTTTCCGTCGGACCGAACCACCGGTTCTTCAAGGGTTCTTTCGCAACATACGGGTTCTCCACGAACGGGTTTGGATCAACAGCAAGCGAAGTGAGCTTCAAGTTCGTTATTTCCGAAGGGAGATATCGCAAGCGATTATTTGCAACATTCAGTTCGCGCAAGTTACGCAACCGGCAGATTTGAGGAGGGATTTCTGTGAGCAAGTTGCCGCCTAATTGATAGAAAGTTCGGAAAATAGAGATAGGAGTAATCAGCGCAACGCATGACTGCAAGGGTCGGCTGACTTACGAAGACTCAGCATCACTAATGCATCAAGATTGAAAAGTTCATTTGGCAGCGTCAAAATTCCGTTATTTCCAAGGAACAGGTGCACCTCATCCTCCCGCATACCCAACTTGCCAGCTCCAAACACAAGAGAATTCGTGGACTTCGAGAGCGTCCGACGCGGCAAATCTTCTCTGCTCGAAGTTGCATTATCGCGGAAGACGACGAGGTTTGACAAATCGGCAATCCTTGGCGGAATGTAAGTGAGGCCCTGCCCACTGAATACGCGGAGAAGACAATTGTGTTAGATGTAAACAAAACGATAGCACAACAAAACCGGAATACTCGCCTCAAATCGATTTTGCATTCTGCCCCATCTACCGCCTGCGCGATCGTCTCTTCCCAGAGCGTATGCTCAGGATCGTGTGAGCGAACAACCTCCTCAACACCACCGGGACCAAAGTCGTCATTTGTATTTAAATTCATTCTTGGGTACGCGTCGTGCAGATACGCGTCCCGCTCGTAGATTCCCCCGCGCTGCGCTGCGGCAAACGGATCGAAGCGAAGGCCGAAGTCTTTGCGCAGGCGTTCGCCGCGCTCATCAAGATCGCGCTCGTACTCATCGAGATCGTAGTATTGCCGTTGCCGCTTAACTTTTACGCGCGCAGTGCCCTTGTCGTAGCGCGGCGGGCGCTTTACGGCGCGTGTCGACGCGGAGAACGGGTGTGCGGGCGACGCTTCTACATATGTCGTGATAACAGGCTGCTTGCCCTTCCCCTTCACGTCGCGCTCGCCGCGCGTAGTCCTTGCAATCGTGCCCTTCTTCTCATCTTCCTCGCCATCACTACCCTTGAAGTCTTCCTCTTCGTGGAGCTCGCTATTTAGATCGAGCGCGTACGCACCCGGAGAGGAAGGCGGGGACGAGTCGACCGTGAAGCTGCACGGTGAGGAGGGCGGTGAGGACGAGGCAAAGCCTCGATAGGAATACGATTCAAATGATGACTGCACCATGTCTACAACCGGGGTTTGGATGCTTGGTTTATGAAGAGTTTGGGAAATGCGGCGTGTTCGTGTTTATGGACGTACAGTCTTGTGACTTGGGCGTCAGCTTCGCCAGCTTTTGGGAGTGTAATCACATGATCGCGGCAAGCTGCTTAAGATTTGATTCGATTTGAACCCGGTTAATCACTTGGACCCACAATATTACAATGCTCGAATAAAGGAGACGAGCGCGATGGAAGCCCGAAAAAATTCGTGATTTTTAAAAATACGTTATCTTACAAGGGTCCGAATCGTCTATGGAAAAACTGAAATGTAAATAGGAACCAGGCTTGAGGATGACCAAGCCCGGGCCGAGTCTACGGAGAACACAGAAAAGGACAGTACTAGTATCCATAATTTTGCCATTGAAACACCCCGATATATGATGTAATGAATTGCTGCACCATCATGACCCAAAGGCAGAAACCACGCTTGCGAACTTGCTGCGTGCGCGGATTTGAGGACCCCAGCGGAACAGCTGATGAAAATAATACAGTTAGGTCACGCCGATGTGATAAGATAGGAGACGACGCGAACAATAAACGGTATCGGCATCATCAGAATGGCAATGCACGCAAAAAGCGTGTTCGCCCACTTGATCGAAAGGGCTTTATACATCTGCGCCGAGAACAGTGGGAACGCAGCTCCAGCCATATTTCCTATACAAAGAGTATGTTCAGTTTGAAAAACGGAATAAAGTGACAGGAAGTGGCTAACGGAGAAGACTTTGGCCCGCGAGTGCGGATGAAGCAAACGGGCCATAACTGTGTTTCAAAGTTGTTAGCAAGTTGCATCTTATAGTAATACAGGAGTCTGTCTGCTCACCAGTCAGCAAGGTAGGTGAAGACGGCAAGGTATATGATGAAATTCGACCACATAAAGAGCTAAATGAATACGTACAGTATAAGTAAGCATTACGATGTCAATCATTGAGGCAGACTCACGGTGATACCGATGGTCATGCCGATCCAATGCACGTTTGGCAATGATGTCCACGCATATATGAACATGGACACCGGGAAAAGTACACCGGCAAAACATGAAGAATAAAGTCTAGCTTCATGGCCTCGGGCTTTAAACATTTTGCTATGAAACGACATCAATCGAAATTATTAGACGATATGGTCGGACTTACTTGTAGATTTTCTCCTGATAAAAAAAATTACTCAGATATCCGAGAATTGTGCCGATGCTGCCCGAAAGGTAAGCCTTATATATACACATGTACATAACTGGAAAACATATTTACGCACATTAATGTGGAGAATACGGAGCCTACTTGGCCCAGATTGAAATGGTGTATCTCTTGGAAAGCTGGAGATACGGACCTAGGCTTATGTGTCAGTGCTATGCAACGGAATAATGCTCTTGAGCGCATACTCTATTAGAGCGTATAATATTCCCCACGCAAAGGCAATCCACAACTGCATTTGAAACGTCTGGTAAGGCAAATGAAAAGTGAAAGCAACGGGCACTGACGCTAAAACTGGCAACCACTGGTTCAGTGATTAATAGATCTAGGAAACAATGTTGTTGAACTTCGGCATATACTCAAAACACAGGCCACTCACGAACAGGGCGAGTGCAAGAAGTTATTATCAAAGATTTAAGACTGCCCCGCTCGTCTTCGATGCGTGCCCGATAACGGTTGTCTCCTGTCCTTTTACGCAGATCCTTTGCTAGTCTAGTCAGAAGAACGGTCGATCTTGTCTCCTTAAGTATAAAGACCATGACCACAAGAAGGATCCCTGCTGTTCTGTATATTTGATAATTGTGAGTGCTGAAAAAGACCCAGGCTCCCGCTGGCAGGATGAGTACCGAGGAATACATACATAAGATAGAGCCACTGGATCCAACGCCATTCCAAATGCGCATTCATCGCAATCCAACCAGCAAACACGGGTCCAAATCCGGTCCCTCCTATTGCGGCGATGGTGAAGGTGGCCATCGGGAGACCTCGTCTATTAATCACATCATAAGCGTCGTCGTCAAAAGCCAGACTTGAGATTTACTTACTCATGAGGAGCCCAAATATCTGCGACAGTCCCACCGACCATAGTCGAACCCGTCGACCCTGCGGCACCTGCAATAAGCCGGAAAGCAATAACAGAATTAATATTCTTTGCCCTTAAACAACCACATATGTCAGTACGAATTTACGGCAAGGAAACGAAAGGAAGAGACAAACAAAGCGATACCGAGATGCATAATCACATAAATGAAAGTTGTGATAATGTAAAGAGGTCGTCTGCCGAATTCCTCACTCAAGGGTGCAAGAACGAGTGGGAATATGGCGAATCCGAGGACGTAGATGCTGAGACCGACTGTTGCATGGAGAGTTGATGTGTTGAGGTCGTGTGTCATAGAAGCATAGCCCATAGTGTAAGTAGAAGCGTCAGACGCTAAACGTTATACGCGTCGGTCAGAATACATGTCCTTGCATCCCAAAAGGAATCATTTCTTATCTCACCTACCATTCCAGTCAGTGCTGAGGCAACGATTGTAATGGCCCATTTTCGCCCCCGAGAGAAGTGGGAAGGATTACGCGAGTCGTTTTCCTCCCATTCAACCTAGTAAAGTCTGTCAGAAAAAGCCAGGATGGTAGCTTTGCTGGGTCCACAAACAAAAATAACGTCGGGAGATATGGAAGGCAAGATGAACTCATCCCCGTTCCCTTTCTCCTTCAGAGTGCTGGTGAAGTCCTAAAGGAAGCATTTGTTCAATTCGCGGGAAGAGGAAGGACACCCGGGGTTTAAACTCACTCGTGCATCAATATCTTCCTGGATGGATTTAGGATCATAAGCAGCGAGGTGTATGCCTAATTCGTCTCCTCCCGTGAGCGTCCTGATACTCGTAACAGTATCCGGAGTACTAGTCATTGGATTTGAGCCGTTCTGCTGTAGCTTTCCAAAAATGTTGCCCTCGTCCCGCGTTCAAGGGGGCTGGTCGGCTGTGAGAAGAAGTCGTGGGCGAAGATGCGAAGTATTTAAGCTTTTTTTTCTCCGGTTTTTTTTTCAAGCCTGGGGGAACGGAGTTTCCGGACTGGTACCTGCAAGTAGTCTGTAGGCCGGCAGCTTAAACAGGGATATGACTCATAGAAGCCTACAAGCCCAGGACACTTCTACATACCACACTTCTCATATCACCGCAAGAGCATTTTACGTAGGATATGCGTGCTTTATTTCCGTCAGAAAGCTTGGGCATGAGCGTAGAGCGCGGTTAGAGGAGACCTACGCATTATGCAAATCTCATTTGAAGATCCCGATCTCGAGCGGCATTCCCTTTATCGCACGTCAAGCACGTGGCAGATTAGATTATGCTTTGTCAGTTGCTAGCCTACGGCGCGAGGAGATCTGAGTCTCCTCGCTGACCAAAAGTGAAAAGTCAGTACAGTCGAACCTCTATTAAATAAATATAACAAATGATATAAATATAGTGGTCATATGATTAATCACCTTACTAAGTGAACAATAACGCAACAATAACGCCATACGATATAGGAGCTAGATAGTTATAGTAGTACTAGCCCACAGAACATGTATATAAGGGGAGCTGGTCTCGCCCTAGAAATACATCGGTTTTACGCTGATAACCCACCTTGCCTGAACTTCACCACTGCACCTCATCGTCTACCACAACGTGTGTAGATTTTAAGAACCTCCCATAGCGGGTGGAGGTCAGTAGAACCCCAAAATATCCATTAAGAGAGGTTATTCTACTATAAGAGTTCTGGGTTTATTATGTAATAATGTACAGTGAATTTTTCGAAATTGTGCTGGAGCGAAAACGAGTGGTTTGCACTTCACTTAAAACTTCATCCTGAGTAAGTGAAGTTGCGAACAAGCCTGTTGAAACTCAGGCTCAGAGCGGTGCTGGCAGAGCCGCTTGAGTTCTGTAACTGCTCGGCAGGCCACCCCGGCACCAGTATTTTTTGATTGCAACTCCAAATTAGGAGTTGGGGAGCAGAATATTTCTCCAGAAGGATAGGAAAGGTCTGAGCTAGGCTTTTGGAGAATCCAATAGATCCCAAACATTATGAACTTGATGGAAGGACACAAAGAGCAACACAAACTTGTAATTTTGCAGCTGAGTTGACCTCCTATAATGGATATTTCTAATAAATTTTCTTCATTTGGCTATCTGTTTACTTTATAAAATACATCCGTTATGACATAGGGATTCCCCGACTACCGACTTGGTGGGAACCCCAACCTATCCATTATGGGAGGATATCCGTTATGGGAGATGCCCGATATGGGAGGTTCGACTGTATAGTCTTGAGAAACGGCAGAAGACGGATCACGCGGCATTGGTAGAACTTTCATCCATATGGAAGTCATAAAAAGGTTGTGTTAAATTTAAGCTAAGGTCCACAACGCAAATTATGGCCACCAATGTGAATGCCTAACGATGCCATAAGCTAATCATTTAGCTCTATGATCCTCAATCGAAAAAGAGCCAGGTGTGATAGATCACCTAAGTCTCGACAAGTCATCAGTGTAAGCTATTGTTGCAGAAGAGCTTTTAGACTTAGGACCGCCATAAGACCACGTGTGTAAGCCAATCAGCGGACTTGTGTATAGTCCGTGTAATCCGTGAGACCGAATTCGCTGTGCCGATTCCGACCATTACCATACGTTATGAGTCACCTACATGTTTTTGTTGAGTACCAGCTCGGAGCAGTCGACCGCAGCGTAACTTCGACCCGTGATTTTATGAGCGCGCAAACGGACCAGACGACCTAGACAGTGTTGCAAGTCATCCATATAATCTTACAGGAGAGCTGCAGGGAGGACAGAACACGTTTGATGGTCCCTGTGACCGGTGGCTATCTGAGGTCAGTTTTAGGCTGACCGCTATAAACTCAGTGGGAGGGGGAAATACTCCCTCCCGGGAGTCTTCTCTTGCACTGAATTGAGGATAAACGCGAATACTAAAAAAAAGTTGCATAAAGGCTCGACTTTTGCCCACATACCCACAGACGCCTTTGCCTTGAGACCTCGTTCGCAACTGATTGATAGCAGCATGCCCCTAATTCCCATCGATGAGTTGGGGAATAGCCTCTTTTACGATGACTCTGGAGCCCCAGAAAGCTCGAAGGATACCTACACAACATTGATCATTGTGCATGGAACGGCATTTCATGGAGGTAAGTCACGAGTTTTTGCGGGGTCCAGTTGCAGATCTGGCCGAAACAATGTCTTTCGCTGGAGATGGTCAGACTGTCACTCCGACACTGTGTCTCCGGAGTGAAATTGTGTCCCTGACTTGATGGATTGCTTACAGCGGTCTTCAAGCGCATCCTGCCCCTCGCTCCAAGGCATCAGATTCGTCTGGTAATTATCAACCGTCGGGACTACCCCGGATCTTCCCCATATGCGGAAGCTGAGCTTGAGAATATCCGAGGGTCAGACACAAAGTCCCATAATGCATTCGCGCAGGCGCGGGGACTGGAGTTCGCTACCTTCGTTAAGAACTTCGCAGAGAAGGAGAAGATACCGCAGACGTCACTTGACGGGAAATCGGGCGGGGTCGCTCTAATGGCCTGGTCATCGGGAGTTAGCTACACGCTCCCGTTGCTTTCCTTTGCGGACACTATACCCGCTCGGATTAGGGAAGATATTGAGCCTTACCTTCGATCCTTGATCATTTTCGGTGCGTTCATACCGCATTGGTCTGTACTTCGGTTTTAATAGATGATACAGACGTACCGCGTTGGGTCCTCGGTCCTCCTACACCAGACCACGGCACCGCCGTCCTTCGAGATGAATCTCTCCCCCCCTCTGAACGCGCGCGGCGCTTCAGTGAATGGGTTGGCGCGTATTACAAGCACAGCAGTCTCACGTCGCACGACACCAACGATTTACTGTTATTTCCCGTTGCGGGATCGCGCATGGGCACCGTAGAATCAATGAGCATCGACGAGCAACGGGATTTAACACATTATGCGGCCGTAGAGCGCAGCGAGGTTGCAGCGCGGACGGGGAGACCCGAAATGTATGCGGAGAGGGTGCGCCAGGCATTATTCGACGACGAACTGGCAAGGTATTTGCCGAAATGTAAAGTCGATGTCATCTGGTGTGAGTACTCAACGTGGGTATGCGTCGACGCTGCGTGGAGGTTTGAAAAACTGAGAAAGGCGGCTGATGAACAAGGAATAAAAGGAAGACAGCTGAGGATCTTTATGATGCCTGAAGCAAACCACTTTGTGAGTCCTTCACCCAATTGCCAGTGATGGACGGTCATGGCGGTCATCGGGTGATTTAATGTTGTATTCCAGGCCCATTGGGAGGTACCTGATAAGACTATGGGATTTTTCGCGGAGGTGCTCAGTACTTGATGGAAGGATATTTATTAGTGCAAGGGTGAAGCGAGGCCAGCCGATTCGGGGACGAGCGTTTTTCAGCTATGACTCGGAGTGCTCGTCCAAAATACCTTCACTCACAAATTTGATCTGTCTTGCAAGAATTAATACACATAGTGTTATGAAAAGGTATCGTTTGACGAGGTTAATGTGATGCTTTTGCTAGTGCACTTCGGGGTACGAGGTCAAAGATGTAATAATGAGTAAATGTAACGCGAGGCCAAAGCGCGTCGGTCACGCGTGGCCTTCAACCTCATGTTCTTCTAAGTCTCCAAGAGGCCTACGCTCGACGTTCACCTCATCGACGCGCGCAAAAATACGACGCACATGTCGACCAACGCCCTTTTTACGATCCAAATGTCCTTTCCTTTCAGCTTTCGCCTTTCTGTCCCCGGGATTTCCAACCCGTTTTTGAACTCACCGCCTCCTCCCCGAACAGCTCGGGCCGGCGGGAAACAGCCGTTTGAGGCATCGCACCTCGATGCAGCATGGACCTCGTCGGCCCCTATCTATCGCCGTCGTCCTTCGCCAGGTCCTGCCCCAGCGCCCCTCGTTCGCAAGAGGGGATGGGTGCCCTCCACTGCTGAGCCCAGTCGTGCTGCAGTTGTGTCTACTTCAACAACGGGCTTCTTGGACACCCCAGCTAAATACAGGGACATGTCTGTAGTTCCCAACGAGGGAGAAGACAATGAAGAGGTGGTCGTAGGTTAGTTTACCGACTACACTTTAACTTCCCTCCGACATCCCTTCCGATCCAACGGTCTGTCCTATGGAAATAACCTCCATACTCGCTTCATGCGAGTCGTGCTACGACCGACGCGTTCGTTAGTACGCGCCACTAATGTACATCCGCGTATCTCCTCCTGCTCCGCATGCATTTCTCTCTGTTCGCCACGTACGACGATGTATGCTCCGGTGCTCACTATTCTCTCTCTACCAGACCTCCCTCTTTCGAAGAGACGTAAGGGAATCACCGGTTCCGTCATCTCCACCGCCTTCAGTGCTGCACTCATCGGTGCGGCTGCTGGTCTGACGGTTTATCGCATGTAAGAAGTTCGCATATTTCCACGCTGACTTGGTACTTATTGTTGAACACAGGTGGCGCGATCGAGGGAAAGAGGCTGAACAAATGCCTCCGCCGCCACCGTATCAAGAGGAGTGGGTGAGCACACCCCCGCTTTCACCTCTTTTTTCACTATCTCACCTTATGTTGCGCAGCATCCCGTCACCCCACCTGAGCCCCAGACCGTGCAAACCAGTCCGCAACCTTTGCAGAGGAGCCGCACAAACCCGACAACACACAAGCGGCATACAACCATCGTTCGAAATCGCCAGAAAGTCACGATAGCAAGGAAAACAGCTCGTGTAATTAAAGACACATCCCCCAAAAAGCCATCCTTGCAGATCCAGCAGCCTGTGTTCCAGGAACATGTGGAAATAGAAGACCAGGATGACTGTAAAGACGAGGTGCGTACTCGAGCCCTCGTTTTTTAATTGCTTTAATTTATAATTCAAACTAGATGGATTGGATCGGGGATAAGCTTTCTCAGCTCATTGAAGAAGGCAAGCGCGCTCTCGGTAAAGAAATTGTTGTGTCGAGCGATGCGCCAGAAGACGAGGTTGACGATGGAAGTGGGAACTGGATTGAGGATGAACCACAGGCGTCCACCTCTTACGCCCATTATACACCGGGGGCCAATTTCAGTAGCCCGACTAAGCGGAACCGCCACAGATATACTAATAGCGTCTCGACGCTCACCCCACCCCGTCGCTCTGCTGTATCGCTCCACTCTCGCTTCAATTCTGAGGGCAGCGGGATGCTTACCAACCCGCGTTCGCCCAACCAATCAACAAGTTTCGCGCCAGAAACATCCTTCTCTTCGAATATTGGGGATTCTGAGAACGAATGGGCAAGTCCGCACATTCGCGAATCAATGGAGCGTGCGCGAGCTGCTTACAGGCAGAAACGCGGACTCGACTCATAGGATTTACAAAGCAGCATCTTTTTATTACCTCTTTTCTCGATTCCCTTGTTTTCCGACAATGCAACGTTTGCACCACTAGTACTGTCACAACTCACGACTGCTCTCGTTTCCTTTATTACATCCGCTACGATCAATTACGTCTTTCATGTCTGTTGACGCTTACTACCCCCTGCTCTGGTGCTTTTTTGGCTCCGGGCCAATACAATGTAGTTTAATGTAGCTTACTTTATTACTTTCCGCGGATGCCACTTTCAATTGTCCGGTACTTAGATGTTGGTTTGAATGTGTTTGCTTAACTGAACAACTGTTGGAGCGCCTCGGAAGAGTGAGAGCTGTACACATGAGACGCGTTCCCGGCGATGCTGGGGTTGTGCACTGCCAGCATCAGACATCGACCGCTCATCACCAGCTTTAAATTCGTTCGTGCACACAGAGTCTAAGGTCACCATTTAACTCTCGTTTTTACTATACGAGTTGAAAAGTCGCAGCTCAGTAGGGTGGACGAGGCCACGCGACACAACGTCGACGACTTGTACTACTGCCGCGTGCCATCCACGTACGCCAAGTGGTACTGCGGCTGACGCCCTTTAATCGCACTACTAGCCGCGATGGCGACTATCTCGACGCAACTGCGCAAGTTCAAAGAGCCGACGCGCAATGACCTGACACGTTTCTTCTTCGCGCTACCGCCGGACACCGCGACGGACGTCACTGTACCAGGTGCGCAGGAAGTGGGCAAGGGGCCGGGCACGGACGGCGGTGCGGATGCTCGCGGTGAGATGGAGATCAACGCAGTGCTCAGTCTGGGGCAGGATGGTGTCGAGGATTCGTACGTGAGTATGGCTTCTTCGATGTTAGCACGGAGAGAGCGCACTGATTTCCTTGTTTCGGCTGAACTTACGACTGGAATTATTATCTTGACATATGGATTGAATGTATCCTGTGTTCGGGGTGGATAGGCAGGAAGGCTGTACCTCCTCCCGCCATTTCTAACGTTCGCGTCGCTCGACCGCAAGTCTATGCGCTTCACACTTCCGTTGTGTACCGTGCGTCGCGTCGAGCGACTTAATACGCGCACAGGCGTCTTCGCGCTCAGTCTGCTCATTTGGCATGGAATGAAAATCGTGCGTCTAGCAGCCAGTCTCAGCAGCTTCTATGTTTAATAAATGGGCACGCGCTTCTGTGTCGCATGCGCTTCCGACATGCAGATTATCCAGTTGACGGCACTGCGCCCTACGGCGGACCTCTTCTGTGCTTACTTGCGCGAGGCGCTTAAGTCCCAGCTGCAGCGAGGACAGATGAAGGCTATGAAAACCTTCGTCAGGACATGTTATTCAGAAGAGCTGCTTGCCGTAGGCGCCGTGGATGCGGAGCACGAGAAGGCTGCAGCCGTAGATGTAACCCCGGGTTCCGGGTCGAGCGAATCGATCGCACAAGACGCAAAGACGGAGTTCCACGGTGGACTCGGATTAAAGTTCAAGTTTCCTGGTGATCCCAAGAAGTACGTGATATTTTCTTAGGTCGTGAGGTAATCATACCAACTTAAACTGGCCAGGCTACGGGAAGCGTCGAAAATCAGACTATGGACATCTTATCTGCGTGGTACGCCTTCCTGTCTATAAACTACTCGCGCATATAATCATGTTGGTAATCGCGTAGCACATGGGCGGAACCTTTCGCTCCTCCGTTATCCCCAATTTACGCGTCTAGTCCAGGTTGGGCTCCCAAATCGCCTGCGAGGTGAAATTTGGGAAACTCTTTCCGGTTCTATTTATCTCCGTTTCGCCAACCCGGGCGTGTACCACCAAATATTGGAAGATAATAAAGACAAGACGACGACGAGCATTGATGACATCGAGAAAGACTTGCACCGTAGTCTACCCGAATACTCCGCTTATCAAACCGAAGAAGGGATTTCAACGCTCAGGAGGGTCCTCACCGCGTACAGCTTTAGGAATCCCGAACTTGGTTATTGTCAGGTAATTTCAGACACCCCTTATGCACTTGCTCCCGCTAATTGTTGTCGGAATGTGCAGGCTATGAATATTCTTGCCGCCGCAATTCTCATGTAAGTTTATTTGAAAGCTGCGGCCTGGTGTATTTTCTAATTACTCTGTAAAGCTATATGTCAGAGGAGCAAGCCTTCTGGATTCTTGAGGTCCTATGTGACCGCCTCTTGCCGGGGTATTACAGCCCGTCCATGCACGGAACTCTTTTAGATCAACGTGTCTTTGAGTCGCTAGTCCAAAAGTGTCTTCCGATGATCCACGATCATTTCCAAGTTGTCGATGTGCAGCTGTCTGTTGCTTCTCTACCGTGGTTCTTGAGCTTGTAAGTGACCATTTATTAAATTATGACAGTTTATATAAAAGTATGTCCTGCCGCCAGGTATATCAACAGTATGCCCATGATTTTCGCCTTCCGAATTGTCGACTGTTTCTTCTGCATGGGCCCGAAGGTCTTGTTCCAAGTCGGGTGCGTGAATTTGTCGTAACGGATAGCTGGTGCATTGACAGAAATTCTCAACAGGCTGGGTAAGGGAAAGTGCCTTATTCGTTGCGTTCTTAGTTTAACTTATGCTTTGTAGCCATTCTCAAGATCAACGGAGAAGTGCTCCTAGAAATTCAGGATGATGGAGGATTTATAAGGTATGAGAGCGACCTTGGCGTGTCTCGCAGAGCTAATGAAGTGGGATGTATTAGCCTCATGCGCGAGTATTTTGCATCCCTTGGCGAGTCTGCTCATCCGGAGTCGACTGACCCGCGTACACGCTCAATAACGCGTTTCCAAGAGCTCCTGCTCGTCTCTTTCCGCGAGTTCTCCGTTATCACGGACGAGACTATCCAGTCGGAACGTAGAAGATTCCGTGGGGAAGTTGTTCAGAGTATCGAGTCCTTCGCAAAACGATCCGCACTTCGCAGTCTTAGGCGTTCTGGTCGCTTTGACAAAGGGCAGCTCGGACTCATTTATGATGCACTCTTCAAGGCGATATGTGTTATACCTGCTGTCGTGGATGACAATGCTCCAGCGGTATTATTGCCCCTGGGTATGAGCGAAGAGCAACAGAGACAAGAAACGCGGATAGGACTACGCACGTTCAGGCTATTCCTGAGTGAGATATGCACTTGGGCTAGGGACGACAAGGTTATCTCTAATGGATTCCAGGTAAAATGAATTCACAATTACAGATAACACGCGCTGAACGAAACGAATAGGAACGGGTGGACAGAGAAGTAGCTGAGCACGAGATTATCGATCGCTTGTTCTATTTCTGGGACACAGCGTGTCGTGGCTCTCTGTCTCTCCAGGTGAGTAACAACATAAACCGGTCGTTCCAGTATCTGATATATGCTTACTAGGATATCGTGGATGGGTTGGATGGTGTCATGTTCAATGACCTCATGGATAGTATCGAATGGTTCTTCAATCTCCACGACAATGACAAGGACGGCTCGCTTACGAAAGACGAGCTGCTGAAGTTATCGGAGTCCCTATTGGTGAGTGGTTGGCTTCCTATCATGGTTATCGTTCTAAAACGATGCGGTCTAGTTTATTTTCCGTTTCGAGATGGGCGACGCATATTTGGGGGCCGTCAGCCGTTTCATGACGAACGCTTTTGAGTATGGCGACGCGCTGCTTCCGAGGGCTGAAGGGGAGGATGAATTGGCATCCCCTCAGATCGGCAACAACCAACCGTACCTCAACCTTGCTACGTAAGTGAATCATGTAGACGAATATTAATGTGTAGCCTGAAGACCTAATTCAGGTTCCGAATGGTTGTCTTGGCGGATGAAATTTTGGAGTCGTTCTTTGAGGCCGACCTATCCGGGTCCTTCCAATTGGAAAGTGTACAGGTCGAGGTGCCGCTGCCTCAATCGAATAGTGGTTTCCTAGGCGGGTTCCTTTCAAGTATCGTCACCGACGACAACAAGCGGATTTTCAACCGCTTCACCGACGAGATCGGAAAGACAATTGGAAAGCACCAGGCGAGTATGCTCTTTGCCGAGCCGTTTTCTGAGACTGGTACTGACACAAGGACAATGTATCAGGTCTCTCACAAGCCTTCAATCGGCAGGCAGATGCAGTTGCAGGAGCCCAAAGCACGGGAGTCTCTTCTTACACCGTCAATGCGCCGATCCGCATCGCGCTCAAGCCTTGCAACGACGGAAACCGCTGTCACGTCGGTGGGGCTTCCCGCTTCGGCGTCATCGCCTTCTTCCCTTGGTACCCCCGGGAAGACACTACCCGTACCACCGCCGGAGCTGTCTCCCCTATCGCACGTAACGGCGGCGAACGCCGCACTGCTAGAGCGCACCGCGTTTGCCATCGACGATGCGAAAGACGAGGAGGAAGAGGAAGACGACACGTTCGGAATCGGAGGCGATGACGACGACCAGGTCATGGATGAGGTGGATGCATTCTTAGAGGCACATGACTCTGGGTTGACCGCTGCAGATCAAGAGCTTGCAAAAGGTAGGCGTTTCGTATTTTTGCGAAAAGAGAATCTACGCTTAGTCTAGTTTACAGACCTTGCGAAGGCTCCGCCAATGAAATGAGCACGAGTTACGTAACTGGATGTGGAACCGGAATTTCTTTTCTTTCTCATGCTGGCACGCATATACTTTGTATTAGTATTACACTGCGCAAATTCAAGGATTATGTTTCCATTAGAGCCGCTCGGTCCATAATCCCAATATTAATGCCTTGCGAACCAAATAGTGTGTATTACGTAACTGAATGTGTTAGGCTTTAAGGTCTTGCTAGTGACCCAGGGAAGTAGTTGGACTACCATCTTCTGCCGAAGCAGCCATCCCTGGTGGAAGACCACAAAGTTCAATCGCGAATTATTATTACTAGGCGGTACCGTATAAGCGTCTCGATTGGCGCTGCCTTGCACTCCCTCCAAGTCGGAAGTAGTGTTCTCAAGGGTCGGGCCTGACCCGCTCCGACCCCGGGTCGACCGACCCCTCAGCGGCCTGACCCGACCCGCATGAGATGCGTTGCATATTTCGGAACGCCGGAGAAGGTCAAATTGAGTACTATTCGAATCTGTGGCGCCGAATTGCGACTATAGTCCATCTTCATGGGGAACTGTCGGGTCTGACGTGTCTAACTTGAATTGCATACCGGCTCTTTGATATTGGCGTAATTGGATATGAACATCACAGCGCCCGCTCTTGAACTTATCCCAATATCGGGCATACGGTACTCCGTAATCGGAAATAGGGCGTTATTCTCGAGTCAGATAGGGCCGCAAGTGAGCCGTCTTCCCTATTGGAGAAAAAATTGGTGGCAACGTGGGCATGGATTGGAGCCAACCTGAAGCTGGTGATCTATTAAAAGCATGAAGATAGCAAACTCTTTATAAACCCTTCTCTCTCGACCTCAAATCCCATCAACTCGCTTTCACGCTCTCGTTTCAAACCTCGCATACCAGGGCCACAGCACTTTGAAATCCGAAAAAAGTTTACAATGACCACTACTAGTAGCAACGAATATTCCGGTGTCAACGGATCCATAGTACGTCTAAGCTAGACAGTGAATTCTGGCTTGTTTCTGACACGAAGTTCTTGGTTTTCTGTGTGGTAGCCCGTGGACCGTTGCACCAAATTCACCGGATGTGGACATTTTGTCAAGTGCAGCAGGGATTGCGACCCGAGCCTGTTCCTCCAGAGCGACTCTATGTGCCACGCCTGCGAGAAGGCCTGAAGGCGTCGAGCGAAAAAAAGCTCCTGTCCTAGATAATATCAATGATTAACTATGAATGTTAAGAGGAATGTTGTAGTCGGTTTATAGGGTTTGCCACATGTGCATGCTTTTTTAACTCAGAATACTATCATCCAAGCCCCGTCTGTATCTCGTGTTCTCCGTTCTTTGGGGATATTGTCATTTCCAACATATCTTCTCTGAGTGTTGCTTCGCTTTACGATTAGAATGAGTGCACGATCTTCATAACAAGAACAAAATAAGAATACACACGCAACTACATATACAAGGTTGTAACAAAAAGAAATACAATCAGGTTGCGCAATCCCAGCCGGACAGCGCGACAATCGAGGATATAGGTGAATAGGACGCTAAGAAGCAGCAGGTGGAGACACAGGGACAGCAGGAGGGCCGCGGTCTACCCATATTCGTATGCCAAGATCGGGGTTACAAGACGCTGAAGCGATCATATTTTGTATGGGGTGCGTCTATAAGATATTTTAATTAGACATAAACTGAGCTCCGCAGGATTATAGAAAAGCTTACCGCGACAGTTAGAACAACATCTGTAAGTACAAACGAAGATTTAAGCGGATTTTCGTTGATTATCAGCTCAGCTAAACATTTAACTTGACGCACCCTCGTGACCTTCAAGCACTTGAACGATGTTTCGCGTCTGGAGGTCCCACAAGTACACCTTATGGTCTTCGCTACCGGATACGATCCATTTTCCACCTGTGACACTGAAACACGCGCATATTGAATACTTGTTGTTTGTGTGGCCCGTATATGTCTTAAGGCAACGCGAAGATTGATAATCCCATAGCCGGATCGCGTTGTCGTGCGCCGTGGAGAGGATGTATTTTGAGTTAGGGGAGAATTGGACGTGTTGGCTTCAGATTTCGAGAATCAGTGACCCGTAGATGGAGATCGGTGTGAGGACGGACCATATGGCTTCGGGGGTGGCCTCGGTAAGGGTTTTTAAGCATGCGCCGGTTGTGGTATTCCATATTTTGCTTTGTCGATGAGCGTCAGCCGGCGCAGTTAACAAGAACCAGAAGAGTACGCACATAAGACCGTCAAGCGCACAGGAGACTATTAAACTCGCATCGCGGTTGAAGTGCACGGCGGTAACGTAGTCCAGATGTGCGTTCAACGTCTGCATACATTTGCCTTGCGGAAACATCAGGCCAGAACATTCAGAAACACCTACGAGGCGCACCTTTGGCAGCGTTCCATATTTTAATATCTCCGTCCAGACATCCAGACACGATGAGAGTTGATGTGATATTATAATTTACGCAGAATACGCTGTCGCCATGGCCCTTCAGCACACGCGTTGTCATCCCCTACGGCCACATTTTTTCTCAGTAAATGCTTATGATAGTAGAATTAATAATTCCCACAGAGTCCACATCCCATATCCTAATTGTATGGTCGTCCGATGCAGAGGCCAGATGCATGTTGTCTGAGGACCAGGATATGTCTGAGTTTCCCTTGGTGTGCCCCACGAGATTTCGAATGAGCTCGCCAGTTGTGGGCGACCATATTTTCACGAGTCTGTCGTTCGCTGTGACAAGACGTCGGTGAAATACGGCTCGGTACGGTGAAGAAGGCAGATGAAAGCTCACAGGTAGACGCAAGCAGTGTTCCATCCGGACTGAACTTGACCGACGAGATCGAGTCACTGTGCCCATTTAGTACATGACGAAGCTCGTAGTGCGGGCCATTTCTCTGCCGAGCAACAGGAACGGGCTGTGGTGGTGTTGGAGGGGGAGGAGGTTGAGGCTGCTGTACGGCTGGAGCGGCAGGAGAGGTGTTTTCTGGTATCTCTGGGTCCTCCTCCGTGGACGAGTTGTCGGACTCGCTCGAGGTATCGTCCATAAAGTGTTCAGGCGCCATCCCAGACCTTCCCGACCCTCGTGCAGTCTAAAAAGTAGAATTAAGAGGCGAAAGGTGTATATGCGAGGAAGGAAAGTTCGCGCGGCGGTTTACAAGTGAAATGTTTACTTCGGTACCGATTGGCTCAGCGGCTCCACTTTCACCTGCGATGTCTATGGCTTTTCAACGCGCCTCCCGCCATTTTTGTAGGACCGCCTGCTACCGCGGACTGTCCACGAAGGCCGCAACTATCGAGGCTGCATTCAGCATCCCCAATGCTGCCGTTTTTCTCGCAGCTGCTTCAACGCCAGAGTCGATTCCAAAACTCAGTGGGTCGCCGGAGGTGCGCGTGTCGTTCGCATTGCTTTCGGAGGGAAGCTCATGTTTATCTTTACCAGGTTATTGTAGCTGGTATGCGGGTGTGCTCTTTATAACTTCTACTTGTTATTTATTACTCTCTCTCTTCTGGAGGCAGGGCAAATGTTGGCAAATCGACTCTCCTGAACGCGGTCCTCGGGCGCGCCAAGCTTGTGCACACCAGTAAAAAAGCTGTATGTTCTTTCCGTGTTCATTACTGCTGCACATGCTGACGGTGTGATTAGGGGCGTACACGCGCACTCAACTTCTTTCGCGTCGGGCGGGATCCTGGAAACCTCGTACTTGTCGACGCACCAGGATACGGCATGCGCGGGCGCGCCGAATGGGGTGCAATCTGGGACCACTACATCGGCACACGCAAGCAGTACGTACTCGTTCCGCCCTGACCTGTCTAGAACTAATTTATACGGTGAACAACATAGGCTGCGACAAATCTGTATTCTCATCAACGCGCGACATGGCGTTACTGTGTACGACCACGCGATGTTGACGAACCTGGTCGCGAGGCTGGCCGAGCTCAGTGAGGAAGGCATTGACCGCCCCACCGCTCCTATACTTCAGCCTGTCCTTACGAAACTTGACCTTGTGGAAGGGACGAGTGAAGAGCGCACGAAGAAGGTTAGGCAAATCATGGACGACCTCGCCAAGGTCGCACCGTTGGCAGCACCGCCGGTTTTGTGCGCGATGTCTCCTAATCATTCGATCGGTGTGGAAGCGATGAGGAGGGCGATGGCGGAGGCGTGTTCATAGTGAAGTAAAGCTGAGAGGCTTTCACGCTTTATGTATTTTTATGGAGGTTTGTGCTTTGTGTTAATGCTGGTGTCTAATGCATCTGCTCAACCATGCCTTCAGTCCGATTACATAAAACTCACGGCAGCAAGTTTGTTTTTTTCGAAAGCAAGTTGACGAGATTTTAAAATCCAGGGTGACGTCACTGGCGCCTGCTCGTCACCGTCGACTCGGAGTAACGCTCGGCTCCGCTCTGCGCTGCCTCAAGCGCGACTCCGGCGTGCACTCCGTCTACGTATATATTCCTCTCTCTCTCCACCACCGTCGTTAGCCATGTCTTCCACCACCGATATCGTGCGCGAACGCGCTGTACATGCAACCAAAACCACCAAGGCCGCCATTCTCTCTCGTGCCTACTTCTATCCGCCCCTCGGCGTGCTCTATTTCGTCCGCCACTCTTCGCTGTGGTCGCCCGTCCTTTCACGCATCCTTTCATGCCTCGTGCTTAGCGTCGGCGTCCTTGTGCCTATGTTCATTTTCACCTACATTCCACAAGCCGCCCTGCTCGGTCTCATGAACGGACCTGTCGGCGCGCTCAACGCCGTCGCACTCGTTTGCTCAGAGTCATCCGTCATCATAAATATACTTGCTCGTGCTTTCTTGCTCGACCAGGCGCTGCTTGACATTTTTGACGCGACGCTCGTCTGCGAAGCACAGGAGGTCCTCGTTGGAAAAGGCAGGGAAGTCAATCCAGGGAAGAAGTTTGAGGGCACTAAGAAACTTGGCAAGACGCTCACGGCGCCCTTGCAGAAGTGAGTTCGTTAGATGTACGTCTTTATACATAACCTAAAGGTACCTTGCAGATTTTCTCCTAGCAACCTCGTCGAATACCTCGTCATGCTCCCTCTCAATTTGATACCTCTGTTCGGAACTGCCGCCTTCCTCGTCATGCAAGGCCGGAGGACGGGTCCTATTTATCATTCACGTTATTTCCAGTTGAAAGGCTTCAACACAACGCAGAAAGAGTCCTTCATCCAGTCTCGCAAAGGCGGCTACATAGCGTGCGTCTGCTGGCTCCCCCACTCTATAAATATTTGATGACCTGAATTACTTTATTATGTACCAGTTTTGGAACGACAGCGATGGTCATGAACTTAATCCCGCTCGCTTCCATCTTCTTTACATTTACCTCAACGGTTGGCGCTGCGCTTTGGGCGGCTGAGATCGAGAAGGAAGCCCATTACCCGGGAGAAACAATAGACGTATCTGGCGAAGAGGCTGCCAGAGATGGGGAGAAGAAAGAGATTTGAAACCCAATCCATAGTGCACGCGATCGTCATGAAGGACTACTGTATATTGGCTTGATTTCTGAATAAAAATTCTTACAGCTGCCCGTCTGATATTCTATTCGATGCATTAACACTAAACTGTTCGCTATGCTTAGTGCAATGCATAGCTGTGATTTGTGATTTCTAGCAGCGAGTCGTGTGAGTGTCACGATTTCTTGTCGCTTTTCGATCCTTGGAGCCATTGTGTCCGAACAAAGTTTGAAGCGCCAGTGAACAAATTCCATTTGCGCTTCTTCCACAATAATAAGACAACGACTAAACGTGTTTATTCAAGTCCACCCGTTCCTTGGTCGGGTTTGCCTCCGCAAATATTGGAGCGGCCCGGGATACTTATGACCTGTAAGCCTCGCGCAGGCGGATAGTCAACCTTAGGATGGAGGAGGTGCCGTTCGAGGCAAGCCACTTGTAGTTCTCGCTATTTCATAAGCTTTGCGCATCAAACGAAGAGCCGACCTGAGCATATTTTTTTGCTAGGGAATGAAATAACCTGATGACAAGATTAAGGCTGATGTATTACCTGAGTATACCCTCGAGGAGACCATGGGCAAACTCCTCGAAAAGGTTATCACTAACCGTATCCAATTCATCGCCAACGAATTAGGTGTGCTCCCCCCCTCCCAATATGGTACCCGTCAAAAATCGGGCATTTTGGATGCCACCTCAGACCTAGTCAACGAAATTGAGTCTGCCTGGACTAAACACCATGTCACTTCTGCACTTGCAGTTGATGTCGTGGGTTTCTTCCCGTCTGTCCAACATCTGTGCTTGATGGTGGTCCTCTCCGAACTTGGGTTCCCCCCTCTCCTCATTGCTTGGGTCCTTTCCTTTGTCTCAGACCGTCAAGTGGCCTTGTCTTTCGATGGGTTCACTGACACTCTCACTCCCATTCCGAACATGGGAGTGCCTCAGGGATCACTCATCTCCCCTATTTTGTCTGCACTTTTCGTGACGAGCCTTCTCACCTCCCTCCAGGTCTCCGATCCTCTCATGTTTGTTCGCGCTTACATTGACAACCACCTCCTCACCACCTCCTCGCCATCCATCGCTACCAATGTGATGCGACTCAAGCAGGCCTACGTCTCCTTCTCCACAGCATGCCATGCCCTCGGCCTTTCCTTAGATGATGACAAATCCGAACTCATCCATTGGACCTGACGGCATGCCCTCCGCGAGGACTCCCTCATCCACCCTATCCATCTGCCGCGCCAGGGCTTGCTCCCCCTGAGAATCGTTCCCTCCCGCCCTTTGTGGTGGTTGGGAATCTTCTTTGATGCACAACTTTTGTTTATGGTACACATTCAGCACATGTGCTTCAAAGCCATGTCTTCTCTATGCGCCCTGGAACTCCTGGGCAACATGCTATGTGGCCTTGACCCACTTCACCTCCACCGCCTCTATATTGGGTGCATACTTCCGGTTTTGCTATGGGGTTCCCCCCTATGGTACACCAGGATACGCCAAAAAGGCAAATGCGACAAGATGACTCTCGTGCAATCCGCAGCATGCCACTGTATCTTCGGATCATGGCGCACGTCACCACATGGACCCTCTGAAGTCCTCGCCTCCATTATACCTATCCTCCTTTGTCTAGAGCACACCAAATCTTGTGCAGCCACCCGGTACCTTACCACTACACACACCCTTCTACCCCTATGCACTATGCACAAGGGCTCCATTACCTCCTCCTTCGTGTCCAGGGTTCCCCCCAGATGCGAGCGAGTTCCCCGATACACTCGCCCTCCATGGCTTGTGTTGCCCCCCCTTCGGCACGTTAGCATTGATCGGGCAATTGACCACTCTCCGGAAGCTTGCGACACCCTCATCCAGTCACACCATGGTCTCATCGACCAGCTGCGTACAGACCCCTCACGCCTTCTCATCTACACCGACAGTTCCTGTAAAGGATTGTCCCCCTCCTCTTACTCTGGCGGTGCCGCTGGCATCTGGTTCTATCGCAGTGAGACCTTGCTCACCTGCAAAACTTATCTTGGCTCCACAGTCCATTCCACGGACTGCAAGCTTGCCGCAATTGCCAATGCCTCATGGCTTCTGGCTCACTCTTTCAACCTCCCCCCTGCAGTCACCCAGGTGGAGCTCTACACCGACTGTGAAGTGGCACTTACCCTCCTCGCTGATCCTCACCTGGCCCCTGGCGTTTCCGTTGCCCTCCTCATCTGGAAGTGCCTTAAAACTGCCACCAAATGGTTTCCCCATGTATTTTTTCACCTACATTGGGTTCCTGGCCACTCCAATGTCAAGGGCAATGAATTTGCAGATGTTCTTGCTACAGGTATTGCCAACAACCCTCCCACGGATACCATTCCGTTCCCGCCAACTGTTCGCTTCCTCCGGGAAGTTGCCTCCTCTGTGGCACTATCTATGTGGAAAACTGACTGGGCCTTAGCCTGTTGACACCTCAAAGGGTTCTCTGATGCTCACTCCATGGGCACAAACCTGACCCCTTCCACTAAGCCAACTGTCCTCATGCAGAACCTCACCCTGGGCCGACACACTAAGTGCAAAGTTTTCCGGACCCTCCTAGTGTTAAGCTCAACAGTTACGCAGTGATCAATGCCGGGGCTTCCTGATCGTCGGGACTGATGGTACGGCAATGGGGCTTCCTAGATGTCATAAGTCGAAGGTGATCGTTGGTGGGGCTTCCTGATCGATGATGTGGACGCGGTAGGCTTCTAACTGTAGTCAGGTTATGACGAAGCGACTAGTGGCACAGGGGGCGCACTGGAAACTGGTGGTAGCAGATAATGGGCTTGTATGAACAAAGAGCACAAGCTTAGGGCTTGTGCCACTGAAGTTACATGCTTATATGCTACTCTATGTGTTTGCTACTGTAGTGACTTGGTTAGGTGTGTTTACCAGACTATGGAAGGTCATGGAAACTCAAGGAAGGCCTTGGTAATACAAGTATGGTGATCAGTAAGCAAAGCATGTCATGATGGTGCAATAAGGCGTCATCATGGCATCTTATGGTGCAAGGCGAATAAGGATGAGTAAGGCAGAGAAATGGGGGAGTTGCACTAACTAATGATGATGAAGAGGAAGTGAGTCAGCGCAGTAGGAGAAAGTAAAGGAAAATTGTAACACCTAGGTCATGCCAGCTTCGGCGCGCACTTTGGACACATTCCGGGATGCGACCTTCAGTGTCCGTTCTGCCATGAACTGGAAACCAGAGCTCATCTTCTGCTCTCCTGCCCTCACACCCTCACCACCCGCCGCGCAGCGTGGAAAACCCCTTTACCCTCTAGCGAAGCCGAATGGTTCTCTAAAGACAGGCTCCCCCTTCTTTCTAAATTCCTTGACTCTCACCCTGCTTTTGAAGCGGAACCCATCCTAGTCTTTGACCCAGGGGGCCCCACTGTCATACAAATCTCTGATACCAGTTTTGCCTTGGGCAACTGATCGAGATGCGACCCTTCCCTTTACGCTGCCATCCCTCAGGAGCACAGCCCCCCTCTATGCTTCTGGCATCCCGCAATTAGTTTACTCTTACTTACAACTACCCTCTCACTAAATACAGGGGCCTAAAGGCCCCTGGAGCATATTTTGTACTACATAGTCATGATGTGCTATAGAAATGCATTTAAAAAAAATAAAAATAAAAGTATTACTTGAGTACGAATTCGGGCTTTCAATATTAATACCCTGAGAGTCGGGTCCGGGTCATCGGACCGGTCGGAAGGTTGTGGCTTGAAGTGGACTGACCGCTTTCCGTGTGCGTTTTCCATGCCGGTGTGATTCGAGTCGATATGAACATCGTGGCTGAGCTTGTATGATAACGTCGCATACTAACGTGGACATTATGCGAAGTCCCCGCGTTTAACTTGAAGTTCAGTCACGGCTGGGAAGTATGAAAGTTCTACTATGCGCAGGCCCGGGGTAACCGTTTAAAATGCAGCGATCTACAGTATATCCCATAAAACGTGGACGAGGATAAAGACGAATCCTTTCCTGTCCAAGAAAGTTTTTATCTTCAAACATTCAATTTATTTCAATATTTCACTATATTATCAATTCATTGACTATCTTCCAGTCGCTAATCGGAGGGTCAAGTCAGCCTGCCGGAGAAACTGAACTTCATCCTTACAGTACCCGGCGGCCTGCTGCGAAACATAATCAGTTGTCAGAATACACCGGGAAGCAGGACGACACTAACAGTATTATCTGATCGTTTTTAGTCTTGGTGACACGCGGTGCATTTGCCAGGAATATTAGTTGTGCAGCCCACTGAAGGGTCATGGCACGTTATAGTGTGTTTACACTGAACGTAGAACTTGCATTTGTCCACGGGCTATCATGGCAGATGGCTGTCAGTATTTGCGATAGTGTCATTAGACTGTGGAGACGTACAGTGGATGTGTTGGGGGAACTGTTGTTAGAAAGAGCCATTGTTGTGTTGAAGGTCTGTACGAGCGATGGAGGCTGTTTCCAGTGACTTGGGGGGTTTTATAGAGCGAAATCCGGTTGTGTGGCGTGTTTATGTCATTATTTTAATTTCAAACGCTGCAAGAAGTTGGCGCTACAGACGTGTATTTGTTAGTGTATCAGTCTAATATTACCAACAGAGACTAGGGAAGGCCATCTTCGGCGGCTCGTCCCCGAACGGCACCCTTACCGCATCTTAGTGCCCGTGGTCTGTGTATGAAAGCGGCTTGCAAAGGCGACACCATCGGTAAAGCCCCAAATTTATCTAAAGAGCTGGAGCAGCGCCATCTGAGAGTAGGAATTGGCTTCACGGATGTCCTTTAAGAACCGCTATTAAAAGGAGAGAGTGTTGATGGTTTCTAATTGGCAAAACTTCTCCAGCGTTAGTTCGAAAGAAGTGCCGTTCGGAGTCGCTGGGCCACTTACTTGAGTCCGAAAAAGTCAGTAGTCCCTTGGGATCCGCTGAAGTTAATGAGATTGCGCTCATGAAGATATACGCACCGTGACCGTACGGAATTAGTGAAGCAACCGAGCTCAATACGGTGGCATATACGTGTATAGAGAACACTTCACCTACAGTGGCATACTCGCAATGCATGGCCATCGACTGGACCAGCTCCATACATGTTGCTCTTCTCGGATTCCTCCATGGATGACTGATGCGCTTTCCATATGAAGTCCGAGAGGCCGCCGGCCCGGGCGAAAGCAGACGCGTCGATTAACGACACCACGTGACTATACTTACGCAAGACTGCCCAAAGTGCCCCTTGCCGATCCGGTCAGAGTTGGACGAGTCCTCGAGTGCGAGTTGAAGCCAATAATGCTACCTTCCCGTCTATTCAGAAATCTAGGCATTCCGCCCCCGCTACGGAGTCTGCTGGTTATACATCCTGGCCTCTCTCCTTCCGTAGCTGTGCAGCTGCGCCTTCGACTCCAGCTCGTCCCGCGACCGTTCTCCACATCGCCAGCTGTGCGACCCTTATCGCGCCGACTGCACTCCTCTGCTCCTGTGTCGTCCCAAAATGGCGGCAGTGGCGTCCCATCGTCGTCCTTCGCCCAAGAGGCGGCAGAGCCACAGGAACCGCGCCTGCAGCTGACTTTCACGTGCGCGGTGACGGACTGCTCAGAACGCTCGTCGCACGAGTTCACCAAACGGGCATACGAGCGGGGAATAGTTATTGTTACGTGTCCAAAATGCAAAAACAGGTGGGATCGGACGCTTTTTCTTACGTTATCCCGCGCTGACGATTCGCAGGCATCTCATTGCTGATCATCTCGGTTGGTTTAACACCACCGACGGGACAGGCGACGGAAAGTTGAAGACGATCGAGGATATCATGCGCGCGAAGGGGGAGAAAGTCTCGCGTGGACGATTAGACGCTGGCGGTGTCGTGGAGTATACCGAGTGATGAGGTCTTCCAGCTGAGTTCAGCCTTAACACTAAATCCTCGCGCGCTATCTGGAAACTGCAGTGATTCAGAATTGATTCATTTTTATAGACGATACTGATATATGTATTATAACGGATAATTTATACACCCCGCTTATTCTTGCTATTCCTGCAAATGATTTCTTAAAGCGTCGAACCCATAGACACCTCGGAATGGTCGATTACGACCAATGGACAACTGAACAAGTAGATGTCTGGGTTGACACAGAACAACTGCTCGTTATTGCTGGGAAGCATCCTTCTTCGGGGGAAAGAAAAACGTCAATTTCGTTCTTTGTCCAGGATCAATCTCCCTATTCTTCGCTACCCTGGGCGATGGATCAGGCTTGACGCCAATTTCCATGGCTTCAACAAACTTCCCGAAGTCACTCTGGGAACGTATTATTCTTGCATCAAGGGTCAGGTAATGGTTCATAATCAACTCAAACTCACAGTAAAGATGATGCCACCAGTTGCTTCTTTGTGTCCCTTTGCAAAGTCCCCGCCGACGCGCTCAAGAAAGCCCCCATCCGGAACTTTCCGTGCAAACTCTTTCAGAATTTCGATTAGGTTCGGCCGATCTGACTCTGGAAGCTTTCTCAGGTTTGCAACAATCCGGCACGAGAAGTTAGTGTGTATGCCTGACGGATGGTATCCATCATTCGCGACCATAACAAGCTGTAGGTTACGTGCACGGAGGTGTCCTGCCCATCGTGTCGCGATTACCGGGTGTATTTGGTATCCGCTGTGGATGCGCAGTAACGCAACGCGCCCGTCCTTTGAAAAAGACGGAGCGACATGAGTGCATCGCTCGACTTCTGCGTTGATGCGCGCTCGGGCGGCGATGAAGGTGGGATTTTTGGAGATGTCCTCCAGCGATTGTGCGCGCAAGACAGCTTCCCAAGCGTCATACACTGCATTGGCATTGTGAGATCGCGATCTTTTTGCATAAATGAAATCATTACCCCGGTACTCAACTGTCCGCCTTGGCGCGTTCATCATGCTTACTGCCCCGGAAAGCGCCTTCTTCGTCACTTGCTTTACGACGTCACCGAGATGCGCAAGCCATGGCTCCTCATCCCACTTTACCGCACTTGGTCCCAAATCACCAAAGACACCTAGTAATGCGGGGACAGCACATTCTTTCCGTATACTTGCATGAAGGGGAAGACATACAAGATACGTCAAGAGCGAAGAGGTGGCAACTGGTAGAGAGCGACATGCGGAGACAATGAGCGCTTCGCTGGGGAACTCGTCGCTTTCGTGATGGTCAATTATGAGCACGCGAACATCCTCTCCGCTTTTAGAAATTGGCGACACGAGCGGTGCACCACCTCGCGAGCCTTGGTCCATGCAAATAACGCGTGTGGCATTATATGCCTCCATCTTCCCTCTTTCGTCGGATTGAAAGATGGACGATGCCTTACCAGGAAAATGAACCAGGATCCGGGAGGAGGGAAGGCCAAGCGATGTTAATGTGTGGTGCATTATCTTCCCTGAGGAAAGGCCATCCGCTGTTGGGCGTGTTAGAATTAATCGGAGGCGTACAATAAGCAACACACCATCCTTGTCCGGCAAGAGGTGACGGTTCTGCGCACAGTCCTGTATAAACTCTCTTGCAAACTCAATGTCTTTCTGTGGCGCAGGCCAATCAGGGTGAGGACCTGCTGAATCGGTGGACTCTGAGCTAGCTCTCTTAAGCTTCTTCGACGAGAAGTCGCGTGAGCCAGCCACATCCTTTCGCTTTGCGCGCATCAGATGAATTGTACGGGGATGAATTAATGGAAATAATATGGGAGGACTGATTGAAGGTAGGCGGTGCGGACTGAACATGATGCGGCTGACGGGTACCCGAGCCTTGTTTCAAACTTTCAATCGTTGGACTGACATCATCGCAGTTCGCGAGAGGGAAATTAAGCTTTAATGACGACTGACTCAGCATATGTAATAATGAAGTGGTTCTCCATTCGTACGTTCCTGCCTTAATAAATTCAAACTCCGAAAGCGAGGATCTGAACTCAGCGCGTTTTGCCGACGCGTTCTTCACGTGTTCTCCCATCATTCGGCGCCATCAACTTCCTCGAACTTGAAGCAGTACTGCATACCTACAACTTTAACTAGCCGGCCTCAGACGTCTTTGATATTTACGCGACATGCCTGAAGAAAACAAGTCTGGAACACAGCGCGTTTTCCCTCCTCTCTATCAATCCTGTGGAAGGACCTCAGAAGATAGACTGGCTTTCTTCCATGTTCTAGAGCGACTAAAGGTAAGGATGTGATTCAAGACTATAAGTTATCGCGCACCTGGGCCGATATGGGTAATATTGTAGACCCAGAAAAGAACAGGATGGGTGGACCGCAAGGTATAAAACTCGACGGTACTATATGCAACTTCGAGTCGTACTTATTCCACTTGTGGCAAGATCCCTGATCCTGAAAGGTTGATCTTGTTCCTCTCCTCAAAAGACTGTTTTTCTCATTTCTCTTAGCATCTCTGACCACATGTATCGAATGGCTATGTTGGCTTTGTGCTCGGCAGACACATCTATCGACACAGCCAAGTGAGCAACTGTCAGTTCTTCTTGTATTGGAGACCGCTCATTCCGCTCCACACGTTCCCACTAGGTGCGTTCTAATGTGTCTCGTGCATGATTTGGCAGAAGCGCAGGGTCTGTGATCTTTCTGGCGCACCATTCAGTGGTCTGAATCTTGAGACCCCCCATAGTTGGTGATATTGCTCCTCGCGAGGGTGTCTCAAAAGCAGAGAAGCACAGGTTGGAAGCGGTATGTATGGAGCAGGACTCCTGTCTTCACTTGTTTATTTCTTATTTCTTACTTGACTGGTTGATCTATTGCTGACCGTGATATTACTGTTGCAGGAAGCAATGCATAACTTCGTGCATGTTATGCTACATGGCAGCTCTGCAGCCCAGCGCATTGAAGAGCTGTGGAAAGTAAGTCCTGAGATTTAAATATGCGTATAAGCTAGTTATAATTGCGTTAATAGGAATACGAAGAGGGACAGACGGATGAAGCTCGATTTGTCAAGGGTATGGATGACTTTTCCCCCATAGTCTTGCATATGCTTATGTCTACTCTCGGAAAGACTTGGATCGTTTCGAAATGGCCTCCCAAGGTCAGCGTCAAAGAATACCCTCAATTGGATTGCTTTTAGCGCCTAACGATGTCTCGCACAGCTCTGGAATACGAGAGTCGACACAGTGATCAGCAACTAGATGGGTTTTTCGAGAGCAGCATCCCTAAAATACAGCATCCTGAAGTCAAGAAATGGGGAGAAGATCTTATGGTTGAAAGGGACAAACAGCAAACAACACGCGAAGCGACGAACGATAAATCACAGTAATCCCCGTGTGACATTAGCATTCACTTTATTTTTGATGCGTGGACTGTACATATGCTCTTCTGTACTCTATGAACTTAAAGAATCTTTTCTCGTTGCGTGTACGTCTAGCGAATACGTACACACTCGTACACACGGTAAGCAAGAAATTCACTACAAGCTAGTCAGTACACCAATCTTTTATTTTCATACACTGTCCCTCAACGTTCTCAACCAATTTTTAGATACCGCTTAGTGGTGGAATAACCTAAGCTTCGTGTGTGCAAAGACTATGCCGTGCTCGTCCGCAGCCTTGATGCACTCCGCGTCCATAACACTTCCTGACGGCGCGGCGAGATACTTCACTCCACTCTTGCGTGCACGGTGCACGTTGTCTGGGAAGGGGAAGAACGCGTCGCTTGAGCACGCAACGCCTTCCAGGCCTTTCATGTGCTCCGCACGCTCCTCCGCAGTCAGCGCAGCGGGGACACTCTCGAATAAGCTCTCCCATTGTGTACGCTCACCGCCCTCCAGCAGCTCACCACCGACGAAGAGATCGATCGCGTTCGCCTTCTCCGCTCGCTTCACACCCTTCTTGAATGGCAGCGCGAGCACACGCGGGTGGTGGCGCAGCCACCAGAGGTCCGCCTTCGAACCCGCTAGACGCGTACAATGGATGCGCGACTGCTGGCCTGCACCGAGACCGACAATGGATCCGTGCAGCGCGTATGCGACGCTGTTAGACTGGGTGTATTTGAGAGCGAGAGTCGCGACGATCAAATCCGTCACAGCCGACTCTGGAAGCTAAACGTTGCTGACATGAGCGTATGTAGCATGCTGGGTGTATGCGCCCCCTTACCTCCTTGTTCTCGGTGACAATAGTATTAAATAAGTTGGCATCAATCTTTGCATCGTTGCGGCGCTGTTGCATGTAAATTCCATACACCTGTCGGGTCTCGATGGCCTGCGGCTTGTAACTCGGATCAATCTGACAACAACAGTAAGTAATGAAGCAGCACTCTATGTGCAATTGCCCCACCTGCAGCACGCAGTATTTTCCGCCCTTCTTCTTTTTCAAAACTTCGAGCGCCTCATTCGAGTATCCGGGGGCGATCACACCGTCAGACACCTCGCGAGAGATGATGCGTGCCGTCGCAAGGTCACAAGGGGCTGAAAGAGCAATGAAGTCTCCAAAGGAGGACATTCTGTCCGCGCCTAACAGAAAAGTAAGGCTTGATGCATTATTGTATAACTTCATATGAAACTTTACCTCTGGCACGAGCGTAGGCACAGGCCAATGGGGTCAAAGGCTCCTTGAGGTCGTCGACCCCATAGACCTGCTTCTCCACATCGCTCAGCTCTAGGCCGACTGCGGCACCTGCCGGGGACACGTGCTTGAAAGACGCAGCTGCGGGGAGCCCAAGGGCCTCTTGCAACTCAGAAACAAGAGCATACGAATTGAGAGCGTCGAGGAGGTTAATATAACCAGGGGAACCGACGAGAGCTGTGATATCCACAAAATTAGAACCAGCCGCTCATGATCACTGGGGATTTTCAACCTTTGAAAGGGAGCTCCCCATCTCGAACATAAGCCTGAGCCTGGCTTTGATGCGGGTTCGCACCGTACCTCAACGACATCCTCTGGACAGGACCCGCGAGTTGCTCGGCCGATGCACCTGCGCTCGCATATTGTTCCCGGAAGTACCCACTAATGGCTTCGTCATAGGCAGAAGTTGCCTCGAACGCTTTGAGGGCGAGGCGGCTACGCAACTTCTGACCGACGTCTCCCTGGCCTTGCGTCCACGCAGTCAAGAACTCGTCATAATCGCGAGGATCGGAAAGCACAGACACGCGCGTGTGGTTCTTCGCAGCTGCGCGTAAGAGCGTAACTCCGCCTATGTCGATCTCTTCGATCGCTGCGGGGAGTGTGCAATCGGGTTTGGCGACAGTGTCGGTGAAAGGATAGAGGTTGCACACAACGATGGAGATTGGCGAAATCTGCTGCGCGGCAAGGTCCTGCTCGTCGGAGGGGATCGAGCGGGCGAGGATACCTTGTTATAAAAACCAGCTTAGAATGGGTACTCCTAAATATCTATTGTGCGCACCTCCGTGGACCGCTGGATGGAGTGTCTTCACTCGTCCGCCAAGCATCTCCGGCGCCTTGGTAATGTCGGAGACATCTCTGCCTATACTTGAGCATAAAGCGTGCATATATCCATAAATCAGACACACTGGACAGGTATTCCGGCCTCCCTGAGCTTTTTTGCTGTCCCTCCCGAGCCTAGCAATTGCACACCGGCTGTATGCAGTCCCTCCGCGAGTCTGAGGAGATCGGTCTTGTCGTAGACAGATAGCAAAGCTATAAAAGGCCCCGTAGGTGATAAATTAACAGCATATATGCGTTTATAACACACCAATTGGAGGTGCCATATCGCTCACAGACTGTCCTTAGTAGTAGGCGTGCTCGTCAAAATTGAACGAACTTTTCGAATGCATATAGGGTCACGTGATCAACTGCTTCATTGGAACCGGCTCCTCCGGCTTCCTCGGAATTGACACTGGGAATTCCGTAATTCTGGGCGTCTGTTCTTCTTTGCGATTTCGTGCGCTCTGTCGTGAGGTTGAATGAGTTGGGATGGATGTCTCTTGGGTCTAAGTTATGCATTAGGTCGTTTTTGAATTAACGGGAATGAAACTCGCTGTGGGACGAGCAAGCAGGAAGCTCAACGCCGCCAAGGAACGTCCAGCTTAAAGATAAAGATAAGCTGATAAGTATAAGCTAATCTGAGCAAACTCTGACTCGGACCGGGGTTAAATCAACAAAGAACTCTAAGGACGCCCATACGCCGCGCCGGAATATTTACATCGCCTGCTTCACGTACTATGATCCTCTGCTAAGGTTCCAGGGAACCGTGTCTATTGTTCATCTATCACTCCCCCATTTGCAAGAATTTCGTGTTCATTTCAAGCGGAGGGCAGTTACAAGTTGATGATCATAATTTAAAATACGAACGAGTTCGGCTCTTGAAAAAAACTTTAAAAGGGAGAAACTGTATGAAATCTTCTCGTCGGATATTGCAGCGCTCATGTCGCCCCGTACTGGGCCATCAGGCTACTCCATGCCCCATTCAAATCGACGTCTTGCGGGGACAAAGTTTCCGAACCCGTCGGCCCATACGCTTGCGGTGACATGTATGGGTTGCGCATCTCCTCATAATACCCTCCCATACCGTATTGGCCTACACCCGAACCCGCCATGCCCATACTTTGGTGACCCGTGCTCAGTACGCCCTCCATACCCTGACCGGGACCGATTTGCATTCCACCATGCATACCATGTACCGGTGCCATCGACATAGGAAGATATCCCATCGTCAGCCCCGTTTCCGTTGGCCACTGTGCTTGGGCTTGGGCATGCGCGTACACTTGGGCTTGGGCGTGAGCCTGGGCATGTTGGTGGCCATGGGCGTGCATAAGCTCGGGCGAAAGCTGCATGGCACCAAACAGTGCCATTTCGGGTGAGTGCTGATAGATTGGGCTGTCCTCGATGGGTGTGGGGTAAGAGCGCTGCAAGTGAAGCGACTCCGTATAAATCTGTGGGTGCGATGGGCTCATCGGAGAGGAAGGCGAAGCAGGAGTCTGTGGCACAGGTGACTTGAAGATGGCGGGCGGACTCGAGACGGGAGAACGCGAGCCACGAGAAGAACCAGACGAAGGCTTTGGAGACACGAGGCGTGTCTTTCCACCGAGTGTCGCGAGCTCGTCCTCTTGCTTTGTCCGGAACGACTCATGCTGAGGCTCACGCTTCGGGATTCCCACTGCATCTCTAGATTGATTCTGATACTCGTCCATAGAAGCGTGCGCTCGATCGCGGAGTTTGCTTAGAACGGGCTGTCAATGGCCAGATTAAATGTTAGTACCGTCTATTTTGGGATGGTAAGAATCTGACCAAAACTTTCGCAGCTCGCGCTTTCTCCCCTATCTGCTGGAAGAGTTCATATGCCTGGTCTAAGCTCTGCAAAGCAGACCGCGCAAGAGCCATCCCGGGGCATTTTGCGGGGATTGAACCCAGAACAATCTAGTAAATATTGTGTTTGCGCCTTCAGCGGAGGGTCTCCGATTACTAGGAGCCGCTTGAAAACTCACTGCACACGAGAAGACATGTGTGAACAAAAACCAGTTTCTCTCGGCTAGCTGTCTTTGCTGCAACCACAGACTCCTTACCAGAGTAACGAAGAAAGATGCGCTCTCGTGAGCGCGCAAGACCGAGTGGCCGTACTTACCGCTCAGCGGGTCGCCGGGACTGTCACTCATCGCTTTCGCAAAGAATCCACGGTGCATATACAATGCAGCTTCATGGTGGTTCATGTTATCAATGAAGATAGAAAATAACCCAATCAGATAACGGATACTCACTGACTTCCTTTATCGAGAGGATGATGTACCGTTGCATGGTTAGTTGCGTTGATGGCGGCTCGCTACTTCCGCTTGCACTGTATCCAAAGCCTGGTACCTGCAACGAAGGTGGAATGTAGTAGCTGCGCACACGCTTGTCCAACTCCATAACGGTTGCGTATGACGGTGTCCGCGCCCCAAATACCTGGTCATGCACGATGCTCAAACATTCGGAGGTGAAGCGGTGTTTCCACGCGTCAACTAGAATGGGCTTGAGTATACACGAAGCGGAGAACAAAGAAAAGGGGACTCGCATGACATCTCAACTTGTCCAGCTGCGTTCGTCGTGGTCTCATGTGCCATCTTGCAGTCAATATGGGCCATGGCAAGCGATGGCGGCCGGCCATACGTTAAACTCTGGGAAACGATCAAGTATGAGCATCCCATGATTTCGTGGGGCTGATGAGTTGTGGCTTATACCTGCCAGGAATCATACACATAGACTTCCCAAAACAGTTCCCGCCTCCGTTTCGTCTCTTCCGGAGAAAGATTCCAGCGAGTACTGTCGCGATCTGTTCAACACTTCGTCAGTGACGATGGCATCGATCAAATATCTTTCGACGATACTCACGGAGACCAATCTAAAAACAAACGCATGCCGTTAACTGGGGGATCAAGGCTTACTACGGAGGTAAACATACGCTTTGAGCCAACTTGATCACGGTGCCCATAAGCGTCCATCTCTGAGAGTCCACATCATTTAGGAACATGTAGTGGCACATTATCACCTAACGGGCTCAATCGGCGATCTGCTACGCGGATAAATATGAAATATCGACACTGCACATACCAGTGCCTGAATTGCCATAGCGCTTGGTTCTTCCAAAATCGAGTCTAAACTGAGCGCAGCTTTGGACAATTGGAAGTATCGCGCTGCAGATGGGTCGTGCGAAGGCCTGTCAAGATCGACGAGTATACCGACTGCGAGGACAATATACAACAAGGCGAGGCGATGGCTTTCATACGAGCCCGTGTCGCGGTCCGATTCGACATCACTAGGAGAGTCGGCCGATGCATAGGGGTACACCCGCGCAAAGATCAGCTCGTCGAACTGTGTCTTCGGAATGGGATGGTACATCCATGATGCGTTGGCAAAGTAAAGATCGATGAGAGTACGCGCAGTGGGAGCATCGGGCAGTGCAGCGAGAAGCGTGGAGCGTAAATCGTCCGCGCCTGCCCGACTGAGAGAGGGGGAGAAGGGAAAGGCGTGGCTAAGCCAGGGAACATCCGCGGGAAGCGCAAGAGCGTGTTCTTCGTCATCGTCTGAGTGGTCGCCCTCTTCGTTCTGAGAAGGTTCATTTTATTCCGGTAAATAGGAAGGCGTATTAGTCAGGGGCATCGTGGGGTAAGTAAGATCTTCGATGGGGCATCTAGAATCAGACACGCACCTGGAGAAGATACTGGGGAGGGACGGCTTAGCTTATTTTAAGACGGACAAATTAGAATTATGTACTAACCCAGGAATTAGCGGTTTGGCCGTAGAAGTTTGTACGTCCGGTGTGCGAGATCGACCTTCGAATTTTACGATAAGCTGAGGTGTATACGACCTATAAATTTATTTATTTATTTACAAAGAGCCGACAGCATCGATTGTGTCTTCTTCCTCCGATGGCCTGGGTGCCTCTAGGACGACTTCTCGCTCTAGTGGATTCTTGATTTTCAGAAGCTCATCACTTAGAAGTGGGTGTCTTTCATTTGAATTATGAGCAACCGCCAATGCATCTTCAAGGGACCGGACCCGATGAGAGAGTTCAGCGATTTTGTCATGCAAACTCTCGGTATTGGCGAGAACAAATCTGTAAAAACAGTGAGCCGACAAGTACCAAGGAAAGCTAGAGGGGCAAGTTATTCCCACCTATTCCCTTTACCCGTAGTCAGAGAGCCTGTAGGCGTGTATGAGATAACGCTCCGGTGAGTGCGGAATCTCAGGAGCTACAAAAGCCCACGCGAAAATGGTAAAATCTAGCGTACCCTGTGGGCAGATCTGGCTACAACCGCGCTTCACGCAGGCGCCTGGTGCAGTCGAAGCATGTTAGCGCCCGTTGCACTGATAATCATGACCAAAGGCAGGGCAGTGAACGTACTGCAAGGGAACTTTCTGCAGGCGGATTTCACAAGGCTTGTTAGCTCCCGTTGTTCGGTATAGAAGACAAATGAAGCATACCTATCGCAGCGCAGCTTGAGTCTGCAAGCGAGCGGAGGGAATGTTAGTCAACCGGACCAGATCTCGGACTTGGGGGCAGGGTTGGCGGTAGTGCCTGAGCATGGGCACACCTTCTACATTCTGCACACGACAAGGCCGTGCTCCGTTTCCTGTTTCTCGCCGCCGAGCCTACAACATCGTCGTCGTATCCTCTTGTCGGCGACATTGTCGTTGGATGTGTGTACTGTTGAAGGTGGCGCCCTCCAAACTGGCGTAGAAGTCCTGGCCAGGCTCAAGCGCGCAACCCGGGCGGGTGTTATTGAGTTGCCGATTCTCCCGTGAAGATGCCGACGATTTGTGTCTTCAGGTTCAAGTTTGTTTTGCTTCCGTCGCCGAGATTGCTTCCGACGATGCAGCCTACGCAAGCGACTTCAAGAACGACGACAACGACGTTAAAGTACAAAGCTGTGACTAGGATGGCCGTGCCTTGGTCAGTCTCCTATCTTGTGGCAAGAGCTAAAGGTGGTTGACCCGCGTACGACTCTCTTGGGCAAAAGGCTGGGACGCTCACGGTTCTTTACCACGTTGAAGTTCTCGTGCATACTGCCACCTATTTGACATCTCCGAGTACGGACGGACACCTCCTTTTTTTTGACTGGCGAACTGTTGGTGAACGAGCTCAAGACACTTTGCTGGGATTTGCTATAGTCCTTGGCGACGCGGGCCTACTGATGGTCCTGTCAATGCTCTTTCACGTCGCCAAATGAAAAGAAATCGAATGGAAAAGAAAGCCTGCGAGATGAGACAAATATCCCGCATCGAAATCTCGCATGAGCCTATTATGTCTTCAAAGCCGCCATGCGACTATACCAGCTAGACTGGCATGTTATACCAATCCAGACCAACCTCCCGAACGGGCGTATGGTGGGCTGACTTGTCCTTAAAGTCGCCTCCGTCCAGGCTGCCTTCCAGTTTCCTATTTCCTCCTAACCACTATCAGGTCCCGGTGACCCACATTTTCTACTACCTTCACATTCATAAACTCACATCATAACGGCTGCGCCGCTCCTACACACCCACACTCCCTCCACATTTTTTCATACGCATTCCATTTTTTTTGCCACCCGCTGTCTCTTACTGTCTTCGCTTGAATTCTTTCCAAAAAATGGTTTCTCTTTCTCCGCGGTTTCTTTTCCTCGCGGCGCTGTGCGCCGCCGCCGCCATGCCCTCGCTCGTTCTTGTTACGGATGCACGCGCTGTTGGTGTCAGTCCCCGCCACCCCAACCTATCCCCGGTCAGCCACACGATTTCCCCACCCGTGACGAAGGAAAAGGGAAAGGGCCGGGTCGAGGACAAGGATAAGGACAGGGGTAGGGGTGAGGATAAGGGAAAGGGAAAGGACGAGGGCGCGAGTGGAGGCATAAATCTCCTGTCCCCCCTGTCCCTCATTCTCCCGGATATCCTATTCGGAGACGGTGAGGACATTCGGGCTCAGAAGAATAACGAGTCCAAGGATGTAGAAGCGAAGCATACGAGAGTGAGTCTCAAGTTTTAATTCTACAAATAAGTGTTTTTTTTTCAAACACTACATATCAGGCCTTGTTAGCTTCCGGCAGCGAGCCCGTGGACTCACCCGATCAGCTCGTTGACATTCATATTGGATTGAAAGAGGACATGCCTTACCTCGGTGCGCACCGCACCGACTCTACTCGGGGTCCGGATCATCGTCGAGAGAGAGGAGTGCAAGCCGCATTCAACCTGGAAAAGCGCTACGACCATTGGGATCATCACCATCAGGACGGACTTGATCTCAAGACGAGGGCTGTCTCACGGATCTATGGAAAGCAGTCCTTGAGGGGGTTCGACCAAACTGCGCGTTCCTCTGCGGACGTGTGGGATCCACTTGATCCATTTTTTCAGATCGGTGACATACCAATCGGCGATAAACACGCCCCGCATTACTACCATCATTACGATCACGACAAAGTGTTTGTGGCTGGTGACAATGATGACGTGCACATTCACGAGCACCACCGCGCTGGCGAGGGTAATATGGACGTTATTGGCAGTAATGAAGATGTGCATATACACGGACGACACATCGGTCCGGCTACTGGCAATAGCGAAGGTGGACTATATGTACGTAACAAATTCGAGTGCGATGCCGTTCACTAAAATGACCTCCACATTTTTAGCAGAAGAGGTCGAACTCCGTCGATGACACGTCCGCCAGTGGTGTACCCGGTACGGTTGATATTATGGCACGCGCACTTTTCCTATTCAGCCACCGGCTACTTATACACGCTATTTAGGTTAGCGGTACAGGCACGGAGCGTCTCGCATCTCTTGTTCTGTCTTCTGTGCCCGACAATAGTACGGCGAATAGCACCTCTTCTACCAACACAACGCAAGCTGCTTCTCCGTTCATTCTCGATGCATCAAACACGACACAGACGCAGTTCTATCTCGTTGCTTTGCCAAGCGAGTCGCCTAGTAGTGCACTCGAAGCCACGTCGTCCTCGAATGGCGAGCCATCTTCGTCCGATGTCAGGGTGACACTGCAGGTTCCTGTCTTCGTGCCATTGGAGGCAGCGATGCGTCCATACTGCGCTACATTTGACCCGAGCCCTCCTGCTCCGGCGCCGCTTGCTATGCAAAGATGCTTTTCTGACATGGAATCCTTAGCGGGAAACAGCTCGGATCCATCGATGCACAAGTCACAAATATTCGTGTATGATTCTGCCAGTGGGTCCATCCGACCAGAATGGTTTGGCACTTCAAATTCCACTGGAACTGATTCGCCGGACCCGAGCACAAATTCAACGTCTGGTCCAACCGGTAGCCAGTTGGACTTCAGGATCCCAGAAAACTCGATCAAGGACGTGACTTCAGCAAATAATACTGCGCCTTCAGCGCCGGTCAGTGGTGGCGCCAGTAGCCCGCGGAATGTCACGCTAGTGTTCACGCCAGCCACACTCGCTGTGGAAGACAATCCGGAAATGGCTACTTTCGGACCGACTGACTCCGGCGATAACAGCGCTGATCCTGCGAGCCCAAGTTTGGAAAGCAGCGACACTACAGACTCTAGTGACGCTGCCGCCGATGATTCGCCTGGCACTGTGGCTGGCCCTGGAGACGATGCCGACGCCGACAATGCGGACACGTCGGCGACCTCGGATGCCGATACTGGTAGTGCGACAAGCACGGACAGCAGCTTAGCGGCGCCCACAGGCAATATTTCGGATGAATCTACCGAGTCCAACGACTCGGAGCAGGCCGCTGCTGAGCCCACGACATCTTCCGTTAGTGCGACTTCCAGCGCCACAGATGTGATGGAGAGTAGTGCGACAGCATCCACCGACCCTGAAGCAACGTCCTCTTCCACTTCTTCCAATGATTCGATAGCTGCAGCTCCAACTCCTCCCCCTAGTCCGGAGTCGGATGCAATCGAGATGTTTGAGCAGGACGAGTCGAACACACTTTGTTAATTTACTCTGGGATGACTGTATCGTGTACTCTGTATTACTATTAGAGCTTCTTCTGACAGTCATGGGAAGGTGTTGTTGTAATAATACTGGCGGCGAGTAATAAAAGCATGGTTAAGTGCGAAGGAGATGGAGGCCGACTCATCGTCCGACGGGAAAGGACTACATAAGCGCTCGCTTGGGACCTGCCGTGGTCAGCCGAACCGGGGTCCTTGTCTGGGAAAAATAGCCAAAACAGGATAAGCAAAAAAGAAAAAGGAAGAAAGCCGGATCCTTTCTTTGTCTCCATACAAACCTAGTGCTCAAAACGATCGCCGCGGGTCCAAGGTGATCACCGTAACTCGTCCCTGGCTCTGCAGATTGTGGGCCCTAGATCATATTTGAATTTGTTTTGTCTAATCCGCGATAAATGGCCAGAGTGTACGATACGCGAGATGAAGGCTTCCAACTCTCTGCCTGAGGGCATCCAAAGCGGAAGGAAGTCTCCGGGGTCAAACGCGGCAACCAGTTCCAAGTCGCTGCAGGCAAGCGAAACCAGTACTGGTGACAGCTTTCTTTCACTCCGGCACACAAAAACGCATCCTTCCAGTCCTGAAAGAGAATTCAAATCTCTGCGAAGTTATGGTATCACAAGGACGGCCCGAAGGTGATGAAGGCAGATTACAACAAGGTTCGCAGCACACACACTGCATCATGGCACTGCAACAGGACGATTTGAACCCCGCAGGCCTCGACTTTGATTGATGTAGCCCGGAGGCGTTTCCGGAACCTAAAGGCCTTTTCCCGACTTCACTGCTGAAATTTGAAAGAGCGCGTCTCGCCGGCTTGTCCACCCGAACATCCCGGCCTGCCTACTGACGGCGCCTCAGGCGGAGGCGCCGGGAAAAATCCACATTGGCAGAACATTGATATTGGTCGACACCTGCCTGCTATAGGAAATGCACCGGTGTCCACAGGGTCCTCGGCGAGGGCGAGATGCCGCTTTGCTTTGCTTCTAAGCGGCTATATGCGCCCATGAATACCAACTGGTACTGATACTGACTCCCCGCCGAGGTATAGAATCAAACCGTTCTCGATTACTATGCATCACAGCTTCCCTCCCCTTTTGTTCTCCTACCACCATCACTAGCGCACCGTCCGCCCGCTCTCCCATGTCGGCAAGACGGCCAGATCATCATCCCGACTCCGTGGGCGGCGTCCAGCGACGTCGCAGAGGTGCCGCCCGCCTCTCCTGCGCAGAGTGCAGGAGGCTCAAGCTCCGATGCGACAGGTGGGCGGAGTGCGCCACTCCATCCTCAGGGGCCTGTAAGCTGACTGCCCCGCCCTCAGAAAGATACCTTGCGAGTCGTGCGTGAAGAGGGGCTGCTCCGCAATATGTCCAGACGGTTCGTTTGTGCCTTCTGCTTTTCGAAGTGCATCGTATCTCATGGGTTTTCTGTAGGCTCCCTTACCACTGGAAAAGGCAATCGGTAAGTCGTTCTCATCTTTCGGGAGTGTACTTGCCACTGAACGATAGTTCACAGCTTCGTCCTAGCATCAACCCAGGAGCTACACGAGAAAATATCTGAGCTTTGCAGTCGCATCCGCGAACTTGAAGATGCTCTCCGGGAGTCGCACGCGCACCTGTCAAACCAAATGCACCCACTGTTATCGGAAGACTTGCTGAGGATCAAGGCCCCGCTCCAACGTGAAGCAACAGATTCAGCGACTCCAAATGGCGTCAAGGAGGAGCCCGGTACCGACGTCGTCGACTCATTCGGGTCGCTCTCCATAAGTCACACTGGCAAAACTAAATTCTATGGGCATACTGCAAATTCATGGGTAAGTCTTGGCGCTTGCAAAACCGCACCAAACAGCTAAATAGAGTCTTTTCACTCATCTAACTGCGCAGTACTTCCTCCAAGTAAGTCTGCTCCGCTTCCTGTTGGGACATCAGTGGAGTCGTCACGGCATCTGACATATTGCTGATGGCGTTTCACCTTTTGTTAGAATGAGAGCCCAGAAGAAGAATCAGAGGACAGGACAACTGCGCTCGAACAAATCCTCCCGCAGGACATACTCGCTTTGGGGTCAGCGTTTCCGACCTCGCCAACAAATTCCCCCGTCAGTCATGCGGGTGATCGTTTCAACAATCTCGTGGGATACCTTCCGGGTGTCCTAAAAGCTACAGAGCTACGCGACATCTACTATCAACGGGCCGCGTGGATGTCAGTGCAAACTACTAATACAGGTGGCTCGGGATACTAATTGGCAACCATCGTTCCGCGCAGGTACAACCCTATTTCTCGTGCACAGCTCAACGAAGAAGTGTTCCAACATTTCTACAATGACAATTTCACACCCCCATCTCCGCCGAGCGACCACGCCTCGTCACATCGGCTCGCACTTATGTTCATTGTACTGGCAATCGGAACGCTCATGGATCCGGCACAGCCGCCGTACAACCTTGAAGCAGAGAAGTACCACCAACTCGCGCGCGCTGCACTATTCAAGAGCTCGATCTTTGATGACCCGACATTACACGCTGTCCAGGCCCTGGTGAGTGCTCTTGTGACCGTCTTCTCTGATACATTCCTGCGTCAACGTGTTCCGGTTCTATCTTTGCACCCGTGTTGCCCCTTTCTCGTTGATTTGGTTATTTCCTTCTCCAAACCTAATTATCTACCATACAGTCAGTTGAGAGATGATATGCTAATTTAGGAACGCAATTTCTTTCCTTAATAGTTTTTAATGTCCTACTATCTTTTCCTCGCCGATCGTCATGGGACAGGTAGCGGATCACGTTGGATAATAATGGGCTTTGCTGTAAAGCTCGCCCAGAGTGTAAGCGTCTATCACCGGTATCCGTATGATTAGTAAGCTCACTATTTATGCACAGATTGGTCTGCGTACGTACTCTTTCCAGTTTGAAATGATTGTACGTGTAATCGGTCAGGACTGACTATATTCGCGATGCAGACCGCGATAGCACAAGATGGGGCATGGAGGATGGCGAGACCCAGACGCGTCGTGAGACGTTCTGGGAGCTTTACACTTACGATTCTTGGCAGGTATGTGATCCTTACAAGGAAGTAGGCAGTTGCTGATTCCGGACGCCTCCCACAGTGCCTGACATTTGGGCGCCCTCCCTCCTTTTCTCTTCCTCATGTCGATTGCAAATTCCCCCATCCAGCTGAGGATCCTACCGGCGAGCGGAGCTGTAAGTTTACCGCTAGCCTCGGACAATGGCGCACTAAGGCCATATTTCTCATCTAGTCGATACTTGGAAGCACCGCTTTTCCGCGGAGTGCATGAGCGTTGTACATGATCAGGCTTTTGGAGCGAAGACGCCCAGCTATCAGACAATACTCCAGCTCGATCGCAAGCTGCGGGCGTTTGCTGTTCCGTCAGTCTTACAGGTCGCCGGCTTCGGAAGTACAGATCCCGGTTCAAATCCGACTTATGGCGATACCCTGGGCCTGATCATGCAACGGCATATTGTATTGGCGATACGAGAAATGAGTGAGTATTAATGTGCGAACGGTGGCATGATGCTTCGATCTGACAGTAATCCTATTTAAGACCTCCTTTACATGCACAGGGGCTTCTTCGCTCGCGCCATCGGTGATAACCCTAAGGACCCACTTGGCTCACCATACGGCACATCGGTAATCGCGGCCTACCGTAGCGCGGGCTCACTTATAGCGCTTGTGCGTGATTTGGATTCTCAATTACCGGAACCGACCGAGAGGCTTTGGTTCTTATGGACACATTTATTCTCTTGTGCTGTGAGTTCATCCTGCGGGCAAAATATCAGCTGGGATTTTCTTTGTTCATTGACACCCGTGAATTACGACAGGTTGTTCTTGGGTCCATCGTAACACGATGCCCATCCATGAGCCTCGCACCTTCCGCTCTGGTCCAGCTGGACTCGGCATGTGAGTTATTTGAAAAGGTCGCTTGCAAGTTCCGAGCCAGCAAGGTTTTGGTGAGTCTCATCTTGGCACTCTTCCTGGTCGATATACTAAGAACTCGCGTCCAGGGAATTATGCAAAACTTGCAGCAAAAGGCGCAGCTATCGTTGCGTGAATTCCGAGAGGGCAAACAGTCTCCACTGCAGTCAAACATGCCGTACAAGCCATTCATGGAAGGGACTCCCGACACGGACGAGGACGACGAGCTCTCTAAGCTAGGCGGGAAGACGCGTCTGATTACGCAGAAAGACTCGTTAAAGTCACCGTCACCGATCCTCACGACGCGCTCGCCAAACACACATAATCCAATTGTGCCCTTGCCCTTGCCGGACGCATCGGCCGGAGTGCATCCGACTGTCGTTGAATACCTTTCATCATTCAACTTTCCGGCAGGAGGGAGACAAAATGCGCAACACATGCAAGGGGATCAAGCAATGTACGCGGCTGGTCCATCGGGGTACGCACCGTCAGTGCGGAGTTCGGGCACGATGCACTATCATCCGGAAATACAGGCAGCGGACGCACTCCCGACACCAACGAGCCCAAATCATAATCTCGTGCTACCAAGTCCGCACCAGGTATCGCCCGTGCATGTACCTGGGGCCACTGATGGACAGCAGGCGTACTTCCCTCAGTACTTCCCTGTGTTCGATTACGGGACGTCTGGGGGAGCGTCTGGTTATCCCCCGATGCAGCTCTCAGGTCCAGGGGCTGCCTACGAGCAGGATCATACAATGGCGTATGAGGCCGTGTCGCCCCATTCTGCGGGTGGTGTTGGGATCAACGGGAGGGTGTATGCGGACGCGAATGGCCATCATGAGAGACGAGATATATCGCCGGAAGCAAATATGCATTCGGCCTGGATGGACTTTGTCACGCAGATGAGCATGAATGGATAGAGGGCAGCCCGGGATGGCTAGTCCAGATATGCGTTATTGTTGCCCAGGATTTAGGATGTCCTGGGGATTCTCCTGGTTTCTTATTTTGATGTTTCCAGTTCCCGTATTATCATCTAGAAAACTGATACCATTGCACGGAATGTTCTCCTTAGGTGCCGTCAGTGGGCTTCGCTGTATACTACATTGGCCAATTAGTTGCGCTATTTCTGGCGTCTTTTTTTTTAAGAGACAAGAATAAACGCTTTGATTTCGCTTCTACGGTACACGTCGCATAACTGGGGGCTTTAAAACTGTGTATTCTTCGCTAGTCACAGGCAGAGTGCGTGAAAGACGCTTATCGTTACGGCCCGTACCGGACGTGCACTGCTTCAGTTTGTTCTGAATCCCGGAGTTTGTTAAGTCAAGACGGAGTCTTGGCAGCAGGAAGTGCGTAATTCTTGTGCCAATCGCCGGGCTTGAAACGTACGTTGATGGGTAACAACGGCCATCTTCAGTGGGTAATCAACCTTCGTCCATGCCGTCTCCTTCTTCGGGCTGTGCCTTCCACCACAGCAAAGGCCCAAGACCCTGTTCCGCAATAGAGCACTGACACAGTAATCATAAGTTACACGCCGGGAAAGCCGTGCGCAGGGGTGAAGTAAGGTAAGTATGACTTACAGTGATGCTATACGGGGGCCGCCGGCGTTCTGCTTTTGCGGCCATAACACCTTCGGCCGCCTTGGGGGGTCCGGGCTCGTCGTCGTAGAACTCATCAGACTCGACGCGCACACGTAGGATCTCTCCGGCGTCAATGTACATGCGCTCTGCGGTTGGCGTGTCGAGCAGCTCATGCTGCGTGGGAACGTGCTCTGGGTCTTCCGCAGGTGCCTCGTATGACGGGAACCAGAAATGTGCGCGCTCGCTCGGGTCGCTGGGTACTGAGGTCGGCAGATAATATTGGAAACGAGCGAGGTTGAACTCACAATGCGGCCGGCGTGGGCAGGTAGGTCAAAGGGACATACATATCGTCGAAGAACCCTACGGAAACTGTAGACGTGTATTAATGAAGGGACTGGATATATGAAGGAAGCTACATGCGTCGGATGCCTTCCTCGTCGGAGGACTTGACTTTCGCAAGGATCACTTCTCCAGGAAATGGTCGGAAGACCACCAGACGAAAGACAACTAGAACAATCAGCCGTTAATATCGTCCAGAGATATTGATTCAATAGTACTCTACCTTTGTGCCAAAAACACCCGTCTCCATACCTCACTTTCCCCTCGCCGGCTTGAGCTAAATCGAATACGCATATGCAGAGCCCGACATCGTGCAGAACCTTGTTTGCATATTTTTTATTGAGTTCGTTCGTAATAGCTTGCTCCGAGGGCATCCCGAACGTCGCCGGCAAGAGGGCTACAGTGTCCTAGCGCACGAACCTGCGTCAGCTAATGTGCGACACCGCTGTGGATCAATGCAAACTGACTTTGATCGTTGAGAGTACGAACATGTCTGGTAGAGTACAAAATACAAGCTAAACAGACAGGGTTGTTCACCGTGGCGGGAACATCGTGGGTGGCTAAGTAAAACTTGAGATGATAAAATAAGACTAGCGCTCATAAGCTGAGCGCTTAGCTGAGATAAGCAGCTCTGAAAATCCGTGCCGGCACTTTTGCGTCTCTTTGCACTTGCTCCCGACATTTGTGCAGTTGCCCCCGTCGCGGTCCCCTTCGTCAGTATACACGCCGAGATGTCCTCGCCTGTGCAGCACTCCCCAGAAGTCGTCCCTCAGACGTCCAACTGGATTCCGGCAAAGTCTTACAGGCACTTTGTCGCTGGAGGGTGCGTCCACAGTCATACGTATCTCGCAGCCGCAGCTCACGGATTAAGTGTACCAGGCTCGGGGGTATGTGCGGTGCGATAATTACCTCGCCATTCGACGTGGTCAAGACGCGGCTGCAGTCTGACCTGTTTCGCGTGAAACACACCAGCTACAGCGTAGTAGGTGCTGTTGAAGGTGCTTCTGGCTCGGCCGTCTTGGTCCCCCGTCGTCCGGGCGGACTGCTATACAATTTTGTAGAGACAGGCCACATTCTTCGGTAAGGTCACCGCTCGTTCTGGTACTTGTTCGCCCAACTAACGGGCACACAGCGATATCTATTACAACGAGTCACCTCGCGCGCTATTTAAAGGACTCGGGCCCACACTTGTTGGCGTAATTCCTGCGCGGTCAATAAACTTTTTCACGTACGGGAACGGAAAGCATATCATTGCGAACACCTTTAACAATGGTGTGGAGAATTCATTTGTGCACCTCGCCGCGGCGGCGTCCGCGGGTGTTGTGACTAGTACTGCAACGAATCCGATTTGGGTTGTCAAGACACGTATGCAGCTCTCTGCGTCTGCATGCACCGGTTCGGCGGAATCCCTGCAGCGGGGAAGCTTGCCTGTAATCAAGAGAATTTTGCGCGAGGAGGGTGTGCGTGGGTTCTACAAGGGTCTTTCGGCAAGTTATCTGGGAGTAACAGAAGGGACAATTCAATGGACACTTTATGAACGTTTGAAGCTACTCACTGCGGACACGGAAGGCAGGGGTGGAATGACAGAGTGGCTAGGCATGCTTGGAAGTGCAGGTACAGCGAAGTGCGTCGCGAGTCTGATCACATATCCCCATGAGGTGTGTATTTTGCATCATCCGTCTCTATCGTTAGTAAACTCTTTTACTTCTCAGGTCATCCGGACACGGTTAAGGCAGCCTCTTGTGGACGGAAAAATGAAATACACTGGACTCCTGCAAACTTTACGGCTTGTCATTGCCGAGGAGGGAGCCAGGTCACTGTATGGCGGTCTTTCCGCACATCTCATGCGTGTGGTGCCTAACGCTGCGGTGATGTATGCCATCTACGAAGGCGTGCTCCGCTGGGGTGCGACACAGGACAGCCTCAAGACTCTCCGATAGTGGTACACGCATATTTCGTGGTGCATTAGCTTTGGATTATCTTTTCCGTGCTCCGGAACTGGATTCCTTTCGCCCCCTCACTTTCGCCCTTCAGCTTAGCTCGGCTGAGTCTGGCCTGTTCCCCGCCGCCACTGTAGCTCTTATACCTCAACGTTATTTATCTGTCCATTCAGACACCCCCTCAACCTGGATACGCCCATCCCGCTTCCCTTCCCTCCCTGCACACCTTCCCTATACTCATTACGTATGATGCCCACTTTTCGTTCAGTAAAAGTATCATTACTTATCACCGTCAGTATGCTAGTTTTCGTATAGTCACCTCGCGTTCAATCATGCAAGTCTGTATTCTAGATCTAATGGCATATTATTTAGACAAGCCCTGTATATTCGGCCCACGTCTTAGTCTCATAACCCCCACTTTCTACGCATAAGCTTCGTTATCATATCCCTATTTCTCCCGGTTGTAAGTAGATAGGCCTCGGTTCTGCAATGCATAACAAATTGCAGATGTACATCTTGATGAACCTCTGGAATAATCTAGATCCCCCAGAGCAACCGATAATGCGTGATCTAATCCTTAGCAGGCCGGTATCATTTTATGCCCGAATACGCTTTGCGAGAACGGCATGCGCCTCTTCGCCTGGGTCGCATTTCTTCAGGCGGTCATAATCATACCTGTCATAAGCATCGGAGGGATAATCAGGAGGGCCAAGGGAGGACATAGGAGGTGCGCACCATACGAGAGTGGAGTCTGAGGTTGTAACGAGCGCGCGCTGAGCGTATGACCAAATTGCTGCAGCACACTTGAAGTAGGTCGAGCCTGGGCTGTGAGGCCGGTGCGCGATGAGGAGCTGTAGACGACCAGATTAAGTCAATAAGCGCTTATCCATATTTAAATATGCCAAAACACAATGTTCGGATGTTCAAACGTAGTGTAAAGTAGATGTGGTCAAGAAATTACAGTCAAGGGTGACGTACCGTGTCGGGATATACCACTGGTCTACGGAATTTTAGCGAAATCTCTCCAAGTATGAGAGATACGCCCTTCCCAGTGATCATATCACGGGCCTTCTGGGGCCCTCCGAGATCCAACGCCAGACTCTGCATCCAATGTATACGGGCCTAATATATATTTTGAATATGAAAATAGCTGCAATAATTATTCCTAAAGGGCTCACCGATTCCAAAAATCGCACTAGGGCGGCAGATCCGGGTGAGTGGTAACATGGGGTAGCAGACGGAGAGGCGCACAGTAGCGAACGTTATTCACATGCCTATAGTGTATTGCATCAGGCTCGTACGATAGTATGCATCTAAGTCTTGAATGCGTTTACCTAAACGAATCAAGGTCCCCCCAGACAATTCTGTGTTCGTAAAATGACTGTGCGTCGAAGCTAATGCCGGATGAGTCCCTCCTGAGTACTCGAAACAAGTCACAGGTGGACAGCCGCGTACCCCAGCTCAGATAGTTTTTCCCGAGCTTCTTCTTCAGGCGCTGGTGTCTCAGCTCGCTTTTCACTACTTGCTGAAGACTCGGACTCAGACTGCGCGGAGTCGGTTTGCAAGTCCCGCGCACCGGTAAGCGTGTAGACTTGCTCAGGGACGACAAATCCCTCCCCTGGTGAGCTAGGACCCTGCGCACCAGGTGCAAGGTAATAAGGTGAAGAAGGGTCTTTAAAGGAGGCACGGAGTTTCTAGCAATTAAAAAAGAGTATGAATATTAGCACCCGCCAGTCCCACTTACGGCACAGACGATAATAATAGTGAACGTACGTCTATGGAACTGAGTCGCGTGGAAGACGATAACAGCCTTTGCTGCAGCAGCCTAGAGGCCTGTCCCAATCTCTGCATAGATACCATGCGGATGTTGTGGCCAGCCGCGAGCATTTCTAGGTAGTAGTAATAGAGAAGTCCTCTATCGTCGCGTACTAGCCTCCGTCCGGGTCCGGCAGACGGACGCGCTTACCACGCGATGATCACGTGGTTGCAGACCACTGAAAAACTCAAGAAATTTTTGAGCGACCGTCTGCCTCTTACTCCTATACGACGTTTCTTTCCAGCAGCGGCGCCTCTACGCGTAGTTTTTCTTGTGAGTGTTTGAATCTCCGTTATACACTTTCGTAGGATGAACTTCTAGATGACGAGTCCGACTTCGCCTGCACGGCGTGGTTTCCGCGTCTTGCGGGCTCCGTGACGATACCATCTTTAATATTCCATTCATGCTTTACTGATCTTTCCCGCTTTTACCGCTCCGTTATAAAGCAAGCAAGTCACTAATTTAATTGTTCCTCCGCAGTTTCTCGATTAATCTGTTGATCGTCTGATATCAACTTTACGCATGCCTCCGCATGTTGACACCGACTCGGACTGGTCGGACTCGGATGATGACCGCTCAGACCTGGAAACCTCAGTGCTTCTGGGCGTCCCCGATAGCACAATAGAGAAGCAGGAGGATTTAGACGATGCTGCTGTATCGCGTGTGGGTGGGCATCCTGTACGCTTTTTCGTCGTCTGTCCCGTAGCTTGTACATTTAATAATTGCAATATATTCATGCATGCTCTTTTTATTCGTTTTGCTGTACGCTGTGTCAAAATTCATTAATGGACTTGATCGCCACCTATCCTCACTCGCATCCCTGCGTTATACTCAGGCTTTCTTGCTGAGCATTGAGCCTCCGTTATCAAGTTCTCAGTGCAAGATCTGTTCTTTCCCTATGGAGCTACTCGTGCAGCTCTGGTGCCCGTTCGAAGAAAGTACGATGGATCGTGCCCTGTACGTTTTTGGCTGCGCTAGGGGTGAATGTCAGCACAAAGACGGAAGGTATGGGGTTTCTCTGTTTTTTAAAAACACAATTATATTTTATATTAACTGCTCTTTCATTTCTACGTCTTCTTGGTGTCGAACTTCATCCGGGTTTCATACAGCGTCCGAGCATTCCGTGGATTGCGCTTCAATGCCGAGTACGTGGCTAAGCTCGAAAAAAAACGTGCGCGTCAGCGCGAGAAAGAAGCTGCAAAGGCGAAAGCAAAGAAGGAAGAGGAACAGAAAAAAGCAGCAGCAAAGATTAATCCATTCTCCGTAAGCCTTCCCTACCCTTAGCGGACATCTGTTCTGCTTTATTTTTTTTGCATTACACATGGAATTGAATGGACGAGTAGATGAAAGCAGGTAGTACAACGTCGAGTGGACTTTTCGGCCCTGCCCCTACGTTTGGTGCGAATTCAAGCACGGGCGGCCTTGGTTCGCAGCTTTTCGGTGCTCCCCCTGGTGCCGAAGATGAAGAGCATGAACATGAAACGGCAGCACCGCCTCCACCGGAATCAGAAAGCGAGTCAGATTCTGAGCCAGAAGGCGATGTAGACTCGGAATCGGATGAGTCAATCCTCGCTGCGCTAGCCTTGACGCCTGCGGAGGCCTCTCCTTGGCGTGCTGCGCCTTCGTATACACCCCTATATCTCTCGACTGCTCTGGAGTATGTCCCACCTCCTCCGAAGGTAAAAGCACCTCTCGGTGTAGACGATGGCGAGGTAGGAGGTGGAAAGAGTCGCAAGGCAGAGGAAAAGCGGGAGGAGCGAGAGGAGAAGGATCGTTTAGCGTGGGATAGCGCGATGGAGGGGTACGAAGATAGTATGGAGGTCGATAAGGTGTTTGAACGATTTGCACGTCGGGCCGGGTATGAGGGAGAGCAGTGTATACGGTATGCGTTTTTATCATCCCTCGTCTATCAAAGGGCGCGCAGGAAGTGACTGAACGGTGTCTTCCTTTTGAATCATCACAGATATGAACTCGGCGGTACTCCCTTGCCGTATGCGCATGACGCGCTGTTTGACACACTTTTCCCCTCTCCGTCTGCATCTTCTTCCTTGCAGGGTCAAGGGAAAGCAACGCTTGTGACTCAGGCTCAAAGCAAAGTGGAATCTGTACCTGCACGGCGGACGTACAATGCACGTAGCGCCGCGATCGCACCGTGCCCACGATGTGGCAGCACGCGTGTATTCGAGTGCCAGCTAATGCCGCACCTTATCTCTGTGCTGCAAGAGAAGCACGCCGACGTAAACTTGGATGCAGACAAGAACAACAAAAAAGTAAAAATGGAAGAGGGCGGGGAGGATTCAGCAGAGGCACGTAAGCAAGAGGTAGAGCGCCTGCTGCGCGGCGGAGGCAAACGAGGCATGGACTGGGGTACGTGCATGGTGTTTTCGTGCGAAAAAGACTGTTGTCTGGAGGACGGCAGGGAAGCTAAAGAAGTATGGGCGGAAGAGCTAGTGCTAGTCCAGTGGGAGGAGTGAGTATGATTTTGTGATTTGAATAGAGAGGAGATTGTCTTTGTACCTGTATCGATAATGGCGATGGCGGTCTATATACGTATATAGATGTAATCAATATTGATGCTGTTGTATTGCCATACTCTCAGCTGCTCTTTGCACTTTACGGAACCAATTCTACAATTGAATAAGTATGATGCGCCATGTAACCCTGCCACCCCCGCATTCCCGATCAAGCGAACTGACTCTATTCGAATTTCGTACATAACCATAATTCCACGTGTCCAATATCTAAGCGAAAGTCAGGTTATTGATTTCGATGCGCTTGAAACGATTTTTGTAAGTGGTTTGGGCGCGGGGCACTGCATTATTACTAAAAGACGGGGAGAGTGGGGAAGTGGAAATGACTTCATGTCTACCTAGGCGTAATTATTGTTTCGGTATTTAGACATGTGAGTAAGCGAATGCCGAGTGAGACATCCGTCTGCACCTTTTTCTCTAAGTCTGAGACTGCAGGCAAGTTGCCTTCGTCGGAGTCTGATCGACGGTTTCGGAGAACGAAAATACGATCGACGTTGACTCAGTTCCAAAGAACTTCTTGCTGTACCGTTTCACCTGAATCTAAGTTGTATGCACCGCCATCCGACGACAAGAGACAAGTCGGACAATTGCTGGCCTTGTGGAAATGTTGCAAAACAATGACGAATGGTGGATTGTCTTTGGTTTTATTGTCATGTTCTGAGACTGCACTCGGGCTCGGCTGGGTGCTGACTTCTTGGTCCTCTGAGGCTGGGCTTTGGGTATATAAAGGGCCAGCTTTCTGTCCTATGGAATCTATCACTGCATACAACTCAGCAACGAACTACATCATCAAACAACTTCCCCTTACACACATCCCCTCACATCACTGATATGATCGCCTTCCCTATTGCTTCCCGCAACGCCGTCCCACTCGCATCTCCCGCCATTAAGCACGCATTCACACACGTCCAGTCTCCCCTCAGCGCCATACACACATCTGCCCCTTCCCATTCTGCTTCCTCTGTGCCGGCTGTGATCGCGCCCGGCGTCGCACCTCTGGACGGCAACGATACCAGTGCATCCGTTGCACGCAGCCACAAACCGCTTCCGCCCCTACGTTCGAGCGGTCTCTCTACATCTGTCCCTGTCATGCAGCCACGTACACCGTTCATGCGGTGCACATCTACACTCCCGCCGGTGTTTACGCCCCCAATTCCGAGCAGCCCGCCCACTCCCGCTTCTCCCAGCCACACTACTATCGAATCATATTTCCCCTTGAACATGGAGTCCGTCAGCCAGCAAATATTCGCACCTGGCGTTCAGGCGAGGGTATGTCACTTTCTCTGACATAAATATCTTTTCACTCGGGTGTCGCTTACATTTGTCCTCGTCGCCGTTAAGAATGCACCATCCGAGGCGTACTCATCCGTGCAGGGCTCCCGCCGCCAGCCTGCGCACGTGAAATCCGAGTCCCTCACCTTGCACCTCACCTCGTTCGTCGGCCCCAGTGCAAGATTCTGCTCCCAGTCCAGACAAGTTCGCGATTCGTTCGCCATCCAGACGCATTTTAATGCGTCGACAAAGTACCCCGCGGCGGCGGCGGCGTACAATCTTGTCCGTACAAGTATGCACGAGGCGCCCATAGAGCGCTTTGGACTTGGGATCAGGTTTGCGGGGCTCACCTTCGACTCTACGACAGACCTGGACGAGGCTTCGGACGCACAGTTGGGCGCGCCGGAGGAGCTCCAGCGTTCGGCCGGTTCCTGGGAAGCGCGGGAGGAGGAGGATGACAAAGCCTGGGCTGCGGATGCGGATATGAAGGATTTTGAGAGCATGCGAGGAGCGCATCATATGAATTCGGGGATGTCAGATGAGATGAAATAGAAGGATAGCTACCTGCGTCCGCGCAGAGACTACGTCCAGACGCCATTCTATGCGCTGCACGCTGCGGATTCGTGGTTGGGCACGTCCTACCAGTCTTCATCATGTTTAATTTGGACCATGTGCCATACGGACACTGTTTTTATGGACTTTTTTAATACTAGTATAACTGTGCCCGCAGACAAAGAGAGGAAATCAAACTGTGGTCCCGTAATAGTGTACATTCCATCGGAAGCAATTTACATACTGGTACTCGTGGGAATGATGACATACCCCTCTCGGTATCGAGCTTCCTCCCCTTCAAGTTGTTACTCGTTCTTCCTCCCCCGCCTTTTCTTCATCCCCCTTCGCTGTGTCTCTTCTCCTTGCCGTTCTCAACAACGGTTGTCGCCCTTGCCAACAATCTTGGCTGGTGTACATGGCGTGTTACTAAACCATTTTGTTTTCCTCCCCATCGTTGATACAACAACGCCTGCGGACGCTTCCGACACCGTCTACGATCAACAAGCTTTTCAGCTTTTCAGCAACTACGCAATCCCTCGTAAATCGTGTCCCGCTCTCATCGTGCTCAAGCGCTAGACACGCGTTGAAGACAGCAGTAGATAGATATAGCCTGTGTTGCTAACACAGGTCATCACCGTTTTTCCTCGACAGCACCCGAACAGACTGGGCACTTCCCACTGTTTGCTTATAGAATGTTAGCAGCACCTCCTGCATCATCTCCTGCGCCCAGGGGCAGCGGATCCTTTCCTGGTGTTGCCGCTGCCATGAGCGATGGTAACCTCTCTGATACCGGTTCCGCCGGATACTTCTCAGGGATCGAGGGCCTCTCTGCGTCGACCGGTAATATCCGCGCACATAAACATGTTCCGCAGACGCAGAAATTCCCGCATACGCGTGCGCAGCTTGCAATAATTGCACGCGATCATCGATTCCGCGAGCTCGTCGGTGGTCCTGTGTCCGGCAACGAAAGTGACGCGGATGCGGAAGACAGCGGCCACTGGGGGGACGAACAGGAAGCACACGTAAGCTCTGCGCTTGTGCGCCAGGTTGCAGCGCTGCTCGACGGGGAGAAAGAGGACGAGTTAAAGGACGTACTGAGGAAGACGTTCGAGATGGATGATGAAGCGGTAAGTGCGATTGCGGGACGTCGATCTCTTTTGTCGATCGTTAATTACGCGCGTTTGTTCTATTGCTGATATTTTACTCTTTACCTCCTACAGTCCGAGGCGACTGTCCTTGAACTCATGCATGCGCACAAGGACGATATCTCTGGCGTGCCTTTCCTCTTTCTCACTCCTACGCGACGGCCCATTTCGCGTCCTTCTTCCCGAGCTTCCAATCACTCTTTCCGACTTGCGCCAGGCCCCCCACGCCCAGATACACCAATGTCCACGGTTTCTGCACCGAGCTCACCCTCATTGCTTGGTCCCATCAGAAGGCCACACACACCCGCAATGAGTCCACTCGCATCCGGACGAACTACGACATCATACACAAATGTCTCACCTAGTTCTTCTCCGATTCTTGCCCATGTCTCGGCTACAGCGTATTTCGCAACGAGTCTTCCAGCATCCCCATTGTCGTCACCGCGTCTACTTAACGCCAAGGCTCACGAGTTCAGGCCAACACAGCGCCCGCTCTCGGCCGCTTCATCAAATCCGGGGACGTCTTCGAGTTTCGCAGGCAGACGTGCTGAAACTCCTTCTCCAGACCTTTGGGCTCATGGCCCTGGTTCACTCCGGGGTACCTCTAAACTTGCAATTGCGAGCCCGCTCATTCCAGACAATACACTTTTACCACCAGGTACGCCCCCGCGTGCCCATACGCCAACATCGCCCTTGAGGATATTGTCACACGTTGCCGGTGACAACGAGGACGAAGAGGATCCATTTGACCCATTTTCTCAAGCAGCCAAGCTTCACGCTAATCGTTACTCGCATCCGTCCGCAACTGGCGAATTTGAATCATCGAACTCAAATTCGAGCGTATCTGAGGAAGGCGGAAGTGCTCTATGGGGCGGCGTGTATCCGCACCCATCTTCTTCATACCCAGACATGTTCGGCGAGTTTGATAATGGAGGAGAACAAGCGTTTGGACCCGCTTCTTACTACGAGCAGCACCAACAACAATCGCACGGACAGATGGGACTAAGCTCAAACAAAAACAGCGGCGATTTTGATCCAGACTATGATTCAGAAGCAGCATCAGCCTTGACAGACGGGATGACTCCATTTGATGTGCTTTCGAGTGTGTTTGGCGCGACACTCGCTCCATCCGAGCTAGAGGAAGCTCTTGCGGTAAACGGCTACGATTTCGAGCGTGCGATGCAGTGGCTTGTTGAACGTGCCCGGCCGGCATCGTCCCCACCAAATGCTCAACGGATGCAAGGACAAAGCTTTGGATACGGAGGGGGTGGCGTGCATGTCGTTCCACGCACGCATGCTAGTATGGTCGTGCGCGGTGGTCGTGCTGGCTTCGGAGGAGCGGGCCCCAATGCGCGCGGTGCTGGAAGATATGGTAATGGAACGGGGAGGCCTCCCGCGCAAGGCGGAAACAGAGTCTGTAGATACTTCCTTGCAGGCGAGTGTATGCGCGCAGACTGTCGATTTAGGTCGGTCCCACTTTCATTTGTTTATTTTTACTTTACTTACCCTGGGGTACACGTAGTCATGATCTTGATAGAGCTTTATGCCGTTTTTGGCTGCGCGGGACGTGCGCCAAGGGCGAGAGTTGCGAATTCTTACACCATCTGCCGAACGAAGTTGACGTGCAAGGCCTTGCTAGTGCGATGTCACACACTGAGATTAATGACTCTAACGCGGGCCAGAATCCGCCTTCGCCCCCTCGGGACGATTTCCCGACATTGAGTCATGAGAATATGCGCGGAGCGCGTCGCGGGTTTACGGCTTATGGTGATCGCGGCGGGAATAGAACATTCCATGACCCAGGCCGTACTCGGTTTGCGGCCGCTGTGAAGAAGGCACCCGTACCATTTTCGGGGGCACCGCCCACTGGTGGTATTGCTGCGTCAATGGCGGGAAGACGTGAGGCGAAAGCTGCCTTGGGCGATAGCGTCTTCTCTCGCCCCACAGTTGTGGCTCCACGCCCGTCCCCACGTATTCGACTACGCGCGCCTTCGCTGCTGCCAACGCTTCCCACAGGCGACTCTGTGAACTCGTTATACATGGCATACCGAGCACGAGCACTGCAGCTGGGTGCAGCGCGAAACGCTTGTCTGTCGCGCGCTGCGGATGCCTGGAGGCGCGGGGATGGAGCTGCGGCAAAGCGTTTCAGCCGGGAGGGCCACGATTTGAACGCGCGGATGGGCGTGGAGGCTGCAGAGGCGGCTACAAAGCTAGTACGCGAACGCGCCCGGGTGGCGGAGGCGGCTGTTCGTGCACGGGACGCGAGTTGGTCGAGCGACCCTGCGGACCGAACGAGTCGCGGAAAGTCTTGTGGTGGCGGGCTTGGCGTTTGCCTCGGAGTAGCAAGCAAGGAAGTAGGCGAAGAAACGGCAAAGTTGACCCAGGAAGAGCGAACGGAGGTAATACTCGATTTGCACGGGTTGCATTCTAACGAGGCAACTGACGTACTCGAGGAGTTCCTGCTCTCTGTAAGTGCCTCTGTTTGATTCTAGCGTTATTTTTATTCAATTAATTTCGGGCAGCTTGAGAAGGAGCATTTCTTTGGGCTTGCATTTATCATTGTCGGCGAGGAAAAGCACACAGGTACGCAGGACGTAGCGCGCGGTGCATCGAGGGCGCGTCTTGCAACCGGTATCCGTGAATGGCTACATAACTGGGGCTACCCCTGGAACAAGCGCGACGGGGCAATTTGCGTGGACCCGCTGACACACATGCAATAAGTGCCGCCGACGACACAACAAACCAATTCGGCTGTTTCATTATTCTTGATCGGGTTTCGGCTTCGGTTTGCTTCTTGACTTGACTTTGCTCGCGCAATGCGAGGAGTTTCATCACTGCTGACCGGTATACCCTCTTTTCTAATATTTTTTAAAACTTGTTGTTGAAGGGGCAGAGGCGAAGAAAGCCAGGGAACAGAAAGGGCGTAGAGGCTTTTTTCTGTATTGCTTATCAAGTTACTGTACAAGATGTAGTCCACTGGAAATGTACCAAAGAAAAAGTGCGCTCGGAAATCGAGTAGTTATCGAATGCAATTGCGTGGCGGCCGTCTAAACTTTGCTTTGCTGGCAGCGGCAGGCCGCAGTTGGCAGAGCCACACCCGGCTCGCGTCTCCTCTTAGTCGCGACTCTCTCACAACACTTTCCATCAACACCCCCGCATGTCTGCACAGCAAGAGCACGAGCACCGCGACTACGGCGACACAGACGGCCACGACGACGACAGCGAGCAAGACCTCGCCCAGCGCATCCAACAGCACACAGCCTCCCCAGGACGTCCTTCTTCAATTGATATGGCTCTCAATCTGGAGCGGCAGCTGGATGCCGAGCACGAAGAACACGAACACGAAGAAAGCGCGTTTCACGGACGTGATCAGGAAGACAGACAGGGGGCGCGTCCTGTGTCGCTCGACCCGCTGGTTCTGTCAAGCATCGTCGAGAATCTGCGTGCTGAGCTCGCGCGTGTGGCCCAGGAGCGTGACGCTCTTGCCGACGCGCTTTCTACAGCCCCCTCGAGAGAGGCAGAGCTTCGCGAAGCGCTTGCCCTGCTCACGGAGCGCTGCACATCACTCGAGCAGGAGCTCGAGCGCTTCAGGAGGAAGAGCCAAGACGATGACGATGCGATCAATATGTTGCGCACCAAGGTCGAGGAGAGTAGGTGCGCGTGTTTGTTCTGCGATTATTTTATTCAATTCTGAATGTTTTCCTACGTGCAGACGAGGGCTCATGCGCCTGCAGACGGAGAGCAAGCGGATGAGTCAAATGAGCGTTGATACGGGGCGCGCCAACATGTTCTTCGGGGCTGCACCCACGTCGTCCAAGCGAGCATCCTTCACCCCGCTTACTGGCTCCGGCGCAGCCCGTATCCACTCTCATCGACGTATCTCCTCCGTATCTGAGCCGTCCTTTATGGGCGTCGACGACATGAGCGCTGACACGGCGAGTCTGATCGCTTCCCCAGCCGCCCATGTTTTTTCACTTCCGGAGGACGGTTCGTCAGTAGCTGCGGCTGAAGCAAAAAAAGCACGCCGCTCGTCGAGTTTTTTCAATGCGGGCCGCGCCGTAAGTGCGCCGTCCCCGTCTTCATCGCCTTCCCCTCCCGCACGTCCACGCGCCCTCGCGCCCGAGCTCAGTGTCAGCACCGATACCTCAAACATGCAGCTCGAGGCACTCCGGCGCGAACGCGATGCTGTGCGTACAGAGTTAGCCGCAGCACGTGGAGAGCTGTGTGAGGCGCAGGAAGCGCGTGAGGCGTCTGAGCAGTGTGTTGCTGCGCTGCGTGCGTTTATCTCTGAGCACGCTGTTGGAGAGAACGGTGGAAGCGTTCGCTTGGGTGCAGGCAATGGTGGCCTACTGAAGCTCCCGCCCCTACCTACGGACAAAAATGTCGATCTCGACGAGGATGCGCAGAAAACTAGACAGAATGCTAGCAGCTGGTCGTTCGGGAAGCTTTGGCGCGCGGATTCGGGCAGTTCTGTCAGCTCGGGCTCGCGCGGTTTTGGATCGAGCGCGTCCGAATCGAACGCCAATACCCCTGCATCGGAGACTGCGCCAATTGCCGTCGTCATGCCACCAACGCCAGTGGCTTCGAGCCCCTCAACGCCCGCAACGATGCTTTCACGCAAGCTCGGCGGTTTCTTCAGTGCACGTGCCCCTAGCATTTCATCCATCGCATCTATTGGCTCTACCACCCCAAGCGCCACTCAAGTGCGCCCGCCGACAGCGTATGGACAGCAGGAGCCTACAATGAATGGACTGGGATCGGACGATGAAGAGCTCATGTCGACATCGGCTGATGAGGGCCCGTTGGAGCCCGTGAGTCCCGTTCGCGAACTGGGGATAGCGTCAACGCGGGTCTTGGTTCGCGACGCGGCAAGCGTGTCCGACTTTGGCGCAGGTGAGACGGCTTCATTGAAGGGCGCTGCTCAGATTGCTGTCCCTGCTGTAGCCATGCAGCTCGAATCCTCCGCCTAAAGGCAAGGGTGCTCCTCAGATATACAAGAACATACATGCAGATTACGAACTCGCGAGCACTCCGTCCATCTTGTCCGTCACATCCATCGTCTTCCCCGGACTTTCATTCCCGTTTCGTTCCGTTATACCAAACCTCTACCACCGGCCTGCTTGAACGGATTGCTCGCACGATATGACATGACACAACAGAAACGTGTATACCAGATCATTGTGCATACCATTGCATTACGTTTAGTCTGACCCGTCATTCCTTCACGGATGTTACAAAATAAGATTTTCCTTTTGCTTCCATATGGCCGCCGTCCCTGCCTGCGTCCTTTCTTTTTATCGTATTGTACAGTTTGTAATATTTGTGGGCGCATACCTTTCGGTATGCGAGCCAGGCAGGCGTGGAAATACTATGTATCGTCGTAAATAAATGTCACTTATTCCGGATTTTCTCTTGTTGCTTGATTTTCTCTTGTCGTTACAGGCACATTGGGTAAATGCAAAGTGGCATAGCAAGCAGCCTCCTCGCTAGGAGTCGACATGTACTTTCGAATAAGGATTGGGGGAACAGAAGTGTCTAGTCCATACAAATAAGTGAATGCAAGCCGAAATAGAGGCCCGGAAAAGTTGGAGAGGTTTATAAAAAAAAATAGAACCTTCAGTTTATCTGTGCTATTACCCTCTTATACGTATCGCTCCAATTATCTCCAGGACATCCGTGGTGCGAGAGACGGCGAGTGCGGAGGAGACAGCGACTGCGGGAAGTACGTCGAATTCGATGGCGACGAGAGCGAGCCCGGGAGAAACAGCGGGATTGTAGGCACGAGCTGGAATACGTGTTGTGCGACTGCGCGGGTTTGGCGCGAGTTCGCGCCCGTCGTCTCTGACGCCTGCATCACCGCATGTACACGTGCGTCTTGCGGCCCACTTTCTGCCCATCCGTCGGGCCCTGGTGTGCCTACCGGCGGCACGTTTGAGCCACGACCGTCCCATATGCACCGAATGTCGTTGCCCGGGATAATCTGTGCGAGCCGCCCCGTCTCGACATGCCGGACCTCAATGAAGCGGCTGTCAAAGAGGAGCACGTACGGCGGGTGCCATGCGACGCGTTCGGCGGTGCCCTCCCACTCAATTGTCCCGACTGAGCGGCTCGGATCACCGTGGCGGTCAACGTACAGACCAAATTCTGCAGAGAATGAGCTAGATACCAGAAAGCTAATCGCTAAGGTACATACCGTCGTAACAGAGAAGGAACTCATTTTCACTTGACCTGAACATGCCCATCGGCTTGCAAGACTCACAGCGCTTCGTCAAAGGAGCAAGCCGAGGGTCGTCGCGTTGAGGAATCGTGACACTCTTGAAACTGCAAAAGAAGTCAATCGGTATATGTTCAATTCGGATATGCAGCTGCCGTACTCGGTGAGGTCCATGATCTCGAAGCCTTTTGAGCACAAAATAGCAATTTTAGCTTTCAGGAATATTAGATCATAAGACTCGGACGGCAAGAAGAAGTCCTGTAAATAAGGTAAATTAAACACTCCCATGTGAAGGCACGCTTAGACGAACTCGGAAAATCCTGAACCATTCCGATCGCTGAGAGCCAAAACCGAAGCGACTAAGACCACCCGGAGCTTTTGCCTTTTCATTGATCTTGCCGATGACAGGCTCTAGTACGCGGAAGACGCTGTCAAGCTTTATTGCAAGTCAGCATCCCCAGAACTCCACTATCCAGAACATGCCTACCCCTTTTTTCTTCATATAAATAACAAGTGTGCGTCCACCCAAAGTTCCAACGGTGAAGAACTGTACGTCTTTGTTGCCGTTCAGCTTCTGAGGCGTTCTGGAAGCATTCGCGTTCGGTGGCGAAGATGGCACAAGCGCTTCAATGTGGTAGGCGAAAAGAGCCTGCGGAAGCCGGTTTGAAATGCTAGCGAAATAGAATTTGGAGACATAATCAAACCTTATCGGCTAGAACCAAGAAAATGCCGAAGTCCTCGAGCATAGCACACTGAGTCACCATTTTGAGATGCAGGACACGACGCATAGCTGGAAGAAAGTCAGAATATTTCGCGAACAATGTACCTACCAAACTCACATTTAGGGTCATGACGGAGTCCAATCCAGACACCCTCAGCGCAGCCGATGGCGACCAATCCTCGTCCGTCGGGTGTTGCTGTAGCAGTCACCAAGTTAAGGTCAAATAATATTCAAAGAAATAAAATAAAGCGAGAGTCCTTGACTTACAAAATGGAACGGAGCATGTCACCTTGCCAGTAAATACATTTTCTTCGTTCCACGACGAGCTTTGCTGCGTGGCGTGCATTGATGGCACAAGGAAAGTGTCCGAACTGAGTGTCTCTATTTCAAAGACTTTGTTCGCATCTGTAACGACCTTGCGGAGGACAATAGCCTCATCCAGCTTCTGTTTCCAATCCGCGCGCGCCTGCGAGGTCTCAGCGTACACAGTCCAAAGACCACCTAATCTTCCATTGTGGTGAATTGTGCATGGGTAAACGGCGCGGGAATCGGCTGCAGCCTCCGCAATCATCTGGCTATTCCCTCCGGGCGTGTCTCCGGCCCGGTCACCTCCACGGTCACCTCCACGCAGACCTCCAAGTATACCTTTACCACGCTGCTGCGGTGGATCGGTAAAATTGACAAGTGTGAGCAGATCCAATGGAATAGGCTATATCATGCACCGGCGTAAGTATCGGTTGAGAACGGTTGAACAAATGCATACCCTGCGGTTGACGTGGTACTTCGTGACGCCATCCCTTTCTTTGGGCTTGGTCATAACCACTGTTGAAGTTCAATAGTTGTTCCCTTTTGAAACACAGGAGAGAACGACTTACAGTAGTTGTCAAACAGAAGAACGAAAAGTTCAGTCCAACCGCTCCATTCAAAGCCAGTGTCAGGTTGACGCAGAAGCTTGCCATTATAAATCAGAGATCGATTTTCATCCAAAAGGTCCATGTCCTGGGTGAAAACAATTGAGCAAATGCATCGATTTAAAACAAGGAAGACTAACAATAGCTTCTCCGGGCTTGAAAACGAGATTCTGGTTGTAACGCCAGATTTCGACCCTTTCATTCGCTGACTTGACACCCGTGTTAGTCTCTTTAAGAAGTGCTTTCAAAATTTCTTGTGCTTGCGGAATCGTTTCCCGGTCTTCATGGTTTGTTGGTGTCTCTTTTAAGATCGAAGACAATAGGAGTTCATAACGAGCCAATCGAGCAACTGGACGGTGAACAAAGCTCTTCATGTCAAGCCTACGGGAATCCGGGTTTTTAATCGTAGCCTTCACAAAAAAGAGTCAAACACTGTCTGTGTGAAAGCAATGAGGTTACCGTACATCAGCGAATGCTTTGAAGCCTGGGTTATTTTGCATCTCCTCTTCAATCCGATAATGCGCAATGGGATTATTCGGGATGTACGTCATATATGCCTCACGGAAGTTGAGAGCCGCGTCAAGAATGGGCGCAGTGATGCTGCGGATAACAGGATGCTCATCCCGTTGTATCTCATGTAGACGTGAAAGTAACAGCCGATGATCGTGAAGAAGTTCAGCATAGTTATGGTATGCATCATCCAAGAACGAGGCAAGTCGTTCATGTGGAACAATGGGCGGGTTCGCGCACTTTAATGGCTCGACATACATCTGTAAAACTTGATGTAAGAACAAGTGAGTATACGAAGGTTACATATACCCACAGATCCTATCGACTCCAAGTCTTTCACGTACATCATCTCGCCTTGTATCAGCTCAAAGATGATCCTGTGTAATGATCAATTAGGACACATATCTCGATGGAAAAGGATTACACTCACGCCTGACGCTTGATCTCCTGCTTTGTCATTGAATTCCTAGCCTCTTCCGACACGAGAGCCGTGTAGTCAATATTCGCAGTCGGGCCTTTCCCCATTGCGGCCTGGAAAGTGCGCAGCTGTGCAACAGATTGCAGTTGCTTTATCGCCTGGATGGCTTCCATCAAGAAATCTGCGTCCGGATTTTCCTCCACGGTCTCATTGAAGATTGCTTCAAGTACAACTGGATACTTTTGTAGTTGCTCAGATGGTCGCTGGAGGAAGTGCTTAAGATCCAGACGTCGCGACTCAGACGCACGCACGCGCTAGTCATAGAGTCAGCAAATGGCATGTATTCACTTTAAGACAGCATACCTCAAGAAAACGTCTGAGTTCTGAATTCTGCTCCATTTCATCTTTCAGTCGTTTCTCTGCGACGGGAAGATTGCCAACGTAGTTAGCGTATACTATCCGGAAATCCGTGGCAGCGGTTAAGAAGACGTCTCCGATGCGCTGGATGATAGGATGCTGCTCGCGCTGCCTGACCTCCATCACTTCTAGCAAACGACGATTAACATCGCGAATGTCCAATATATTATGGAAGACATCTTCCATGAAGCTATCGAGTTCGTCCAAGGGGATGACAGGGGGGTCCGCGACCCGCAGGGGCTTCATATACAACTTTGAGGATACGGTTAGAATGACATCCAGCTCGTGTAACTGACTACGTACCGTCTCAACAAGGTCGAGATCCTGCACATAGAGCTCTTCCTTCTCAATAGCCTTGTGAATAATACTGCCGGAAAGTCAGGACGCGGATATATAGAAAACGGATTCTCCTACTAACACCTGGCGGTTTTTCTCGCTCTCAGGCAGGGACTTCAGTACCGATTTATCAATAAGTTCTTCCCAGTCCTTCCTTCGCTGTAGTGTATGCTGTTTAGTGTGGAGAATATAGTTACAAAATTTATCTTACCGGCTCCCTTGAAGGTTCCGCCGCGTCAGTTGGTTCGCGAACGAGCCCCCTCTAAGATACCATTATGCTTTAGAAAATCAAGACATGAAACTAGTCATAAAGCTCACCCGCCGGGGGCAAGTCCAAGAGGAACATGCATAAGGCGAACCTTCCACACAACTTGGCAGGTAACATTTTGTCAATGGCGTAAAGACACCCGTAGGAAGCTCTTCCATTTCTGCATTCCTAAGGTCTGCCCCTCCCTCTTGATCATCGAGGAACATGTACACATCTTCCACACCATCTTGCAAAACGCGGCCTCCCCATTCTACTTCATAAAAGAAGAGCTGACTTTGAAGACTCCGAGCGAGGTGAAGAGCGAGACGGCGATCATTCGAGGATACGTGCATGTTCGTTAGTTCGCGCTGAACTTGTCCTTGGATCGTTGACTTCGGGCGCACGGTTAGGCTCCGAAAATTAGGTTACATAAACAAATACCCACCACAATGTCCTTTCCAGTAAATGCACGCGAGTAGGGAATACCGCCTTTCACGTGCGTACCCCTAGGTACTTTGTCCCTCAGACGCACAGCGACGTGCGATAACAGTGCTAAATTTACGAAACGATCTTCCTCTTCGGCATCATCGAACTCTTCGTCGCTTTCATAAGTCTCGTGTAATGCAAGGTGACGCTTGATATCGTCAATCACACGCTCGCGTTGGTGGCGCTGGTTGAAGCGATCCAACCGGCTGCTCCCTTCTCCTCTCGTCTGTCCGTAAATGTCGTATGATGTATCGTCGACCCGCGACAACGAATTGGCAGAAGCAAGAGACCCAATTG